>CM060939.1:399470044-400720044 GCA_030765085.1 Allium cepa | reverse complement strand
AGCATTCCAGTTATTTTGTATTTTACTTGAAAACCCTAGACCCTATTATAATATCATTGGATTTCCTATTAAATGTTTTGGTTATCGTAAGGTAAAAACTTTTTCATGTTTATGTGTAGGAAGTCTTACGAGATACCTTTTGTTTTCAAAAGTTTTAAAAGTTAAGCAACTTTAACCCGTTTACTCACACCAGACCCATGTCTGACCCGGAGTTTATTTTTAGTTTAATTAAACTCTTGGGTACTTAAATTTTTACGAGTAGCTAAGGGATTCAGGTTAGCTTTGATGAAATTTCTGGAGGAGATTTGGAGTAGGAGGCTTTATTGAGTAGATATATAGTGGTTCCGCTGTGTTTGTGTTTGTGTCTATATCTCTATGATATCTTGAGTTGTATAATAAACAGATGTTTATAACTGTCTAATATGAGATGTATATGTTGTGTAACTCTGATATATACGATACTATGTAATATTTTATGTGATATATTATATTTCATTCGTTCCGCTGTGAGAATCTAATGTTGTTGAGTTTCTTCTTTTCTATCTTTTCTTCTTTTATCCCTTTCTTTCTTAAATCATGATCCGCCTTTCTGGGTTAAGAAAGACGGGTCTTGACAGAAACCATCCTTTCAAAAACATTAAAAAATCTAGGTAAAACAATTGAAGGTTAGCTTCAAAACCCCTTCCGAAACCATTGCCTTCGAAACCCCTAACCCCTTTTGAAAGCATTAGGAAGTGGCTTGTCTTTATAAATCAACTGAACCTTTCGACAACATTGATGCCTTCAATGCCATTGGAAGGTCACCATTTCACAGATGGATTTCGACTTGGTCGAAACCACCCCTTTAAAAAGCTTTAAGCAAAATCAAAGTAACTCCTTCGGAAGCTACTTCTTTAAAACATGGGCGACGGCTCTCTTTCGAAAGCCTCTTTGAAATACTCTTTTGAAACAATTGGTTTCGACTACTTTGAAATCCATTTATAAACAGGCAAGTGCTTTTCATTTAAAACAAAATAAAACAAAGGAACCAACCCTTCGAAAGCTATCTTTCGACACCTTACCTTCCGCCTTTCTCCAATCCACTACGTACCATCGAAATGATACCATGTGTATTGGTTTACTGGTTTCTACATTGAAGGTTTCGACTAGGTTGAGGAGGAAGGTCTAAGTTGGAGGGTCCTTCTAAAGAAGGCGAAACCCCTTTTTCTGAGTAAAAAGGCTGTTTTTACCAAATAAGGTAAACTTTTATTAACTAACTTGCCCACTTGTAAACACATGATTGGTTACATTAAACTTTCTAATTATTTTACTTAAATTTGCCACATTTTCTCAGATCTAAAAGCAAGCTAGCTTTTAACAATTAAGATCTTCATACTAAGAAAACAATTAAATCATTTAGGTTCTCCTTCTAAAATAATTTAATTCCATACTAAAGCACTTGGTAAAAATCCTCAAAAATTACAGAACACTTTAATCGTGTTATCTAACATATCAAAATTTCAGACCCAATTTCTTAATATATTTTCCAAATTAATTTTATAAACCCAAATAACCATATTTTCCTTTGAAAATTCATAATAATCCTTCCATAGCTTGTAAAATTCTCAAAACTGAAACCAAACTCCAAAATCATGTTTCTTATAACATAAAATTTTCCCATGAATTTAAACATCATAAGATCTCGGTTTTGAACTAAACCGTATAAGAATTCCTTTAAACAATCTTGTTTAAATCAAATAAGTTTTAAATTAAGCATATCATCATTCAATATATCATAAAAATAGCTTTACCCTTAAACCCGAACTCATATGATTATCAAAACCAAAATAGAGGTGCAGTGATTATTATTCACCTTAGATTAGATAAGGAAATTGACGATTGATTGATATTGATTTCTTCTAGCTTGAATCCTAAGGTTTACTTGAATTTCTCTTCTTTCTTCCTAATGGCCCGCTTCTTTTCTTCTTATGGTTATAATTTTTGTTTGTGATAAAATAAACGTGTATGGCCTAAAGAAAATGGCACAAGGGTGGAGAATGTGGGGGGAAATTACCTTAATGCCCTTATATTTATTTTAGCTAACACTTAGCCATTTATAAGTTCATTTGATTTAAATAAGCATGACCACTTAGTTTATTAATCAACCTCAATCTCTTTATCTACATTATTCGATTTAATTTATTCTAATTAAATCTTTTGAATAATGTCAATAAAAATTAGGGGTGCTACAATATTGGAGAATCCAATAGGTTCATAGTGACCCCATGAAAACTATAATTGGATGATGTTGTTGGTAGACACCAATAGATTCTTAGTGATTCCATAAAAACTATGAAACCGAAAAGATAGTCCGTAAGCTTGGAACATGTTATTACTTAGCCCATGAAAACTATAGGTTAATAATGATCCAAAAAACTATAACACGAGATAGATAGTCATGTGAATGTGGATGTGAAATCCATAGCATATTGCATGTTTGCATATCATCATGATACTTTTTATTATGTTATGTCTTAACCATCGTTGATCTAGGTACGTAGTATATGGTTATTGTAAATTTGGGTTAAGGTACTAGTGAGGGAGATCCGGTAAGCATCATGGTCTCATTAGATATCTATATGGTTCGAGATGGTAGTTATTATTCACACCAATCTTTTTGTCTGACTCGAAGTTTATGTTTTACCCTTAAACTGTTGAATGCTCAATTGATTTTGAGTAGTTCGAGAGTTAAGGTTTTCAGGTTCTCCTTGAGACGATTAAGCTTCCAGAGACGTATTGGAGGCAAGCTAGCTATTAGGAGTTCATTGTGTTTGATTCTGTTGTGTTATTAGATGCAATGGCAAAGTTGTTTAGTGCCTATATTTAGACTCTGGTCAACCAAGGAGGTATCTTCATATGTTGCTCTTGGTGTGTTTTGTAATAAATTGTAATTTCTCTAAATGTGGCTTACGTATGGGGTTATGTAATAAATCCGAAATGCAATTTATAATGAAATGGGAAACTTGTTTTAAATTGAGTTTAAAATTTTTCATATTCACGTGTTTCTGGTATATTAATGTATCAAACATTACTGCATTTGGTCACCGAAAATTAATAACTATGGATGATTGCAGCATTCGTAGCGGTTAGTTTTGGGCCTCTAAATGGGGTGTTACATTAGATATATTAGTAGTCAAGGCTGGTATGTCAAGAAAGATCAAAGGAAGAAGAAAGAGGGGTTCATAGGGCATTCTAAGTGTAGGAAATTTAAATAGAGAACAAGTCTAGAGATAAGAATATGAAGGACGACAAGTGCAAATATTACAAGAGATATGGCTATTACGTGAAGGATTATCCAAGTTAAAGGAGGAGGAGATAGCTAGTTCATCAATTATGGCGAACGATGATACTCACTCAATAGTGTCCCTTCAAATGTTGCAAACCACTAGGTTTTGGATTCAAATATGAAACAATTTTATGATAGGGAATGATACCGCTTGCAGATGCATGGGCATTGGATCCATCAGGATAAAGAAGTTCGATAGAGTTGTTTATGTTATTACTATTGTTGGTATATTTCATATATGATGAAGTCTCTGATTTTTATTGGACAATTTAGTTGTAGCGAAACTTTTAAAAGGAGATGGAATGAAAGTATCTAGAGGAGCGCTTGTGTTAATTAAAGGAGCAAAGTACGAAACAATCTTTATCCCCTTAAGGGGTTGACAGTTATAGGTGCTGCATGTGTTGGCGATGCTAGTTCAAAGGACCTTGATGATATATCTTTCTAGAATATTAGGTTATGACATATCTCTAAGAAGAGTTTGAATGTTTTTTGTTGAAGAAAGTTGATTCAAGGTAAAAGCTTCAACAAATTGGATTTCTACCATGATTGTGTCTTGCGAAAGTAGATTCAAGTATCATTTGGTGGTGTTAGACATGCTGCTAAGGAATTCTTGACTATGTCCATACAAACATTTGGGTACCTGTAGACATACCTTATTTTAGAGGAAGATGCTACTTTATTTCATTTCTTGATGATTCGGAGGGTTTGGGTGTATGTTAGGGTATACGTGATGAAGTACAAGTTGGAAGCATTTGAAAAGTTCAAGGTTTGACGGGCGCTTATTGAAAACCAAACTAGTAGGAGGTTGAAGACTTTGTTTTGACACTGGTTGTGAGTATAAGACTTAGAAGTTCCTTGATTTCTAAAAGCATCTTGAGTTCTTAGCCATTCTCCACATCTTGATATCCCCATTCTAATGGTGTTGTAGAGCGGATGAATAGGCATTATTGAAAAAAGCTCATTATTTGAGATTGATATTGACATTGGACTTGTTGGAAGGCTTTTCTATGAGATATTATCAATTACTGCTCATATTATTTGCTGGATTCCATGCTTAACTATCGACAACAAGATTCCATAGGAAGTTTAAAGAGGTAATAGATCTATTATTTACATTATTTGTGTATATTTGGTATTCTTATATACCTCATGGTATTTGACGTAGCTTGCTTGGTTACAGAAATGGGATTAATAATATCATATTTGAATCCTAAGGCAATGAAGATCATTCACTCAAAAATGTCACATTTGGTGATTCTTTTATGTTCGAGCCCAAAGAAAATTCACTTTTATCTTTAGATTTTGATGTGCAAAAGGCCATAGAGAAAGGGACCGTTGCAACTTTCCAACTTAAAGCCACTTTATCTATAGTTTAGAGAGGTATTTCGATTGATACATCCTAAGATAATTTACATATTTCCTCTAGCAACGACAGTAATGGTCGTGGAGCTAGAGATGATTCAATTTTGAAAGAGTTAGGCATATGCTCCAGGGGTAATTATATAATTTGTTACATATATCTAATTCGATAACCAATATTGTTGAAGATAAAAGATGTTTTCTTTCTATTATATACTTGATATAATGTGTTGTATTAATTAATTAATTTAATTAAAAGTATGTACAATAGAAAATCAATTAATGGTATGTTTTATGATAGTAGTTACAAAGTGTTGTAAGTAATTAGTCACAATAGAAATAAGTATACTATTTTAGATATTCCTAGTCAAGATGTATCGAGATTGGATATCGATACATCCATTGAGACTAGAGTATGTAATGCTCTCCAAATATTGGATAGTGTATTACTTATGGCTACTAGGAGCACCAAAGGTTATGTACCGATGGTTATCAGATAACTATGGAATGACTCGCTCAAATGTTTAATATCACTAAGGTCAAACAAAAAACATCAATGTGACTAATTTAGATAGTTCTCTCGACTGGAGAATACTGTCGTTCTTCAATATGAAAGCTCCTCTTATTTTAGTCAAATCATGACACGACGTCCATCGAGTGACTATAGTTGGGTTGAATGGAAGTACTTAAAGTGCAGCACTATTCAAGAGAAGATTCGTTACCTTAGTTGTATGAGGTTAGTATCACGGTCAACTCAAGTCAACTCAAAGTCTCTGGCCAGAGTATTTCGGTTAATAATAATTGTTATCATTTTATCAAGGACTTTGCATTTGGACTATAAAATTGAATATGAGCGATATTGGAATTCTGACCATTACAAAATATCATAAGTTCAAAGCGATATAATTTTGATGAAGAGAATTGGTGTAAAATAAAAGCCGCAAGCCGAGTAACACTTAATAAAGTAAAATTTTATTTTACCATAACAAATAAGTGATAAATTTGGCCAAAGTGTCACGATTCCTGCTTAGTGACATGTGAATATTAATATTCGAATAGGTTGATTGTTTGCAACTAAATTAGCTAGCAACACCCAAGAATAAGTTTGTGTAGAGAAGTAAATGAATAAACTAAATTAAAATAAAGGAATATAGAAAAACATAAGCAAATCAAAACAGAAATAAAAGATTAACAGGATTTGTAATGGTTCGGCGTCGATTGCGTACGTGCATTTTGAATATTCTCTTTATTGATTCATTATAGTCTTGATTACAGTAGCAAACAACAAGAAATAATGGAGTATTGAAGAGAATTAATGACAATAAAAAAGCTATGTAACAACCAGCATAAAGGTCCTCAAAATGACCTCTAGGCTAGATTTATAGGTGAAGGCGACCACCAACCTCTTTCAAACTTTGGCTACAGGATCTTCATATCCACATGGGCCCACTAGGCCTAAATTCCAATAGAGAGGGATCGGTACCGATTCGTCCATTTTTTTATTTTGGGGCAGCAATCCCTATGGTGACTTCTTCATGCTCAGATACGATGGCTCTCTAAATTTCATGTTGATTGGATATATGGAGCTCATGCTTTTGATCGATCTTGGATTCAGATCCACTTCGAAAACATTCCTATTGAACCCTTCCATTTAGCTCCAAACTTCACATGCCAAACCCTATCACACACTCATCCCTTGTGTTAGATAATGTTGATCCCTATGGTTCCATAATTCATTGTCAATCCCTATGGTTCCATAATACACTGTCGATCCCTCCTGCTTTATAAGACTATGTCGATCCCCCTTCGCTCTAGAATATTATGCCGATCCCTCCTCATCCTGAATGCTATGTCGACCCTTCGAGTATTAACAGGCCATGTTAAACTAGGCAATGACTATGCCTATCCCTATTGTTTTACCTTATTATGTTGATCCCTTGTTAACCTAAGCTATTTTCCTTACTTTTAGCATCCTGCATCGCCTATATATCAACTCCAACCAATCTAGGCATTGTATAACCATCTAAACTCTACTTATGGGTCCTATAGCCATGGTTCTGTGGTCATCCTTATTAACAATAGTCGAATTTGCATTGCGCAGTCAGTCTATGAAACGACCCTGAATCGACCTTCGAAAATCGGCACCGAATACGACACTCGTATTCAAATGCCGCAGATCCGAACGCCGAATCTGGTTCGTCGGAGCTTATAACACATCAAGTATAACAACACAGCGGAAGAAAAAGAAATGAATATCATATATAACTCCAATGAATACAATATCCAAATACAATAATGAACAATATGATACAAGAAATATCAGAGACAATATACAACAGCGGAAAACGAATAGAAAAAGAGATAACTCCAATATCAAACTACAACTCCAATTTAATGCTCCAAAGCCAAAACTCCAAATCACTAGCTGGAACCACCATCATGTTGCACAAAGATGAGCAAGTCCGGTATGTTGTCCTAGCCAAGTACTTCAATATCCAAAGACTTCAATATCCCATATCACCAAAGAATATCAAAGAGAAAGCTAAAAGCTACCAAATCGATATCTACTATCTATTATCCGAAAAACCCAACTCTAGACTGGGGAACCCAGAGTTTAGGAAAGGAACAATAAACTCCGGGTCAGTCATTGGACTGATATGAGCAAACAAAAACAATTTATCTTTTAAAACAACCAAAAGAATTTAAATTTGAAATCCACTATGTTTTGTGGAAAATGAAACTACCATAAGGCCTCCCGGCACACACACCATGCAATCGTACACATGTGGGAGAGTTCTCCTTATGATAGTCAAACATGCTTGATATGCGAAAATCATTTGATATTATTATTAGTGCATAGTGGAAAACATTTCGAAAGTATAATATTAATCTTAGCCAGCATACATACCATTATAGTATGCCTACTATAGCTACCATGTTAGATGGCAGGTTATACAACTAAAACCGTACAAGGCGTGTATTGGTAATTGGATTTCCAACAAATGGTCAGGCCAAGGAACTTCCCATTGCCACATGGGTACGCCTCTGGAGGGACGCCCCGAGAACCTAACCGGATCTCTGCCAACATAAGGCCGGGTTACCTCTTCAAAAATAGGTAACTACTGACATGAGTATGTCATCCCCCGGTTGTAAACAACCTTTATCTGAGGATCCTCCATACCAACAATCACAAAGTAATATATATTTGCGATATCTACATAAGTTAAGTATCTGGGTTCCATACCATGATACCACTTCTATCCAAAAGGAAATGCACATACCCTAAGGGACGCTACTCCTTATAACCTTGCTGCATTCTTCCTGTTTTGACCATTTCGAGGTGTGAGGTTCGACGAAGTCCCGTCCACAAAGCTACGCTTTTCACAAAAGACATGATTTGATCAACAAATGATCAGTAGCACTTCGTATGCCACATTACCAAATTGGGAATGTGTCACTAGTAACCATCAACTGCATAACCTCTGAGCTCGTACATCTCAGAGAAGGGTGTTAAGCTAAGAGAATAAATCTCCGCCACCAAACAGAAATGTATTTGATAGAAACCGGTTTTAGATCTTAAAGTGTAACATCAGACACACATCTATACATGTCTATTCCAGGTTCGAACAGAACTGAAGGTACTTCCGAAGAAGCCCTTGCAATCCGAATAATTTCTAATCACGTCCGGACTTCGCATCACAATGAGTGCTCAAATCTCTATACCGAGGCCATTCGGTGCAAAGACATTCGACTGGTCATCCTTTTGCTTTCGAAAGTATCCGGTCTTCACCACCGGTCTTCAAATGCTATCTGTATCATCGTATCATTATTCAGAATGGGTTATATGACACAATGGTCCTCTCCCGGCTAAACCGAATAATGAGCGCAATATTTTAAAACATATGGATATTGGAATTTCAATTAAGTCACAACTTAAAGCCAAAAACTTTTCTTTCAAATGGTTTAAACAAATTATCATATCCAACCCTTTTAAACAAAAAAATTTACTTCCAGAAACCTTTCAATGGCTTAAACAATTTTCCACACTTTAATCCAAAAGATTCACTTTTAAACCCTTTTTTTTAATTTAAAAACAAGGTTCACAATCTTTAACAAAGATTCATTTGTAGCCTTTCAGAACAATTCCATTTCAAATTGGATTAACTCATCCAGTCTTTAAATTAAAGACTTATTTCATAGCTTTCAAAACAATTTTCAAAGATTCATTCATACCTTTCAAAACAATTCCCATTTTCAAATCTTTTATATATAAAAGATACACCATTTAGAATCCTCTTCGATTCCAAAACAAAGCTTATCAACCTTTCACAAAGGTTCGTTCATAGCTTTCAAAACAATTTCCATTTCAGTTTGGACTAACTCATTCAATCTTTAAATCAAAGGTTTAATAGTTTTCTGTAACGACTGAAATTTTTGAAGATTTAAAACTAGAATTTAATATGATTTTCTATTAATGTTTAGATATAGAAGGAAATCTTTTAATTTATAGTAAAGTGAATGTTAGAATTTAAATGAGAAATTGTAATAAATGGAATAATATGAAGCGAATGTTGAAAATGGAATGAAACCATGAAATTTAAGAAAAGTATGAACAGTTGAAATGAAAGTATGAATAATTGAAGTAATGTAAATGGTTATACTAGGATAAGATTTGAATATAATAATACAAATATAAATAGTAAATTTATTTAATGAATTAATATATGTTATTTATTTAGGGTATTGAATAAATTTGGTAATCCTATTGCAATTAATGGTAGTAATGTTGATATAAGCTAATAAATTTAATTTCAATGCAAACCCATTAATGGATGGAATGAAATTGGATTCATGTAAATGTATACTAGGTTTTACATCAAATGGAAGTTATTTGTAATAAGTGGATGTAAATATTTAATCAATTTATGAAATAAAATAAATTGAATTTAACATAAACCTAATTGTAAATTTAAGAGTATGTTAACAAGTATTATAAATTACCTAATTAAGTGGGTAATGAATTTATTGGAAATAAAGTTCATTTAAAAGTTAAATAATTATAATGGTTGTGTTGATGCTAAACGTTACTTTATGATTTTTAATTTAGTAACGGAAGAGTGAATGAGAATTGATAGAAAACATAAATTTATTTATAAGTAAACAAGAGTATATATTGAACAAATTTATGATAATTGGATAATGTAGTGTTAATGGAAATTAATTAGTGTTATATATGGGATTTATACCTGGGTGGGTAAGTAGTAAACTTATAAATGAAAGAAAGTAAGTAGGTGGCCATTTATTTAGGTTATTTATTCATTTAGTATGTTAAATATAAATTTGGGAATCAGATCTCAATTAAGGGAAATTAAGTTGTACGTTAATTTGAAATAAAATCTAATAAATATTACATTAATAAGGAATGTAGTACAAATGGTTAGGGATTGTCAAATTTGGTAAAAAAGGGTTGGACTTAGGAAACTTTGTTAATTGAGTTTAAAACCTTAATTAATATGCGTAATTGACAAGATTCACATTTTTAAATATAACCATTGATACAAATCTAAGATGTATATAGAAGTATCAATGTAATGAAACATAACCAAATGTAAATATGTTTATGGGATAATGGTTGTTTTAATAATAAGAACGGGAATCAACATTTATTTATTTATTTGAATACTTTGTTGAATAAATTATTTGTTCTTAATCTAATAAACTATAATAGAAGTTTACATATGCTTAACAATTTTTCGATGATAAATCTAAGCTTTGATTTTGATTACAACAATATTTAAATTTGTTACCTAAATTATTATCTCAAATGCCCTTATTTAAGGATCTTAAAAGTTGGTTACTATATTGCTTAATTTGTCGTGTTCCACTTTTGTTTTGTTAAAAAAATAAATAAATTTCATTAAGATAAAAAGGTTTAATTTATATGTATATATGTATTTTTGACTTTAAGTATACATAAATTTACAAATGCATTAGACAATTTAATGTGGTATGGAAGTATGCTTTGAATTAATTAATAAGCTTTGGTTTAATCTTTATACACACATGTATGTGTGTGTGTGCATGTGTATACGTATAAACATTTAATGTATTAATTCCAAATTGCTAAAGCATGATTTATTTATTTTTATTATCAAGCAATTTAAAAGTGAGGTAATATTATAGACATATTAATTTATTGTTTGTTGTTTATGTTTTTTTGTCATAATACAACTTGCATGATAATTAAATGTCGTATTAATAAAATTGGCTAAAGTGGAAAAGTGGAATTAATCTATGTCATCACCTTTTATCTCCTTCCCTATTAGATCCTTATGTGATTGCATCTACATTTATTCTTGTTTATTCCTATATATGGTCGCCAATTAATCATACTTGATATATGTTTAGCAATTCTGACACACAGCTAAAGTATGAATATATGAGATGTATTCAAACTTTTCTGTATCGAGCACTTAATTAATTTAGAATCAAACTAATAAAATGTGACATTTATTGTTGTCCCTCCACATTCATTCCCTTTCTAATTAATAATTGCCTCTTTTTAATACCTGCTACTTTAAAAGAAAGGGCTGTTCATATTTACTATATTTCAATACCAAGTTTGTTCATATTTACTTTATTTGTAATTAATAGCAGCCTCTCTTTTCAAATCTCTTTGTCCCTAAACCTAACTCTAACCTTATAAATACGATGTGATGCAAATGAAACCCTAGCCTCCATTCAAATCTTTTTTTTTCAAATCTCCATACTGTATCTCATTTTAATTTTTCCTTCCTCTTCATGTTGAATATGCGCTTATATGATTTTTGTTTGATGATAATAAACATCTATACATTCGTTTAAATGTATTTGATAATGTACTATTTTATTTTTCACAGATTAAATAAATATTTGCTGAATAAAATAAATAACACGGAATTTGAATTCAAATGTATATTTTATTCAAACAAATATTTATTACAATAGTACAATTTCAAGCTCTCACTATAACTATACATTTTAAATTACAATACATTTCTGATCACATCACAATTCATTTTTACATCTTGACCTCACTACATATCACTCACACTCGTATTTATCTTTAACATCATTCCAGTTAGAATCCAACATCTGAGCAATCTGCAAAACTATTCACTAACGCAGTAAAATTGAAAAAGAAATATTTTTGCAAAATAAAATAAAATATGGTTTTTGAAAATATTATTTGCCTCAGTTATTTGGGTTGTTCGTCATCATTTAAATTTGAATTCATCATACACTCACAGCTTGTGACATACACAGTGTATCACTGTATATGCCACAAGGCCGCGCACACCGAAATATACACTTGATCATTTTACAGGGACAAGTGAGCACAGGTCAAACCCAAATACAGGATTCAACTCAGGTGCAACATAAATAAAATATCGACTTCAGCACAAGGCCAAACCCGAGTTGTAAAACTAGATTCAACTCAAGTGTAATGCACATTCTACACAAATTCAAGAAGGCACCAAATAACAAACAAAGTGCAAAGGTCAAGCCATCACTGCAAACTCGACTCGACTCAATGCAATTCAAACTGCAAGTCCAAAACAAATGCACACATGTCAAGTAAAGACTCAAGACCACATAAGTCGACAGTGCAAACAAATAGCATAAGCAAATGACTCAGTAATGCAATGCCACAGCAAACAAATGCCACAGATGCTCGAACTCAGGTGGACAGCAAACAATAGTGCACTGAACAACTCACAAATGTGCAACCTGAACAATAACTTGTTCAGACCAGGCTACACAATGACAAGATGCAGTGAAGCATGTACATAGGCCACCAGTGAAAAAACTCATATACAAGAACCAGTGAATAACATGGAAAAGTCAAGGGCACATGAAGATCATGCACAGGTCAGGGAAGCAACAAAGTGACTCAAGCTACAACCATCAAGTACATATGAACCCAAATGACTACAACAAAAAACAGAATCGAGCAACAATGCACAAATGACACAAGCAAGAGAAGTATAACCATCATGACCAGAAAGAGAGGCCGAATAAAGTGAAAATTGGATCGAGCAAGTGTAGACACAAGTGGTGGTACAGCAGTAAAGAAAATGCCATGATATGCAGCAGTATAAACACCACATTTAATTCAAGTGACTCGGCAATGCTTGAAGACTACAACAAACATAGAGTCAACACAAATGCAATGCAAACAACATGGCAGTAAAGATATAATGGATGTGAACAGCAAGTAAAATCGAGCAAGTATGCAGCCCAATGGACAGAGACGCAACAAAACAGAGTTTCAAAAATGCATGAACCAGGTAAAAAAACAAAGCATATACAGGAATGCACCAGAGTGTAGGCAACAGGGCTAAAGCAATTCAAATCAGTAGTACAGCAAGCCAGAGATTCACGGAGGCAAGAAAATGCCAGAAATCAAATTGCCATTGTTGCGACAAATTTCAACAGTGCAGTGATTACCAAGTCATAAATCAAGTTTGTATAAAAATGCAGTGGTATGCAGCAGAGACAATATAAAAGCAATGGTGATGGCTGAAACTAATACAGAGTAGTGGATTCGCATACCCAAAATCAAGTCGAAGTCAAACATTATCCAGCATCAAGCAAAAGCCGTGATCAAAATTTCAATGTTGACCAAGTCAAAGCCGTATGTTTTAATCAAACAAGTCAACAGAAAAAGGAAATCAAAGCCGTAGTCAACAACGTGATGACCAAGGAGTCGATCAATGCCGTGAATATCAAGCAATCGTAGAATATACGAATTGAAGAAGTCAGAGATCAATCTCAGCATCAAAACAAAATCAAGTGGCCGAGATGAATATTTGACAAATTCAAATAAGTTTATACGAACGAAAATAAAGGAGATCGAACGCATGTATAACCCAATCATCATCGGCAATCAATTTTATCTATCGAGTTCAAGCATTCAATCAGAAAGCAAAAAGGAAAAATTACATACCGAAGCAAGGACAGAACTCGATCAACGAAGCAGCCGAAGTGAGCAACAAATCGATCAAGGAAACACGCAAATCATCATTGATTCAATCGAATTAAAACAGGCGCTTCGAGATGCAAAACCCTAAATCTGGAAAAGGGACGAACGGCATTTTTTCTCAAGAAAAAGCAACCAGGCCAATATAATAAAAGGAGAAAAGGGGGACGCAATTTTATCTAATTATTGGGCCGGTCCTAATAATATTTATTTGGGTTTAGTTTTTTTAAATAAGGGTTTTTGTTTTATTTGTTTAAATTCTTTTTAAATTTTGTAATTTCGTATTAAACTGTTTAAATTTCTAGTCGTGTGACTAGGGGACAAGCTACGTGGCGTAGCTTGAGAATTCGCAATTCAGTGGCTGAGTTGTGGCAGGGTTTTGAGCGTAGAGTTAGATTTAGTCGATAGCGGGTGTCGCGAGTTTACGTGCGTAAGCGAGGGACTATCTAATTTCTAGTGGAAACCTTGGGGGCAGCACGTAGGCAGGTTTTTGCCGAAGCTGGGTAAATTCTGTGTCGTTCTATTTCTACATTTATTATTCTGCTATTATCTGTGCTGCTATTGTTCTGTGATCTGTGTTGAAATTATTTTATAAGCTTCCCCAATTAATTTTTATAATTTATACTATCACCCTATTCACCCCCCCTCTAGGGTGAAATCGATCCTACAAGTGGTATCAGAGCTAGGAACAAAAGCCGTTTTTGTTTTAAAAATTTGATTTTACAAAAACCAATTTTTGTTTTAAAAATTTGAACTTTTAAAATGGCTTCTTTTAATACTGCTTTTGCTGAGGGTCAATCCATAGTTAGACCACCAATGTTCAATGGTGAATATGCTTATTGGAAAAATAGGATGGAAATCTTTCTGAAAACCATTGACGCTTGGAATATTGTTGAGACAGGTTATAGAACACCGACTATAACTGTAGATAATCAGGAAATAGAGAAACCAAAGGAACAATGGACAAACTTGAAAATAAATTACAAAATACCAATTCTAAAGCTATGAATTCTATTATCTGTTCATTGGATCAATTTGAACTTAATCGTGTCTCACATTGTCTAACTGCACAGGAAATATGGCACACACTAGAAGTGACTCACGAAGGAACATCTCAAGTCAAAGAATCTCGCCTTGCCATGCTAAGCAGCGAATACGAGAACTTCACAATGGCGAAGGAAGAAAATGTCAAAGAGATGCATGGACGACTTTCCAATATCGTTTACAAATCAAAAGCTCTTGGAAAATCATACACAGAGTTGGAGATAGTCCGAAAAATCCTTAGAGTCCTTCCACGAAAATTTGAAGCAAAAGTGACTGCCATTTAAGAATCAAAAGTTTTGAAACAAATGAAAGTCGAAGAAATCATCGGAAATCTCACCACTTATGAGCTAGAAATGAAATTCAAGGAAGAGCGTGAAGGAGGAGATACTCAAAAGAAATCAATAGCGCTCAAAGGAACAACCGAAAGTGATGATGATAATGATGATGATGATGGAGCAGCAGAGCTGGCGCTACTAATAAAGAAATTCAAAAGGTGGAATCGCAAATACGGAAATCCAGCTCGAAATCATGAATTGAAAAGAAGAATAGGCAAAGCACTTGACTACTCAGAAGAATAGGAGATCATCTGTCATAAGTGCAACCAACCCGGACACATCAAGCCCAATTGTCCTCGAAATCGACGCGACTTTGGAAAGAAACAGAAAAAGAAAAGTTTTGCAGCCACTTGGGATGAAATGGATGAGAATGATAAAAGTACTAGCAGTGAGAGTGAGAAACCAGATATGTGCCTTTAAGGAAATATAACTGATAGCGACGATGACGAGCCAAGCGAGGTATCAAAACTCACTCACTCTGAATTACTTATTTATTTCCACGAAGTAAATGGCTGTTTTGAACGACTTAGGGAAAAATACGCCAAACTTGAATCTCAAAAGGATACTTTGATAGAATGCAATGAACAACTTGATCAATTAGTTAAGAACTATCAACGTAGAATCCCTAAGTGTGATAAGTGTCCAACATTCGAAGAGGAAATTAAAAAATCAGAAATCAATATAAAATCACTTGAAAATGAAATTCTGATTTTAAAGGAGAATGAAAATACTAGGAGAGATAATTCTATTAAAAAGTGCACACAATTGTTAAACGAAAATGAATCTCTCAAATCACATGTCCAACAACTGTCTACTACTTTAGATAAATTTTCCAAAAGTGAAAAATCGTTGAATATGCTATTAGGAAAGCAAACTGTTAATTCGGTTAGACAAGGACTTGGATATAATAGTTCGAAAATTGTTGAAAGCAATATTAATCAAGTTAATTCTATGTGCACAATTTGTAGAAAATATGGACACAATCACAATAATTGTTGGTATAGACCCAAACATGTGAAAATTATACCGATTTGGGTTCCAAAAGGCACAAATATAAAATCTCTCAAAGTTAAACAAATTTGGATGCCGAAGGGAACAATTATAAATAGTTTTGGGTCTTTACAAAATTGTTTTTCAAAATTTTCTGCCACTAACAACCATGGACCTATAAAAACAAATAGGTCACATAAATCTTTCATCGTGTAGGTGTGGTGGCAGGCTAAGGAACAACAATAGTGTTCTCTGGATTTTTGGCTGTTCCAGAAACACAACGGGCGACAAAGCAAAGTTCCTTAGCCTAGTATAAAGGTGACAGAATCACAATGGACAACAACGAAAAATTATCGTAAAGGTAAAACAGGTAAAGTTATATTTATTTGAACGATATATTAAATGTGATAATCTGCACCGTATTCAGAATTAAATCAGCCAGTAATGAGATGATGAAAAGATGATGATTCTGACTTATTCAAAATAGTTGGCCAATTATATTCTTATGCCAAAAACACTATAAAAATCTCTAGATTCTTTGAATTACTTCATATATATCAGTTTGGATTAAAAATAGTGTTTTGTTGGATAATACAATTGGTTATAATACGGCTGACTCTATATTTACGGTTTTCTGATTATTTACACGGCTTCAATTCAATTTCAAAAGAATGTCATTTAAATTGTTGTTAAAATTGAATTTGAAATTTTTGGTGCACACTTCATGGTTTGGTCAATCAAATTCAATTAATGATGATTTTGAGTGAAAGAGAAATTCAGATGCAGATTACACTGGTAATCTAGTTGATAGAAAAATTACTAGTTGAACGTGATATTTTAGACATTTAGTAACTGCATCGTTTTTCAAAGAAAATATCTGTATATTCTTCATTTCAAATAATTTTCAAATAGCAGAAAATTTTCTTTTAAAACCCCCTGGAGAAAATCATTTTTGACCATATTTTCAGATTAGTCATTTTTGAAAAATTAATTTCATAATTATTTTTGAATTTGATTTAAATGACTATTCTGACTAATCTGACTCCCTAATGTTTATCGAAAAGAAAAATAGTGATTGAAAAAGTGATGAGTGTTGATATTGATCATATATTATAACTCGAGAAAGTATAATTAGAAAATTTCTTTATAAAATTTAAACAAGATTATAAAACTTTTTGTTGGTAAAAATTCCATGACCATCTCTATATCTATCATATTTCTAACGACCATCACTCATCAAAATTCTATATAGTTTGTCGATATGTGGTACTTTAAACAAGAATCGTTCGTTTTTTCATTTTCACATTTTTTAAAAAAAAAAGGGGTAATAATAATAATAATAATAAATACCAAAGTATTCACTCTCATTTAAAAGTCTTCACGGTTATGCATGGGTGAATTACTTGGAATTTGTTATGTGCTTCCATGCTCATTTAAAAGCCTCACGGTTATGCATGTATGGAACGCATATCAAAAGTTGATATTTAAAATAAACAAGTTGATTCTAATCCCATTTAAAAGTCCTCACGGTTATGCGTGGTTAGAAGATACTTGAATTCATTTTAAAAATAAAATAAAATTGGAATACTACTAATCTCATTTAAAAGTCCTAACGGTTATGCATGGTTAGTAGATATTCAAATTCCTGATATAACTTACCACGAATAGACACATCTGTATGGTTTTATATGATGACATCATTTCCATCATTCTAAAAGTGGAATATGCGCCTAACAAAATATTTATGATTTTTGTTTGATTTTTTATTGAAATTTAATATTTATATTCAATTGAGTTTTAATGTTGAATTAATATCGATCACTATATCTCTACTTTTCTATTACTATTACTCTTTTGCTGATAACAAAAGGGGGAGAGAAAGGTTAAGATTTTGTCAAATAAAATCAAGCAAAGGTCAAATAATTTTCAATTTGCATCTAGACTCATTTGCATATTTTTATTTGTATGCATATATGTAGGGGGAGTATTGTGTAGAGAGGGAGCATTCAAATAGAGGGAGCAAATTAGAGCATATCAATGATCAAATACATTTAACATATTCAAAATCTTAAATATATGTTTGTTATCATCAAAAGGGGGAGATTGTTGAATATGCGCTTATATGATTTTTGTTTGATGATAGTAAACATATATACATTCGTTTAAATGTATTTGATAATGTACTATTTTATTTTTCACAGATTAAATAAATATTTGCTGAATAAAATAAATAACACGGAATTTGAATTCAAATGAATATTTTATTCAAACAAATATTTATTACAATAGTACAATTTCAAGCTCTCACTATAACTATACATTTTAAATTACAATACATTTCTGATCACATCACAATTCATTTTTACATCTTGACCTCACTACATATCACTCACACTCGTATTTATCTTCAACTTCATTCCAGTTAGAATCTAGCATCTGAGCAATCTGCAAAAATATTCACTAACACAGTAAAATTGAAAAAGAAATATTTTTGCAATATAAAATAAAATATGGTTTTTGAAAATATTATTTGCCTCAGTTATTTGGGTTGTTCGTCATCATTTAAATTTGAATTCATCATACACGAACAGCTTGCGACATACACAGTGTATCACTGTATATGCTACAAGGCCGTGCACACCGAAATATACACTTGATCATTTTACAAGGACAAGTGAGCACAGGTCAAACCCAAATACAGGATTCAACTCAGGTGCAACATAAATAAAATATCGACTTCAGCACAAGGCCAAACCCGAGTTGTAAAATTGGATTCAACTCAAGTGTAATGCACATTCTACACAAATTCAAGAAGGCACCAAATAACAAACAAAGTGCAAAGGTCAAGCCATCACTGCAAACTCGACTCGACTCAATGCAATTCAAACTGCAAGTCCAAAACAAGTGCACACATGTCAAGTAAAGACTCAAGACCACATAAGTCGACAGTGTAAACAAATAGCATAAGCAAATGACTCAGTAATGCAATGCCATAGCAAACAAATGCCACAGATGCTCGAACTCAGGTGGACAGCAAACAATAGTGCACTGAACAACTCACAAATGTGCAACCTGAACAATAACTTGTTCAGACCAGGCCACACAATGACAAGATGCAGTGAAGCATGTACATAGGCCACCAGTGAAAAAACTCATACACAAGAACCAGTGAATAACATGAAAAAGTCAAGGGCACATGAAGATCATGCACAGGTCAGGGAAGCAACAAAGTGACTCAAACTACAACCATCAAGTACATATGAACCCAAATGACTACAACAAAAAACAGAATCGAGCAACAATGCACAAATGACACAAGCAAGAGAAGTATAACCATCATGACCAGAAAGAGAGGCCGAATAAAGTGAAAATTAGATCGAGCAAGTGCAGGCACAAGTGGTGGTACAGCAGTAAAGAAAATGCCGTGATATGCAGCAGTATAAACACCACATTAAATTCAAGTGACTCGGCAATGCTTGAAGACTACAGCAAACATAGAGTCAACACAAATGCAATGCAAACAACATGGCAGTAAAGATATAATGGTTGTGAACAGCAAGTAAAATCGAGCAAGTATGCAGCCCAATGGACAGAGATGCAACAAAACAGAGTTTCAAAAATGCATGAACCAAGTAAGAAAACAAAGCATATACAGGAATGCACCAGAGTGTAGGCAACAGGGCTAAAGCAATTCAAATCAGTAGTACAGCAAGCCAGAGATTCACGGAGGCAAGAAAATGCCAGAAATCAAATTGCCGTGGTTGCGACAAATTTCAACAGTGCAGTGATTACCAAGTCATAAATCAAGTTTGTATAAAAATACAGTGGTATGCAGCAGAGACAATATAAAAGCAATGGTGATGGACGAAACTAATACAGAGTAGTGGATTCGCATACCCAAAATCAAGTCGAAGTCAAACATTATCCAGCATCAAGCCAAAGCCGTGATCAAAATTTCAATGTTGACCAAGTCAAAGCCGTATGTTTTAATCAAACAAGTAACCAGAAAAAGGAAATCAAAGCCGTAGTCAACAACGTGGTGACCAAGGAGTCGATCAATGCCGTGAATATCAAGCAATCGAAGAATATACGAATTGAAGAAGTCAGAGATCAATCTTAGCATCAAAACAAAATCAAGTGGCCGAGATGAATATTTGACAAATTCAAATAAGTTTATACGAACGAAAATAAAGGAGATCGAACGCATATATAGCCCAATCATCATCGGCAATCAATTTTATCTATCGAGTTCAAGCATTCAATCAGAAAGCAAAAAGGAAAAATTACATACCGAAGCAAGGATAGAACTCGATCAATGAAGCAGCCAAGTGAGCAACACATCGATCAAGGCAACACGCAAATCATCATTGATTCAATCGAATTAAAACAGGCGCTTCGAGATACAAAACCCTAAATCTGGAAAAGGGACGAACGGCATTTTTTCTCGAGAAAAAGCAACCAGGCCGATATAATAAAAGGAGAAAAGGGGGACGCAATTTTTTCTAATTATTGGGCCAGTCCTAATAATATTTATTTGGGTTTAGTTTTTTTAAAATAAGGGTTTTTGTTTTATTTGTTTAAATTCTTTTTAAATTTTGTAATTTCGTATTAAACTGTTTAAATTTCTAGTCGTGTGACTAGGGGACAAGCTATGTGGCGTAGCTTGAGAATTCGCAACTCAGTGGCTGAGTTGTGGCAGGGTTTTGAGCGTAGAGTTAGATTTAGTCGATAGCGGGTGCCGCGAGTTTACGTGTGTAAGCGAGGGACTATCTAATTTCTAGTAGAAATCTTGGGGGCAGCACATAGGCAGGGTTTTGCCGAAGCTGGGTAAATTCTGTGTCGTTCTATTTCTGCATTTATTATTCTGCTATTATCTGTGCTGCTATTGTTCTGTGATCTGTGTTGAAATTATTTTATAAGCTTCCGCAATTAATTTTTATAATTTATACTATCACCCTATTCACCCCCCCTCTAGGGTGAAATCGATCCTACACTTCAAATATTCTTCTTCTCAAGTTTTATTCTATTTCAAACTTTCTTCTTTCTTTTCAAATCTTGATTTTCTCTACAATTTTCAGTTCTTCTTATTTAAATCCTTTTCTTTTTCAAATTCTTCTTTTTCAAAATCTTTTCCAAACCTTTTAAAATTACATACATAAATACATATATATATTAATATAATAAGGAGGGAAATTAAAGTAAATCAAAATAAAAGAAAAATTACGGAACAAAGCTAGCAATCAAGAAGAAGACTAAGGAAACGTAGAGCGAAGCTATTGATTTGAAGTATTATTTTCAAATTCGTATAAAGGTGAGTGTTTTAACCCACTCACAATTTCTAAAATTTCTTATGTTTATTAAATTGATTTTTGATGTGTTTAAAATTTTATTTATAGCTGTTTGGTATATATTTCATCAATTTCTCAGTTAAATTGCATTCATTTAATTTACGCGTTATTTAATTCATTATTGCATATTAACTGCCAGTTAAATTATATTTATTTTGCATATAAACTGCGAATTAACAGTTATTAAATTTATTTGAGTATAAACTGAAATTGATACCAGTTATTTATCACCTTTTATATATTGATGTTTGTTTAAATTGGATGATGATTATAATTAATGATTGATGATTGATGTTTGGTGAATGGATGATGTGTACTATATTTTAAAATCTACAGGTTATCATGTATTTCATTCATTCGAGATTGCGTTTGAAATGATATACAACCGTATTTTTTTATTTTTAAATTGCGGAATGAAATGATAAATATCCGTATCACTTGACCATAAGATAGAAAATTATATACATGCACTGCGGTATATATATAAAAATTATTTTTGAAATGATTTTTCTATGGTTTGGATAGGATACAGTTAATAAATATAGATTTTGATATTATATAAAATATTATTTTATATATACATCTATAGTTAAAGTATTGAAGATAAGCTATGTATGGATTTGTTAAATAAAATAAATAAGTTGAATGACGGAGTTTGATTATTTTATATTATATGGTTAAATGTTAAGATATTGAAATTACATAAAATTTTAAAGGATTTAAATTAATTAAGATTGGGAGTTAAATTGGAAAATTTATTTGGAATTGAGCTTAATTAAGAAGTTAACTTCATAAGTTGATCTAAAATTTATTAACTTGAAATTTTAAAAAAGGTATGATATTTATAGCTGAATTCTATTCAAGGTGAATTAAATGAATATTTCTAGTATAAAAATTGAAGGAAATTTTCTTTTATAAGTAATTTGAGTTTTACTTAAATGATTACGAGTTTATTATGCAATTATTATTTCAAACTAAATAATAGGACTTTAAATTGGTGAAATAGAAATTTCCAACCTTAGTTCCAATTGTTTAATATTCAAAGTTTGAAATATATTGAAACTAAAGTGGTTTATTTAAACTGAAAGTGATTTTAAATTTATGGATTTTGACTTAATCTTAAATGAAATAAATTGTAAGTCGCGGAAATTATTTTATTTTATAAAGAAATTTTGAATCCAAACTATTGATTCTATATACTGTTTGAATATCCAAACCATTTAAGTTTTAGAAATTATGGTTTAAAGCTATGAATTTTC
Organism: Allium cepa; assembly: GCA_030765085.1. Taxonomy (NCBI): domain Eukaryota; kingdom Viridiplantae; phylum Streptophyta; class Magnoliopsida; order Asparagales; family Amaryllidaceae; genus Allium; species Allium cepa. Next base: position 400,697,362 of record CM060939.1, on the reverse strand, counting down.
GAAGTATTATAGTTTGAAAGTTATAATTCAACGTTTGGTTTCCGATTATTATAAGTTTGAAAACAATATGATTTTAGAAAAGAAATATATATTTGAAATAAAATGATATTATATTAATTTGGGTTTTTATAAAAATAATATCAAATGAGTTTGTTTTGGAAAGGGAATGATATCGTATTTATGGGTTTTGAAATGGATAATTATATTCTTGTTTTTGAAAGTATAATTAATTTTTGAATGATCGCGGTGTTATAATAACGTTTTGTTGTTGAAGAGACCGGGATCGGAAGTTGTCATACTCTCTGCCAACTCCGAGAACCACTTTAACAACCGTGTACGCGGTGGAGATTCCAGAATGAAGTAGGATGGTGGCGGCGTTTCATGTAAGGTAAATACGTGGATCCAACTCCCGTGAGTTGGCATAAGGTGGCTAAAACAGGAGCGATTGATGGGTTAATAAGGTAGCACCTTTGTTCGGACACATCCCTTCGATATTATACTTTGACTTTTGGATTGATTCGGTGGCCACTTTTAATTTTATTTGGGGGTGTGGCTCGAGGTGGGCGGTAGCGCACGCTACGCGTTACCACCGACCAGGAAGCGTAATTGGTATATCTACCCTGGCATTGCCTAGTTGTGCCGTGTCACCTACCCCATCGCGCCTTGTACGAGTTTGGTTTTCTCCCATAGCCCGTGTGGTATCCTCTGTTGGCTTCCCGATCAGGAGGGACTATGATATTGGATGGACTACTGGGACTATTACGTGTTAAGGGCTATATGGGTAACCCCTTAATGCTAAGAAAAAAGTAATTTTACTTTATAAATAGACACTATTATAATAGCGCAATATACTACATAGTAAATAGTTTAACGGATCCTTAGGAGATGTAAATCCCGAGCGTCTCTTGAGTTACTGCACTCATATTTATTTCTGTTAATTTAACTCACATAAGATCTTTTAGTTCTAACTCGAGTGTTTTTGTCTTTTCAAATTCGCTCGGGTCAGTCCGAGCGTTTCAGGATTTGAAGATTTAGCTCTGGAGGACGAAGACGAAGATTTATATTATTATTATTTATACTAGTGCACCACACTCATATTGTTCCGCTGCATTGATATTTATTGGTATGTGAACTCTGATATTTATTGTATAAGAAAAGAATCAAATGTTTTGTAAAAAGATTTTATGAACTGTATATTTATTATTATATTTTATCCTTCCGCTGTGAGATTTTGTTTTGTTTTATTTCTTTCCTGTTTTTCTTATTTACCCCATAACAATCCGCCCTTCTGTGTGGTTTGAATTGGCACGTGTGTCGATTTAAAGCGTACGAAAAGGCGGGATGTTACATTTCAAACTCGTTTCTAATTCATTGAATTCCATTTTCAAATATTGAATTCAAACTCAAATCAAAATATTTCAAATTTCAAACTAAATCAAATTATTTAAAATAACTTTTATCTTCAAAAACTCCTTTTCAAATACTTCTCAAATTTAACCCAATTTCATTTCCAAAATCATTTGGATTCAAAATTCAAACTTGAAAACTATTTCAAAATATTAAATTCAAATATCTGTGACTTAGCTAATTTCCTCGCGAAATCCATATTTATGTGTGTATAGTGTGGTCCAGGGGTTTACACACAATAGTGCAACAGCACCAACCATTACAGATTCTAACACTGAAATATCGACAAGCGGTATAATCTATAATGCTTATCTTCATTTACAGATCATGGATGAATAATATAAGTTCATCGTAGATAATAAAATACATCGCAGATAAATAAATTACATCACAGATCACAGCACAAATCAGGATAATTCATAACGCAAAGCATCATATATCAGGGATATCAACAATTAAATCATCCAATCCAAACATCCATAAGTAATATCAATTAATTGTCTAATTAATTTAAATCAGGTTAGTCACTAATCTTGGTTAATCAATGTTAATTAATTACAAACCATTTAATTAATTATTCTTAATTAATTACAATAATTAATTAACCCTTAATCAATAATCATCCCTTAATTACCTTCATTAATTTATTAACCTTTAATTTATTTATAACACTAATTAATTACCCTTAATTAATTATAATAAGTGATTATTCTTAATCACTTAGTCATTGTTAACCATAAATTAACTAGCAATTAATTTACCTTAATTAATTACCTTAATAATTAGAAATTAATCCACCTTTAATTATTAATTTATTAACTAACCTTTAATTAAATTCTTTAATTAATTAACCTTCAATTAATCAGTTATTCTCAAATTAATTGCCTTAATTAACTAATCACATAAACTAACTATTCTTTAATTAATTGTTATTTTAATCACTTGATTAATCAACCCTCATTTATTTAATTATCATCAATTACTTTCATCAAGAAATTATCTTTAAGTAATTAATTCCCCTTTTAATCACTTAAATTAATTAATTCACTTCTATTTACTTAAGACTCTAATTATTAACTTAAAATTATTCTTTAATTAATCAACCGTTTAATTATTTTCATTAAGTAATTAATTACATTAATCTATTAGAATTAACCTGAAATTAATCACGATGATAAATTTTCTTTAATCAATTTCCATTTGAAAATACATAAGAAAATAATTATTCAAAACTCAAAAAACAATTTTAAACATGTTTTTAATTTAAAATCAATCTTTGAAAAACTCGACTCAAACTTGTTTATAATTTAAATTCAAAAACCTGGTTTATTTTATTTTAAAAACATATTTATTTTTATATACTTTAAAGTTTAATTTTTTTTAAAACTTACTTTACCTTTGAAACTTCAACACTTTGTTTTATTTTGAAACCTTAAAGAAACCCGAGCCAGATGCTTGAATACTCGAGACTGACTTTGAGGAATCCCACATCTCTTCTCCCCCGAGCACCTCCCCAATTTTCTTCGAGTTCGACCCGAGCCTATGCCTTTCTCCCCAATTTTTCAAAAATGACAGATACAAATTTTTCAAGTGTACAGGTTCACAACTGGCCAGCGATGCTTCGATCATCGTCGAGTACGCCATCCAGTTGAAGTCGCCACCCTCTACCTTCCAGACCACCTGAACTTATGAATTCATCAAAGAATCAAAAAATGAGCCACCTCGCACTCATCTGAAACAAACCGATCATTTAGAAACCTCCCACGTGACCACCTTCGGCCATCTGAAGCTCTTCCCTCTCACCCAAATGTTCGTCAGAGACCCATTTTTATTTTCCCAAGGGTGCGATCTCCGATAGATCACCCACGACGGTGAATTCTTTTCTCAAACTAGCAACCAAGCAACCATATATAACTATAATAATTTTTGAAAATTATTTCTTTTATGTATAACAATAATTTGGGCAAAATTATTTCATTTATCCTATTAAAAATAATAACGTGTCGAATTATTCTATACAAGTGTTTAGAGATCCCTATCAATAACGTTAATTACACATATTGACCAGAATCCATAAACTACTCAATAAACCAATCAGCACAATATATATTCATGACCTACCAGGGAGCTCCAACTTCAATCACGAGACGATTGAAGTTGCCGACCACCGTAGTTTGCCTAAAAACTTAATCCCGTTCATCACGCGATTTCTCACCCAAACTCACACTAAAAATCTTGAAATTTACATTAAAATTCATGGATTTACAATACGAATACATTCATACAATCAAAACTTGGAATTCCGATGTATAATTTTGGACCAATTTTTACGTCCTACTTTATTTAACTTTCTTCTAGAATATTACTAAATATTCTTGCTTAAAACTATTTTAAAAATTTATATTACAATGTTACAAACATTTCTTTTCTAGAGATCAAAGCCAAATTTTGATTGTATAAAGACATTTCTTAAATTTTTCAGGTGTTTAAACTTTTCTTTTCCTTAAACAGGTCTTAAAAACCTATAACCAAAGGCGGATGCCTTCTTTTATCTATTTACAGACTTGCATACTAATATTTGCATATGTATACTAACATATTTTCATTCATACAAACATAACTTTAACATCACTTTAAGCAGTCATCACATTCTACCAAAATATAAACATATAAAGGTTTAAAAGGTAATGTTTGCTCACATTTTAAAATGCAGAGAGCCTGCAAATGACTTTGAAAAAAAACTGGAATGGATTTGAATGCTTAAATTTTCATGCTTTAAAAGTCCTTACTACCTTTATCTTATTTTCCAAAAATATACTGACTTATTTTACTTAAACCAAATTTTAAAACTTAATTTATTTTTAAACACAAATAATTTGTTTGAATACTACACCCTATAAGGGACAGATGAGAAGATTTAAATTTTTGATTCTAAATATAAACTCTGTAAAAACAAAGTGAACACAGATAAACAGACATACATACTTATCACCTTATTTCAACATGCAAATCTAGTTTCATCTCATGCAATAGATTATCACATCATAATTTCATAAATCACACATGTACTAAGTTTAAAACAAGAGGTTGTTTAATTTACTCACATTGTAATTTGGAACAGAGCGAAGAATAAGAACTTGATAATTCTTTTTAAGTTGCCATTTAAACTAGCTACATGCTTAACTCTGGAGTTTTATTATTTATTTCCTCTCTGGTTTTGATCTTGAGCAAATTTTGCTTTAAATTCCAGGTTGCTGATTCTTTTGCTTAAGATTTAAGTGTTTCATGTTTTCTTTTCTGTTTTAACTCTCAGTTTTGATTTCCTCTGATTTTTCTTTGAATTTGAACTTGAGATGGTTGCTTCAGGTTGAAGACTTTGAATTACAACTTGAAATTTTTTTTATCTAAATTTGGTTGTTGAAAATCTTTGCTTTGGAATGCTTCAGATTTTAAAACAGTTTTACTGCATTGTTTTATTTCCCAGGTTTCTTTTGCATACTTTCTAATTTTTTTTTCTTTATTTCATATGATTTTCATATTTTAAATTTTTAAAAGAATTTTTTTTGCCACATGTATTCTTTGTTAACATTTGTAAAATGCATGTCTCAATTCTTGTACACTTGTTTACTCCACATAAATTTATGTAAATACCTTCTCTTTAATTTATTTGCAAATTGTGTTTTAAGCCTTGTCTTAATTTAATTTATAATTTTTATTTTAAACTCTTTTAATTTTAATATTTTACACATGTATATTTTTAAATTTTAAATCCTTACTCTATCATAATTATATGATATGTTTATCTATTTTGTTTCCTTACATTCTATTTTATACTAATGCAATTTAAAACAATTGATTTGAAAAGTTATTCATTACAAATAAATAATTATATACATATATCCATATATATTAGTCCTTTGTAAATAAAAAATCAATAAATCCAATTTTATTTCTAAAATATTTTTATATTTCCAAATTCAAAATTTAATATACAATCAATTTGTACTTATAAATGAATCAAAAATCAAATACCTTTTTATAAGCATATTTTTATATTCCATTTATCATCTATTTCTTTTAAAGTGCAAATTAAATTCTTATTTATAACAAACACATATCCTATTTATCTTTAAAATATAAAGTTTGATATATCCAATATTTATTTATAAAACTTATTCTTAAATTCCAAATCAAATTCTATTTATAATCCATTTGATTTCAAGTCAATTAATTTTATTTACAATCTTTTGATATATTTATTCAAATCTTCAAATTAATCCGCAATTAAATTTGTAATTAAAATATTATTCAAAATATTTATTTCAGAATCTCCAATTAAAAATTCTATTTAAAAATCATGTTTACATTTATTTATATTAATAAAAAAAATATCTTTTAAATTTTGGAAAACACCAGATTAATCCATAATTTAATTCCAAAAATTAAATTTATTTCCTATTTCAATTTGATTTAAAAACGGGAATGTTACAGTTTTCCCCCTTAGAAAATTTCGTCCTCGAAATTTGAAAGCAGGGAGACCACAAAGGATGGATACACAAAGACAGAGAGACAGTTTCCAAATCAAACTGGGTGTCTATTCTGCATTTGGCTTACCAAATTAGAACATCAATAATAGATACAAGAACGAAGCAAGATACTCCGGTCATCAGATCTACGAATATGCAGTGGCACTGGATAGTTCGAAAGGATAACTAACCATTCATAAAATATTTCTGGACCTAACAGAATAAACGGATATATGGATGCAATCCAAATCTTTTAGTTTAAACAACCAAAATATACCTATCACCCATAGCATCCAAAACAAGCAATTCATCCAAACAAACAATTCTAGCCCATCTGGTGTTTGTGTCCCATGTAAATATATCAAAGCTTCTTCCTGGAGCTGCCTGGAATCATCAAAGAATTGAAAAGACGAATCATAGGAGATTGATAGAGAAAGTTTTTTTCGCTATAGCAGGGTACTGACCATTTGTAGTCGTACTCCCCTGTCCCCTATCTCGTCCTCTTCTTGCACTCATACTCACTATCAGTGGACAGTAAGAGAATTTACTGAGGCATTCAGATGGATATTTTAGGGATATATCCATTCTAGGGTATACTTTACCCTATCTCTAATGAGTTACCTAATGTGTTATACTCCTGAGCTAAAGTTTCAACCTTCAGCTCTGATACCAACGTAGCGACCCTGACTCGACCATCGAAAATCGGCACCGAATATGACACTCGTATTCAAATGCCGCAGATCCAAACGCCGAATCTGGTTCGCTGGAGCTTATAACACATCAAGTATAACAACATAGCGGAAGAAAAAGAAATGAATATCATATACAACTCCAATGAATACAATATCCAAATACAATGATGATCAATATGATATAAGAAATATCAGAGACAATATACAACAGCGGAAAATGAATAACAAAAGAGAAAACTCCAATATCAAACTACAATTCCAATCCAATGCTCCAAAGCCAAAACTCCAAACACTAGCTGGAACCACGATCATGTTGCACAAAGATGAGCAAGTCCGGTATGTTGTCCTAGCCAAGTACTTCAATATCCGAAGACTTCAATATCCCATATCACCAAAGAATATCAAAGAGAAAGCTAAAAGCTACCAAATCGATATCTACTATCTACTATCTGAAAAACCCAACTCTAGACTGCCCGTTTGGAAAATAGTGGGCACCCAGAGTTTAGGAAAGGAACAATAAACTCCGAGTCAGTCATGGGACTGGTATGGGCAAACAAAAACAGTTTATCTTTTAAAACAACCAAAAGAATTTAAATTTGAAATCCACAATGTTTTTTGGAAAATGAAACTACCAAAAGGCCTCCCGGCACACACACCATGCAATCGTACACATGGGGGAGAGTTCTCCTTTTGATAGTCAAACATGCTTGATACGCAAAAATCATTTGACCATTCTGGGGTGTGAGGTTCGACGAAGTCTCGTCCACAAAGCTACGCTTTTCACAAAAGCCATTCTTTGATCAATAAATGATCAGCAGCACTTCGTATGCCACATTACCAAATTGGGAATGTATCAGTAGTAACCATCAACTACATAACCTCTGAGCTCGTACGTCTCAAAGAAGGGTGTTAAGCTAAAAGAATAAATCTCCGCCACCAAACATAAATGTATTTGATAGAAACCGGTTTTACATCTCAAAGAGTAACGTCAGACACACATCCATACAAGTTTGTTCCTGGTTTGAACAGAACCGAAGGCACTTCCAAAGAAGACCTTGCAATCCGGATAATTTCTAATCACGTCCGAACTTTCCATCACAATGGTGCTCAAATATCTATATCGGGGCCATTCGATGCAGAGACATTCGACAGGTCATCCTTTCGCTTTCGAAAGTACCCGGTCTTCACCACCGGTCTTCAAATGCTATCCATATCGTCGTATCATTATTCGGAATGGGTTATATGACACAAAGGTCCTTACCCGGCTAAACCGAATAATGAGCGCAATATTTTAAAACATATGGATATTGGGATTTCAATTAAGTTACAACTTAAAGCCAAAAACTTTTCTTTCAAATGGTTAAGACAAATTACCATATCCAAATCTTTTAAACAAAAAGATTTACTTCCAGAAACCTTTCAATGTTTTAAACAATTTTCCACACTTTAATCTTTTAAACAAAAGATTCACTTTTAAAACCTTTTTTTATTTAAAAACAAGGTTCACAATTTTTAACAAAGATTCATTTATAGCTTTTCAGAACAATTCCATTTCAAATTGGATTAACTCATCCGGTCTTTAAATTAAAGACTTATTTCATAGCTTTCAAAACAATTTTCAAAGATTCATTCATACCTTTCAAAACAATTCCCGTTTTCAAATCTTTTATACATAAAAGATACACCATTTAGAATCCTCTTCGATTCCAAAACAAAGCTTATCAATCTTTCACAAAGGTTCGTTCATAGCTTTCAAAAAAATTTCCATTTCAGTTTGGACTAACTCATTCAATCTTTAAATCAAAGGTTTAATAGTTTTCAAACTCGTTTCCAATTCATTGAATTCCATTTTCAAATATTGAATTCAAACTCAAATCAAAATATTTCAAATTTCAAACTAAATCAAATTATTTAAAATAACTTTTTTCTTCAAAAACTCCTTTTCAAATACTTCTCAAATTTAACCCAATTTCATTTCCAAAATCATTTGGATTCAAAACTCAAACTTCAAAAATATTTCAAAATATTAAATTCAAATATCCGTGACTTAGCTAATTTCCTCATGAAATCCATATTTACGTGTTTATAGTGTGGTCCAGGGGTTTACACACAATAGTGCAACTGCATCAACCATTACAGATTCAAACGCAGAAATATCGACAAGAGGTATAATCTATAACGCTTATCTTCATTTACAGATCATGGATGAATAATATAAGTTCATCGTAGATAATAAATTACATCGCGGATAAATAAATTACATCATAGATCACAGCACAAATCAGGATAATTCATAACGCAAAGCATCATATATCAGGGATATCAACAATTAAATCTCCAATCCAAACATCCATAAGTAATATCAATTAATTATCTGATTAATTTAAATCAGATTAGTCGCTAATCTTGGTTAATCAATGTTAATTAATTACAAGCCATTTAATTAATTATTCTTAATTAATTACAATAATTAATTAACCCTTAATCAATAATCATCCCTTAATTACCTTCATTAATTTATTAACCTTTAATTTATTTATAACACTAACTAATTACCCTTAATTAATTATAATAAGTGATTATTCTTAATCACTTAGTCATTGTTAACCATAAATTAACTAGCAATTAATTTACCTTAATTAATTACCTTAATAAATTAGAAACTAATCCACCTTTAATTATTAATTTATTAATTACCTTTAATTAAATTCTCTATTAATTAACCTTCAATTAATCAGTTATTCTCAAATTAATTGCCTTAATTAACTAATCACATAAACTAATTATTCTTTAATTAATTATTATTTTAATCACTTGATTAATCAACCCTTAGTCATTTATTTAATTATCATCAATTACTTTCATAAAGAAATTATCTTTAAGTAATTAATTCCCCTTTTAATCGCTTAAATTAATTAATTCACTTCTATTTATTTAAGACTCTAATTACTAATTAATTTCTTAAATTCTTTAAGTAATTAAACCTTTAATTATTTTCATTAAGTAATAAATTACATTAATCTATTTGAATTAACCTGAAATTAATCACGATGTTAAATTTTCTTTAATCAATTTCCATTTGAAAATACTTAAGAAAATAATTATTCATACCTCAAAAAAACAATTTTAAACATGTTTTTAATTTAAAATCAATCTTTGAAAAACTCGACTCAAACTTATTTATAATTTAAATTCGAAAAATTGGTTTATTTTATTTTAAAAACATATTTATTTTAATATACTTTAAAATTTAATTTTTTTACTTTACCTTTGAAACTTCAACACTTTGTTTTGTTTTGAAACCTTAAAGAAACCCGAGCCAGATTCTTGAATACTCGAGATTGACTTCGAGGAATCCCATATATCTTCTTCCCCGAGCATCTCCCCAATTTTCTTCAAGTTCGACCCGAGCCTATGCCTTTCTCCCTAATTATTCAAAAATGAAAAGTATACATTTTTCACGCGTACACGTGCACAACTGGCCAGCGATGCTCTGATCATCATCGAGTACGACACCCAGTTGAAGTCGCCACCCTCTACCTTCCAGACCACCTGAACTTATGAATTCATCAAAGAATCGAAAAATGAGCCACCTCGCACTCATCTGAAACAAACCGATCATTTAGAAACCTCCCACGTGACCACCTTCGGCCATCTGAAGCTCTTCCCTCTCACCCAAATGTTCATGAGAGACCCATTTTTATTTTCCCAAGGGTGCGATCTCCGATAGATCACCCACGACGGTGAATTCTTTTCTCAAACTTCGACAAGTCAAACCGGGTATTAAACCCTAAACCGATCACAATTAACATCCATTTGATGTAAAATTTAATCCAGCATTTTTCCCAAGCTTCATGACCTACCAGGAAGCTCCAACTTCAATCACGAGACGATCGAAGTTGCCGACCACCGTCGTTTGCCCAAAAACTCAATCTCGTTCATCACGCGATTTCTCACCTAAAGTCACACTAAAAAATCTTGAAATTTACATTAAAATTCATGGATTTACAATAAGAATACATTCATACAATTAAAACTTGAAATTCCGATGTATAATTTTGGACCAATTTTTACGTCCTACTTTATTTAACTTTCTTCTAGAATATTACTAAATATTCTTGCTTAAAACTATTTTTAAAATTTATATCAAAATGTTACAAACATTTCTTTCTAGAGATCAAAGCCAAATTCTGATTGTATAAAGACATTTCTTAAATTTTTCAGGTGTTTAATCTTTTCTTTTCCTTAAACATGTCTTAAAAACCTGTAACCAAAGGCAGAGGCCTTCTTTGATCTATTTACAGACTTGCATACTAATATTTGCTTTATACTAACATATTTTCATTCATACAAACATAACTTTAACATCACTTTAAGCAGTCATCACATTCTACCAAAATATAAACATATAAAGGTTTAAAAGGTGATGTTTGCTCACATTTTAAAATGCAGAGAGCCTGCAAATGACTTTGAAAAAAAATGGAATGAATTTGAATGCTTAAATTTTCATGCTTTAAAAGTCCTTACTACCTTTATTTTATTTTCCAAAAATATACTGACTTATTTTACTTAAACCAAATTTTAAAACTTAATTTATTTTTAAACACAAACAATTTGTTTGAATACTACACCCTTTTGATTCTAAATATAAACTCCGTAAAAACAGAGTGAACATAGATAAACAGACATACATACTTATCACCTTATTTCAACATGCAAGTCTAGTTTCATCTCATGCAAATAGATTATCACATCATAATTTCATAAATCATCGCATGTACTAAGTTTAAAACAAGAGGTTGTTTAGTTTACTGACATTGTAATTTGGAACAGAGCAGAGAATAAGAACTTGATAATTCTGTTTTAGTTGCCATTTAAACTAGCTGCATGCTTAAATCTGGAGTTTTATTATTTATTTCCTCTCTGGTTTTGATCCTGAACAAATTTTGCTTTAAATTCCAGGTTGCTGCTTCTTTTGCTTTAGATTTAAGTGTTTCAGGTTTTCTTTTCTGTTTTAACTCTCAGTTTTGATTTGCTCTGATTTTTCTTTGAATTTGAACTTGAGATGATTGCTTCAGGTTGAAGACTTTGAACTACAACTTGAAATTTTTTTTATCTAAATTTGGTTGTTTGAAAATCTTTGCTTTGGAATGCTTCAGATTTTAAAACAGTTTTACTGCACTGTTTTATTTCCCAGATTTCTTTTGCATGCTTTCTAATTTTTTTCTTCTTTGTTTTATATGATTTTCATATTTTAAATTTTTAAAAGAATTTTTTTTTGCCACATGTATTCTTTGTTAACATTTGTAAAATGCATGTCTCAATTCTTGTACACTTGTTTACTCCACATAAATTTATGTAAAGAGCTTCTTTTTAGTTTATTAACAAATTGTGTTTTAAACCTTGTCTTGATTTAATTTATAAATTTTATTTTAAACTCTTTTCATTTTAATATTTTACATATGTATATTTTAAAATTTTAAATCCTTACTCTATCATAATTAAATCATATGTTTATCTATTTTGTTACCTTACATTATATTTTGTATTAATACAATTTAAAACAATTGATTTGAAAAGTTATTCGTTACAAATAAATAATTATATACATATATCCATATATATTAGTCCTTTCGAAATAAAAAATCAATAAATCCAATTTTATTTCTAAATATTTTTAAATTTCCAAATTCAAAATTTAATATACAATCAATTTGTACTTATAAATGAATAAAAAATCAAATACCTTTTTATAAATATATTCTTATATTCCCTTTATCATCTATTTCTTTTAAAGTTCAAATTAAATTCTTATTTATAATAAACACATATCCTATTTATCTTTAAAATATGAAGTTTGATATATCTAATGTTTATTTATAAAAACTTATTCTTAAATTCCTAATCAAATTCTATTTATAATCCATTTGATTTCAAATCAATTAATTTTATTTACAGTCTTTTGATATAATTATTCAAATCTTTAAATTAATCCGCAATTAAATTTGTAGTTAAAATGTTATTCAAAATATTTATTTCAGAATCTCCAATTAGAAATTCTATTTAAAAATCGTATTTACATTTATTTATATTAATAAACAAACAAATATCTGTTAAATTTTGGAAAACACCAGATTAATCCATAAGTTAATTCCAAAAATTAAATTTATTTCCAATTTCAATTTGATTTAAAAACGGGAATGTTACAGTCTAACATAGTCGGATTTGGATATCCGGTAACACTTAACCCCTAAAGTACGTCTTATGAGTAACATGACGTGCTTTGAATAAAAAAAGAGTCTGAATTGCCAAAAAGAAGTTCATGTGGCTTCCTGATTGATTGCTATTCCTTTATCTACTTTCAATAATAAAAGTCCGTTGTCATATTCCGTTAGCACATACCAATTCAGTCACGCAGGACTTACAAGCCTTCTACTATCTGATCCAGTGTCGAACTTGAAGGTTTCAGGTTTGATTGCAATTTATATTGATTTCAAAAAGCTGAACTTTTAAACTGTTCCTATGCATATTTATATACACGTTTCTGTTGTCGGCTCCGGGACATGTTTGAACGTTCACAGGTCGTTGCCAATTTTTTACAATATTCTGTATTTTCGCACGGTCAAGCCTTCATGGTAACGATCATTATTCACTTTTAACTTTACCATCATTTCTTCTTTTTGATTTTTGATTTTTGATTTTTTCCTTTTTCTTTCTCTTCTCTCTCATTTTATTTTATTTTACCGAGGGATTGGCATTTAACATGCGGATCCCTTGCTAAGACCACACGAATAGGGATCAGCAGGTTCAATGTCGATCCCTTTTCCTCTTTGACTTGCTCAATCCTCTACGACCGGTTCCTTCTCATATTCAATGCTAAGTCTTCTTCCTTTCTTCCTTCACTTTTTATTTCACTTGCCTTTACTTCCTTCCTCACGCATAAGCTTTTATGCAGAATCCAAGTAGCTGCAAAATCTCTTCGATGAACGAAAATTCTCCAACTTTAAATCTAAATCCAAACACGAAATCAAGTAATTCCTCAAAGTCGCTTTTCCTTCATCTTTAATCCAAAGCCTCGAACACTCGCCTTTAACATAACTCGATATACATAGGTACGAAATCTTTTTTAATCATGCAATTTAGTTGTGAATCTTGAGCTTCTAGCGTGAGCATAAGGTGATGAGTTTGAGCGTCTTTTAGATAGATGGGTATGAGGGAGAGGGGAAGTAGAAAAAGGATAAGGAGGAAGGTTTGGCTGAAGGTCTTTTAGTGGGGAAAAGGTAAGAAGGAAGAACAGCAGGGTTCGATATAAGATAGAATGGTGATGATACGGATCGGTATAGGACAGAGATCTGTAGAGGTTATTTTCTTTAGTTGATGGGTTGAAGGAAAATTCGAAGAGGGATCGGTGAGGAGGATTTAAAGAAAGAGACCATTACAGGGTAGGTTCAGGAAAGGGATCGGTAGGTTGTAGCATTGATAAAGGATCGGTGTTGTTTGCTTTGGTGTAGGGATTGGTAGGAATTAACTTAGACGAAGGATCGACATGTGGTTTTGAGGAATGGTTTTTGTGAGGGGTCAGTAGGAAAGGGTTATATAGGAAAAGTTTTGAACTGGTTTAAGAGGGTTTGGTATAGGGATTCTTAGAAAAGAGATCACGTTTAAATGCTAGGGATTGGCGTATGTTCTATAAACTAATCCAAGTTAACTTATTCGAACAATAAATGCTAGCTTGCCTTGCTGAACATGAATATAAGATGACAATGGACAATATGACTTGCATACTTGGATCGTCGAACTTAAGATTAGACGACTAAGCTTCTAGACTTCTCAACATGGACTAAGCAGTGAATTTGCCAATGAACTTAGATAACATAATTCAATATGTCGATAGCCGATACCAAAGCTTTCATTGCCGATCAACTTTCTTGTCAATTGAGAAGGTCAACGATGATGATTTGAAGAGACAAAACTCCAAGGCTCATCATATCATTTTTGCCTTTCTAATTTTAAACTGTTTGTGTCTATTTCGCACTGCACTGCACGTCACTGGTTCACACTTAACACGAGGGGAACATGTTATTATTTCTAATATTGCTTGTCTACTGAGTATATCTGATATAAATTCTGGACGCACGAAGCGTTTAATTAACTTGTCTTTTGGTTCGTCGACGAGACACATGATTTTGAAGCGAAGTCATATTCTGCCAGTATATCCGAAAGGCCTTCTCCAAGCCATTATGCAGAACAGTTAGAAGTTTCTAATCCACAAATCAATCTCTTCTTCAATATCCCTATCCTTCTAACGAAAACCATCAGCCCTGCTCCTGTTGTTGTTGAGGGTGTCATTGTCCTTGATAACCTTGTTAATTCACAAGCTTCTCGAATCAGTGAAGCCGCTTTTCATTGGTTATGCTCAATCCATGGGATTTTGTCTGAGGATGTTTTAGTTCCTATGAGACAAGATAAACCTCACTTGCCCTCAGCTGGATACACAGTGTGCAACAAATTTATTTGCTGGGCTGGATGCGTTACACCTTTTAACTCCTTTGTCCGGGAGATGTTGAGATATCTTGGGATTGCCCCTATGAAACTGCATCCCAATATTTATGCCTTCATTCACGGGACTTTCTTGTTGTTCATGAATGTTTTGTTCCCTCCGCCCACTCTTGAAGACATCATATTTATTTATAACTTCAAAGATGATCGGGAAGCCATTCTTACATCTTCCTCGAACCTTCATCGAATTCTCAGGTCTTGATGGGCACCTGGAACAAGCTTTCATTATTCAAACATGAACGGTTCTATGTGCAATGCCCTCCCAAATTTTCAAGAAGATGGTTAGAAGGACGTAAGTGTTACTTCCACTTTTTTCTCAAGTTTACTGACCCAAGTCATAACTTCTCCTTTGAATTTTCTAACATCCAAAGTTCTTTTAGGTGTTCGTCCATGTCCCAAAGGCACTGAGTTCTCTAGAGCTGTCACCGCCATCCACGCTACCCTCATTGAGGATCGGAATATCAAACTCCTCACAACCGACGAACTGCTATCTTTGTTCGAGCTGTTGGAAGACGGCTGTAGGATCGAATTTCCAGGAAGCAAGGCAGTTCCAAATATTATTTTTGAACGAAGAGAGGAAACAATCAACCCTGTTATGCCCCCTGCCGAGGGGACCCGGGAAAATACATAGAAAGGTGAAATTAAAGATTCTCACGTTGAAAAACCAGGAGGTGACGATACAGGTCTTGGAAAAGCGCTGATGGTTGGTCTATCGCAAGTGACTCAATCGCAAACACCTCCAAAGAGAAAAAATAAGTTGGTGTACCGGCTACGCAGAAGAAAGACTGCATCAGACCCAAAGTTCATTATTACTCCTCTCGAAGAGGAATCAACTTCTCAGCGTTTGGAAAGCTTGTTAAAAGGACTCTCTAACCTTCAAATTCCAAACGACATTATGTCCTATGTCTTCCCAAATATAAACATCGAAGGACTTAACTCCCCTACGAGGAGCGGTGAAGGCATCTAACCTTCTAATAAAAGGGAGAGAACATCCATGAGTAAAGCTACCATTACCGGTTCGTTGGGGGGAACACTAGGACATACACAATCACTTGCACTCCACTATAAACTTGTTATTGGTTTCTCCTATGACACCTTTGAATACGCTCTTATTTGGTCTTTTCAGGTACAATTTGTCAATCATGAGATTTTAACCGCCTTCAAAGCTCTTCTGCTTATCATTGCCCAAGTTAAGATTCTGAGTCCACTAGACATAGAGATAAGGACAAAGGGCAAGACAAAGATTATCATTCGAGGTAGTCTCATTCCTCTTCCAAGCAAAAGTCTCAATCTCACGCATCTCATCAGGGCAAACATTCTAATATTCTAGTTCAGAGTGAAGGAAAATCTTCTTATCGTGGCCCTCACGAGCAACACTCTGGCTCCTCAAGTTCAATACAGTCTCGTGAGTGCCGATCTGGTAAGCACCCTCTCGCCACTTCTGAACCACCCCTGCCAGCTACTACCTCGACTCTTCTACAGTAGAGAAGTTGGCTGAACCTAAATCCACTTTCCCAAAGATTTACTTCTACGGCATCAAATTCCTCCCTTCTATTCACGTTATCCCAGGAATTCTAAGGAAAGCTCCTTAGCATGTGTGAACGACGTATTTGTTCAATACGAGTCATTCATTCATTTAGTAGAGAAAGTTTCTGAAGTTTTCATAGAGTGTCAACATGAAGTAGATCATCTCAACTTGGAGGATATTCATGACAAAGATATAATCAAGCACCGGGATACTGAGTCACTTGACATCAAAACTCAATTTATCGAGTTTGAAAAGAATGCCAAGGAGACATCAGAGGTAGTGAGCCGTCTGGAAACATAACACAAAAAGAAACTCGACATGGCACTTCACCGCAGCGGCATGATTACTTTAGAAAAAGACTCCTTACAAAAGGAGAAAGATGCCTTAGCTCGTCGCGTTGAGGAGATAGAAGAATTGTTGAAGAAGGAGAGAGACGAGAAGGTTGTGGCTTAGGAGGAGTCGTAGAAATATTGCGAAGAAGTTGTTGAGGAAAGAAGCTTGAAAACAAAACTCGACGAACAGTTCGCAAAAATTGAAGCTCTGAAGGAAGAAGCCCGAGAAGAGGGTAGAAAGAGATGCTTGAAACAAGCCAACTTCTAGATGGAGCCTGCCATTGAGTCTGGTAGGAACGAAATTAAGAGCTTATTTCTGCTGTTTATTGAGTATAATGCGAAGGTCCTGCTCCACCGTGACTTAAGCTTTCTTGGTGAGGGTTACCTCGAATTGCTTGCCGAAGCCTGGGAACATATCATTAAGGTAAAGAAAGAAGAGCTGGGAGAAGCCAAATTCAACGAAGAAGAACCAGTGAGAGAAGTTCTTCAAGGAAACAAGCCGTCGGATCCGGCCGTCGCTAAACTTCAATTTTTCAAGGCTTCCGAACCTTCTAAAGATGGAGAGGATATTGTCGAGTCTTTTGGAACCGATCCCAAGGGTTCCTCTCCAACGTAAGTAGCTGGACCATCAACTTCTCATGACACGGACCAGATTCTTGGCTATGATACGGACAAGCTTGGCTTTGGGCCACAAATGCTATCTTCCATCCTTGAAGGAGGCGCTCCAGTGACTACGAAAAGTCAACCGGATGATGGTATCATACTAAACTTCTCCATATTTGAAAAGTTCATGTTCTTCACACGTAATGGCTCTTAACTAACCTCCATGTTTGGATAAACTTTGTAGGTCCTTTGGTCCCCGATATGACTCCCAAAAGTGGTGTTACTGTGGAATAACATGAGAAAGCTACCGAGGACCCAGATGCTGCTGAAGTTCCGAGGCCCGATGCCCAAATCATAGGCTCTTTTGACGAAGACAAAACCGAAGATCCGCTTCCGGCCGATGACCCTAATAATGTAATAATTACTGGCGCTTTGTAGTATACCATTGAAACCAGCATGAAGGAAAGGATTGAGGAGGAGGAAAAGTTGAAGTAAAAAGTTAAAGGTGAGCTTGCTGAGGTGGAAGTCGATGATCTTGATCTTGTACCATTGCAAGTTATTCCACCGAGCAAGTCGATTCTTGGTGAAATTCCTCCTTCCACAATCACTCCGACTAAGGCCGGCAAAGGATCTCAGAAATGAAATTTAAGCGGCTCTACCCCTGAAAAATCCAAAAGGGAAAGAAAGTCGATGATGTAACCGTTACTACATATCATTGTATATAATTTGCATAATTATTTCTTTCCCTAGTCGTAGGTGTGCGGGTATGAATCCCAGTTTCTTGAAATAACTCGTACCGAAATTTAACACTTATGAATAATTTATTTTCGATTAAACATCATGTGAATTGTTATTTTGATAGTTGAATGATTACTTTGATTTCAGTGTACTTGTAATTTGTTGATTGCAAATTCTGTTGATAATTTACTATCTTTATCTTAAGGCCTCCTTGTGGTCGTTACCTTAAGTCATAAAGAACATTAAGCCGGAGCGGTAGTGAGCGGTCGTATTCAGCTTTAGTAATTTGTATTCCTCCTGTCAATTTCAGGTTGGAGTTTGTGGAATAGAGAACGGTCAAAATCCACTCATCTATTCATGGATTTTGCGTTTGTACTCCAATCCGTACTCTGGGGACTTAGGTTTATTTTGCGAGTGGTTAGTTCACACTTGATTTATGTTCATGCTCCAGTCCATAATCTAGGCACTTAGAGTTATTTCATGGATGGTCGGCTCACATCCAATTTATGTTTATACTCTAGTCTGCACTTGAGGACTTGAAGTTATCTCGTGGGCTTTCGGTTCATGCCCGAATCATGTTTATACTCCGGTCCGCACTTAAGGGACTTAGAGTTGTCTCTTCGGCGCTCGGTTAACGCCTGAATCACGTTTATACTCCGGTACGCACTCTGGGGACTTAGAGTTGTCTAGTGGGTAGTCAGTCACACCTTGTTTGATGTTTATACTCCAGTCCGTGCTCTGAGGATCAGAGTTAGTCGATCGGTGATCAGTCACACCCGTTTGATGTTCATACTCCAATCCACGCTCTAGGGACCAGAGTTAGTCGATGGGTGGCCAATCACACCCGATTGATGTTTATATTCCAATCCACGCTCTGGGGAACAAGATTTAGTCGATGGGTAGTCAGTCACACTCGTTTGATGTTTATACTCCTTTTGGTCGCCTCAATTTCGTTTCAGTCCCACAATCCGGGCAGAAAATTTTCCAATCTCCAAATCGCCGACGATATTTGTTCCTTATTGCATGTCCCATCCTTTGAATCATTCACGGGAACTGTCCATAGAGCAAATTAATGGAGCTCCTCTTGTTTGATCCCATCAGAGATTAATGCGATTGGTTGATTTCAAACTCCGAGAACCTGTTCACACATATCGATATCAGTCAATTTTGTTATGTATTTAGCATATAATGTAATAACAATCATATACGCAAAAGAATTTTGAGACTTTATTCACTAAATGGAAAGGAAAAAACTATTCTATCTTATTACATATTCGAAAAATCAAATGCTAAAGAAAATAGTGAAAGTAAATAGAATTGAAATGTATAGGAAATTCTAAGTGAAATAGCGTCGTAAATGTTCGCTATTCCACACTCTTAGAAGTATAATTCCATCGACAGTCATTGGCTTGAAAGTTCCTACTCCAAGCCTCTATTCAATGACATACGGTCCTTCCCATGTCGGATCCATGTGTGACGGGGTTGGAAAAATCCGTTTCAGGATAAGATAGCCAATTTCGTAGGTTGTCGATCGCACTTTAGTGTTGTAATATTGGACGACTTGATGTCAATGTGCAGCTACTATCAAATCGGGTTCTTCATGCTTCTCATCCAAGAGAAGATCTTTTTTAGTTTTTGTGTCATAGTAAGTCACTCGATGAGAAGGGACTTCGGGTTCTACCGGAATAACGACTTCGGATCCGTAAGCAAGAGCGAATGGAGTGTAGCAAGTCACAAACTTATGAGTGGTTCTGTAAGCCTAAAGTGTTGTAGGAAGTTCATCCACCCACTTGCCTCTAGCCTTTACTTGACGCTTCTTCAGAATGGACTTAATAATTTTATTTATAGCTTCAACCTATCCATTCGCTTGAGGGTGAGCAACTGCTGCAAATCTCTTTTCAATATGATATCTTTGACAAAATTCTTTAAATTCAGCACTGTCGAACTGAGCCCCATTATCTGTTGTAGTAGTATGTGGAGGACCGAAGTGACATATGATGTTCCGAAGAACAAAATTGATTACGTTCTTGGTTGTGCTTGTAGCTAATGGTTCCACCTCAGGCCTATTTGGTGAAGTAATCACTCGCGACAATAACGATGCACCACCTTTAGATACTGGTAAAGAGCTGATGATGTCAATACCCCACATAACGAATGGCCTTGGTTGACCATCTGCGTGATGTTAGCGGAGCTCTTGGGACTTTCACATATATTTGGCATTTATCACATCGCCTTACATAGTTAGCAGCGTCTCGGTTTACGGTTGGCCAATAATATCCATAATGGAGTATCTTCTTTGCTAGAGTTTGCCCCCTAGTGTGATCGCCGCATTCTCCCTCATGAACTTCTTTTAGAACATGCTTTATCTCGTCTTGAGTGATACACCGGAGTAGGGGAATGGAAAAACCCTTTCGATACATAGTTCCTTCTTGCATAATATACTATAAAGCTTTACGAAGGACTTGTCATTTTTCATTTCTCCTTTCAGGAAACATTCCATGCAATAAGTAATCTTTAAATGGATTCATCCATGATTCCCTCTCAGATTCCGCTTCGAATACTTGATCGATTTCCATCATATTTATACTTGTGGTTTGCAATATCTCGACCGGAACCAAGCCCATCTATTGCGCATCGCCAGTACCAGGGAACTTTGTCAATGAATCAGCCTCTCCATTTTGTTCCCGTGGGATATGTGAAATCTCATAGTATTCATATTATACCTACAACTCCTGAACTTGGGTGAGATACGGGGCAAGTCGTTGTCCCTTAACCTGATAGTCTCCTCTAACTTGGTATACAACCAACTGTGAATCAAAAGATTTCAAGAGACTTAACTACAAGTTCTTCGGCGAGTTTAAGTCCAGCAATCAATGCTTCGTACTCAGCCTCGTTGTTTGTAGCAGGAATATAAAGCTTCAAAGCATAACAAACTGAACGGTTTTCAAGGGTCACAAGCATAATCCCAGCTGCAGAGAGGTGATCATTAGATGCTCCATCGGTATACAATTTCCATCGCACGGTATGGATTTCGCTGCCTTCGGGAAGATCATCTTGCATGGTAAATTCTACTATAAAGTCTGCCAATGCCTAAACCTAGATAGCCCTTCGAAGAAGATATGTAATGTCGAGCTGACTGAGCTCTGTTTTCCATTTAATCTACCTTCCAAACATCTTAGGTCATTGTAGGACCTGTCGTAACCGCTGGTCGGTATAAACGTTGATCGAATGTGGCTGGAAGTATAGATGAATTTTCCACGGTGCAATTAACAAGCAGTACGCCAATGTTTCGATCTTCAGATAGTTCCTGTCTGCCCCTGTTAATCATTTACTGACGTAGTACACCGGGCTATGAATCTGATTCTCCTCGCAAATCAAGACGGCACTTATAGCATGTGCTGATACAGCCAAATAAATGTACAACTCCTCATGATCTACGGATTTTGACAAGACAGGGGGTCTCTCCAAATGATTCACCAGAGCTCGAAATTCATCTTTGCAATTAAATGTCCATTCGAAATTTCTTTTTCCCTTCCTAATCAAATCAAAGAAAGTAATGCATTTGTCGGTTGCTCTGGAGATAAATCAACTGAAGGCAGCAACCTTCCCATTCAGGTTTTACACAAGCTTAATAGTCCTTCGTGCTTAGATATCTTGAATTACCTAGATCTTCGTAGGATTGTCTTCTATTCCACGAGCATTGACAATAAAGCCCAAAAATTTTCCTAACGGAACAACGAATGAACACTTCAAAGAATTGATTTTCATCTTGTAATATCATAAGATGTCGAACATCTTAGCAAAGTCATGAATGTGGTCGTTTGATCGTTGTGACTTCACGAGCATATCATCCACATGGACTTCCATTGTCCTCCTAATCTGATCTTTAAACATCCGGTGAACCTAGCATTGATAGGTTTCTCCGTCTTTCTTCAATCCAAACGGCATCACCACGTAGCAGTAAAACCAAACATCTGTAACAAAGCTGGTGTGTTTTTGATTGGGGACATGCATTGGAATTTGGTTATACCCCAAGTACGCATCCATAAAAGAAAACAATTCATGTCCTGCAGTCGAGTCAACTAGTTGCTCAATCCTAGGAAGTGGAAAACTATCTTTTGGGCATGCCTTGTTCAAATCTGAATAGTCAATGCACGTTCTCCATTTCTTGTTTGCCTTCATCACCGTATGGGATTGGATATCCATTTTTGATAGAGGGCGTCGTGAATAAACCCATTGACTTTCAGTTTATCCACCTCCTCTTTAAGAGCGAC
This sequence comes from Allium cepa, assembly GCA_030765085.1. Taxonomy (NCBI): domain Eukaryota; kingdom Viridiplantae; phylum Streptophyta; class Magnoliopsida; order Asparagales; family Amaryllidaceae; genus Allium; species Allium cepa. The sequence continues at coordinate 400,674,703 of CM060939.1, read as the reverse complement.
GGATCTCTCCAGATCCATGCCCTGCCTTTTCTACTTTACCGAAACATATTTCGGGTCAATGTTCAATGCATGGCCCACAAAGGCAGGCAAGATCCAATAAGTGTCAGAATGAGTCCAAGTAGACATGTTTAGATTTGCTCGGAGAAAACCAGCAAGTTCTTTCATTATTGAGGGGCGGAGCTACGATCCATTCTTCAAGATCCATGATGGGTCGTCGTGGCTGACCGTGATATCGATTGTCGGCTCAGCCGGTGCAGCCTTAATCTCCTTAGGCTGCTCTTCATCATCCCTTGAATTTATATCTCTATAAAACTGACCATGGCGCCCATGTCAAGGCTCAGGCACCAATTGTCAATCTTCAGTAACTTGGATGCGGACAGATTTGTCCACACCCTTTCGTTTCTCCTTATGCTGAGCTTCCCTCAACTCAGTCACATAACAGGCACAATCTAGTCGCCTGATCACCATGAACCACTCCTACACCATTTTCAATTTAAAATTTAAAGTTAAACACCATGAGGCAAGAAATGCCTGAAATTCAGCCAAGGCTATAGTCGCCACACCATAGAAACCATGTACGTGAGCTTTAGATGGTTTCAAATCTTTAGCCTCCATTCTCATTTGATCATATGCCTTCTTGAAAATAATATTCACTTATCTTCCATAATCAATTAGAATCCTTCTCACCAAGGTAGGACCAATCATGGTAGAAATGACCATCGGGTCAATTGTAGGATCCTCTACTTTATTTGCATCTCTGCTTCTGAACACTATATCGTCCGTCATCGTGCATTGCTGCTTAGTCGGAGCTCCGTCCTCCGTATTGGAATAACACTCAAACTACATCCCTTATTGCACTAGCATAACATTTCATTTCTTGCCAATTCATGTCCGCATGGTGCGATCCTCCAACTATTGTGTTTATCACTAGTATTACACCGGTCCGTTCAGGCTCCTTGGCTCTACGTGGAGCTTATCTGCGATTGGGGTCGAACGTCCCCTGTCCTCCATCATGTAGAGTTCTAACAAACTACTGCAATTTATTTTCCTGAATCAATTTTTCGATAGCATCCTGGAGATATCTGCACTCATTCTTATTGTGCCCATAACACTCGTGAAAACGGCAATACTTTTTAGTCTGTTTTTGTGTCTCTGTCGACTCCTTTGGACACGACTTCTTATATTGAACAGTGTTACAAGTAGATAGATAAATATTCTCAAAGGATGTGTTTAGAGGTCTGCAGTTGTCATACATAAGAATCCTAGGTCTTGTTCTCCCAGGCTCCCTCTTCTGGTCTTAATTCCTATCCCCATTTCTCTTTGTTGATTCGGCTTGTTCTGAACATTAACTTGACATTCCCGAAACTCTCATCAGACTACTTTATTGCAATGTTGCTTTGTACATCTTCTCCTTTCGGTCCCATGACATTGTTTTTCCTAGAGGACCTGGTTTCCTCCTTCCTCAGAAATTAAGCTGCCTTTGAATATAAGCGTTCCAATGTGGCCAGCGGTTTTCCAGCTAGCCAGTCACAAAACTCAAATTTCGGATCAATACCTCTCGTCACAGCCATAAGTATAGCATGATCATTTGGATTACTAACTTCTGTAGCGGGGATATGAATTATTTCTAGATAGTCCTTCAACGATTCCCCAGATCCTGGATCATGCTAGAAAGTGACATCACGCCTTTAGGACGAGTAGCGATCCGGAACTACTACACAAACTTAATTGCTAGTTCATCGAACCTTGATATCGATCGTGGCAGTAATCTTGTAAACCACATCGTTGCTACTCCATAAAGGGTTATTGAAAAGCATCTACATTTGGTTGCGTCATTAGCTCTCGCTGAATCCATCAACCATCCATACCACATAATGTGCTGCCTGGGGTCGGTCTTTTCCTCATAGGCATTTAGTCGAATTCCAGCATCCAAGCTTCCGGAAATAGCTCCTTATTGATTCTCCAAGTGTTGTGAGGGAATCTTTCCTCCATAGGAGGGATCAATACTGATTCCTAAGGAGGGATCGACACCGATCTGTCTTGGCAGACCATATTACTCTGCCAAGCGATGCTTCAATATTTCTACTTGTTCTCCTTCGACTTTGGATGCCTAACCCTGTGATATTCATCTGATGAGGTCGAACTCTCCGATGCTGAGTAAGAAGTGGGATCCCTTTTGTGTTGTCACACAACTGTTGAGCAATCTGGTTCATTAAACTAGCATTAGTCTGAATTTTCTCATTCTGCTATCTACGGCTTTCCATCAACTCTCTTATTAAGTTATTAAATTCAGCTATAGTTATAGAATCAGCAGGGCTCTGTACTTCAGCAAGCTCCACATTCAAATTTGTAGGTTGGTTGCTTAGGGCTCCTTGTTGAATGCTGGCAATTTCATTCCTATCCACGTCCTGAGAAGTGGATCTGGTATGCCTCACCATTATCGATTTCCTTGCTTAGATTTTGGTAAATCTGAGTAGTATCTGCAAGGTTTTGAAGATGATTATGGATCTCCTTCAGGGGATTTGCTTAATCCAGTAGCAAAAAAGGGATCCTAAAGCGTTGAGAATCAAGTTCTCAGTGAAAGCATCAAAATATTTGCAACCAAATTGGTCACAAACACCCAAGAATAAGTTTGTGTAGAGAAGTAAATGAAGAGAACTAAATTAAAATAGAGGAATATAGCAAAACAATAAGCAAATCAAAACAGAAATCAAGAACAATAGTTTATAGTGGTTCGATGTCGATTGCCATCCACTTTGAATATTCCCTTTATTGATTCACTAAAGTCTTGATTATAGTAGCAAACAACAAGAAATAATGGAGTATTGAAGAGAGTTGATTACAATAAAAAGAGCTATGTAATTAGTAGCATAAAGATCCTTAGAATGACCCCTTAAGCCAATGTTCATAGGTAAAGCGACCACCAATCTCTCCGAAACTTCGGCTACAGGACCTTCTTATCCATGTGGGCCTACCATAAAGGGTGCTAGGCCCAAATCCCAGTGGAAAGGGATCGGTACCGACCCCTCCGTTTATTGATTTTGGGGCAACGATCCCTATGGTGGCTTCTTCATGCTTAGTTATGATGGCTCTCTAACTTTCATAACATATGGAGCTCATGCTTTTGATCTATCTTAGATTCAGATCGACTTTGAAAACATTCATGCCGAACCCTTCCATTTAGCTCCAAACTTCACATGCTAAACCGTATTACATGCTTATCCTTGGGTTACATAATGCCGATCCCTATGGTTCCACAGTACATTGCCGATCCCTATAGTTCCATAGTACATTGCTGATCCTCCTTTTCTCTAGAATATTATGTCGATTCCTCCCCATCCTAAATGCTATGCCGACCCCTCGAGTATCAACAAGCCATGTTGAACCAGGCGTCATCATCTATGCCGATCCCTCTAATACTCCACCCATATCGACTATCCAACTAAATGACTATGACAATCCCTATTGTTTTACCTTGTTATGCTGATCCCTTATTTACCAAAGCTATTTTCCTTACTTTTAGCATCTTTCATCGTCTATCTATCAACTCCGTCCAATTTAGGCTTCGTATAACTATCTGAACTCTACTTTCGGGTCCTATAGCCATGGTTCCGTGACCACCCTTCTTGACAACAGTCGAATTCACATTGCGCAGTCCGTCCAATATAGCTGGGTCAGGATACCAGGTAAAAATTATATTAATCGTTAATCAAATTTACACCTGACGAGTCACAGAATCGAAACGATGAATATTTCTATGACCAAAACATTTTATTTAAATGAAAAGTAAAAATGTTCTAAATAAACTAGACTTCATAGTCCTAATAAGATCCAATAAGGGAAATTTTTTGAAATTTATATATATCTTCCGCTGTGGGCTGGCTCAGCTCCAACAAATTCAAGGTGTAGCTGATAATGATCAAGGCGATAAAAGCTGCTAGAGCTAGGAAGTGTGCTAAAAAGCTACTTGAGAGATACGAAGATTGAGAGTTTGCCATCTTAAGCCCTGATGGGTAGCTTATTGCACTGCATGTAGTTTAAGAGTGCAATTTTTCAAACTTAAGCCTTAATAACAGCGGTTGGACTATGTACTTCCTGTAGTTCAGGATGAACCCTTTAACCTTGATGATGTTAGGAGTTCAAGTGATAGCTCATAGTGCACAGCTTTGATGAAAAAAGACTAGGCAGTTTACCATCACCATAGGAAAGCTGATCCGTAGTATGCAAGTGGGTATCCAAGGGAAGGACTATAAGAGATACAAGGTCAAAATTGTTGCATAAGGGTTTTCATAGAGTAAGGAAAAAAGTATGATCTGGTTTTTGCCACTGTTATCTTAAACAATTCGATTTTGATTTTTCTGTCTATAGTCGCTACTCATGACATGGAGTTGGAGCAACTTGATGTGAAGATTGCTTTCTTGCATTGAGATTTATACGAGACGATTTATATGCAGCAACTTGAAGGTTTTGTGTTAAGGGAAAGTCTGATTAGGTTTACAAATGGAATAAATCATTGTATGGATTGAAGAAGCCACCTAAACAGTCGTACAAGAGGTTTAACTCATTTATGTTGAGCATTGATTTTGATAGGAGTATGAAGCATATTTATGTATAATACAAGTGTCTGAGTGATGTTTGTATATATATTTACTCTTATACGTTGATCATATGTTGATAGCTTCAAAGGTCATTGGTAAAATCAACCGATTGAAGGCAAGCTTGGAAGTGGAAGTCAAGATTAAAGACATTGGCGATTTAAGGAAGATTTTTAAGGATGGAAATCTTCAGAGATAGAAATCTTGAGTTTTGGAGATTGACTCAAAAGGAGTATATTTGAAAAGTACTTACTTAATTATGTTGGAACTAGGCCAGCCCGCAACGAAAGAAATATGTCAATTTCAATCTTTTTTACTATTGCGGATCTTTATTAGGCCTACGAAGTCTAATCATTTAGAAAATTTCTAAATTTCTTTTAAATAAAATCATTATTTTATTTATATTTATAAAATAATTTTATTTTCTATATTAATATTATATATATGTGAATCACACACACAGAAATATATATATATATATATATATATATATATGCATGTATAACATAGCAAACCATGCAAGGCATAACATGTCCAACATACATATTAGCTCATCTAGTATACAGATATATCGTCCAACTGTATGTTTATATACTTTAATTTATATATATGTATACATATAATATTATATATATAAATTTATACTTTATTTTAAATGAACATAAATGTAAAAATACAGGTGGAATACATTGGTGTGTTTATATAATTATGCATATAAAACATTTAAAGTATATTATAAAATTTAGTTATTTATTTAGTTGTAAAACCGAAAACAAAATTATTTTTTTGTATAATATACATATATTTTATTCTTACATATATAATATATTTATTATTATAAATATTTTAATAATAAATATATATAATATATTTATGTATGTATTAAAAAATATATGATATATATATATATTAATATATATATATATATATATATTGTATACATGTATATGTGTATGTATATGTATATGTGTATGTATACTTTCCTATAAATGCTAACAGCAAAATTAGACTTCTATTATTTTTTTAAATTTAATTCAAAATTTTGATTTGAAATAAAATAGTAATATTTTATATAAAATTATTTTTTGAAATTATTATTATTATTTCTATTAATATTTTGTAAAAAAAATCTAGATGATAGTTCAGCATTTGAATATTTGAAATTATATTTGTAATTAAAAAGAAAATTTAATCTTAATTTTAGCATTCGACATTTATATTAATATTTATTCAATATATATAAGTAAATTTTGTAAAAATAATTTTACGAAATTTAACTATATTCTATATGATATAATTATTTATTTAAAAATTTATTTAAGTGATTTGAATTAAACAATATTTAATTAATATATATATTAAAAAATTATTTTTATGCCGAAAATTATATGAGGTACAAAAATATTTTTAAATTTTAAAACATATGTTTTATAGTAAAAAGTTTAGTACTTAAATTAGAGTTTATGTTACTTAAATAATGTATCAAAATTCATTTAAATAATAAAAATAAATTGTTTTTATCCTAAGTCGTGAGTATCGTGGTATGTATATGTCAAGAATTTTGTTTTTAAATATATATAAGCATAAAAACAAACAACCTACTTGAATGTGACGCTATACAGATATACTAAAATCATCGTCTAACTAATAAAGCAATATATATATATATATATATATATAAATTATCCAAATATTAAAATATAATCATAGATCAGATAATTAGCTTTCACCAATGCCAATGTACCATCCTTGAAGCATTGAATCAAACTCCTGAATCAAACTCCAATTCTGAAGGTGTTATCTGTTGAATTGTAGACCACTGGCTATCAAATAGAGTTTAGTTTTATTTGCTTTATGCATGGATAATGGAGGAGGAGGGATGAAGAATTCGGCTAGATAGGGATAGGAGGCACAAAATGTTAGAAAAGAAAGTAGATAGAGATGTTTTTATTGGTGAAGAAATGTAGAGAGAAGTTATGACAAGATCCACATTTCTCTCTTACTCTTTCTTCCCTCTTATCCATTCCACCCTAGCCCCTTTAACCATTATATGGCCCTCCCCTATGCTTCACTATAGCCAAACCAACAAGCACCCTATATAGACTTCAAACCCATTTAAAAGACAAACAAAATATTTTGCTTTTAAATCCAATTTAAACACATAGAAATAGTATATCGATTGATATATTTATAATCATTATAAATATGTTTAATAATATTTGTTCATCAAATAAAAATAAAATTTTGTCGCTAATATTTGTAAATATTAATTGATTTAATTAATTTATAATAATTATCAACTAATTAAATTATGTGGTTAAGGAGTATTCAACAATTCGACTTTGTGGCTCTTTAAATGTAAATTTGGTCAGCGATAAATATCGAACTATTCGAATCTTAACATTCACGCGCCACTTAGCGGGTGGTGTGACATTTTGTCCAACTTCATCTCTTGGTTTTGGTAAAATATAATTTTACTTTATTAAGCGTTACTCGATTTTGACTAATACTTACACCAATTCTCTTTGTCCGAACTATATCACTTTATATTACGGAATTTGGTAATGGTCAAAATTACAGTATCATCCATATTCAACTCCATAGTCTAAACATGTAACAATCCATATTTTTAACTATTTTAAAAATACAGAATTTGATATAAATATTGAATAAAAATAGAATTTTTTTTAATGATTTGAATTTAAATTATTGGACATAAACTTGAATAAAATTTTGAAATAAACTAATTTCGAAGATTTGGAGATAACGAGTATTGAAATGAAATTCTATATATTAACTGGACTTACAACCAATAACTGAAGTTGAATAATAGTTGTGAATTATTTAGATAGAAATAAAATGATGTCGATAACTAAAAATTATTTGGAACTTAATGATTTATTTACATTGTTTTAGAGGAAAATTAAATTATTTAAATTTAATATTGGAAATTATTCGAATAATAAAATTCTGAATTTATTATGATTGAAAATGATATCAGAAGTTGATTTAAATTTTATTTAAACAACAATGAAGAGTGTTAACATTTAAAATTGGATTTAAAAGTGAATAACTAGAAATTGGGAATTTTATATATTAATCGACGAGTAAAAATAGCCTTCCGTGGCACAGTCTTAGATTTCGATGAAACTAGTTTCTTTGGATATGTAATAGTGTATTATTGTAGGGTTTCAAATTTTCTAGCGTTTGGAGTTATCGTCTGGTCGTACGGGATATTATATCGAAAATTTAATATAATAATTGGGTCCAAAAAGCTATCTTCTTCATATGATCGAATTGGGTTTCGAAACCTGTTCCGTTACATTCGAAATATGGGTATAACATAGTGAATGCTAATGGCATGCCTCGATCTGAGTTTGAAATAAATATCTTGATATATTTAAATTTAAATATATACAATTTGACTTCACACAAATATCTTTAATTACATCAGCCTACTTTTATCTGAGCAAGCCACCCTATGAGCCTGCCTGCTCCTTTTATTTCTTCTTTAAAACACTTCCTTCTTTCCACTTTGAAACACAACACAAAGAGAGAGAAAAAGTATAAATTCAAAAATCCTTATTTCACAATCCGCTTAATATAAAAATTTGAAAAGAGCTTTAGAATTTTTCTTTCGAGATGATCTATGCACGGTTATGCTTGGTTGAAGGTGCGATCGAGATGGAGGAACTCGACGGTTATGTCAAACTGCAGTTTTTCGAATTAAGGCTGGAACCCGCTCAAGCTATGGGCGATAGAAGGCCGTATGGATGGGTGGAATGAAGTTGTGGTGATGATGCGCATCATTGGTCATATTATGGCGGTGGGCGGCTGCCGTTTGGTGATCTCAACGTGATTCGACAGGGAGGAGCATGTCGCTTTTCAATTTGGTGGTTCGACCTTGAATTCGGGGGGTCCATCGAAAAGCTCGAGCGGAGATGGTGTGGATGGCGAAGTCAGAACTTGATTTCGGTGGGTGAATCTGCGTATCAGTCATATATATGCATGGCAAATATAGGTTTCACCATTCTCGTACATAAACAAATTGGGGATGAAGAGGAGTGGTAGTAGGCTAGGTCTGTAAACATGTGGGTGATGGGTTTTGACATAAAAAAATAAATTAATGTTTAATTTATTTATATTTTAATCGATGAACTTAAAAATTAAATAACTCTTCCATATGAGGTTCAAATTGGATGAAACAAGCGGCGATGGAAACATAGCGAGGAGCACTAAGTTGTGGAACTAATTTGAAGTCGTGTGTAGCTGGTTAAAATTTTAGGTTAAATCGAACGCCATTCGATTTGATTTAAAATTGAAAACTCAAGGCGGGTGCTTTATAACGCTCGTACCGTACTAAAATATTTTTATGCTAGTCAAATTTGAAATTATGAAGTTGTATAAATTTATTGATCGTTGTTTGATAAATTTAATCGTAGTCTAAATTCATCATTCAAATTAAATATTTAAAATTAAAATTGATGATTAAATTTGAAATTGGAATTTAATTGCCAGTAAAATACCTGATATTGATAACTATGGAATTGTTGTGAATTATTGGCTGATTTGGATGTTGATTGTGATGGATGATATTGATTGATATTTGGATGGTTTGGTTGTTTACTTATTTTATATATTCTGCATCACCCTGTATATTATTTACAATATATAAAACTGTAAATTGAATTATTTCTAATAAATCAAGAAATATGTTGAAATGATAAATACCTATGACAGTGAGATTTGGGTTGAAATGATATATATCCATCCCTGAAATTAAATTGAAATAACTGATCACTTGGCCATAAGATAGAAAATCATGTACGAACACCGGATTGGTTAAATTAAATGATTTTAAAAAAAAATTATTTGAAATTTATTAAGTGATTTGATTTTAAGAAAATGAAAAATCGAATTTATGGAAATCGAAATATTTCGAACTTGAGCTCGGAATTGGAATATATTTGAGGATTTAGATTTCAAATTGGGTATTGAAAGTAAATTTGATTTAAGTGTTTTGAATCGATTTTTTCAAATTGAACTTGGAATTGATAAAAATCGAAATGGAAATTCAAAAGCGATTTGAATTGGAAATTTGGAAATTGAATCAATTTGACTTCGAAACTATTTTCAAATGAATTATTTTGATATAAATTATATAAATTATCTTTTTAAATATTCAAATCACTTTGGATTTTCCAAACTATTTTGCTATATAAACCATTTTAATACTTCAAATATTTTATATTAAACTATTTTAACCATTTAAACTATTTTTAACTACTTTAACCATTTAAACTATTTTTAACAATTTTAATTATTTAAACTACTTTAAAATTATTCAAACTATTTTCAAAATTTAAACTGGTCAAGGGTGGAATGTTTATACTTAGATCTTGGATTTAACTGAGAATTGGGTTAAAATGAAATTATAACCTAAATTGAAATTCGAAACGATTTTGGAAGCGAAATCGTGATATTAAGGCAAAAATGATTTTGAAATAAAATGGTATATTTTGGTAAATATGATGATTTTGAAATGGATTTGATTTTGAAGCGAATATGATATTTTGATATCAAGTATGAACTGTTTTCTAAATGTAAAAATACCAACCGGTGTGTAAAACGACGTTTGGTTGTTAAAGAGACCGGGGCCAGATATGGGCATACTCTCTATCGATACCGGAACTACTTTAACAACTGTGTATATGGAGTGAAGATCCATATTAAAATGGTTGGATTTAGTGTACATTTGCTGGATTTGAAGAAAGAGAACGAGGCCTGACACTTGTGTCAATTTGAAATGACTAAAACAGGAGCCGTGCTGGCTAAGTGGGTTAGCTACCCCAAGCGGATGCACTTCTTCGTATTATCATCATGTACATTGTGATTGATTGGTGCGCACCCATGGATTTTAGGAGTGTTGGACATGGTGGGCGATCATGGTTATGATGCGTTACCACCGGCCGAGAAGGGTAAACTGGTAGTATCCTACCTTGGCATTTCCTAACGTGCCTTGTCATGCTTTTATCCCTATAGGAGACCACAAAATTTTTGGTTTTGTGTTGTTGTATCACGGAGAATACCTGACTGCCGATGTGCTACTGGTGGTGTCTAATGCAAACTGTACGGCAATGCTTAAAAATGCGTTAAGGGAGATTAATCTAAAGCCTTAATGCTAAGAAAAATATTTATGTTACTGATTAGACATTATATATGTAGTGTACTCTACTACATATAAATATTTTGGATGGATCCTTAGGAGATAGAAAATCCCGTAATATCTCTTTAATTATTGCATGCACGTTATACAGTGGATAAGAGATGTGAAATCCCGTAAACATCTCTGACGCTATTACACTCATGTTATATGGGATATTGATTTGACTTTCATAAGGATATTTTAGTCCCGACTTGAATGTTTTGTCTTTCATTACGTTCGGGTCAGTTCTGAGTTTTTCAGCTTATTGAAGATTTATTCTGGAGAACGAAGACGAAGATTTGGTATATTATTACTATTAGTATTCCTGCATCATGTTGTTCCGCTGCATTATTTTATTTGTTCTGTTGTATATATATAACTCTAATAAATGTTGTATAAATTATAATCTAAAGTACAACAAACAGCTTCATAAACTGTTTATTTGATTATTATATTTTCTCGTTCCGCTGCGAGATTCTGTGTTTGTTTTTTTTTCCTTAATTAATCATTGTCTATGTTCCAGATTGTTTGAATTGGACATGTGTGGATTATTGTCGATTTAAACCTTCCGAATATGGGTCGTCACAAAACACAAAGTTCTTGGTTCAATAATAACAACCATTGTTAACTGAAATGGTCTGGCCAAAGACTTTGACTATGGGTTGACTTCAGTTGACTATGATGCTAACCTCATATACCCGAGGAGACTAATGCTCTCTTGAATAGTGTTTCACTTTCAATGTTTCCAGTCGACCCAACTATAGTGTTTCGATGAATGTCATACCATAATTTAACTATAATCAAAGAGGAGCTTCCACATTGAAGCTCGACAGTATTCTCAAGTCAAGAGAGCTGTGTAAAATTGATATTTTCTTTCTAAACTTCGTTATATTAATCAACAGAAAACTATCAAGTGAGTTATTCCATAGTTATCCAATAACTATTAGTACGTAACCCCTTGGTGTCCCCAATAAGCATGAGTAATACATCACCCGACATTTACAGAGCTTCACTACTCTAGTCTGAACGTTGAATCGATATCCAGTCTCGATACATCTTGACTAGGAATATTACAAATGGTATATTTATTTTCATTGTGATAAATTACTCATGATTATAACACTTTGTAAATACTACCACAAACATATCATTTATGGATTTTTTTTAATTAAATTTACTTTTATATAAATTAATTAATATAACATGTTACATCAAGTATATAATATAAAGAAAATACCTTTTATTTGAAAAAGATTGTTATCAAGTTAGACATATGTAATAAATTAAATAATGCCCCTAGTGCACACCCTTAACTCTATTAATCTTCTATTTGCACTTGGGGTCAATTATGGAACCTTATTCCAACTTCTCCAATTGGTTTACCTAAAACCAATTAGGTCAATTCCTCAATGAACGGGTATCATATTATGTTTTAATTATATACTCTGTCAATCAACTATCTTTGATGCTGATAAACTATTTCTATCATGTGGAACAATTCAAAGTATGTATCTCAACTTTTAGTAAGCTCGAAGTTCTATTATGAATTATACCGTGACATTATTGTCATCAAACAATGTTATGTGATTCTCAACATTTGGAATCACCCTCAGCTCAGTTATAAATTTCGGCATTTATATTTATGTATTGTTTTTATTGCAGCGTTATTCAAGGCGATGTACTAAGCATTTTTCATCGATCAACCACATTCTTTCATATGGAACATTTCCAACTTAAAGATTCTTAACTTGACTTATTATTAATATATTATACTCAATATCACTTATGAAAGTTTGAGTCTGAACACCCATTCATATGGAGTTAGTTATTTCTATAAATAATTCTCTAGTATTTCATAAATACATGGGAATACCTCAAATAACCATTTAGTGATATCAATTTGTATTTGATAGTTGCTTCATGTATCAAATCTATAAAAAAAGTATGATATCGTAGATAACATAACGTGTATGATAATTCCTATTGCCAATGCATATGAATCCATTTTACATGTTCTGTATTAAACATTTTAATAGGCGTCCTTGCATATCGTTTGAGACATTCCCAATATGTTTTATACTTACTATAAAAGACATCATTCACAAATCCAACGTCTAATATTAAAACAACTAACTCCATTTCTAACACAAGTACATCGTTAACAATCAACCTTGTGTTGTTTACTTATGGTTTTGAAATATCTATGTACATTTTAAAGTTCTTTCTTATGAACACATATTTCCTTTGCAATTTGATTAATAAACAAACTATTTGATATTTCTATCAGAATACTTGTTCAATTTTGATGCTTTTCTGAATGATACTTTTGTATCTATTCTTGGATAATATCCGAAAAATTCACAACTCAATGTCACTCCCACTGACTTCGAGGCACTTTGCTTATTGTGTGTAAACAGTTTACTCTAAATCATATTTAGAATTTTCTGTTTCAACACATGCATATCGAAACATAAAGTCACATCGTGTAATAAATTTGTGATTAAATTCCGAAACTACTTGAGTATATTGAATGGTGAATCTCTTACGTTAATTTCAACAATTTAAATTCATGGTACCATTCTAATCAATATGGCTCAGTATATTCCAACTGGATTTGTCTTTCTCTTAAAGACACAATGCCGGCCAATGGATTATATTCCTTTGAATACAACTATCAAGATCACATTTTGATAACGTACCTAGAATCTATTTTGGATTTGCACATCATACCATGTCATAGAGTCAATAATCTTGATGTTTTAAATGAACAATCGAGGATTATTTATTCTTGATATTGACAAGAAACTCACAGTTTCTCTTTAATGTACAAGAATATCCATTAGACGTTCTAATGTATTTATGTTCTTTTAGGTTTGATCAATTTTATTTCATTCCTTGTAATAAGTTGTGTCACTGAATCATATCCAAATTCATTTTATACCAATAATTTCTTAAAGAATTTCATTCGTTATGAAGTTGGTATTTCTTAAAACAATATTTATTCTCAATGCAATGGAACAGGCATTCATAAGCATTTTATGAATTGCCTTGTAAAAAAATGATATTATATTAGTTTACTGTATATTAGTGCTCACAACATAAATTAGTCATCTAATAACTATCATTCTCAAAATTATCTCTGTATGATTCATACTAGATCCTTTACGTACTATTATTATGTGGAGACTTTCGACTTGCACAACCGTCCAACTCCTTGGCCTAGGATATGTAGGGGTTTCTTATAAACCCTTATCTCGTATGGTTTTGTAAACTATTATTTGGATGATATTAATGTTGACCTTGTGTACGACTCTTAAGCACACATTTTACAGAAAAATTTAACTCAACTTCACTCATCATTAATCGTGCTTTGTCCAACAAAGTGCAGTTACTCCTTATCGATACAATATTTTATATTATAGGGAATAGTTACCTTTAAGACTGAATCTTTATTCATTTTGGGTACATACTAAACTCTTTCCAATATACTCACTCATTCGATCAATCCGAATCATTTATATCGCGTCTTATATTATTTACTTTCATTTTATATTCTATGAGCTAATCACAGACTTATGCATGCGTATCAAATACATTTGTATATGTCCGTGATAACCCATCAGTGAATATAACGAAGTATGTAGAATAATTTTGGTAGTAATAGACTTAGCTAATCATTTTGATAGGATCATTTCTATCAAATATAACGAAGTACATATACATCTATACGTACCAATCCGAAGAGTTCATCAACTTTTGTGACGTTTTCACTACACGGGTGCATAACTCTTAATTATTTGAGATATAATTAACCACTATCACATGATCATAATTATATAACAAAAATTATTTCTCAAAACTACGGCTTGGTTTATAATTCCAAAATAATTGTAAATAATTTTAGATACTTCAGTATTATCCAATGCATTATTTTTTTATGAAAACAAATACCACATTATAGTTTTATTTCATAACAAATATGAATAATATTTACATTGAAACACAACTTTGTCTATTTTTCAATCGATGGTGAAAAATAGTCATTTTCATAAATAATGTTCGGTATGTTTTACGAAAACAATTATTGTAATTTAATATATTCAATAACTGCTATATGGCAAGCTCCCACTATTTCCTCCGTTACTATAATAGCATATTAAATTTGGAGGTCCATCATTCACTTAATATGGATTATTTATTTCATATGCTGCAACTAGTTTACAGCGAAGAATTCTTTGATCAAATATCTTAAACTTAAAGAAATAAATTTTATAGTAAACAATTTTCTATATGAAAATACATTTTTGAATAGAAATCATATTTCTCATTCAAATATTAAGTATTAATTATTATTATTATAACAATTCTCATTTTCGATGCTTACTTATGAAGCAGAAATGACTATTTACTCTCTTCATCCAAACTATATTTTAAATCATATCTACTCTTGTACACTCGTTTTTCTTTCTAAATAATTGAACCATTCAATAGAATATCCTCACTACAACTTCATAACGAACTCTTTAAAAAAGCATACTCGATCATCCTTAATATTTAAGGACGTCAAATATGTTGCACTTAGCGTAAAATGATCAAAATGACATTTCTGCGGTCGAGTTCTTAGTTCTATCTTGTAGTTTTAATCTAGAGTTACAGTTAACATAATACGATCTTTACAATAATTAGTCACATAGAATACTCGATGTCACGGTATGATTCTTTTTCTTATTTCGAATGAACTAATTTCATTGAAATATTGTGCACTGCAAACATGATCGTTCATCATGTAACATTTATATGCGATTTTGCATAGATCGTATATTCATAGTCTTGTATTGATTTTGAGTACAGAACTCAAAGAATGCAATACACGGTCTTGACCAAATAAATGTGTAAGTGACCAAACTACGAACGTATTTAGCAATTGTAAAATCAGGCATTTGCAAGGGTATTATAACATTAACATGCAATAAGAATTTAATATTAAGAGTGTATATATAAATGTATGTATATATATTTCTATTTGTCAATCTTCAATTTAGTTCGATTGTATATCTTAATTGATAGATGTTTTATCAATCATATTAAGTGAACAATTTTACCAATGTAGTTTATTGTAATTTTATATAGCATATGTGTATAAAATATTAGAAAGGTTAAATGTTATCATTTCATTTTTCCGATAAGACTCCCACTAGTCTTATATGTTTCACCGAAACCTAAGTTGAAACATAAAAGTCTTTCGACTTCACTAGTGGATAGACCCATCCATCTTGGAATTCTGACCTTGAGTTTGCGCAACAAGTCATAGCTTCATGGACGATGGATAACTTCTTATTGGTTGTATCATATACAACTCCTAACCCTTGGTACGTTATCCTAACTTCACTTCATCCTTGAGTTTTCTTAACAAATCGAAATGAAATTATTCATTTTTACCAACTATATAGTGATAGCATAAGTGTAGTGTATGTACCTTGAGTTTGCTAAAAAAATACATATAATTTCTTACATTACCTATTCAATATATTAATAATACCACACATAACATCCCTAGCTTGAGTTTGCTCAACAAATAATTCAAGTAATTTACTAATCTATATATATGGTAAAGGACAACATTATATTGAAGATTCATTATCATTAATACATTAAATTGAGTGATATTGACTTATAGAATAATGTATTTCTTATGAAGCACCCTCGTGATTCAAGTGTCGGACACATTAGAAATCATGGTATATGTACATTTGTGTATGTATTTATTCTATAAGTCTATTTAGGCTTTATTAATGTTCCACCTTTAATTTATACATTTATATTATACAAGTTTTATTATTATATAACATTTATAACTCATATTACTTATATGTGCAATATTATATTAATTAAATGTTATTCAAATTTTAGCTAATTATTTTTATATTATCTTAATGCAACATTTATGCTAAGTATTTTTTATATACTATAACTTTCATAATATAATACATATGTCATATATATGTTTGTGTCATTTAATTTATTGAACTTTTAATTTATTTATTTAGTTATACCATTTTAATTAATTTATATTAATTTCAAAATTCATTTATATACATACGTGTATAATTATGTTAATTTAACATTTTTAAAACAACATAACATATGTCAAATATATAATACATGTATATTCATTAATTAATTAATTAACTTATTAAATTAATATATTTTATTAACGCCGTTAACATATTTTATAAATTTTGAAATTAATTTATACTATTTTTCAAACATTTTTAATTTTTAACATTTGTAATATGTATATAGTTTATTTTAAATTTAACTATCATATTTAAAATTTATTTTATTTTTAAAACAATTTCGAAAATCAGCCTAAGGCTCAATTTAAATTGGGCAATTTCTATTAGGGGCAATCTTTGGGCTTACGTATCTATTCGGGCCAGGCCAATAGCTAGGTTGTGTAGGATCGATTTTACCATAGAGGTGGGTGAATAGTGTGATACTATTAATTATAAAAATTTAATGCAGAAGTATATATAAAATATTTGCAACACGGATCACAGCAGAATTATAGCAGCACAGGTAATTACAGAATGATAAAAAATAGAACATACAGATTTAACCAGCTTCGGCAAAACCCTGCCTACGTGGTGCCCCCAAGCTTTCTACTAGAAATTAGATAGTCAGACGCTTACACGTAAACTTGCAACACCCGCTATCGACTAACCTAACTCTACGCTCAAAACCCTGCAATAACTCAACCACTGAGTTGCGAATTCTCCAACTACACCACCATAGTTCGTCCCTTAGTCACACGACTAGAATTTACAACGGTTTTAAAATACAAAGTAAAAACAATTTAAAAACTCAAAACCCTAGTTAACTAAAGTCATTAATAACAAGGCCGCACAAACAAACAAGTGATAAAATTAAATCCCTTTTTCTTTTGTATTATAGATTCGACCCAATATCGTTGCTTCACAATGGCTGTTCGTTCTTGTTCCTCTTTACTCTGAAATTAGGGCTTTTGGAAAATTAAATTCGCCGACATTAGTATCTCGATCGAATGATGATTTATGTCCCTTAGCTTTTTCGATCGATGCTTTTTTCTCTTTGCATTCGGCTCCTTCAATTTTGATCGAGTTCGAACTTGCTTCGGTATGTAGTTTGTTACTTTTTCTTTACTGTTTTTGCTTACCTGAACTCGATGGATTGTGAAAGCCGATGATGAATGGGTTGATATAGAATTCAATCCCTTATAATTCTGTTCGTCGTCTAATAATTTTCGACTAGGCCGTTTGATTTTTTTTTTGATGTTTGTGATGATTTCTGACCTTTTCAATTCCTATATTTTCGTTGCCTTATTCTCACGGCTTTGATTTCGACTTCCTTGGCCACCACGATATTTGAATTCTTTGACGATGTTCTTGACTTTGGCCAGTGATTTGAATTTTTAAAAATTTGACTTTGTTAATTCATTATCGTGGTTACCACGGCTTTGTGAATTTTAATTTGGACTTTGGCCATTTGAGACTGCTGTAAACATTATTTGATTCTCGTTTGTAATCCCCTGCGACCTTATTTTTGGTTCAAACTTTATGCCATGACTTCGGTTTCTCTGTTTACTGCCTCTGGTCATTGCATATGGCTTTGAGGTGACTTTGGTTGTTATGGCTCTGACTTGATGCACTCACTTGTATTTTGTTGTTCCATGACTTGATAAATTCAGATCGAATTGGCCTTGACTTTGGTAATGTTCAATATTAAACTACATATATGTATTTGTGTGTTCGTGCCTGTGACCATTCACGTTGTTTGCATTGGGTTGATGTCATGTTGAACTGTTCGGTTGCATCTGTAATTTGAATTAGACTTCATGTTGTTACATTATGTTGTCTGGTTGCATTTTATCTTGATGTTGTACTTCACTTTGTTCATTTGTCGAAACTTTTATTCATGAGTTGGTCCACTACAGTTTCATCGTGACTTCACTTGATTTGAACTGTAGTTTGAATTACGATAAGTTACTTCGAGTTGTATACATATATGTTACTTGGTTGTTCTGTAGCTCCATGTTTCCACCTCTTTTTCATTTTTGTTCTTATGCATTATCAATTACTTGGAGCTCGTTGTATTCTGACTTGTATTCAGTCGAATTTAAGCTGGTCTGGTCTAGAGCAGTTTCATTATGTGTCGAGTCATTGAACTTATATAGCTGTGCATGTCGCTATTGCATTGTCTTTGCATCACGTTTGTATATGTGTAGCAGTGTGTATGCTCCTCTTGAAGTCTAAGTTGTTGTCGCTGGTTCATGTATATGATCTGCACTTCCACATTGCTATATTGTATTTGAATGCATTTTTGAACTTTGACTATGCGATCTGCACTGTTGTACTCCTATTGGTTCCGCTCCATATAATTGTTCCCGCATGTATATATATTCATCGGGTTGCTTGGGGTCTGGAGCTTGTGAGTTGCATCCCTTGAGTACTTGTCTAGTTCATGCCTTGGTTTTGACTGTTGCGTGACTTTGTGCCTATCGTGCTTGTATTTGTAGTCACCGGTATCACTGTTTTGTGCTGGTGCACTTGATATCTTCACTTGTACGTGTTGCCTTGAGCTCTATCTCTGTTTGCTTAATGTCTAGATGTTGTCTGGTTAGCTTGTCACTACATGTATGTATACATGTGTATATACATATGTGTGTGCGCGTGCGTGTGTATACATATATATATATATATTTGTGCATGGACTTTTTCCTGACCAGTTCACTTCCTTGAGTCTGGTTTGGACTGTCTAGTCTATGCTTCATGAAAAGTCCCGCCATTTCGCACGCTTTAAATCGACACATGTGCCAATTCAAATCATACGGAAGGGCGGATTGTTATGGGGTAAATAAGAAAAACGAGAAAGAATGAAGTAAAACAGAATCTCACAGCGGAAGGATAAAATATAATAATCAATATATAGTTCATAAAACTGTTTACAAACATTTGCTTCTTCTTTATACAATAAATATCAGAGTTCACATACCAATAAATATCAATGCAGCGGAATTAGATGGTGTAGTGGAATAATAGTGGATAATAGAAATACAAATCTTCGTCTTCGTCCTCCAGAGTTAAAACTTCAAATCCTAAAACGCTCGGACTGACCCGAGCGAATTGAAAAGACAAAACATTCGAGTCAGAACTAAAAGATCTTACTAAGTCAAATCAACAGAAATAAATATGAGCGCAGTAACTCAAAAGGTGCTCGGGATTCACATCTCTTAAGGATCCGTTAAACTATTTACTATGTAGTATATTGCGCTATTATAATAGTGTCTGATTGTAAAATAAACTTACTTTTTTCTTAGCATTAAGGGGTTACCCATATAGCCCTTAACACGAAATAGTCCCAGTGGTCCATCCAATATCGTAGTCCCTCCTGATCGGGAAGCCACCAGAGGATACCACACAGGCTACGGGAGAAATCCAAACTCGTACAAGGCGCGATAGGGTAGGTGACACGGCACAACTAGGCAATGCCAGGGTAGATATACCAATTGCTATCCGGGCTGGTGGAAACGCGCAGCGCGCAGCTACCACCCACCTCGAACAACACCCCCAAATAAAAATCAAAAGTGGCCACCGAATCAATCCAAAAGTCAGAGTATAATATCGAAGGAGTACGTTCGATCAGAGGAATGACCTCATTGGTCCGAGAATCGCTCCTGTTTTAGCCACCTTATGCCAACTCACGGGAGTTGGGTCCACGTATTTACCTCAAAGGAAACGCCGCCACCATCCTACTTCATTCTGGACTCTCCACCGCGTACACGGTTGTTAAAGTGGTTTTCGGAGTTGGCAGAGAGTATGACAACTTCCGATCCCATTCTCTTCAACAACCAAACGTTATTATAACACCGCGGTTATTTAAAAATAATTATACTTTCAAAACCAGAGTATAATTATCCATTTCAAAACCCATAAATACGATATCATTTCCTTTTAGAACCCAAATAAATATGATATCATTTTACTTCAAATATATTTCTTTTCCAAAATCATGCCACTTTTAAGAATTGTAATACCTCGAAACCAAATATTTGAAATTAACTTTCAACATAATACTTCGAAATCCATAGTTTTAAAACCATAACTTTCAAAACTTAAATGGTTTGGACATTCAATAGTATATAAAATAAAACAGTTGAATTTAAATTTCTTTAACGTAAATAATTTCCACGCCTTCACAATTTTTATCCATTTTAAATTCAGTCTAAACCCATAACATTTAGATTCACTTTCAGTTTAAATAAAACACTTCGATTTCAATATTTTCAAACTTTGAGTATTTAATGAATTTCAAAACTAAGGTTGGGAATTTCTATTCAACAATTCATTTTTCTATTATTTAGTTTTGAAAGGTTTACATGATAAATCCCTAACCATTTAAAATAAAACTCAATTTATTAACCCTAAATATTTCCTTCCATTTATTTATACTAGAATTATTCATTAAATCTAGTTATAAATATCATTCCTTAAAAATTTTATTTAACATATTTATGCATAGCTTAGATTCAACAATTTAACTATATATGTATATATAAAATATATTTATCATATCCAAATTTATTACTTATTAAACTGTATCATATCCAAACCGTAAAAATCATTTCAAAAATAATTTTATATATACCGCGGTGCCTGTATATAATTTTCTATCTTATGGTCAAGTGATACGGATATTTATCATTTCAATCCGCAATTTAAAATAAAAATTACGGTTATATATCATTTCAAACCACAATCCCGAATGAAATGAAATGCATAACAAATTTGCAATTAATATAAATGAACATCCATTCATCCATCGAAACCATCCATTTATTTCAAACATCATCCAAATTCAAAACAATACATCAAATATAACAGGTGATAAATAACTGGTATCAACTATCAGTTTATATTCAAAAATAAATTATAACTGTTTAACTAGCAGTTTATAAGCAAAATAAATAAATTTTAGCTGTCAATTCATATGCAATAATAAAATTAATTAACAATTAAATTAAATAAAAGCGATTTAACAGAGATGATGAATAAAACATGCCAAACAGTCATAAATAAATTTCTACTCATATCTTAAGTCAAATTAACAGACATAGGAAATTTTAGAAGTTGTGAGTGGGTTAAAACACTCACCTTTTGAATTTAAATCGAATTTAAATCCGATTTAAACCGAAAAATTTGACAGCCTCCAAATCCGTCCAAACCAGCGTCAAAGTGTCCGGAATTTCAATACGATCCTAACAAAAAAAATCGCGCATGATTTCGACCTCGTAGGTGAAAGTTATTCGAATTAACAGATGTGAAATCAAAATTAAAATAAAAAAATAAAACAAAATCCTACCCTCTTCAATTGGCCACGTCACCCTTTGACCACGCGCGCACAGTAACCGCACCATCTTCCTTCGTCCCGAAACCCTACGAGCCGCCACTGGTCCCTCCATTTACACGCCGCCTACAGTCAACCACAGCCACATCAGGCTTTGTCGCCGCTTCCACCTGGCCAGGCCGACCTCACCGACCATACGCGACCCCACGCGACCCCCCACAAACGCCATGCACCCGCCAACTTCCTCTTCCAATCACGGTGAATTTACACGCCTCCGACCCAAATGAATCGTACCGATGGCCAAGTCTCGACGTCCTTTACACGCACGAACCTCCCGATCGATGAATCTTGGAAGATCCGCCTTCGAATGCACAAAACCCTAACGAACGGCTGGAATTGATTTACTGTTTCCAGACAAACAGAGCGACGAATCGAAAAACAAACAGTACCAGCAGATTATGCTCTTCGAGAACTATGACATATATTTTTTTTGGAATTTTCTGAGAACTTTGAATTTTGACTTTGATTTTGAAATTGTAATTTGATCTAGGGTTTGGTTTGCAGCCATTGGAAAGAGGAGATGCTGAGGAAATGAATGCACAAACAAATGAGAATAGATGGAGACTAGGGTTAATAACTGGGTTTATATAGGTAGGTTAGAGATAGAGTAGATGGATCCGATAAACAAACGTGCTGAACGATAATTGGCCCAAAACGCCTGTTCTGACCCCGGAACGAAATTGGGTCAACCCATATATCACAATAGATATTTTAAAATATTCTGAACGCAATGGAAAAAGTTTCACGTCCAAATTCGATCGTAGGAAGAAGTTATGCTGAAATCAATATTTCCAAATTGATTTCAATTAAATCGATTTCAAGGCGTTTCGCGTTCGTACGATCAAACGACAAGTCCGATCGCTACGAAACTTGAAATCCTACAATAATTCACTGTTATGGATCCGATGAAACTGGTTTCGTCGAAATCCGAGTCCGTGACCAAAATGGCTGTTTTTATATTAATTAAATTAATTGATTAAATCAAGTTTTATATTTTAAATTCTAAAATTGACAATTTTATCGTCTTTATTTTACTCAAACCTTTAAAATGATTTTAACAAATTTAAAAATGTAAATTTAGATGATTTATTTATAAATTTCAATATTTATTCTCAATTTCATTTAATTCAAAATTATAATTTAACTTTCTAATAATTCTATTAAATTATTGAATCAATGATTATTCCATTCATATTTCAAATAGGAGGGTTTACCATTGGATTTAAGATTATTACATAAATATTTCCCAATTTTCAACTTAATTTTTAATTTAACGTAATAATTAAAATTTTATTTCATTTATTTCAATAAGTCCAACTATTATAAATTAACAAATTAACTCACTATTAAAGATTCAAATTCAATAATTCATAAACTTCATCATCTTGATTTACTTATTAATTCATAATTCTTTAAACCAATTCCCTTCTCAATTTTAAAGTAACCTAAATTACCAATCATAGTATTTATTTCAATTTCATAAAATAACCCCTTTATTACACTTTGAATCCAATTTATTTTTATAAGTTTCCAATTAAACGGATTAGATTCAATTTCAAACTTACACATAAGTTTAGGTTATAATAAATTTATAACGTATTACTTTCATAGTTATTTACATACTTCTCGTATTAGTTTCTCAATAAATCATAATTATTAAAATAACGCTTATAATCAATAACGACGTTGCAATTACTCACATTCAAATGATCGTTATTTCAAATAAATTTATCGACCAATTAATTAGGGAATTTATAATAATTGTTATCTACCCTTATATTTACTTCCTAATAACGTACTACCTACTCTCCTTTAATTGTGATTTGAATTACAACCTTTATTTATCATACTAAATAAAATAAACTACATATAGATGGTTACCTATTTCCTTACATGTCTTTTTAGGTTTATTACTTAACAATCATCGTTTAAAAATCTTGTGTATACACAAATTATTACTTAACATAAATTACTCTATATTTATTTTACGTTCACACTTCCGTTACTATATAATTAATCACCCAGTAACGTTATCATTAGACCAACAGAAATTAATATATTAAATGCTTACATTTATTTATCTACATCCAATTTGTTCCGACTTAATTTATATTAATGCTATTCCCTTATATGGTTATTATTTATCCACTTGTGCTAACTTTTATTACCTAAATTTTCCGTTATTGTAAGCCTTTAATATTTCCATTTGAATTATATATAAATTTCAATTCAATCAACCCTCTTCAACACGCAACTTATAGTAACAGCTTACACGTATGAATGGAATTATCATTTATTATAATATTTTCTTAATTTACATTAACATATAAATAAATTTCCTTTAAATGAATTTTATATCCAGGTATAATACTTACTCCATTTCATTTATTGAAATTTTTTCAAATTTCTAGTAAATAGGTTTTAAGTCACCTTTTATATATTTTATTTTAGCGTTCATTTCAATATTAGTTTATAAAGTTTTCATTTCTACTAAATTTAATTACAAAAACTCATAAATTCACCCTAATTAAATCAACGAAATTTACGAGTCGTTACACTCTTCCCTTCTCAAAACTTTTCGTCCCCGAAAAGGAAAAAGAAGGGAGAAGGAAGAATTAAATAAACAATACATTTTATTCAAATATTAACTTATAAACAATAATTTACAAATTTTATTACTTTAAATAAATATACCCAATTTATAACCTTTATATCTTCTTATACTTAAATAGATAAATTTTGGAAAAACATTTCAAAATAATTTCTAAGTCCAAACTTTACGAATTTTTTGGCAGGGTCTCCCTTGTACGGAGAGGCTAGGGAGAAAATATAATATGAAAATATAAAAATTATATTACATATATTATCCAATATATTATATCCCAACCCAGGAAAATATATAAAATAGCGCTATAACCCGTAATCCGAAACGTACCTATTTGTCAGGCAATTTACGCTCAATTTATGGAACCAAAAGCAGTAGCAATTGCTTCCATAACCTGCATTTCATTTATAAAATCTAAAAGGGTTACAATTTATATAAAGTGAAATATTTAAGTGGTTTCAATTACTAACAACAAATCAATACAACAACCATCAATTTCAACAAACAGCATACACAGCAAATACAAAACAACCATTCAATCAAACAATTAGTTGTTCGGGTTTAAAACTTTTAAATTGTACGAAATGAAGAATAAACCATCATGTGCATCATTTACTCAACGGCCTTAGATAAACTAAATTAATTATATTTTTCATCCAAACAATTTTGAATCTCCTTACCCAAACAACCATAACCAAACAACAATTCCAACTAACAAATCAAATTAACTTATTATAAATTTTATTTCATACATTAGTTGTTTAATTTCCTTCTCTCATTCATTCAGTGATTCTTTTCATTCATATAACGGTTTATCTTTTTATTTTCGTTTAATTCTTTCAATTTTATTTAGAAATAACTTCAACCCCTTTACTTAAGTTTACAATTTATCTTTATTATATAACATTCATTTATAATTGCATGACCTCATCTATTTACACTTTAATTACTTAAGTTTATAATCATCTATTTGTCATACTTACCTTTAATTATATTTACTTGGTAAAATTTCAATTATACTTAAGTTATAACATTTTGTTCTCATTTAACAGCAATTTCATTGAATACTTTCATTATTTCAAATTTCTACTTGTATAATATTCTATTACAATTTCTTATTAAACATTTCAACTTTTAATATTTGGTAAATTATATATGTTATTTAAGGGTGTAATTGAAAATTATACAAGTTTCTCATTTCTTTTAATTAATTCATTGTTCAACAAATTTTTACCTTTTGTCTTATCAGTTACCATTTCAACTACCTTTTATTTACTTTATAACTTGGCATTAAATCTCTTACCTAAATTAGAGATTTCAATTATTAATTACTTACCTTTCATTTCACTCAATAATTGAAACAATAAATTAACGGAAATTTAGGAATTAATACCGGGTTAAATTTCAAATTAATTTAAATTATAGATAAATATATTCTTACAACTTATATATCTCTAATTATATTAAAACAATTGAAAATTTATATATTTTTCAAAAATGAATCTGCAATAGAACTACTACAGTGGTCTTCCCACTTTGAAACTCGAAAATGAAAATCGATGATGCGACCGCCATCACCGAAATTATTTTCCAGTGATAGAGAGGAAAGTACAAAACTTATTTTCTCCAAAATCTTCTGTAAAACAATTCTTCCGAATTATAATAAATATTTATATCAGAAAGTACTTATAAACAATACTATTATATTCCAAAATTTATTCCAAAGAAATTTCAAAACCCCGGATCTTAAGTTCTAAATTTCCCAAATTTCATTTATTTTATTTTTCAATCTTATTTCTATTATTATTTATACACTTTATTACCTAACAACTAGTCTATTTCGGCCAAATATAGATATCATTTGAAAAAAATTATTTTATATAGAAAATATAATAGGCAAAATTATTTCTTTCGCCTATATTAAAACAAATATTATGTCGGTCTGTCCTATTAAGGGTTTAGAAATCCTTATTGATGTCATTGCGTCTCATGCACCAACCAGAATTTATAAATACAAAATGGAACAGATTAACACAATATAAAACCTTTTTATAACACTAACAAATACGCCCTCTCATATATATACACTCAGCGACTCCCATATGGTATTTCTATGCTATTAATAAAGAGTCAATCCCCACAAAGCTAA
This sequence comes from Allium cepa, assembly GCA_030765085.1. Taxonomy (NCBI): domain Eukaryota; kingdom Viridiplantae; phylum Streptophyta; class Magnoliopsida; order Asparagales; family Amaryllidaceae; genus Allium; species Allium cepa. Next base: position 400,647,707 of record CM060939.1, on the reverse strand, counting down.
GGTTTATCGCTAAACCAAAGCTCTGATACCATATGTAACATCCCGCCTTTTCGCACGCTTTAAATCGACACATGTGCCAATTCAAACCATACGGAAGGGCGGATTGTTATGGGGTAAATAAGAAAAACGAGAAAGAATAAAGTAAAACAGAATCGACAGCGGAAGGATAAAATATAATAATCAATATATAGTTCATAAAACTGTTTACAAACATTTGCTTCTTCTTTATACAATAAATATCAGAGTTCACATACCAATAAATATCAATGCAGCGGAATTAAATGGTGTTGTGGAATAATAGTAGATAATAGAAATACAAATCTTCGTCTTCGTCCTCCTGAGTTAAAACTTCAAATCTTGAAATGCTCGGACTGACCGGAGCGAATTGAAAAGACAAAACACTCGAGTCAGACCTAAAAGATCTTACGTAAGTCAAATCAACAGAAATAAATATGAGTGCAGTAACTCAAAAGATGCTCGGGATTCACATTTCTTAAGGATCCGTTAAACTATTTACTATGTAGTATATTGCGCTATTATAATAGTGTCTAATTGTAAAATAAACTTACTTTTTTCTTAGCATTAAGGGGTTACCTATATAGCCCTTAACACGTAATAGTCCCAGTAGTCCATCCAATATCATAGTCCCTCCTGATCGGGAAGCCACCAGAGGATACCTGTGACGCCCCACCTCTATACCCACGCTAGCAAAGAGTATTAATAGATAAACATCGACAATTGCCTTACCAAGCAGATCGATATGTCCAATGAATACTTAAAACAAGGCCATAAATGGTCGCTCCTAAACAGCCTTATTCTCCGTGTTAACAGACGGTATTATCTATTAATACTCTTTGCTAGCGTGGGTATAGAGGTGGGGCGTCACAATACCACACGGGCTACGGTAGAAATCCAAACTCGTACAAGGCGCGATAGGGTAGGTGACATGGCACAACTAGGCAATGCCAGGGTAGATATACCAATTGCTATCCGGGCTGGTGGAAACGCGCAGCGCGCAGCTACCGCCCACCTCGAACAACACCCCTAAATCAAAAATCAAAAATGGCCACCGAATCAATCCAAAAGTCATAGTATAATATCGAAGGAGTGCGTTCGATCAGAGGAATGACCTCATTGGCCCGAGAATCGCTCCTGTTTTAGCCACCTTATGCCAACTCACGGGAGTCGGGTCCACGTATTTACCTCAAAGGAAACGCCGCCACCATCCTACTTCATTCTGGACTCTCCACCGCGTACACGGTTGTTAAAGTGGTTTTCGGTGTTGGCAGAGAGTATGATAACTTCCAACCCCGGTCTCTTCAACAACCAAACGTTATTATAATACCGCGGTCATTTAAAAATAATTATACTATCAAAACCAGAATATAATTATCCATTTCAAAACCCATAAATACGATATCATTTCCTTTTAAAACCAAATAAATATGATATCATTTTATTTCAAATATATTTCTTTTCCAAAATCATGCCACTTTTAAGATTTATAATACCTAGAAACTAAATATTTTGAAATTAACTTTCAACATAATACTTCGAAATCTATAGTTTTAAAACCATAACTTTCAAAACTTAAATGGTCTGGATATTCAACAGTATATAAAATAAAACAGTTGAATTTAAATTTCTTTAAAAGTAAATAATTTCCACGCCTTCATAATTTTTATCCATTTTAAATTCAGTCTAAACCCATAACTTTTAGATTCGCTTTCAGTTTAAATAAAACACTTCGATTTCAATATTTTCAAACTTTGAGTATTTAATGAATTTCAAAACTAAGGTTGGGAATTCCTATTCAACAATTCATTTTCCTATTATTTAGTTTTGAAAGGTTTACATGATAAATCCTAACCATTTAAAATAAAAATCAATTTATTAACCCTAAATGTTTCCTTTCATTTAGTTATACTAGAATTATTCATTAAATCTAGTTATACATATCATTCCTTAAAATTTCCAATTTTAATAAGTTAACATCAACTTATGGAGTTAATTTTTCAAATAAGCTCAATTCCAATTAAATTTCCAATTTATCTTTCAATCTTAATTGATTTGAATCATTTAAAACTATATATATATATATACAAGATCTTAAACCTGTACTTAATCATATAATATAAATTATCAAATTCCATTTTTCAACTTATTCATTTTTATTTAATAGATTTATGCATAGCTTAGATTCAACAATTTAACTACATATGTATATATAAAATATATTTATCATATCCAAGTTTATTATTTATTAAACCGTATCATATCCAAACCATAAAAATCATTTCAAAAATAATTATATATATATATATATACCGCTGTGCCTGTATATAATTTTCTATCCTATGGTAAAGTGATATGGATATTTATCATTTCAATCTGCAACTTAAAATAAAAATTATAGTTATATGTCATTTCAAACCGCAATCCCGAATGAAATGAAATGCATAACAAATTTGCAATTAATATAAATGAACATCTATTCATCGGTCGAAATCATCCATTTATTTCAAACATCATCCAAATTCAAAACAATACATCAAATATAACAGGTGATAAATAACTGATATCAACTATCAGTTTATATTCAAAAATAAATTATGACTGTTTAACTAGCAGTTTATATGCAAAATAAATAAATTTTAGCTGTCAATTCATATGCAATAATAAAATTAATTAACAGTTAAATTAAATAAATGCGATTTAACAGAGATGATGAATAAAACATGCCAAACAGTCATAAATAAATTTCTACTCATATCTTAAGTCAAATTAACAGACATAGGAAATTTTAGAAGTTGTGAGTGGGTTAAAACACTCACCTTCTGAATTTAAATTGAATTTTAATCCGATTTAAACCCAAAAATTTGACAGTCTCCAAATCTGTCCAAACCAGCGTCAAAGTGTCCGGAATTTCAGTACGATCCTAACAAAAAAAATCGCGCGTGATTTCGACCTCGTAGGTGAAAGTTATTCGAATTAACATATTTGAAATCAAAATTAAAATAAAAAAATAAAACAACATCCTACCCTCTTCAATTGGCCACGTCACCCTTTGACCACGCGTGCACAGTAACCGCTCCATCATCCTTCGTCCCGAAACCCTACGAGCTACCACCGGTCCCTCCATTTACACGTCGCCTATAGTCAATCACAGCCACATCAGGCTTCGCCGCCGCTTCCACCTGACCAGGCCGACCTCACCGACCATACGTGACCCTACGTGACCCCCCACAAACGCCACGCAGCCACCAAATTCCTCTACCACTCACGGTGAATTTTCATGCCTCCGACCCAAATGAACCATACCGATGGCCAAGTCTCGACGTCCTCTACACGCACGAACCTCCCGATCGATGAATCGTGGAAGATCCACCTTCGAATGCACAAAACCCTAACGAACGGCTGGAATTGATTTACTGTTTCCGGACAAACAGAGTGATGAATCAAAAAAAAATAGTACCAGCAGATTACGCTCTTCGAGAACTATGACATATATTTTTTCAGAATTTTCTGAGAACTATGAATTTTGACATTGATTTTGAAATTGTATTTTGATCTAGGTTTTGGTTTGCAGCCATTGGAAAGAGGAGGAGCTGAGGAAATGAACGCACAAAAAAATGAGAATAGATGGAGACTAGAGTTTATAACTGGGTTTATATAGGTAGGTTAGAGATAGCGTAGATGGATCCGATAAACAAACGTGCTGAACGATAATTGGCCCATAAAGCCCGTTCTGACCCCGGAACGAAATTTGGTCAACCCATATATCACAATAGGTATTTTAAAATATTCTGAACGCGATGGTAAAAATTTCACGTCCAAATTCGATCGTATGAAGAAGTTATGCTGAAATCAATATTTTCAAATTGATTTCAAATTGATTTCAATTAAATCGATTTCAAGGCGTTTCACGTTCGTACGATCAAACGACGAGTCCGATCGCTACGAAACTTGAAACCCTACAATAATTCACTGTTACAGATCCGATGGTACTGGTTTCGTTGAAATCCGAGTCCGTGACCAAAATGGCTATTTTTATATTAATTAAATTAATTGATTAAATCCAATTTTATATTTTAAATTCTAAAATTGACAATTTTATCGTTTTATTTTACTCAAACCTTTACAATGATTTTAACATATTTAAAAATGTAAATTTAGATGATTTATTATAAATTTCAATATTTATTCTCAATTTCATTAAATTCAAAATTATAATTTAACTTTCTAATAATTCTGTTAAATTATTGAATCAATGATTATTCCATTCATATTTCAAATACGAGGGTTTACCATTGGATTTAAGATTATTACATAAATATTTCCCAATTTTCAACTTAATTTTTAATTTAACGTAATAATTAAAATTTTATTTCATTTATTTCAATAAGTCCAACTAATATAAATTAACAAATTAACTCACTATTAAAGATTCAAATTCAATAATTCATAAACTTCATCATCTTGACTTACTTATTAATTCATAATTCTTTAAACCAATTCCCTTCTCAATTTTAAAGTAACTTAAATTACCAATCATAGTATTTATTTCAATTTCTTAAAATAACCCCTTTATTACACTTTGAATCCAATTTATTTTAATAAGTTTCCAATTAAACGGATTAGATTCAATTTCAAACTTACACATTAGTTTAGGTTATAATCAATTTATAACCTATTACTTTCATAGTTATTTACATACTTCTGGTATTAATTTCTCAATAAATCATAATTATTAAAATAACGCTTATAATCAATAACGACATTGCAATTACTCACATTCAGATGATCGTTATTTCAAATAAATTTATCGACCAATTAATTAGGGAATTTATAATAATTGTTATCTACCCTTATATTTACTTCCTAATAAAATACTACCTACTCTCCTTTAATTGTGATTTGAATTCCAACCTTTATTTATCATACTAAATAAAATAAACTACATATAGATGGTTACCTATTTCCTTACATGCCTTTATAGGTTTATTACTTAACAATCATCGCTTAAAAATCCCGTGTATACACAAATTATTACTTAACATAAATCTACTCTTTATTTATTTTATGTTCACACTTCCGTTACTATATAATTAATCACCCAGTAACGTTATCATCAAACCAACATAAATTAATATATTAAATGCTTACATTTATTTCTCTACATCCAATTTGTTCCAACTTAATTTATATTAATTCTATTCCCTTATATGGTTATTATTTATCCACTTGTGCTAACTTTTATTACCTAAATTTTCCGTTATTGTAAGCCTTTAATATTTCCATTTAAATTATGTATAAATTTCAATTCAGTCAACCCTCTTCAACACGCAACTTATAGTAACAGCTTACACGTACGAATGGAATTATCATTTATTATAATATTTTCTTAATTTACATAACATATAAATAAATTTCCTTTAAATGAATTTTATATCCAGGTATAATACTTACTCCATTTCATTTATTGAAATTTTTTCAAATTTCTAGTAAATAGGTTTTAAGTCACCTTTTATATATTTTATTTTAGCGTTCATTTCAATATTAGTTTATAAAGTTTTCATTTCTACTAAATTTATTACAAAAACTCATAAATTCACCCAAATTAAATCAACGAAATTTACGGGTCGTTACACTTCATGTGTATATCATTGGACTTTTTGATCGAGGCTTGTTTTGGTTGTCATGACCATTTTATTTGAATTTGCACTTGTGTTGAATCCAGCTTAAAGTTTGAGTTTGACCCTGTGTTCTTATCGTGACTTAACTTGAGTTGAACCCCGCTTTTTATTTCAATTTGACCTTGTGCTTACCTGTCCCTGTAATTTTATCAAGTGTATATCAGTTTGCGCGACCTTGTGGCATGCACAGTAATACACTGTGCGTGTCACAAGCTGTTCGTGTATGATGAATTCAAAATTAAATGATGATGAACAACCCAAATAATTAAGGAAAAAAATATTTTCAAAATACATTTTATTTTACGCTGCAAAAATATTTTATTTTCAATTTTACTATGTCAGTGTATATTTTTGCAGATTGCTCAGACGTTGGATTCAATCTAGAATAGAGTTGAAGGATAATACGAGTGCATGAGCGATATGTAGTTAGGACAGTTGTATAAATTGAAATGTATTGTAATTGAAATTTTGTATATACAGTGAGAGCACAAATTTGTACTATTCAAAATTGTAATAAATATTTTTTTGAATAAAATATCTGTTTGAATTTAAATTCTATGTTATTTATTTTATTGCTCAAATATTTATTTAATCTGTGAAAAATAAAAAGTGCATTAACAAATACATTTAAATGAATATATATATGTTTATTATCATCAAACAAAAATCATATACTTGCATATTCAACAATCTCCCCTTTTTGATGATAACAAACATATATTTAAGATTTTGAACATATTAAATGTATTTGATTATTCAAATTTCTCCCCTTATTTGAATCCTCCCTCTATACAAAGTTCCCCTTCATATATGCATAAAAGTATGTAAATGAATAAATGAACCTAGATGCATATAGAAAATAAAATATTTGACTTTTATTTTCGTAAATCTTAACTTTTCTCTCCCCCTTTTATTATCAGCAAAAGAGTAATAGTGTTAGAAAAATAGAGATAAAGTGATAACATTAACACAACATTAAAATTCAACCGAATATAAATATTAAATTTCAAAAAAATCAAACGAAAATCATAAATACTCTATTAAGGGCATATTCCACTTTTAGAATGATAGGGATGATGCAAAAACCATATAGTTGTATCTATTTGCGGTATATTTATCTTAGGAACTTGAATATCTACTAACTACGCATAACCATTAGGACTTTTAAATGAATTCAAGTATCTTCTAACTACGCATAACCCTGATAATTTTTAAATGGGATTAGAATCAACTTGTCTATTAAATCATTCAATTTTGATATGCGTTCCATACATGCATAACCATGAGGACTTTTAAACGAGCATGGAAGCACATAATCAAAAATCCCAAGTAATTCACCCATGCATAACCGTGAGGACTTTTAAACGAGAGTGAATACTTTGGATGTTTTTATTGCTAAAAATATAATTGAATGAAAGCACAAAATTATCCGTTTAAAATACCACATATTGACATACTATATTGGATTATGATGAGTAATGGTTGATAGAAATATGATAGAAATAGAAATGATCATGGAATTTTTACCAACAAAAAGTTTTTATAACCCTTCTTCAAATTTCTAAAGAAATTTACTAAATATACCGTCTCAAGTTATAATTTATGATTAATATCAACACTCATCACTTTTTCAATCACTTTTTATCTTTTCGATAATTAATAGGGAGTTAGATTAGTCAATGTAATCATTTAAGATAAAATCCAAAAATAATTATGAAATCAAATTTTCTAAAATGACTAATCTGAAACAAGGTCAATAAAAATGATTTTCTAAAAGGGGTTTTAGAAGAAAAATGTCTGCTCTTTGAAAATTATTTTAAGTGAAAAATATGCAGATATTTTCTTTGAAAAACGATGCAGCTAATGAATGTCTCAACATAAATCACGTTCCACTAGTAATTTTTCTATCAACTAGATTACCAATGTAATCTGCATCTGAATTTTTCTTTCACTCAAGATTATCATTAATTGGATGTTATAGACCAAATCGTGAAGTATGCAACAAATTCCTTAAAATCATTTTTAACGGCTTTTAAATGAAATTCTCTTGAATTTTGACTTGAAGCCAAGTAAATAATCAAACAAAAATCATAGTGTCAGATCTAGAAGCCGTAGGATAAATGAATATATTCACCTGTATTATGAGTAATCATTAAAACATCATTATTATTCCAAACAATTCTATATGTACGAATTCAAGGTCTTTAGAAATATTTATTATGTTCTCAGCATAAAAATGTAATTGGCCATCAACATAATTCGGTGTGAACATTCATTTCATTATCACATTAATAGCTGATTTAATTTAGATTATGGTGCAAATCATCACATTTAATATATCGTTCAAAATAAATATACCATTACCTGTTCTACCTTTACGATAATTCTTCGTTGTTGCCCATTGCGATTTTGTCACCTTTATACTAAGCTAAGAAACTTTGTTTTGGCGTCCGTTGTGCGTCTGGAACAGCCAAAATCCAGATGACACTGTTTTTGTTCCTTAATCTGCCACCACACCTACACGATAGAATATTTTTGTGACTAATTGTTTTTATAGGTCCATGGTTGTTACTGGCAAAAGATTTTGAAAAATAATTTTGTGGAGACCCAAAACTATTTATATATGTTCCTTTTGGCACCCAAATTTTTTTGACTTTCAGAGATTTTATATTTGTGCCTTTTGGAACCCAAATTGGAATGGTTTTAATAATTTTGGGTCTATACCAGCAAATGTTGTGATTGTGTCCAATTTTTCTACAGATTGTGCACTCGGATTTGACTTGATTAACTACATTTCTATCCCGTTAAGATTGATTATGCCTAAGTCCTTGTTTAACAATATTAACAGTTTGTTTCCCTAATAGCATATTCAACGACCTTTCACCTTTAGAAAATTTTCTTAAAGTCGTTGATAGTTGTTGGACTTGTGTTTTGAGAGATTCATTTTTGCTCAATAATTGTGTGCACTTTTTAATGGAATTTTCTCTCCTCATGTGTTCGCTTTCTTTCAAAATCAAAATTTCATTTTCAAGTAATTTTATCTTAATTCCTAATTTTTTAATTTCCTCTTCAAGTGATGAACACTTAAGATAGGGATCCTACCTTGATAGTTTTTAATTAATTGATCAAGTTGTTCATTTAAATCTATCAAAGTATCTTTTTATGATTCAAGTTTGGCGTACTTCTCCTTAAGTCATTCAAAACAGCCATTTACTTCGTGGAAATATATAAGTAATTCTGAGTGAGTGAGTTTTGATACCTCGCTTGGCTCATCATCATTGCTATCCGTTATATCACCTCATAGGCATAGATTTACTCTTTCACTCTCACTGCCAGTGCTTTTACAATCGTCACTTTTACCACGTGGTTGCAAAACTTTTCCCTCTTGAATTCTTTTGTTGGCCGTGTTGAAGTCCAGGACAATTGGGCTTGATGTGTCGGATTTGTTGCACTAATGACAAATGAGCTTCCATTTTTCTAGGTTGTCCACTGCTTTGACTATTATGCTTTTCAATTTTTGATCTAAAGCAGGATTTCTGTATTTGCGGTCCCACTTTTTGAATCTCTTCATTAGTAATGCCAGCTCTGTTGTTATCTTCATCATCATCATCATCATCACTGCTGCTTTTTGTCAACCCTATTAAGCATGTTTCTGTGTCGATTCTGGAGGATTTCTAATTGCTATTGACTTTTGCACCATATAATGTATCAAAAGTATTCAAGATTTCCTGTGCACTTTCACAATGAGAGATAAAGTTAAAATTATCTTGATTAATATGAAAATATAATATATGCATAGAAAGAGCATTAATCGAGATAATTTTCTCATCTGCTTTATATTACACCCATTTTTAATAATATCCCAACATTTAACATTAAAAGATTTTATATAAAATTCCATTTTTAATTTCCAATTCAAAAAAATCTGTTCCATCGAAAATAGGAGGGATAATACTAGACCAACCCTCGGCAAAAGTAGCCATTTTAAAAATTCAAATTTGTAAAAAATTGGTCTTTGAAAAATCAAACTTTTTTAAAACAAAATTGGCTTTTATTCCTAACTCTGATACCACTTGTAGGATCGATTTCACCCTTGAGGGGGGTGAATAGGGTGATACTATTAATTATAAAAATTTAATGCGGAAGTATATATAAAATAATTGCAACATAGATCACAGTAGAATTATAGCAGCATAGATAATAGTAAAATAATAAAAATAGAACACACAAATTTACCCAGCTTCGGCAAAACCCTGCCTACGTGCTGCCACCAAGGTTTCTACTAAAATTAGATAGTCAGATGTACACGTAAACTTGCGATACCCGCTATCGACTAACCAAACTCTATTCTCAAAACCCTGCCACAACTCAGCCACTGAGTTGCGAATTCTCACACTACATCACCGTAGTTCGTCCCTTAGTCACACAACTAGAATTTTAGTTTTAAAATACAAAGTAAAATCAATTTAAAAACTCAAGACCCTAATTAACTAAAGTCCTTAATAAAAAGGCCGGCCCATAAATAAACAAGCGATAAAATTAAATCCCGTTTTCTTTCGTATTATAGCTTCGGCCCAATATCGTTGCTTCACAATGGCTTTTGGTTCTTGTTCCTCTTTGCTTTGAAATTAGGGCTTTGGAAAATTGAAGTCGTAGACTTTAGTATCTCGATCGAATGATGATTTACATCCCTTAGCTTTGTCGAACAATGCTTTCTTCTCTTTTCACTCGGCTCCTTTAATTTTGATCGAGTTCGAACTTGGTTCGGTATGTAATTTGTTAATTTTGCTTTACTATTTTTGCTTACTTGATGTAACGATCCTGACTTAAAAAAAATTGGTAATTAATTTAAATTTTAGAATTTAATTGTGAACTAATTTGAAATTTTCTAAATTAAATAAGATAGGCGCCTGTTTATTTATATGTATATAGATTGATTTTGAATTCGAAACTCTAAATTAAATATTTTAGAAAATAAATTGAATTTAATTTGGGAATTCAATTGTAAATATTTTACAAATAAATTGGATTTGAAAATACTATGTTCAAAATTAATAAAATTTGTTTTGTAATTATAATATAATTATTTGGAAGTTATATTTTGAAATTAATATAATATTTTTCTAAAATTTAAATTTGAATATTTTCAGTACTAGTATTATTTATATAAATTCAAGTATGATAACTTAAGTTTAATTTTAAATTTTTACATAACTAAATATAATTTATATGTTTATATTCTACAGGAAATTATTGTCAAGGACAAAATTTCACAACTTTTTAGCCTCAAGGACAGACCTTCAATATTTTATCCTGAAGGAAAACTTTCTGTAGGTATCAGTTTTTAGTTATCGATAGCAGTTTTTAGGTATCAGTTTCTAGTTACAGGAAAATAGGCACAGGGAAAAAGTTTCAAAAAAATTTAGTCTCAAGGACAGCAAGTTTGTTTTTTAGTCTGCAGGACACTTTATAGTGTAAACAGAAAATGATAGTTGCAACTATCATTCTGTGATTTACACTATAAAGTGTCCTTCAGACCAAAAAACAAACTTGCTGTCCTTCGGACTAAATTTTTTTGCAACTTATTCCTTGTGCCTAAAAACCTCTTCTAGCTATCGGTAGCAGTTTTTAGGTATCAGTTTTAGCTCGGTAGCAGTTTTTTTGTCGTTATAAATAATTTTGGAAAATGTTTGTCCTTATGAATAATTTTTAGAAGATGTTTGTCCTTATGGTAAAAAATATTAAGGTCGTGTCCTTGAGGCAAAAAATATACAAATCCTTTTCCTTTAAATTAATTCCCCCTATATTCTAATAATAATAATATTCAAAAGGGATTTTGCGTATCAAGCATGTTTGACTATCATAAGGAGAAATCTCCTCCAATTCTACGTTTGCATTGTGTGTGTGCGGGGATGCCTTATGGTAGTTCATTTTCCAAAAGCATAGCGGATTTCTATTTTTTTTTATTTTGTTTGTGAAAATAACTGTTTTTAAGATCTCACACCAGTCCCATGACTGACCTGGAGTTTACTGTTCCCTTACTAAACTCTGGGTGCCCATAATTTTCCATATGGGCAGCTTAGAGTCAAGTTATCAGTTGATCTGGAGCGAAGTCGGGAAAGTATGCTGTGAAGATCTGAAGGAAAGCTAGATGGCGAGGCGTATTACATGTATATGTTATATTCTTCTCCGCTATTTGTTGTTGTAACACTCTGATAATGTGATGTATAAATTGGTATAGTGCTTTTGTTTTAAATATTATTCGTTTATCGATTATATGTGTTCCGCTGCGAAATGTGAGATTCTATTATTGTGTATGTTTCTTCTTCTATTTTCTTCTTCTTAAACCATAACGGTTCGGTTTTTCGGCATTCGACTGTTCGGCTTTTGATACAGTGGACGTATTGATGTCGACTTTTGAAAGTCGAAAACTTTCAAATAATATTTAACAAGATATAGTATATTCAAAACTAAATTTTAATTTTCAATTTCCCTTTCAAAGGCTTTTCATATTCAATTCAATTCCATTTTCAAAACCATTTGGATTCAAAATTCAACTTTCAAAACCATTTTGAATATAATAATATTTAATTCAAATATCTGTAACTTAACTGATTTCTTTGTGAAATCCATATTTGTGTGTGTATGGTGTAGTCCATATTTGTGGTTTGAAATGATATATAACTGTATTTATATTTTATATTACGGATTGAAATGATAAATATCTGTATCACTTGACCATAGGATAGAAAATTATATGCAGATACCATGGTCTATATATAAAAATATTTTGAAATGATTTCTATGATTTTGTAAAGAAATATACGATTTTAGATAAATATTGATTTTAGATATTATGTAAATGTTATTTTATCCTTGATTTTATGCTATGTGTAATTTGTTTTAATATAGAATGAGCTTAATAATAAGTTTGATTTTTATTGAAGATAATATGGTTAAGTATTTAAGTTATATTTTAATATAGAGTTTATAATGATTTAAATAAAATTAGAAGATAAATTGAGAATTTATTTGAAATTGAATTTATTTAAGAATTAAATGCAAATAAGTTTGGTGTGAAATTTATGAAATTGGAGATTTTAATAGGTATGATTTTTTTAACTGGATTTTGGGTTAAGGTGAATTGAATGAGTATTTCGAGTATAAATGTACTGAAGGAAATACATAGTTATTTGTAATTTGGGGCTTATTTAAATGATAATGGATTTATTAAGTAAAATATTTCAAAACTAAATAATAGAAAATTGAATTCGATATATATATATATATATACATATATATATATATGAAATTACCAAACTTTGAAATTGTTGAATATTAAGGTTTGAATTATATTGAATTTGGAATGGTTTATCCCCGTGGATCAAATCTGTTTTGAAATCGATATAATTTGCAATGGTTTATTTGGAAATGGAATTGAATTGAAATTTATGATTTGGGATTTGGTTAAATTTAAAAATTAGAAATTCGAGTTGTTTTGGAAATTGATTTGTGAAATTGAAGAAGCTATTTTATTACATAAAGTACTTTAAACATTTAAACCATTTAAGTGGGGAAAGTTAGGGTTTTGAAGCCATGGATTTCAAAGTATTATGTTTGAAATGTTATACTTTCAAGTGTCGGTTTCGAAAGTGCTATAACCTTGAAAATGCTATGATTTTGGAAATGATATCTTATATGGTTTTGAATTGGAAATGAAATCGTATTGATATAGTTTTGAAATGGCAATGATATTTCGCTTTAAAGTATAAATTATTTTTGAAACGACCGCGGTGTAATAATAACATTTGGTTGTTAAAGAGACCGGGATCGGAAGTTGTCATACTTTCTACCAACACCGAAAATCACTTTAACAACCGTGTGTGTGGTGGAGATTCCAAAATGAAGTAGGATGGTGGCAGCATTTCCTTTGAGGTATATATGTGAACCCAACTCCCGTGAGTTGGCATAAGGTGGCTAAAATATTAGTGATTGACGGGATAAGAAAGTAGCACCTTTTATCAGATACACTCCTTTAATACCATTCTATTACTTTGTGATTGATTGGGGCCCTTTTTATTTTGAGGGTGTGGCTCGAGGTTGGCGGTAGTAGCTGCTACGCGTTACCATCGGTCCGGAAGCGTAATTGGTATATATACCCGGACATTGCCTAGTTGCGCCGTGTCACTTACCCTAGCAAGCCTTGTACGAGTTTGATTTGTGTCGTACCTATGGAGCATCTTCTCGTAGCGTCCCGATTAGGAGGTACGTAGGTGTTGTATAGACTATTGGCATTATTTATGTATTAAGGTGGAAAATGTAAAGCCTTAACGCTATTTTAAAGTAAGTTTATTTTACTATTAGACATTATTATAAATTATTACTATATAGTAAATAGTTTAACACATCCTTAGGAGATGTAAATTCCGAACATCTCTTATGTTACTGCACTCACGTTTGACACTGGATAGGAGATGTCAAATCCCGTAAACATCTCTGACGCCGTTCCACTTATATTATTTACTGTTGATTTAACTTATATAAGATCTTTTAGTTCTGACTCGAGTATTTTGTCTTTTCAATTCGCTCGGGTCAGCCTGAGCATTTCATGATTTGAAGACTTTATTTCTAAAGGACGAAGACGAAAATTGTATTACTATTATTTATTATATTATTCCACTACATTCATACTGTTCCGCTGCATTGTTATTTATTATTCTTTGGTATGTGTAACTTTGATTCTGTGTTGTATAAGTATAATCAAATGTTTTGTAAAACAGCTTCATGAACTGTTATTTTATTATTATATTTTGTCGTTGCGCTGTGAGATTCTGTTTTGTTTTATATCTTTCTTCCTTTTTTTATCATTCACCCCAATAACAATTCGCCCTTTTGTATGGTTTAAGTCTGACGTGTATGGTTTATCATCGATTTAAAACGTACAAAAAGGCGGGATATTACATTTGGTATCAGAGCTTTGAGTTTAGCGATAAACCTTAACTTTGTGGGGTCTGACTCTTTATTAATGGGATTGTAATACCCTATGATGAGTCGCTGAGTGTATATATGAGAGAGCGTATTTGTTAGTGTTATAAAAGAATTTTATCTTGTGTTAATTTATTCCATTTTGTATTTATAAATTCTGGTTAGTGCATATGACGCTATGACATCAACAGGGATTTCCAAACACTTAATAGGACAGACAGACACAATATTTGTTTTGAATATAGGTGACTGAAATAATTTTTCCTATTATATTTTCTATATATAAAATAATTTTTTTTATAAATGATATATATTTGGTTGTAATATAATGGTTATTAGTAGTGAAATTTATGAATATAGGTTGGAAATAAGATTTGAAAAGTAAAATAAATGAGAATAAACTGGAAATTTAGAACTTAAGTTCCGAGGTTTTGAAAATTTCTTTTGAATGATTTTGGAATATAATGATAATATTATTTAGAAGTATTTTTTGATATAAATATTCCAATATGATTTGAAAGAATTGTTTTGAAGAAACTTTGAAAAGAAATAAGTTATGTACTCCCCACTCCGACGTTGGAAAATAATTTCGGTGATGAGTGCATGCATCATCGACATTCATTTTTGAGTTTTAAAGTGGGAAGACCACTATAGTAGTTTTATTACAGATCTATTTTGATAAACAAATACAAATTTCAAATTGTATTAAATATAATTGAATATATAAATTGTAAGTGTATACGTCCATCTATTATTCTAAAATGATTTGAAGTTTAACCCGGTATTTAGTTCTTAAGTTTCCGTTAATTAATAGTTTCAATTATTGTAGTGAAATGGGTTGTAACTAATTAATAATTGGAACCTCTAATTTAAATAAGAGATTATATGCTAGATTATAAATGAAATGTCAGGACCCGATTCTTCATCTTCCGAAAATTCAACATCGATACTCACTTTATCGACTGCCGAGCAATCGAACGACAGAAAACCGAACGCTGAGGGTTTAAGAAAAAGAAAAAGTAGAAAAGAAGAGAAGAAAAGAGGTAGAAGATGGAGAGGAAAGAAAATAGAAAATTTTAACGGAACAGAAAACAGCAGAATCATAACAGAATCTCACAATTCGCAGCGGAACAACATATAATAATAAATGAATAATCTTTAAACAAAGAACTATATCAGTTATTACATTTTATACATTACATTTCATTACATCAGAGTGTACCACATCATACAACAACAAACAGCGGAAAAAGAAATACTATATACTAGTAATACGCCATGCCATCCAGCTTGCCTCTAGCAACTCCAGAATATCCAGAATATCCTGATAAACCTTAACTCTTGACTGCCCGTGTGGAAATTGGTGGGCACCCAGAGTTTAGGAAGGAAAACAATAAACTCCGAGTCAGTCATGTGACTGGTGTGAGAACTCAAAATAGTTTATTTATCTTTAAAATCAAAATAGAAGAATATTTTTAAAGTCAATTCGCAATGCTTTTAAAAATGAGACTACCATAAGGCTTCCCGCACACACACACAATGCAAACGCAGAATCGGAGGAGATTTCTCCTTATGATAGTCAAAGATGCTTGATACGCATTTAAAAGAACATTTGATATTATTACTAGTGCATAGTGTAGAAAAAATTCATTTCGAAAGTAGAATATAAATCTTAGCCAACATAGACATTTCGAACTATGCCTACTATAGCTACCATCCAAACAGTGGTGACCACCATAAGTGAATGGCAGGTTCTACAACTAATACCGTACAAATTTCGTATTGGGAATTGGATTTCCAACGAATGATCAGGCCAAGGAACTTCCCATTGCCACATGAGAATGCCTCTGGATGGACATCCCCGAGAACCAAACCGGATCTCTACCAACACAAGGCCGGGTTACCCCTAACTGAGTAACAACTGACCGAATATGCCATCCCCCGGTCCTTTGGGACCTTTTCACCGAGCGCTCATAATCAATTCACACAATCATAACAAAGTGTTTTCAACATGAGTAAGTATCTGGGCTCCATACCATGATACCACCCTTTTCCAGAAGGAAATGCACACATCCTAAAGGGCGCTACCCCTCATAACCTTGCTGCTTCTTTCCTGTTTTGACCATTCACGGGGTGTGAGGCTCGACGAAGTCACGTCCACAAAAACATACTTTATACAAAAGCCATGCTTTGGGTCAACAAATGATCATAGAAATGATCACAAAGATAGACGATCAAACGAATGATCCTATCACAAATAATCAACACAATGATCATTTACAGCAACACTCAGCATGTCACATTACCAAATTGGGAATATATCGCTGATAACATTCAACTACATAACCTCTGAGCTCGTACGTCTCAGAGAAGGGTGTTAAGCTAAAAGAATAAATTCTCTGCCACCAACAGAAATATATTTGAAAGAAATCGGCTTTATATCTCAATTTGTAATGTCAGACATATAATCCATACAAGTCTGTTCCGGGCTCGAACAAAACCGAAGGCACTTACAAAGAAGTCCTTGCAATCCGGATATTCACAATCCTGATCGGATTTCCCATCACATATGGAGAACTCAATACCGTAGCTACGCGGTGCAGAGTCAATCGACAGGTCATCCTATCGCTCTCGCGAATACCGGGTCTTCAACACCGATCTTCAATGCTATCATAACGACGTATCACATATTTGGAATGGGTTATACGACCCCATGGTCCTTTCCCGGTTAACCCGAATAGTGAGCGCTTATTCAAAAATAAGTGTGGCATTCAATTTCAAACAAATCACATCAATTACCCATTCAAAGGGAAATATTGATAGTCGGTTATTGAACTATCAATGGATATGCACAACATCACCAGATTCCAAATAATTTTCCAAATTATTTATTTTCCAAAAAATATCTTTACTAGATATATGATTTCACACTTCAAAAATAAATCAATATTTATTTTTAAACAACTTCCCTTTTTATTCATAAATTCTATAGTGAATTTTCATTCTAAAATATTCATGAATATATGACTTCAATTATTCATTTCAATTTATCTTCAAAAAGATAAATTCACAAAATATTCACTTTATATTGGAAAACATTTCCATACTTATTTATTCATAAGTAATTCACAATCTTTTATTTTCAACACTTGGAAAATATTCAATATACTTCAATCGAAATTAAGTATATATTTCATTCTTTAAGGAAATCATTCTCATAACATATTTATTTGGGCCAAAACGAATGTTGCGTAAAACATCGTTACGACAACCCAAAATCACTAGTATAGGGATTCAAAATTAAATAGATATATAAATCTCAATACTATTCAAAACATTTCCTTTCGGAAATCATTTACTATAACAACAGTGTTATAGTCCAACATTTCCTTTTATTTCTCGAAAACGTCTATTTCAACAATAAATGTTGAAATCTATGGTTTCGAATCTCAACACATTTTAAAACATCGTTAGATCGTTTTAATTCTATTTAAAACACCAAATCTAAAACATTTTCTTTAACGTGTTATTCACTATTCAAAAATGTGAATATACTACGTCAACAGATTTCATCCTTTTATTCATTTTATTTCAAAGGATTATTCACAGTCAAAAATGTGAATATAACTCCATTAATAGGTTTCAACAATTTACTTATCAAAATAAGTCGTTTGCGGATTTATAAAACAACGTTTATAAATTCCATTTCTAATTATTTATAACAACTTCCTTTTACAAATTTCCATCATTAACCTATTCCAGTTTATAACTCAATTATAAACTAAAAGTTCATATTATAAGTTAAATACTTATAAAACGATTATTTACAAAATCGTTCTTTTAAACTTCATAATTATAAATCTTATAACTTATAAGATTCAATGATTTATTCAAAACTATTCTTTTAATAACTTCACAAATTTATAAATCTTACTATTTATAAATTTCATTTATAACTTCACCATTTATAATTCTATAAATTTCATTCATTTATGATATTCATTTTCAATTTATTCAAACACTTATAAAAACTCGTTTTATAATGTCAATATTTCAATTTATAAATATCCATTTATAAATCTCTTAATATAAATCAATTTATATTATTCTTTAAAACATCTTTAATCTCCTTTATTATTTCACCATTTTGATTCATAAAATAATTAAATTTTATAAATCCTATATTTAAACTTTTCACAATAAATTCTAAAATCCCGGTTAAACTATTTTATAAAATCAATAGCATCATATTCTCAAAAATCAGTTTTTTTAACTATATTTCTCAAAAATCATAATTTTTATAACTTTAAAAATTATAACGTTTATTTATTTAAAATAGATCAAATTCCAAACATATAGTATATATTCAAAAAAAAAATCACTTAATAAATCATTTTAAAATTCCAAAACTTGGTCAAATGATGCTACATATCAAACAGTCAATCACGACAACAACGATATCATATATCAATATGATAATCCATCAAATATCAAAATATTCTGAAATCAAATAAATACTGTTGAGGAATCCAGTTGGATCCCTCCAACCTGTTTTCCTGCATCCACAAACATTAGCACAATACCAATTTCGCTCCAGTACGAAATTATCGCGGTATATGGGATTTAAAATATTATCCGCTTAATAGACGGCGCAATAGGGTCTCATCCGCTAAACAAAAAATGCGGGAAATCAATAACTGCAATATATACATATGCCAATATATATATATATTGCTATTATATATAATACCAATTTCACTGTTTATGAAATATTCGCGGTATATGTTTTTAATAAATAACATCCGCTTACTAACGGCGTATAATGTCTATTTTAACAATCAATAGATAACAATCATCATTCAAACATGCATTCAAATATTTCAATCTAACTATTTAAAATAAAATCGAAACCGATTCGATTGAGTGAGAAGTTCTCACCTTGATTTTATTTTCGTTTTAGCGATTTATTTCGAATAAAATTAAACGGACGTTTAATTTTACACGAAATTTTCACTAACTCCAAACGACTCCAATCCAACTCCATCGCGTAGTGCTCGTCCATACGATTCCAACGCAACTGGTTTCGCGCGTTTTCGACCTCGTATGAAAAAGTTATGATAATATGAAGTTACACGAATTTTAATTATATAATTTACAACTTAAATATATAATTATAAACCCAAACTATTCTCAGCCGTAGATCTCACCCCTCAGCAATCTCCACCGTCCCCATATTCTTCCCACGCGCACCATCCCTCTACAGGTGATCACGACGCACGCTAAACCCATTATCATTTTTAGGGTTAAATATCGCGACAACATCGTCCATCTACACGCCGATCAGGAAGCACCATCGAGAAGCTCGTCCACCACTCCATCACCGCCCAGAGGCTTGCGAAGCTCGGTCGCCTATTGTGCTTGGAATTGCGTGCGCAACTACTGCCGAACGCAGCCCCCTAGACGCCACCACGTCACTCCATATTTGATCATGACCGTTGAACTTCAAGCTCTCATCGTGCTCTACCAATTCCTAGTTGGAAGTTTTCTCTAATTGTTAGTGGATTGGAAGAAATTGAGGGAGGAATGGATTGTTTTCTGGCCGTTGTTTCTAGGGGTGGCGGCTGCGTGATGAAACTAGGGTTTAATTTTTTTTATTTTTATTTTTTTAGAATGGTGGGCTATTTATAGAATTTCGAACGACACTATTCATCCCGGAAATTCCAAACTCCGATTTACGCGCCGTAACCAGCGTTTCTAGGGTTTACCCCGCGTTCCGGACACAATGGAACAGGTTTCGAAAGCTATTTCGGACATCTGTGCAAGTTATGGCTAAAAACGTTCAATTTGAATTAAACCGATTTAAGCGATTTTCTAGGCGTTTTAATTTGTACCGGACAAACGGTAAATCCAATTGACTTGAAATTTGAAACCTTACAATAATATCACATTACGGATCCGATGAAACTGGTTTCGTAGAAATCCGAGACTTTTTGAAAAATGGCTATTTTAACTCGCCAAATTAATATTAAAAACAATTCGATGCGTTTCGAGCTGCTACGATCAAACGATAGCTCCGATTGACACGAAAATTGAAATCCGGTAATAACTAACTATTACGGATCCAATGGAACTGGTTTCGTCCAATTCTGAGACTGTTCAAAAATTGGCTATTTTCACTAGTCGATTTTAATATTAAAATATTCAATTTTCACAAATTAACTTCTAATTCGATTTTAAAAGTTCTAAAATATCATTCTAACTTCAATATGATAAAATAAAATTTTACAAATCATTTTCAATCATATTTAACCCAATTTTCAATTATTTTCATAATTTAACATATTAAATTATCGATTTAATAATCCAATTAAATCCAATTATTCAAATAAAAATTTATTCGACTTATAAATTCACTTATTAATATTTAAAATTAATTAAATATTCAAATTTTAATAAATTAAAATTCTGGGTCGTTACATGAAATAACAGGAAAGTTGAAATCCGCAATCTATAAAAAGCAAAGGATATGATTATTGAATATTAAATTAATTAAGTGAAACGAGAAAACTTGTATAACTTCCAGTTGCATTCTTAAAGCATATATATGTATAACTTACCAAATATTTAAAGTTGTAATGTTTAATAAGAAAATGTGATAGGATATTATACAAGTAAAACTAGAAATAATGAAAGTATTCAATGAAATTCTTTAATAAATAAGAAGTTGATGTTGTAATTGTTATAAACTTAAGTTATGATTGAAATGCTACTAATTTAATAGAAATGCAAGTGTTATAAATAAATGATAATAAACTTAAGTAAATGTAAATTTAAAGTTGAATCATTTTATGAATGGAAAGGAAATGAAACAATAAATGTGTAAAAGAAAATTTATAAAATAAACTTAAATAATGTTAAAATTTGTTGTTTGTTTGGCCTATGGTTGATTGGGCAAGGATACTTTAAATTTGTTTGGATGTATGAATAATCTATTTATTTTTATCTAAGACTGTTGAGTAAATGGTACACTCATTATGTACAATTTAAAGTTTTTGAACCCAAACAACTATTTGTTTTGTTTGATATGAATGGATAATTGATTGTGTTGATTTATATGATGATTGTATATTAGTCGCAAGTGATTGTTGTTTATATTGATTTGTTTGTTAGTGGTTGAACAACTTTAAATATTTCATTTTATATAATTATTAACTCATTTTGGATTATATAAGTGAAATACAGGTTATGGAAGCAATTGCTACTGCTTTTGGTTTCATAATTAAGCGTTAACTGCCCAACAAATAGGCATGTTCTCGGATTACGATTTGATAGCGTCATTTTATTGTTTTTCCCATTGTTGGGATATATTATTTTGAGATATTGTGATATATATTGTTATATTTGATATTATATTTTCTTTCGAGCCTCCCCGTACAAAGGAGACTTTGCCAAAACTTTTCGTAAATTTTGGACTTAGAAAATTTCTGAAATGTTTTCCAAATTTTGTTAACTTGAAAATAAAGATTTAATTGTTCATAAATCTACATATTTTATTTAAATTATTTTATGACGTAAATTAGTTATTTATAAATTTAATATTTTGAATAAGATATTGATTACTTAATTCTTTCTTTCCCTCCTTTTTCCTTTTTGAGGAGTAAAGTTTTGAGTGGGGGAGAGTGTAACGACCCGTAAAATTTTGATAATTAAGTAGGTTAATTTAATAAGATTTTGGTAATTAAATCTGGAATAAATAAAATCTAGAAATTTGTTAATGAATTAATAAAGGGAATGAAATGTAAGAATGTTAATGCAAGTTAATAAATAACTAATTTGGTGCAATCCCAATTAATTGAAACAATTGTAGGGTTATAATTGATTGTAAATAGTAAAATTTGGAAATAAATTCAAAGTTATATTAATTGATGAAATAATATGCAATAAACTGTATTTTGATAAAATCAATGCTAGGTAAGTAATTTTAATAATTATTGGTTGATAATACAGTAGGAATGGGATTAAATTAGTTGAATAATGATAATTATTAACCGTTGATCCATTTATTTAATTTATTGAATTAGATCCAAATCCATTGCAATTTAAAGTAATTAAAAACTACGTTAATATGAATTTAGTTGATGACTATAAACCATTAGGGCAATTGGATATATAGTAATGTTAAATTTATCCATAAGATGATGATTGATTAAATAAAGAGATTAAATACAAATTGTACTAATTTAATTGAATTTAAAAATATAATTTAGTTGAATTTACTTAAATTGAAGGTAAACACTATCTCAGGCGGCCTGGCTCGAGTAACTCAGCGGTTCGTCTAGATCAAGGTGCAGCTATCTCAGGCGCTAATGGTAGGCAGTCAAGGTGCACGAATTCGGAGGCGGCTGGATGAGTTGGGTATGCGATCATTACGGTTGCGCGCATGGTATGAGATGACGTGGACGAGAGTAGGTGCCTCTTGTTTTTGTTTATTATTTTTTAATTTGAATTTCAAATGTTTTGATAACAATAACTTTTACATACGAGGTCCAATTCAAGCGCGGTTTTCTCCGCTAGGATCGTATCGAAATTCCAGATATTTTGACTTTGGTTTGGACGATTCTGAGACTGTTCAAATTTTGGGTTTAAATTGGATTTAAACCCAATCTAAATTCAAAAGGTGAGTGCTCTAACCTACTCACAACATTTAAAACTTCTTATGTTCATTAAATTGATTTATGATGTGATTAGAAATTTATTTATGACTGTTTGGCATATCTTGAATCATCATCTCAGTTGATTTGAATTTATTTTGATAAAATAGTTATTTAACTTATTATTGAATATAAAATGCCAATAAATACCTGTTATTTATTATCTGTTCTATATTGATGTTATTGATTGAATTGGATGATGATTGTGATAAATGTTTGATGATTGATATTGGATGAATGGATATTGTATTTTATATTGTTATAAACTACAAGTTATTGTGGATTTTTATTTCACTCGAGATTGCGGTTTGAAATGATATATAACCGTATTTATATTTTAAATTACGGATTGAAATGATATATATCCGTATCACTTGACCATAGGATAGAAAATTATATACAGACACCGTGGTCTATATATAAAAATATTTTGAAATGATTTCTATGGTTTTGTAAAGAATTATATGGTTTTAGATAAATATTGATTTTAGATATTATATAAATGTTATTTTATCCATGATTTTAAGCTATGTATAATTTTTTTAATATAGAATGAGCTTAATAATAAGTTTGATTTTTATTGAAGATAATATGGTTAAGTATTTAAGTTATATTTTAATATAGAGTTTATAATGATTTAAATAAAATTAAGGTTGGAGGATAAATTAAGAATTTATTTGAAATTGAATTTATTTAAGAATTAAACGCAAATAAGTTTGATGTGAAATTTATTAAATTGGAGATTTTAAAAGGTATGATTTTTATAACTGGATTTTGGGTTAAGGTGAATTAAATGAGTATTTCGAGTATAAATGTATTGAGGGAAATACTTAGTTATTTGTAATTTGGGACTTATTTAAATGATAATGGATTTATTAAGTAAAATATTCAAAACAAAATAATAGAAAACTGAATTTGATATATATATATATATATATATATATATGAAATTACCAAACTTAGTTTTGAAATTGTTGAATACTTAAAGTTTGAAATATACTGAATTTGGAATGGTTTATCCTGTGGATCAAATCTGTTTTGAAATCGATATAATTTGCAATGGTTTATTTGGAAATAGAATTGAATTGAAATTTATGATTTGGGATTTGGTTAAATTTAAAAATTATAAATTCAAGTTGTTTCAGAAATTGATTTGTGAAATTGAAGAAGCTATTTTATTTTATAAAGTATTTTAAACATTTAAACCATTTAAGTGGGGAAAGTTAGGGTTTCGAAGCCATGAATTTCAAAGTATTATGTTTGAAACGTTACATTTTCGAGTGTCGGTTTCGAAAGTGCTATAACCTTGAAAATGCTATGATTTTGGAAATGATATCTTATCTTGTTTTGAACTGGAAATGATATCATATTGATATAGTTTTGAAATGGCAATGATATTTCACTTTAAAGTATAAATTATTTTTGAAATGACCGCGGTGTAATAATAACGTTTAGTTGTTAAAGAGACCATGATCGGAAGTTGTTATACTCCCTGCCAACCCCGAAAACCACTTTAACAACTATGTACGTGGTAGAGATTCCAGAATGAAGTAGGATGGTGGTGGCATTTCCTTTGAAGTATATACATGGACCCCATAAGGTGGCTAAAATAGGAGTGATTGACGGGCTAAAAAGGTAGCACCTTTTATCGGACACACTCCTTCGATACCATTCTATTACTTTGTGATTGATTGGGGTCCTTTCGATTTTGGGGGTATGGCTCGAGGTGGGTGGTAGTAGCTGCTACGTGTTACCCCCGGTCCGGAAGCATAATTGGTATATCTACCCGGACATTGCCTAGTTGTGCCATGCCACCTACCCTAGCGAGCCTTGTACGAGTTTGATTTATGGCGTACCTATAGTGCATCTTCTCATAGCCTCCCGATCAGGAGGTACGCAGGTGTTGTATAGATTATTGGCACTATTTATGTGTTTGATTTGTATAGACTATAGACTATTAGACATTATTATAATAGCGTATTATTACTACATAGTAAATAGTTTAACGGATCCTTAGGAGATGTATATGCCGAACATCTCTTAAGTTACTGCACTCATGTTTGACACTGGATAGGAGATGTCAAATCCCATAAATATCTATGACGCCGTTCCACTCATATTATTTACCGTTGATTTAACTTATATAAATAATTGTGACGACCCGACTTTCTAACTCCAGAAAGACGTGTCATCAATAAGAAAGAAAGGGATAGAAATAGAAAAGAATATAAAGAAAGAATAACAACATCAGAATCTCACAGCGGAATGGAATAAAATATAATACATCAACATAGCTAATACATAGTTATATACATCAGAGTTATATAATATCATACAACATGACTGTCATATACATATCTGTCAGAACATACATCCCAAATATCATAAACTAACTAACACAGCGAAACTATATGGATAGATAAATACGTCTGGTCTTCTGCTCCAACTCCTCCAGAAAACTCTATACTCCGATTACCTATCACTTGGCTACTCATAAAAATTTGAGTACCCAAGAGTTTATGAAAAACAAAATATAAACTCCGGGTCAGACATGGGTCTGGTATGAGTAAACGAGTTAAAGTTGTTTAACTTTGAAAATCATTTGAAATAAAGGTATCACGTAAGACTTCCCACACATAAATACGGGTAAGTTTTTACCTTACGCTGACCAAAACATTTTATAGGAAATTCAATGATATTATAATAGTGTCTAGAGTTTTCAAGTAAAATACAGAAATAGCTGAAATGCTTACATCTCACATTCCAACGTAGTTGGGCACAATCAAAATGTACGGCGCTTATTCGAAATTGGATCCCATACAATGGCAGGGCTACTGGGGTACCGCCCGTCATAGTACGTGGCCTAGATCACCGTACCGAGGAGCCACCCTAACTCCTCTGCAACACAAGGCCGGAACCATTCCTTACTGAACAGTCCCGAACAAGATAACCCCGCAGTTGGCTGCAGACCAACTGCCCACACAGCCGAATAAAAGGGACATCTAGACAGGGGTACACCTCATCCTGCTTGGGCATGGCCCACCTAACCTTGCTGCACATCCCCTGTTTTAGCCATTCCTGGTTGATGAGGCTTGAGGCTGCGTTTACCTTTGCAGAACATATCTCTTAGAATGCTCATCGTCCGCCTGACGATGTGCTGAAAGCATTCAATCCATACAAGTTTGTTCCGGGTTCGAACGAAACCGAAGGCATTATCTCGTTACACTCATTTTGGAATCACCCTCAGAGTTAACGACAATAACCCTTGCATTCTGAAAACACCATCTCGGTCTTCATTTGAGATTACACGACCTAACGTTTAATTTGGATCGATGTGGTTTTCGGAATATCAAATCGATACCCGATCCCGGTCTCATCGAAATCCAAACGCCATTTTAAAGGCCAAGTTGTCTAATTAACTTAACAGTTTAAATTTAACAATTGAATTCACATAGCAATTTAACACAGATAAATCATACACAGTCATCACAGATATATCCAGAACATCACAGAACATCACAGGATATAAATAAACATCAGAGGCAATCAAATAGAATCATCGATTCATATCAACATTTAGTTTGATTTATTTTAAACTTAATTGCATACTTAAGAGTAAACTATATTTTATTCTTGCTTAATCAATTACTAATTAATTAACTTATTTCAATTCATTAATTACTTATTAATTATTCACTTAATTAATTAATTACTTTTTAATCAATAACCTTAATTATTGATTTATAAAACTCAATTACACGTTTAATTATTATTAATTTCTTAACTAATCATTAATTATTAATTAACTTAATCGTTTAATCCTTAATTAGTTACTTAATCAGTTAACTACGATTTGTTAAATTATTAACTTCCAATGATTAATTAAATTCTTTAATTACAAATGGGTTTACACAAGATTATTATTAAAATCTTTAATTACAAATTTGATTACATTTTGAACTACTATAAAATTACAATTATAAAGTTTATTACATGCATAATTAACTTTGATTTTAAATAAATTACTCATCTATGTTTCAGTAAAGTTTTAAAGTTCATCTGGGATTACAACAAATTGGTCAACACTAATAACATAATTTACCCTTAGCCTATTTACCTTTAATTCAATATGATAGTTAGCAAATTTCTGGAATTGTTAAAACCCGAAGATAACCATGCGACTAACTCGGGTCAAACTCGATATTACCCAGAACTTTTCTCGTGTTCTTCCCTGTCTTCTCTTCTTCTTCCCTTGTTCTTACTTCTTCTATTTCTCTTTTTTTTTAAAGTTTAAAGTTTTGAACTACAGAACGCAAGCACTCCCACGACCCAAAGCAAAAACCTAAAGTAACACGCAAACTAACTCGAGTTTCACTCGGGTTGACACCAACCAGCCCTCCCCGCCGCCGTGCACGTGCACAACGGTTCACCACCGCTCCGGCGCCACTTGCCGCCACTCACAAACCTCTCACCTTCCCCTCACTCGAAATTGCATCCCAGAAAAACACGACAACCTCGAAATCAAAATAAGCACGAAAATTCGAACAGCTGCACAATCACGATAGACAAAATCCCCTCGTCCTCACGATCGCGATCACCTGAGATGACGTGGCTTCGGCCGTACCTTGCCGATAACACTCTCCATCACCTACCCAAGTTTCACGACACTCGGTTATGCCATGGCGACGCGAGCATCAACGAACCGAACCCAAAAACAATGAACCCAAAAACCCTAAAATTGATTCACCCCATCAAATCTTGCATTCGAAAAAAATTTCAGCAATTTTCTAGTGATCTCACATCAACACTCAAGCTACACATCAAATTTCATCAACAATTATTGATTGAATTATCTGATATTCATATAAAAGCAATTTTGGTTCACTAACAATCTGCTCTGTGAATAGTGGATTAAAAATTATGATTTTTGTCTTAAAAATCATAGCTTTGCATGTTGTTTCAATTTATAAGTTTAAGTTTACAATTCGAGTTATTCGAATTTTGGTCTTTGTTTTATTTTTACTGTAAATTTGTGTTTACAGTGCTTACAGCTACTAAAAAATAATAATTCAAACTTTAATCTTAAACTTAAACTAATTTATTTAGTTAAGTGACTAATTGAAGATAAGGATTTTATATAAGAAGTATGATATATTTCAGTTTTTCTTTACCTCAGCAAGAAATTGAAACCTGGAAGAACAACTATATGCAGAACTTACAGTAAACATTCCAGTACATTAAATATCAACATATTAATTCTTCACAAATTACTTATTAAAAGTTATATTTTAAATAAGTTTACTCACCAAAATACTGTTGAAACAGAGAGGTATTGGATGATAATAGAAGTCTGCAGTTGAAGTTTTGAATTCCTGTAACTCTTCTTTGCTTCCTGAATTTTTATTTAAGCTTGAAAATATGTTGTTATTTATATTTTCTTTTGCTTTATCAGATTTTTCCTTTGAAGTTACAAATGAACTAAAGAATAAGAATAGATAGAATGGTGAATATACATATAATAACTTTCAACAATGATGTCTTCATGAACAAGCTTTAATTTGATATAATATTTGCTTTTTTTTATTTGTAATAAGGTACTGTCAATCTGAGCTAAGCAAAATATTTCGGCTGAAAGCTTAAATTTGATAGATTGTAATGCTAATTAAATGCCTATGTTTTCACTTATGTTAACACATAATTAATGTTTGCTGACACATATATTTGTACAAAGATATTTGCAGGTTTCCATTTGTACTAAGATGTATTCATATAGGTTTATACTTATTATGTTTTATTTGATGTGAATACTTGTTCTCTTATGTTCACATATAAGTAATGTTTGCAGACAAGTTAATTTTGTTTAAAGATATTTGTCTTTTCTTTTGTTTACAGATTTTATATGTTTATCTTTACATAGTTAACATTTCTATTTATATCTTATTCATATTATAGTTTTGTACTTATGTTTGTAGACTTATGTTTATAACCATATTGTATGTTATACTTATATTAAATATTGATAAGCTTATTTTATTTTAATTACAAAAGCTATTGTTAGACACACTTCTTAAATCTTATTTTTATTTAAAGTTAAATCTTTCCAATATTTGATTAGTAACTTATATTTGCATTAATGTATTTTATATTTATATTTAATATGAATATAATTGTGTTATTGTAAATATTATTATTATCAACAACATTTATACTTTTGATATTAAATGTCATTAATATATAACTTTTAATTTAATTGAATAAAACAGATTTAATTTTAAATATTGTTAAACGAGTCTATTTTATATTTTGAAATTATAAATTCCTTTATAACACATATACAACTAAAAATGTCCAACAACTTATTTATTTATAAATGAAAATCTTGTATTTTTATTTAAATTTGAGTAAAAACTTATTATAATAATAGGGTCAAAATTCCGGGATGTCACAATATTTTAGTTCTGACTCGAGTGTTTTGTCATTTCAATTTGCTCGGGTCAGCCTGAGCATTTCAGGATTTGAAGACTTTATTTCTGGAGGACGAAGACGAAGATTGTATTACTACTATTTATTATATTATTCCACTACATTCATAATGTTCCGCTGCATTGTTATTTATTATTCTTTGGTATGTGTAACTCTGATTCTATGTTGTATAAGTATAATCAAATGTTTTGTAAAACAGCTTCATGAACTGTTATTTGATTATTATATTTTGTCGTTCTGCTGTGAGATTCTGTTTTGTTTTATTTCTTTCTTCCTTTTTTTTCTTATTCACCCCAATAGCAATTCACCCTTTTGTATGGTTTAAGTCTGACGTGTGTGGTCTATCGTCGATTTAAAATGTAAAAAAGGGCGGGATGTTACATATCTTGGATATGTCGATATACATGCCATCAAATGGTTTTTCAAAATTTGAATGGAAGTATCTATTTGATACAATCTTTCACGATGAAATACGTCTGTTCATTCACTATATATAGGGGAGTGTAAGATGATTTTTAAACAACTAATTACTTACTTCCTTCCCACTCTTTATTCTCTTGAAAATTCTATTAACAAATATACTCTATTCTCTTCCAAATCATATAGAATCAATTCATACTTTATTGTATTAACTCAATACTACTTTCTTACTGTTTGAAAATAACTCTCTCTCTCTCTCTCATTTCAAAGATCAATGTGCTATCCAAATGGCTATAGGATCCATTGTATCCGAAGTATAAGAATTTGTCTTTGGAAAAACTATAAACTAAACTCATGTTTGTCAGGGTATGCTTGAAGCCCATTCAAATCGAATGAATGTGCTTTATAGCCCATTCAAATCTAATGGGTGTGCTTGTAGCTTGATCAAATCGAGTGAATTTACCATAGACTTGAAATACAGGAGGATGTGTCTCATAGCCTCAAAATTGAGATTGTATTTGGATTTTCCTTCTATCTGCTTAAATATTGGCATTTAAAAAGAAATTTGTATAAGTAATTGTACAAGACTAGATGTAGAAGAAATATGAACCAATATAAATATCTGGTGTCATCTCTCTAACTCTTGCTTTAATTTATTGGTTTTATTTTTATTGTGATTAATTATTAGTGTTTGCAACCAAATTAGTCACAAACACTCGAGAGTAGATTTATATAGAGAAATAAATGAAGAAAGTGAAATTAAAACTGAGGAATAGAATAAATTAAAGCTAAATAAAAGCAACAATTAGGAACATAAAGATTTATAGTGGTTCAGCGTTGTATGCCTATGTCCGCTTTGAAGATTATATATACATTGATGAATTAATAATCTGATTGCAGCAACAAAGAATAGGAACACTTAACTACAATAAAGGATAAGGTAACCAGCAGCGTAAAAATCCTCAGAATAACCCCTCAGGCCAGTATTTATAGGTGAAGGAAACCACCAATCTCTCTAAAACTTCAACTATAGGACCTTCTAACCCACATATATAGGCCCACCAGAGGGGTCGTTAGGCCTAAATCCTCATGAAGAGGGATCAGTGCCGATCTTTTTATTATTTGATTTTTTGACAGCAAAACCTATGGTGGTTTGTACATGCTTTAATATGTTTAATCTCTAATTCTCAAGTCATTTAGATTAACAGAGCTTGAATTATTACATGATCTTTGATTCAAGATTTTTATGTTATTATTTTTTGCCAATCCATCTAATAGGTTGGTTGTCGATCCATAGTCAGCGAAGCTTGCCGAACCATATTTTCCAATATAGCATGCCCATCCCTCTCTTTCATAGAATATACCGAACCATCATATTTAAAATAGGTCGATCCCTCTCTTTCATAGAATATACCGAACCATCTTATTTAAAATAGGCCGATCCCTCCTTTATGTAGTTATGCCGATCCATTTCAATCCTCTATGTCGAGCCCGCCTTTAAGAGCTAAACTATGCCTACCCAAGTCAACAAATCATGCCGATCCACCCTTATTCAGCTACATCGATCCCTCGTTTATTCAATCATGCCGACTGCTTACTTGCTCAACTATGTCGATCTATTCCATGCTCAACCATGTCGATCCCTTCCTAATTGCCAAACCATACCGATCCCTTTATTTCACTAAGCTATATCCCATATCTCAAGCATCTTGCATTATTTATATACCAATATCATTCAATTCTGACTTTATATAACCATCTATACTTTACTTTCAGGTCCCACAACCATTGCTCTGTGGTAATCGAACTAGATAACAGTCGAATCTATCTTGTACAATTCGTTCAATATAGTTGGGTTAGGATACCGGGTAACACTTGCCCCCTCCCAAAGTACATCTTGTGAGTAACATGATGTGCTTTGAATCGAAACAGGTCTGATTTGTCAAAAAGAGGTTCATTTAGCTTCGTAGGTGACTACTATTCCTTTATCGAATCATTTTCCAAAGGCATTGAATTTTTCATTGATTGTCATGATGCTTGGCCGATTTCCAACAATATAAATCCAATGCCATGTTTTGTGTGTATGTATACGATTCCGCGAGACTTGTTAGCTTTCGTTATCTGGTCCAGCCCTGAACTTGAAGGCTTTAGGTTTGATTTCATTTTCTGTTAATTTAAAAAAAAAATCGAATTTTAAATCATTTACGTGCACATTGATATACATATTTTTTCTCTCGGCTCCCGGACATGTTCGAACACTTCTAGGTCGTTGCCAATTTCTGTAATATTTTGTATGTTCATTCTCATAGCCCAATCCTTAGAACTATGCCTCTCTTCTTCTTTTCTTTTTTATATATATTATCATTTTTTCATGAACCAATAGAGGTTGGCATGCATTATGTCAATCCCTCTTTCTGGTCATGACAATATGGATCGGCAAACTCCTATGTCGATCCCTTTCTCCTCAATTTTAGCTTAGAACGCTGGGCCGAACCCTTAGCCCACATATATAAAGTAGTGTACCTTCTTCCCTTCTTCTTCACTTACATAATTTCCTTAGTTTTTGCCCAAAGGTCTGAACCTTTGCTCTAACTCATGAACACAAACATGACCTACTTCTACTGATACTTGAATCCTCTTACTTTTCATCCCTTCCACAAATTCACTTTGCCTTACCTTCGAATTCACATATATCCAAACATTTACCTCCACTCTAATTCGAACAATAGACAATTTTTTTGAAACATGCCTCTCAATTATGCGGTTAGACCTTGGGTTTTTTAAGTGGTTGATCAGCAATTTTAGAGGGATTAACGGTTACTAGAACATGATTTAGTAGATTGAGTTAGGATATGAGAGAGAGGACAAGAAAAGGAAAGGTGAGGGTTCAGCGAGGGGTTTTGATGGAAGGAAGGCTATAGGCAAGAGAAGGAAGAGGTCGGTATAGCAAAATAGCGCCAAGGTAAGGATCGGTGGCATTGAGTTTAGAAGTGGGACATTGGCCTTAGTGAAACTAGGTGAGGGATTGGTTAGATAGGTTTCGTTTTAAGGGGTAGGAGTTTGAGGAGTGAAGGTTTCATGGCAACGCTATAATAGATGGGTCATCCTATCCATAGGGTTCGGTTGATATTAGCTGAGGAGAGGGATCGGTTGAGGACGTCTCGTTGACATATCAGTTATGGTTGTGGAATAGGTATTGGTATTCCTTGGTTGAAATGAGGGTTCGATATAAGGTTTTTTGGATAGGGATCGGTATACTCTTTAGGATCGACATAGAGTCATAAATTGGTTTCTTGAACTTGTAAACCAATCTAACTTGATTTGTTTGAACAGTGACTATTAATTTTCTATAATGACCTTGGACATGTGATGATGACGAATAAAATAACATGCATATCAACTGTTGAAATTGAGATCGAGCAATCGAATTCCTAGAATTTTCAATATGGACTAAAAACTTGCAAATGAACTTAAATGAAAAACTTCATACTTCGATATGCTGATAGTCGATCCCAAAGCTTTCATAACCGTTAAATCTTCTTACTAGCTGAGATGGTCAGCGATGACGGTCTCTCTGGACGAACTCCTAAGTCTCGTCGCTTTGTTTCATTTTTCGGAGTTCAAACTGTTTACAGCTATTATATATATTTCACTGCACTAGCTCACACTTAGCACGGGGGGAACAGGTTATCTTTTCTAATCTTGATTATTTACTGAGTATAGCTAATATAGATTTCAAATGCTCGAAGTGTTCAACTAATGTGTCTTTTGATCCAACAAACACATTGGTTCTGAAGCAAAGTCAAGTTCCGCAACTATATCCTACAGGCTTTCTCCCAACCATCATGTGGAACAAATAGAAGTTTGTAACCCACGACCCGATCTTTTCATAAATACTCTTGTCCTCCCGCCAGAGAACATAAGCATTGCTCCTAATGCTATAGAAGGCATTATTCTTCTAGATAACCCAATGTTCTCAAAGGCCTCCCGAATTGGTGAGGCTACTCTCCGCCGGTTATGTTCTATTCATGGAATTCCGTTTGTGGGCGTCTTAGTTCCTTTAAGAAATGAAGGCCTTACTTGATCTCGGCAGGGTACATGGCGTGCAATAAATTTGTGTGTTGGGTTGGATGTGTACCGCCATTTAACTCGTTTATCCGAGATATGTTGAGATACCTTGGAATAGCCAACACTCAACTCCATCCAAATAGCTGTGCTTTTATACATGGAACCTTCTTCCTATTTATGAGTATTCTATTTAGTCCACCAACTCCTGAAGATATAAGATGTATTTACAACTTCAAATGGTGGTTGGGAAGACTTTTTACGTCTTCCATGAACCCTCATCGAATTGCCAAGTTCTGACAGGTGCTTGGAATAAACTTTCTTTGTTTAAACATGAATGGTTTTATGTTCGATGCTCTCCCTGCTTTGTGAGGTGATGGTTATAAGGACATAAGTATTATCTTCACTTCATTCTCAAGTTCACTAATCCAAGTCATAACTTTTCCTTCGAACCTACTAATATCCAGTGTTCTTTTAGGTGTTCGCCCACATCCTTAAGGCGTCGATTTTTGAAGAGCCGTCACTGCCATTCACGCTACCTCTATTGAAGACAGGGACGTCAAACTTCTTGCAACTGATGAGTTACTATCTTTGTTTGGGCTGTTCGAGGATGGCCATAGTATCTGGCTCCCCAGATGTGCAGCATTACCGAGGAATATTGCAGAACAAAGAAGGGATACTGTTAATGCCATTGTGCCACTCACCAAGAGGACTCGGGACAACACTAAGGAGGGTGAGATTAGGGATTCTTAGGCCGATAAGCCAAGAGATGTTGATGCAGGCCCGGGGAAGGCACCAATCGTCGAACCATCACAAGCCACATGATCCCAAACACCCGCTAAAAGAAAGGAAAGGTGTTTGTGTCAAAATTGGACAAAACACTCGTCGAAAGTTTTTGAAGAGATAATAAATGAAGAAAGTAAATTAAAACGTGGATTATCTAACAAAAACTCCAAATAGCAGGAAGTAAATTGCACAAGAGACAACGATTTAGAGTGGTTCGGCGATTTGCCTACATCCACTATGAAGTTTTGTTACTTTATTGCTTGATATTCGGAGAATACAACTTTTCAATGTCAAAGTACAGCAAGTAGTTAGCCAAAATTCGAAATCAAAGGCAGCGGTGGTGCTCTAAAGCAATTCTGGCAGCGTCTAGACGTGCTTTATCTCTAAAATTCTCCGATCCCTTTTCTGAATGACCAGGGGCTCTATTTATAAGTGCTGGAGGCTGATGTTTCGCCTAAAATTCGGGGAGACCACTTCTGGCACGTGTGGGGGGCCCACATGGCCGAATTCTGGAGATCCGAGCCCACTTTGGGATCGATTCGACCCTTGGTTCGAATCGATCAAAAATGTGTCCAATCGTGATGAAACTTGGCGACATTCTCCTATGTATATGCAAGCTCCTGTGAAAATTTCGTAGCATTTGGACTTATAGATCTCAAGTTATGATCGATTCAAGATTGCATTTTCAGTTGATATACGTGCTTCGAATCGATCCCTTCGAATCGATAGGGTCGAATCGATCGGTCGAGCATGTGCCTGGTGACGTGGTGCGCGCGCTTCTCGGGTTGACCCACCTTTTTCTCCGAGTTTACTGGGTCGAATCCTTGGTTTTAGGTGCTATGACTTGGTGGATTCGAAGTTATGGATTCGAGGTTATGGATTCGAACGTATCCTCGTACGTGCCCTTCGTATCGGTCAGAGTATTTCATAGTTGGTCGATGTGAAGTCTTCTCCGCTTGATGGATTCGAAGGACTTTCATGGGATGGAGTCGAAGATGGGAATACTTCGAGGGATTCGAACCAAGGTAGGTGTGGATGGATTCGAAGCGTGGCTACCTCTGATGGATTCGAACGAAGGCATGTCCCTGATGGATTCGAAGCAGGGAGTGCTTTGGATGGATTCGAAGTGAGGACTTGCCCGATGGAGTCGAAGCAAAGGAGCTCTTCATGGATTCGAGGCAAGGCTCTGGGAGGATGGATTCGAACCAATGCATGGTTTATGGATTAGATCGTGAGGCTATCTTATGGATTCGAACTTAAACTTCTTCTGATCGAATCGAACTGAGGTTGTCTCCTCCACTTTCCATTGGCGATAATTTGAGCATACGAACTCGGATTGCCTCGAAATTTGGAACATTGGTTTCCACAGCTTCGCTTGACGTGTCTTATCAATTGTAGCCCGATCTGGACTCGGACAAAATCCATCGATATTTGTAGTAAACCAACAACCATTCAAAATTGAGGACATGTGACCCTTATTTTCCAATCAGTTCCTTGGTATCTCGGCCTTGCCAAAAGGCAGGATAACATTTGCCCCCCAAAGTACGTCTTGTGTAAACATGACGTGCTTTGAAAAGCTGCAGTTTCACGTTGGACAATCAGGACATGCTCTTCTGAATGTCGTCAGTCGTTGTAACCATGACGAGGTGAACGTTTGATCCCTGTAAATGTTAAAGATCAAGTGTTAGTCATACACATGTCCATATATGTACCACTTTGGTTTTGGTTAACGTTGTGCGATTGCCAGTCGTTGTCAGTTTGGTTTGTTATCGAATTCTGCATCGGTCCTCTCCTGAACCGATCTTGAGATTCGAGTTATCACACTGTTTTATGATTGTCTATAATCGTCCTCTTGTATCGATCCTCTCCTGAATCGATGTAAAAGGTAAACAAGTAATTTTCACATTGAAACGATTTCGTCCATTTTCATCGGTGGTCTTTGATGGATTCGAAGCTATGTTTGTTCGAATCGATGGCTTTCGAATCGATGGCCCGATGGACCTCGTGTTTTGAGTCGATAAGACTTTCAATCCAGTCTCTGTTCGGTTGTTCCTTCGTAATGATGATGCTTCGTATCGATACTGCATGGATGGGTTCGGAGTATTGATGGATTCGAATGCGATGGGTTCGAACGCGATGGGTTCGAACGTGATGGATTCGAACGTGGCTTGTTCGAATCGACCAGCGCGTGACCGGTTGGGGTCGGTCATTTTAACCGAGAGACGAATCGTCCCGTTTCCTATGTGAGACCCATATAAATACGTGAAGCCGGTGTCATTTTCACTTTTTAATTTTCACTGTTGCTATAGCCTCCTCTTCGAATCGATCTCTCCAGGGCCAAGACAAACGTGCTTCTCTAGAATCGATCGAACCCCTTCACGCTGCTATTCGTAACCAAATCAACTCAGGTAATCAAGGGATCGATTCGAGATGAGAATGATAGTACTTAGAACTTTTTTGGCATCGATTCAATCTCTTCTTCTTGAAAATTTTGAGGAGTGGTGAGATCTGGACGAAGTGGGTCGACTCGATGGAACTGAGGAATGAGGCCATTCGAGTCATATCGATCAGAGTGTCGTCTTTCATTGCTTCGCATCGATCCAAGAATGAGCGATTCGAGTCGATTTTGAATGCATAGCTTCGAATCGATGGTTATAAAAGAAAAAAAAGGCTCGTGGCGATCGATTCGAAATGACGATATTCTGATCGATTCGAAGGAGCTCAACTTTGATCGATTCGAAGTCATGTAGGGCTTCATGGATTCGAACTGCTCCTCTGTCCCAAGGTCTCATCGAGTCGAACTACATGGAGTTGGGGCATACCGATTCGAAGTTCATCGATTTGACTCGTGTCAATTCGAGTCGATCGATTCGAACGTTCTTGCTTCTGGGACTCCCACTCTTCTGATTTGCTCCAATATCTGAACTACGACCAATTTCAAGTTGAACTTTAACGAACTCGCTGAACTTTAGCATACTTGACTCCGTCGAGCTTCGGCCTTGCATAATCGAATTTGACTTGACCTTTTTTTTGGAGCTCGTCGATGGCACCATGACTTAAACAAAATATAACGAATTGATACTTGAATTGGTCAGTAGCATCTGGGTGGCGTGAAAGTGATGGTCAGCGATGACCGTCATTTTCATTCTCAAATTCCAAAGTTTCGTCGTTCGGACATCTTGTTTCAACTTGTAAAATCTGCTTAAGTTTTGCATAGCACTTGCACTGCACGACATACTCATACACTTTACACCGGGGGAATGCATGGGCTTTTTATGTATTTAACGCCGCTTTCTGGTGAGTTAGTTAATTATGGAATCTTCGAGTTATCAACAACAAGAAGCACAAATCTCGCCTCTTCCAGCGCTTGAGATTCCGGAAATCCCTCTTGAAGTCCTAGATCCGGCTCCGGATGAGTTGCCGGAGGCCATATTTAT
This sequence comes from Allium cepa, assembly GCA_030765085.1. NCBI lineage: Eukaryota > Viridiplantae > Streptophyta > Magnoliopsida > Asparagales > Amaryllidaceae > Allium > Allium cepa. The sequence continues at coordinate 400,609,124 of CM060939.1, read as the reverse complement.
CGAAGACCCTGTCGATTCTGTCCAGTCCAATATTTTGGAGTCTCTGTTGGGCCGGATATGTTCGAAACATAACATATCCTTGGACGATGTTTTATTACCTAGTGCCAATGACAGACCAATAACCCACCTGAAGGATATACTGCCTTTTACCGTCATGCCTGCGCGGCTGGATCTCTTCCTCCTTTTAACCAATACATCAGAGAGATGCTGTCGTATTTAGGAATCGCTCCTTCACAACTCCATCCCAACGGGCATGCATTACTGAACTGCGTCTTTGTCATATTTATGGATTGCCTTTTTCGCCCGCCAAGGCCTAACGAGATCAGGCACATATTCAATTTCAAGAGTAGGGGTGATAGCCCGTCGTTCACTTTTCTGGAGGCGGTCAGGAACTGTCAGGTTGTGACTGGGGCCTGGACCAGGCTTAGTTATTTCAAGAACGAGTGGTTTTTTGTTCGATGCCCCCCAGGGTTTGCCAGGAGATGGTTATCCAGACGTAAGCATCGTAATTCATCTTTGAATGACCACTTTTAATACTTACACTAATACTCTGTTACTCTTACAGCCATCATTTCGAGACCTACCGGTAGGCATTATAGAGGCATAGTTCAAAGCTTGCAAAGGGTCCCACGCGACTCAAGGCACATAGACTTGCTGTTGACCGACGATAACTTAAGGACATTGGGTTTGATTGGGATGAGCCAGAGTATTGTAATTGAAGGATTGGCGAAATCGGCCTCGAGGAAGAAGAAGAAAGTGGCAAAAAGAAAACCTAGCGTTGTGATAAGAGAAGTGAGCGATGATGAAAGAACTCCCACGGACACTGAGATAACAGCCGACCTTTCCCGAATAGAAGAGGGTCAGAAAGGCAAGGTTGTTGTACCTAAGTTTAAGAGATGGAAGTCTGTAGTCGTAACCCGTTCCAAACCCGGGGTTATTGTTTCCAGCGCCTCTCCTTGCCAGTCCGGAGACCTTTTCACAGGGCTGGACGATATTCCCATTCCGGACTACGTATCTCTCCACCACAGGTCCGGGTTGGAAGAGCTCCGGGGAGCACTTGATATAAGCGAATCTTTACCCGTTAGTGTAATCGACGCTTCTGGTTGGTCGGGGGGTTTGCGCATTTATACACTTTTCACAACACTTCACGACTTCCACATGCATTGCAGTGCTTTTTCTTGGCACTTAACCAAATTGTTTCTTCTTTACAGGTGCCATGTCGGATCGTCCTTCTACACTTGATAGACTTCGGCGAGTGCATCATTCTTCATCTTATTACGAGTCTCGCCGTAGGGATTCTGACCGTGATCGTGAACGGAGGTATTATGAGTAAGAGCATCGTGAAAGGGACCATTCCCGATATTATTCTAGCCAGTAGCGTTCTGATAGGGACCGAAGGTACCGTTCACCCTCTCATTCTCCTTCGCCATCCACAGGCCAGGCACCTATAGTCGAACCTTCGCGACAACAGCCATCTCAACAAATCTCAAAACCTGGTCCACATCGTTCAAGGACTGATACGGCTACGACCGTAACTGTGGGGGAGGCCCCTCTTGAACCGTCTGGTGAAGGGGCTATAAGAATTGCTCAACTGAAGAAAGATTTTCCAGAAATATGCTTCGACGCCTATATCTTTCCACCCAATCTCAAAAGAATTCCCGAAGAGGCTGTGAGCACCGCCCTCAGCTATACCCGTGATTTTTATGCTCAGTATAAAGAATGGTACAGGGCGGCTGTTAAAGCTTCGAAAGTAGCCTTCGAACGAGCCAAAGTTATTGAGAAACTAGAAGCAGGCTTGGCTCAGAAGAACCGTATTGTTGACATACTTCAATTTGAAATGGAATCTTCTCGTAAGGCCGAAATGGAGTCGCTAAAAAAGGTCGACGAGACACTAGCTGAGATGGCGCAGATGCAACAAGCGCATTGTACTTTAGTTGAAGATTTGGGCCATCGGTACAAAAATGTTGAAGCCGAGCGAGATGTGGCGGTCAAAGAACTTAAGGAGTTAAAGGCTAAATTTGCCGACTTGAACAAGGAAAAAGATGACGCTAACATGGCCGCACAAGAAGCGTGCGAGCAAGCCGTGTCTCTCCGAGCTGATCGAGACGCGGCGGTTGCTAAAGTTGAAGCGGTGGAGGCAGAAGTGGAAGGGAGAGTTCAAGTAGAGATATTCAGAGTAGAAGCCGAGTTTGATGATCTCCTTGATACTTACAATGCTAATGTGCTTGAGCACAGGAATCTCTCGTGGCTCGGAGATTATTCTATGCTTCTACTCAGTTCTTGGAGAAAATTGGTGGCGAACAAGAAAGCATCTCTCGCTGAAGGCGCCGTGGATGAATTTGAACTCGAGTCTCGCTTGTTGAGCGAGGAGGAAAGGAAACTTCTCCACGAAGCAATGATTTCTGCTGAGAGAGAGAGACTTGGTTTTCATCATGTGGAGACTGGCGAGGGTTCTGGAGCTGCACATTATAGTGAGGATGTTTCAGTTGATGCCCCGACCTCGTCTGGAGTCACTGCTACAGTTGGTCCACATGTTGTCCCTGCTTATAACCCGGATCGACCGGAACTGTCTCTCGATACAACTACTGTTTCTGAACTCGTCTCATCACCGAGCCGAGGCAAAGAAGGTATTCTAAATATTGCCTAAGTGTTTTCAGAATGATTGACTTGGAACAGATCGTTTGACTAATTATTCTCATTTCTTTTCGACTAGTGACTGAAAATGATGCGCCAGCACTTCCAGTACCACAACCAATGCAAGGAGCTGTCGTTACTGAGGCTATTACAACTTACGCCGTGACCGGCGAGATGGGAGAGGGGAGTTCAATGTCGTTTGATGTTCAAATGATAGAGGAACTTCTCAAGCAACCCTGTGAACCGTTTACCGATCCTTCCTTTGCAATGGGTGGAGTTGCTCCAACTTTTAGCTCGTTCATGCCGACCGTTAGTGTGTCCAGCGCTGCTCGATCTTCCCGAGAAGAAGAAATCTTTGCCGAGATTAGCGCTGAAATGGCTGCAGTGACAACGGTCGGTGGTTCCGGAAGTGATGTTGCTCCACCAAGCTTAACTCCTTTAATGGTTACTTCTCTCGCCGGCACAGCTGTAACTTCTAGTGTCGAAGCTTCACCACCTGTTACGGCTTCTTTGCCTCCGGTTCGTCCTCACAAAAGGATCTCTATCCCTTCCAGCTCTGAGGAAGACGTGGATATTATGCCAGATCCTGAGGATGCTCCAAAGAAGGACAAAAAGCCTCGCAAGAAGCCGGGTAATGGGTCTAGCGGCTCAACTCCGAAGAAGAGACCCCAGAAGAAGAAGGAGTGAACTTCTCGTTTTACCATGCAGTTGTGAAAGGGCGATTATTTTTTCTTCTCCTTTTTTAGTCCGTGTATAAGTGTGGACTCGGCATCCACTTTATGGATTGTTCTTTGTTTTTTCATGTAATCAAACCCCCTTTTTGTTTGTTGATAAAATGAAAAACAACTCTTATCTCTTTTGCTTAAGTATTGCGTTGATTATCTCGTGCTTATATATGTCATAAGCCTGGAATACATGTCCACACTTCGGGGACTTAACACAATTTGCAACTAACAGTTCGGCCCATATTCTGGGAACTTATTAATTATCAACGTTTATGACTTAGTTCGCTCTCCGGGAACCTGTATTTGACGTTTATACTCCAATTCACAGTCTGGGAATTTGAAGTTAGTGACTTACATTCTGGTTCGCGTTCTGGGAACCAAGAGTTGGTGTTTATGTTCCAATTCACACTCTGGGAATTTGGAGATAGAGTTTTATATTCTGGCTCACACTTCGGGAACCGAAAATTGAAGTTTATACTCTAATTCGCACTCCAGGAATTTGGAGTTAGCTCACATTCTGGGAGCGATGGATTTACACTCCGGTTCGCGCTCCGGGAACCGAGAGTTGAAGTTTATACTCCAATTCGCACTCTGGGAATTTGTAGTTGGCTCACACTCTTGGAGCGATGGAATTACACTCCGGTTCGCGCTCCGGGAACCGAGAGTTGAAATTTATACTCCAATTCGCACTCTGCGAATTTGGAGTTGGCTCACACTCTGGGAGCGATGGAATTACATTCCGGTTCGCGCTCCGGGAACCGAGAGTTGAAGTTTATACTCCAATTCGCACTCTGGGAATTTGGAGTTGGCTCACACTCTGGGAGCGATGGATTTATACTCCGGTTCGCGCTCTGGGAACCGAGAGTTGAAGTTTATACTCCAATTCGCACTCTGGGAATTTGGAGTTGGCTCACACTCTGGGAGCGATGGATTTATACTCCGGTTCGCGCTCCGGGAATCGAGAGTTGAAGTTTATACTCCAATTCGCACTCTGGGAATTTGGAGTTGGAGGAGGAATTGTCGTGTATCAATCCCCATGAATGTTGATGTAGTGTTCTGCCCCCGAGCTCGGGTTTCACTTAGCGGGTGACCGGTCGTATCACAATCACTCCCTATTTGAATAAATCCCACCGCGTGATGGAACTTAGCTCTCCGTGCATCGTGATATTGTACGTCATATTCACTAAATCATAGCTCTGGCTCGAAGAGATGGCATTTTATTGCTGAAACGAGAAAATATGGCAAAGTCAGTTGCCTTATTACAAATTTAAATCTCGAAATACTAAAATAAAATGCAAAAGGATGAATTGACAGAAAATAAATAAGTAAAGTCTTTTATATGTAGTAGTGACGAAGACTTTCGCTATTCCAAGCTCTCGGCAAAGTAAGACCGTCAACGGTCGATAATTTGAACGTGCCATCTCCGAGATTTTGTGAAATCACATACGGCCCTTCCCAATTTGGCTTCATGTGCGAAGGAACCGGATAGACCCTTTTGAGTACGAGATCGCCGAGTTCGAAGGTTCGCGGACGGACCTTGGCATTGTACAGTCGGGCGACTTGACTTCGATATGCGGCTGCCCTCAAGTCAGCCTCCTCGCGCTTCTCATCGAGAAAATCCAAAGATTCAGCAAGTAATATGGCATTTGTTTTCAGATCATAATATGTTACACGATGAGAGTGCACTTCCATTTCGACTGGAATAACGGCTTCAGAACCATAAGATAGAGAAAACGGGGTATGACCGGTTGCAGTTTTATGAGTCGTTCGATAGGCCCATAATGCCATAGGAAGTTCGTCGACCCATTTGCCCCTAGCCTTTTCCAGTCGCTTCTTTAGAATGGACTTGATAACTTTTTTAACAACTTCAACTTGACCATTTGCTTGAGGGTGCGCTACTGTAGAGAATTTCTTATGGATGTGTAATCGTTGACAGAAATTCTTGAATTCAGCACCGTCGAATTGGGTTCCGTTATCGGTGACGATGGTATGTAGGAGACCAAAACGGCAGATGATGTTACGTACTACAAAGTTGATTACTTTCTTTGTCGTAATTGTCGCAAGGGGTTCAGCTTCAGCCCATTTGGTGAAATAATCAACTGCGATGATGGCGTACTTCGCGCCACCTTTGGCCAGAGGCAATGTGCCGATGATATCTATTCCCCATACCGCAAATGGCCAAGGACTGACCATTTGGGTTATCTCAGTAGGCGGGGCTCTAGGAATTCGAGCGTGTTTCTGGCATTTGTCACATTTTCTGGCATAGTCTGCAGCATCGCGATTAACAGTAGGCCAATAATACCCATATCGAAGTATTTTCTTTGCAAGTGCTTGCCCCCCAGTGTGATCGCCACATTCTCCTTCGTGTACATCTTGTAACACTCGTTTGACTTCATCGTGCACGATACACCGGAGGAGAGGAACAGAGTATCCTCTCCGGTACATGACTCCATTTTGAATAACAAATCGTGAGGCCTTTCGTAGAACTTGTCTTTTCTCGCTTCGTCGCTCGGGCAATATACCACGTTCGATATAATCTCGATAAGGAGTCATCCACGACTCCTTATTGGAGGTAGCTTCAAATGTGAAATCATTCTCCCTTTGATCAATGCTCGGAGAGGATAGGGTTTCAACCGGAACAACCCCCAACTGCTGAGCCTCACCCGTACTTGCTAACTTTGCCAACGAATCAGCTTTCTGATTGTGCTCTCGGGGTATGTAGAAAATGGCATAGTAATCGAATTGATCGAGCATCTCCAGAACTTGAGTTAGATAAGCGGCTAATCTTCGGTCTTTGGCCTGATATTCTCCTCGAACTTGACACACTATCAACTAGGAATCAAAGTAGATCTTTACAGCGATGATTTTCAGATCATGGGCAAGCTTTAGCCCGGTAAGTAGAGCTTCGTACTCGGCTTCTATGTTGGTTGTACGGAACTCGAACTTTAAAGCATAACATATGGATCGTCCCTCGGGGTTTCAAGCACTACCCTAGCTCCTGAACACCGATCGTTGGAAGCACCGTCGGTGTACAGCTTCCATATGTATTCGGGAGATTTGCTGGTCTCGGGCAAGTCTTCAGAAACAGTGAATTCGGCTATAAAATCTACTAGGACTTGGCCGTGAATGGCTTTTCTTGGAGTATAAGTGATGTCGAATTGACTCAGTTCGATGTTCCAATTTAGTAACCTACCAGACGTCTCAGGCCGCGTGAGGACCTGTCGTAACGGCTGATCGGTGTACACAGTAATAGGATGAGCCTGGAAATATGGACGGAGCTTCCTCGAGGCAATGGCTAGGCAATATGACAACTTTTCAAGCTTTGGATAATTTCTCTCGGCTCCGGTCAATCGTTTACTCACGTAATAGACCGGTTTTTGCACTCGGTCCTCCTCCCGAATTAATGCAGCACTGATTGCATTTTCAGATACCGCCAGGTAGAGATATAACTGTTCATGATCTACAGGCTTTGAAAGGATTGGTGGCACGGAAAGATGTTGGATTAGCGATTGAAATGCGCCCTCACATTCTGCAGTCCATTCGAAGTTTCGTTTCCCTTTTCGAATCAAATCGAAAAAGGGAATGCATTTGTCGGTCGACTTTGAAATGAACCTGCTCAGTGCTGCAACTTTCCCATTAAGACTCTGAACTTGCTTTATGGTTCTCGGAGTTTGAAGATTTCTGATAGCCCAGTTCTTCTCGGGGTTGGCCTCTATTCCTCGGCCATTGACAATGAACCCAAGGAACTTTCCGGATGCGACTCCGAAATGACACTTTAGTGGATTAAGCTTCATCCCGTATTTGTGGAGGATATTGAACATTGACTCCAAGTCTTTGACATGATCATCGGAGTATCGTGATTTCACCAGCAAGTCATCTACATAGACCTCCATAGTCTTCCCAATCTGATCGGCAAACATTCGGTTGACTAAGCGTTGATAAGTTGCGCCAGCGTTCTTTAATCCAAAAGGCATGACCTTGTAGCAGTATAATCCCAAGTCGGTTACGAAGCTTGTGTGTTCTTGGTCTGTTTCATGCATGGGTATCTGCTTGTAACCTGAGTAAGCATCCATGAAGGATAACAATTCATGTCCGGCGGTTGAATCTACCAGTTGATCGATTCGGGGAAGCGGAAAGCTGTCTTTCGGGCAGGCTTTATTCAGGTCAGAGTAATCTATACACGTTCTCCATTTCCCGTTTGGTTTTCGGACAAGTACGGGATTGGACACCCACTCTGGGTATAAAGCGTCTCTAATGAACCCATTTGATTTCAACTTATCGACCTCTTCTTTCAGGGCGGCAGATCTCTCTGGATCCATACCACGTCTTTTTTGCTTGACCGGATACACCGCGGGTCAATGCTCAAGGTGTGGCTCGCGATGTCCGGCGAGATTCCACACATATCAGAGTGCGTCCAAGCGAATACGTCGAGATTCGCCCGGAGAAAATTAACCAATTCCTGTTGTGTCTCTTGGTTAAACTGAGACCCAATCTTCATCATTCTCGAGTCATTGTGATCATAATCGATCGGGACATCGATGGTTAGCTCGGCCGGAGAAGCTTGACTTTCCGTAGATTCTTCTTTATTATCATTGTCCCTTGGATCAAGATCCTTTTGGAATTGGTTGCGGTGCCCAGGCCGAGGCCCAGGCGCTAATTGTCAATCGTCAGTAAAACGGACGCAGAGAGATTCCTCTACGCCCTTTCCTATTTCTTTTCGCTGCGCCTCCCGCAGCTCGGCAACATAACAGGCTCTTCCAGCAGCCTGATCACCTTGTACAACTCCTATCCCGTGGTCAGTAGGGAACTTCTGAGTTAAACACCATGGGGCAATAGCAGCCCTAAATTCAGCAAGGACCGGTCGGCTCAAAAAGGCATTGTACGGGGAAGGAATATCTAAGACAACAAATTGCAACATCCGAACTCTTCGGCATTCTCCCATTCCCAACTCCACCGGCAATTCAACCATTCCGGTTGGTATCGTCGCACTCCCGTTGAAGCCGTGGACTCGTGATTGACAAGGTTTTAAGTCCTTAGCTTCCATTTTCATTAAATCATATGCTCTTTTAAACAATATGTTCACAGAACTCCCATTGTCTACCAAGATCCTCTTCATGCAAGAAGGACCAACTTGAGCGGATATGACCAACGGGTCAATTGTGGGAGCTTCGACTTTATCGGCGTCTCGATTTCTAAATACGATTTCATCAGCCATCGTCTTTTGTTGTTTAGCCGATGTTCCGTCTTCTGAGTTACTATAGCATTTAAAGTCCACATGCCTGATCGAGCTAGCATATGACTCCATTTCTCTCCAGCTTCTGTCTGCTGGATGTGGACCACCACTTATTGTATTGATAACCAGCCTTCCGCCCGTACGAGCGGGTTCACCTTGTCTTTCCTGATTCTGCGTTCGATTTTGATTAGATGGGCCCGCTCCACCATACCGCGGCGCCCGAACAAACTGTTCCAATTTTCTCACTCTGATCAACTTTTCAATGAGGTCTTGCAAATGTCTACACTCATTGGTATTATGCCCATAACTTTCATGAAACCTACAGAACTTTCCTGTTTGAATCTGCCTTTCCGACGAAGGTTTCGGAGCAGGCTTCTTGTATTGCATAGTATTACAAGTCTGTAGGTATACGTTTTCAAGTGACGAGCTAAGCGGTGTATAACTGTCAAACATTGCGGCCCTGCGTCTTGGACCACGATTCTGGTCTTGCTTCTTGCTTCGGTTATCACCGTTTCTCGATCATTGAGTCTGTTTATTTTGAATATTCAACTCAACTTTTCCTGAACTTTCTCCGGATTGTTTAACCGCAACATTACTCTGAATCCCTTTACTGCTGGGCCTTGCATCGTCCTGCTTCCTAGACTGTTTCGCATCCTATCGCCTCAAGAATTGAGCGGCTTTGGAATAGAAACGGTCCAACGATGTGGGAGGCTTTCCAGCTAACCAATTTCCAAACTCGGAATCAGGTCAAAGCCATTAAAATAGAATTATCATTGGGGTTGGTGATCTCTGCGCATGCAGCATTGAATCTCTCCAAATATCGTCTAAGTGTTTCTCCGGGAGCTTGAGTGACACTTGATAAGGTATTAACATCTTTAGGTCGGGCAATATGCATGCGAAATTGCTCAACAAATTTGGTAGCTAACTGATCAAACGAAGAGATAGATCGTGGCGGTAATCGTGTAAACCACATCGTTGCAATTCCTCCTAAGGAAATGGAAAAACTACGGCATTTTACTGCGTCATCAGCTCTCGCAGCAGTCATCGACCATTCATATTTCAAAATATGTTGATTTGGGTCAGAATTTCCTTCATACATAGGCAGGGTTGGCATTCTGAATCGCCGAGGAGGTTCAGCATACAATATGTCATCAGTAAACGGGGTATGAATTCGGGAGATTCCCCAATCGTCATTTGTTAGGCCTTGACTCTCGCGAATCATTTGTCGTACCATGGCTGAGAAGTCTGGTATTAGAACATTCTGTGTGTGGTGAGCCAAAGTGTGGTCGGGTGCCACAGTGCGAGGTGGGATCGGGCGCTGTCGACGATCCGTATCTCGCCTCCTTGGCTCGACGTCTTCTGGGACATATGGCTCTGGAGCATGTCCCTTCTGATGATAATTTTGATTGGAGTGATCTCGGGTATCAACTCCTATGTCAACTGCAGCGGCTGTGGCAGCTCGATCATTTGTAGTGTATTGTGGAATAGTGCCTCCTCGGGAGGAGGGTCCAGTATGGAAGCTGGTAGATGGTCCATCCCTTATTTGCCCAACGGTTAACGCCTGTTGATAGTCAGCAGCTTGCGCATGGTTTCCGTCTAGCCTGGAACGGGTAGATCTGTTATCGTAGTCAGATGAAGCAGAGCTTTCGGTGGAAGAATGAGGAGCTTGATCCCTTTTGGATCTTCTTCGCTTTTGGCGATTTAGTTGATTGGTCAACTCAGCGTTAGCGCGCAACTGCTCAGTTAGCTGTTGTCGGCTTTGGGTTAGTTCCAGAAGTAGCGCCTGGAACTCTTGTCTTGTGACCGGACCTGACTAATCCGTATGCCCAGCAGCATCTTGAGTGGTAGACTGTAGCTGTGTGGGATTTTGCCTATCCCGACCTTCTTGATCACCAACGTTTGAAGTTGTTCTTGTACTCACCATCTTGAAGCGTTGAATCCTTTCCTAGACTTTGAACAAATCTGAATAGAACGGAAGGAATCTGAATATGAAGTCTGGATCTCTCTCTTAGATTTATGCAATCCGATATCGAAGATAGATCCAAGGAGCAGGAGGAAAAACAGGGTTTTTTCTCAGTGAAAGCACCAAAGTGTTTGTGTCAAAATTGGGCACAACACTCGTCGAAAGTTTTTGAAGAGATAATAAATGAAGAAAGTAAATTAAAACGTGGATTATCTAACAAAAACTCCAAATAGCAGGAAGTAAATTGCACAAGAGACAACGATTTAGAGTGGTTCGGCGATTTGCCTATGTCCACTATGAAGTTTTGTTACTTTATTGCTTGATATTCGGAGAATACAACTTTTCAATGTCAAAGTACAGCAAGTAGTTAGCCAAAATTCAAAATCAAAGGCAGCGGTGGTGCTCTGAAGCAATTCTAGCAGCGTCTAGACGTGCTTTATCTCTAAAATTCTCCGATCCCTTTTCTGAATGACCAGGGGCTCAATTTATAAGTGCCGGAGGCTGATATTTCGCCTAAAATTCGGGAAGACCACTTCTGGCACGTGTGGGGGGGCCCACATGGCCGAATTATGGAGATCCGGGCCCACTTTGGGATCGATTCGACCCTTGGTACGAATCGATCAAAAAAGTGTCCAATCGTGATGAAACTTGGCGTGGACATTCTCCTATGTATATGCAAGCTCCTGTGAAAATTTTGTAGCATTTGGACTTGTAGATCTCAAGTTATGATCGATCCAAGATTGCATTTTCAGTTGATATGCGTGCTTCGAATCGATCCCTTCGAATCGATAGGGTCGAATCGATCGGTCGAGCATGTGCCTGGTGACGTGGTGCGCACGCTTCTCGGGTTGACCCACCTTTTTCTCCGAGTTTATTGGGTCGAATCCTTGGTTTTAGCTGCTTGACTTGGTGGATTCGAAGTTATGGGTTCGAGGTTATGGATTCGAACGTATCCTCGTACGTGCCCTTCGTATCGGTCAGAGTATTTCATAGTTGGTCGATGCGAAGTCTTCTCCGCTTGATGGATTCGAAGGACTTTCATGGGATGGAGTCGAAGATGGGAATACTTCGAGGGATTCGAACCAAGGTAGGTGTGGATGGATTCGAAGCGTGGCTACCTCTGATGGATTCGAACGAAGGCATGTCCCTGATGGATTCGAAGCAGGGAGTGCTTTGGATGGATTCGAAGTGAGGGCTTGCCCAATGGAGTCGAAGCAAAGGAGCTCTTCATGGATTCGAGGCAAGGCTCTGGGAGGATGGATTCGAACCAATGCATGGTTTATGAATTCGATCGTGAGGCTATCTTATGGATTCGAACCTAAACTTCTTCTGATCGATTCGAACTGAGGTTGTCTCCTCCACTTTCCATTGGCGATAACTTGATCATACGAACTCGGATTGCCTCGAAATTTGGAACATTGGTTTTCACAGCTTCGCTTGACGTGTCTTATCAATTGTAGCCCGATCTGGACTCGGAAAAAATCCATCGATATTTGTAGTAAACCAACAACCATTCAAAATTGAGGACATGTGACCCTTATTTTCCAGTCAGTTCCTTGGTATCTCGGCCTTGCCAAATAGCAGGATAACAAAAGGCTAGCATACAAGCTTCGTAGAAGAAAAACCACCACGAATCCAGAGTTTTTTTATTACTCCTATCGAAGAGGAATCGTCTTCTCAAAACTTGGAAAATTCGCTGAAGGGATTTTCAAATTTTGGATGACATAATGACCTACAATTTTTCGAATATCAACACTAAGGACTCAACTCTCCCACTAGGAGTGGTAAAGGCGTTCGACCTTCTGATAAGGGAGTGAAACGCCGATGAACAAGCTACAACCACTGGTCTGTTAGGGAGAAACACTAGGACACTCACAATTACATGCACTTCACTACACACTTTTTATTAATCTTACATGCTGTAGTTACTACTACGCTCTTATTCGATCTTTGTAGGTGCTATGTCTCAGTTTAGAGCCTTTGATTGCCTTAGAAGTTCTTCATCATATTATCGATCTAGTTGGGATTTGGAGTTTGGCCGGCATAAGGAGAGAGATGAGGGACGGTCAAGAATCTAATACTAAAGGGAATCTTCTGCTTCTAAACGAAAATCTTAGTCCCAAACATCACGTCAACGAGAACAGTCTAACTTTCCTGATCACAGTGGAGACCATACTTCTTACTATGGCACTTATATCGCTGCATCTCACAAGTAGCATTCCGGCTCCTCGAGCTCAAAACAATCTCGCAAACATCGATTAATAAAACATCCTATTCTACTTCTGATCCACCTTTACCAGCTACTGCTCTCGATATTTCTACAGTAGAGAAGTTGGCCAAGCTTAAGGCCACTTTTCCAAGTTGCTTTGATGGGCTCAAATTCCTTCCTTCCATCTATGAAATTCTGGGGCATTCCAGGAAAAGTTCTCTTGCTTGTGTCAATGATGTGTTCATGCAGCACGAATCGTTCCTACACTTGGTAGAAAAATTCTCCACCGTATCCATTGAGCGGAGAAAAATGTTAAGGAAACGGCAGAGGCGGTACGCAATTTGGAAATTTCTCATAAAAAGGAACTCGATGTAGCCCATTATCATAACGAGGCACTTGCTTTAGAAAAAGACTCCTTGCGAAAGGAAAAAGATGCTCTGGCTTGCTATGTCGAGGAACTTGAAGAACTTTTCAAAAAAGAAAGGGAGGAGAAATCGAAGCCCAAGAAGAATCGCAAAGTAATGCGAGGAAGTTGTTAAGGCGAGGAGCATAAAAGCTAAATTCTACGAAAAGTTTGCTAAAATTGAGGCTCTTAAAGAGGAAGCTCAAGAAGAAAGCAGCAAAGAAATAATTGAACAAGTTGAATCCCAAGTGGAAGCCGCTAAAGAGTCTGGTAGGAACGAGATTAAGGACTTGTTCAATTCGTTGATTGTCGAGTATAATGCCAGAGTCCTCATCCACTATGACTTAGGTTTTCTTGGCAAGGGTTACCTCGAATCACTTGTTGAAGCTTGGGAGCATGTCGATGAGATGAAGAAGAGAGAAATGGATGGAGTTGAGCTCAACAAAGAAGAGTTAGTGCGAGAAATTCTTCGTAAAAATGAGCCCTTAGATTTGGCTGCCGCGAAACTCCGATACTTCAACATTTCTGCACCTATCGAGAAAGGAGAACATATTGCAGGCTCTTTAGGGGCTGATCCTAAGGGTCCCTCTTCATCCCAAGCAGCCGAAACATCAACCTCCCTCGACACGGAGTAGGATTTGCACTACGATCCAGACAATCCCGGCTACCAATCTAAGATGTTGTCCCATATTCTAGAAAGAGGTAGCTTAGTAAACCATTGAAAGCCAACTGGATGCGGGTATCACATTCTACTCCTCGATATATGAAAATTTTTGTTCTCCATGTGCAATGATATTTGAGCTAATCTCCTTGTTTGACAAATTTTGCAGGTCTTCCGGGACCTAGTTAAACTCCCAATACTGATGCTGCTGCATGGCAATAAGATAAACCGACTGAGGGTTTGGCAGCTGCTGATGTACTATGGCCTGATGTTCAAGTCAACATTGCTCTTGATGGCGATAAAGTTGAAGATCTGCTCCCAGTAGACGAATTAGATGACGTAATGATTACCGGTGCCTTCGAACACACCACCAAGATTAGCTTGAAAGAGAAGATTGGAAAGGATGAATTGCTGAAAAGAAAAGTTAAAAGTGAAACCGCTGAGGTGGACATTGATGATCCTTATCTTGTGCCACAGCAAGTTATTCCGCCTGGCATGTTTATTCTTGGTGAACATCCTCTTAGCTCTACAAGCACCCTTACTAAAGGTGGTAAAAGATCCATAAAGAGAAGCGCAAGTGGCTCTACTATTGAGAAATCCAAGAAAAGAGGAAGTCGAAGAAATAGCTACCGCTTTGGCTCAATGTATATAGTTTGCGGTAGTTTCTTTCACTAGTTCTGGTTCTTTGGGTATCAATCCTAACTTTTTCTGGAATAACTTATACTGAAATCTTGAAACTTGTAATGTGAATAAAAGCTTTTTTTTGTTGAGCTTTCGTTTGAATTGTTATTTAAGTAATTGAACTATTACGTTCCATTCAATGTACTTGTAATCATTTTTCGTAAATTCTAGTAACAATCCACTAACTCTATCCTAAGGCCTCTAAGTGGTCATGCCCTTGAGTCGTATAAAACACTAAGTTCAGGCCTTAGTGTTTCGCTGTCAGATTCAGTGGTTTTTGAGCTACTATACTCATGCCCTTGGTTTTTATTTGGCGGGGCCAAGTGTTGGACGGTCAAATTCCTTCCTTAGTGATTTATACTCCTCCTGTCAGTTTCAGGCTGGAGTTTATGGAATAGAGAACGGTCAAACTCCACTCATCTATTCATTCACGTTTTTATCCAGACTCTGGTGATAAGATTTAGTTGATGGGTCGTCAGTTTGCACCCAGTCTATGTTTATACTCTAGTCCGCACTTTGTGGACTCAAATTATCTTGCAAGAGGTCGATTCATGCGTAATTTACATTTATACTCTAGTCCGCGCTATGGGGACATTGAATTATCTCACGGGTGGTCATTTCACACTCGATTTATGTTTATATTCCAGTCCACGCTCTGGATACTCAGAGGTATTTTAAAGAGCAGTCCAATCGTGCATTTTTTATTTGATTAATTTGCCTCCCAGGATTTGGG
The DNA here is from genome assembly GCA_030765085.1 of Allium cepa. NCBI lineage: Eukaryota > Viridiplantae > Streptophyta > Magnoliopsida > Asparagales > Amaryllidaceae > Allium > Allium cepa. Next base: position 400,593,882 of record CM060939.1, on the reverse strand, counting down.
GATTGATTTAGAGAGCAGGTCATATCACAGTCGCTTTGATTCTACCCCTGTTCCACAGTTGGTTAGGAATTATTCGATCACCAGATTGTTGGCCATATTCACTCCTTATTGTGTTTCCTGTCCTTTGGATTGTGAATGAGAGTTGTTAAACGAACAAGTTGATTGAGCTCACCTTGTTTGATCCCATTGGGGGTTAGCATGATTGATTGATTTTAAACTCTGGGAGCTTGTCATACATATTAGCATTAATCAGTTTCGCTATGTAATTAGCATACAATGCAATAGAAAACATAAGTGCAAAGGAAGCTCAAAACTTTATTCATTAAATGGAAATAAATGATATAAACAGTCTTACTACACATTCGGAAAATCTAATGCCAAAGCAAATTCTAAAAGTGAATACAACTGAATGTAAAGGAAATAAACTAAGTGAATAGCATCGTAAATGTTTGCTATTCCACACCCATGGAGTGTATTGCCATCAACAATCACTACTTGAAATTTCCTTCTCCAAGCCTCTATTCAATGACATATAGTCCTTCCTAGATTGGATTCATGTGTGATAGGATAGGAAAAACCCCTTTCAAGACGAGATCACCAATTTCGAAGGTTCTCGATCGAACTTTAGTGTTGTAATACTAGGCAACTCGGTGCCAATGTGTGGCCACCCTCGGACTGGCTTTTTTGTGCTTCTAATCTATAAAGTCTGGAGATTCCAAGTGGAGATCTTTATTTGTTTTGGGATCATAGTAAGCCACTCGATGAGAAGGGACTTCAAGTTCAGCAGGAATAACGACTTCGGAACCGTAGGCAAGGGAGAATGGTGTATGGCCAGTCATGGACTTATGAGTGGTTTTGTAAGCCCAAAGTGTCATAAGGAGTTCATCCATCCACTTGCCTCTAGCCTTCTCCAAACGATTCTTTAGAGTAGATTTTATGATTTAATTTATAGCTTCAACCTATCCATTTGCCTGCAGGTGAGCGCCCACTGCAAATCTCTTTTCAATACGATATCTTCGACAAAAGTCTTTAAATTCAGCATTGTCGAATTGAGTCCCATTATCAGTTACAATAATCCATGGAAGACCAAAGTGACATATGATGTTTTAGACAATAAAGTTGAATACTTTCTTGTTTGTGATCGTGGCTAAAGTTTTTGCCTCGGCCCATTTGGTGAAGTAATCAACTACAACGATAGCGTACTTCACGTCACCTTTAGAGATTGGTAAAGAGCTGATAATGTCTATACTCCACATAGAGAATGCCATGGACTGACCATTTACGTGATTTCTGTTAGTAGAGCCCTTGGGACATTTTCATACATCTGCCAGTTATCACATCGTCTTACATAATCGGTTGCATCTTGATTTATGGTTGGCCAATAATACCCATAATAGAGTATTTTCTTTGCTAGAGCCTGCCCCCCATTGTGATCACCGCATTCTCCTTCATGAACTTCCCTTAGAACATGCTTTATCTCATCACGAGCGACACATCGGAGTAGAGGGACTAAGAAACCTTTCATGTACATAATTCCTCCTTATAGAATATACCGTGAAGCTTTGCGAAGGACTAGTCGGTTTTCGTTCCTTTTATAATGTAGGACTCCACGTAGTAAATAGTCCATAATTGGAGTCATCTACGATTCCCGTTCATATTCCGCTTTTAGTATTTGGTCGATCTCCATCATGTTTATACTTAGGGTATTTAGTACTTCGACCGGGGCTAAGCCCATCTGTTGCGCATAGCCAGTGCTAGCACACTTAGCTAGAATAATGATCATTAGATGATCCATTAGTATATAAGTTATGGTCTCTCTATTTTGATCTCATGGGATATGCGAATGTCATAGTTTTCAAATTCTGTCATCAACTCCTGAACTAGAGTAAGTTATGGGCAAGTCGTTGTCCCTTGGCCTGATAGTCTCCCCTAACTTGATATGCCACCAAATGTGAATCACAAAAGATTTCAAGAGATTTAACTCCAAACTCTCTAGCGAGTTTAAATCCAGCAATCGAGGCTTCATACTCAGCTTCGTTGTTTGTTGCTGGTTTTCAAGAAATCAAGCTTCAAAGCATAAAAAATGATCGACTTTCAGGGGTTACAAGCATAATCCTAGCTCCAGAATAATGATCATTAGATGATCCATTAGTATATAATTTCCATAGTATGGTAGGGATTTCGCTGCATTTTGAAAGATCATCTTGCGCAGTAAACTCTACTATAAAGTTCGCCGATGCTTGACCCTGGATAGTCCTCTGAGGGAGATAAGTAATGTCAAACTGAGTTCAATATTCCACTTTAGTAAACTTCCAGAAATCTCAGGTTGCTGTAGGATCTATTTTAACCGTTGGCTAGTGTAAATGTTGATTGGATGTGCCTAAGTACGTACGAAGCTTCTGTGATGCAGTTAATAAGAAGTATGCCAATTTCTCTATTTTCAGGTAGTTTCTTTTAGCTCTCATTAATCATTTGCTAATGAAATAAACCAGTCTTTAGATCCAATTCTCCTCACAGAGCAATGCGGCACTTAGAGCATGTGCCGATACAGCCAAATAAATATACAACTCCTCATGGTCCACTGGCTATGACAAGATAGATGGTCTCTCTAAATGATTCACCAGAGCTTGAAACGTCTTTATAGCCCTTTGTCCATTCGAAGTTTCTTTTTCCTTCAATAATCAAATCGAAGAAAGGAATACATTTGTCGGTAGCTCTGGAGATAAATCGACTTAAGGCATCAACCTTCCCATTCAAACTCTACTCTTGTTTAATAGTTCTCGGTGCTTAACATCATGGATATCTTGAATCTTCTTGGGATTAGCTTCTATTCCATAAGCATTGACAATAAAGCCCTAGAATTTTCCTGATGCAACACCAAATGAACACTTCAAAGGATTGATTTTCATCCTGTAATATCGAAGGATGTCAAACATTTCTGCCAATTCTCTAATGTGGTTGCTTGGTTGTTGTGACTTCATAAGCATATCATCCATATAGATTTCCATTTTTTTAATCTGATCTTAAAAATCCTGTCAACTAAACACTAATAGGTTGCTCTAGCATTCTTCAATCCGAACGGCATTACTACATAACAGTACAATCCAACATCCGTAATAAATTGGTGTGCTCCTGATTGGGGATGTGCATCGGGATTTGGTCAAATCCAGAGTACGCATTCATAAAAGATAGCAGTACGTGTCTTGTGCGTGAATCAAACAGCTGGTCAATTCTTTGAAGGGGAAAACTATCTTTTGAACACGCTTTGTTCAAATTCGAATAATCAATGCATGTTCTCCATTTTCCATTCCCCTTCTTCAAAAGTATAGAATTAGATACCCATTTGGGGTAAAGGGCATCTTGGATAAACCCATTGACTTTTAGTTTATCCACCATCTCTTTGAGAGCGGCAGATCTCTCCGAATCCATACATCTTTTTTGCCTCGCTGAAACATACTTCGGCTTAATATTCAATGCATGGCTCGCGATGGCTGGCGAGATTGAACACATGTCAGATTGAGTCAAAGCAAATACATCTTTATTTGTTCAAAGAAAACCAACGGGTTCTTTCATCATCGAGGGCTGAGCTATGAACCAATCTTCTAGACTCGTGATGGGTCGTCATGGCTGACCGTGATATCAATTGTTAGCTCAAATGGTGCAGCCTTGGTTGCTTTGGACTCCTTTTCGTTATCGCATGGATTTGTATCTTTATAGAACCAACTGTGGCGACCGAGCCTGTGGCACCCGAGCCAAGGCTCAGGCGCTAGTTGCCAATCTTCGGTAGCTTGGATTTGGGCAATCTTTTCCACACCCTTTCATTTTTCTTTACACCGAGCTTCCCTCAACTCAGCTGCATAACATGCATATCCATTCGCTTGATCACCATTGTAACATCCTCTATCTTGAGGCCTAAAGCTAAATGCTATAGATGTTGCAGTCATCTATAGTATTAAATGTCGGTGACAAAATGCAGTAATGTTAATGGTATCCATAATACCTTAAGCTCATGAATATGAAACCAAATCACAGATTCAAAAACAACTTTTTCGATTACATTTCACAAAACATGTGTCATATCTAATTACATAATCCCAATCATTTCTTAGGTTCAGATCAAATATAACTATTATACAAATTGCTAAGAGTGACATATGAAGATGCCCCATGGTTGACCAGAGTACTAAATAGTCATAACAGACTTATACAACACAGCAGAAACAAAACATAACAACCCCTAAATAACTATCTTCAGCTCCTACTCGTCTTCGGAAGATTTGTTCGTCCACCTATAAAAACTTGTAAATCCTTAACCCTTGGCCTGCTCAAATCAATTTTGAGCACTTGAGAGTTTAAGGTGGAAAACATAAACTTCAAGTTAGACATAAAGCCTGGTGTGAATAATACTATACATCTCGGTTATCTGATACTAAGTAAGACCACGTCGCTTAGCGGAACAGACTTTCCCTCACTAATATCCTTTTGAAAACTTATCTTTTGCAAATCAAAACTATAACCAAACTAGTTAAAACAATAACAGAAATATCATATATGCATACAAATCAAGTAATAAATGGACTATCTATCCGAATACTATAGTTTTGTTTGGCTAACTACTAACATTTGGCTGACTCTGGCCTAGCAAACAAAATAAATAAATAGTCTAACTTCTATTAGATACTCTTCTGGATGGTTTGTCCCTAACTTACTTCTCCTAGGGTCAACTGATCCTATTAGTTTTGCAGGCTCACCAATAACCTATCCTCACTCCGTATATTCCTTTCTATGTGTAACATCCTTTTAGCCTTACCTATGACAAAGCCCAATACACTAGAATCTTGGACTTATATTAGCTAGGTGCTACTTGCTAAAGTATAGGGCACGACCCCATACCAATCACACCTGGTATTCTATTATCTGAGTCATTTTACTTTGGTTTATTTAGCCTTAAAATTTTTCTTAAAAACATTTCTATCAAATTGATTTAACCTTTTAAATCATTCTTAAACAAGGAAAATATTCTATGCTTTACTTAAATCACTTTGCCATGTTACATACACTTTACACAAAATATTGTTGATGAAAACATTCGAAACCTTTGGAAGTACCCCTTTCGATAAAAGTAAACTACTTTACTTATAACCTAGGCCGAAGGCCAAAACATACCTTTTTTTACATTAAGCCTTTCGAAAACATTGAAATCATCTCTTTCAAAAGCTTTTTAAAACCATAGACATCCTCTTTTCAAAACATTCTAAACATACTTTTCAAAACCATGTAAACCTTACATTTAAAACCTTTCAAAAACATTGGGGAATCTCCCCTTTGAAACCTTTATCTTAAACCTTTCGAAAGCATTAAGTTCTCTATACAAATCAAACCTTTCGAAAGAATTTGGGTTCAAGAAAAACATGTGGAACAATCTTTAGAAACCATTAAAAATCATTTGTTTCGAAACCTTTGGGTTTAACTGTCACTAGAACAGAGGGTCTTAAACTAAGTTAAAACTTTTGAAAGGAATTTCCTAAGTAAAAGAAGCGGACGATGTCGAAACCAATCCCTCCTAAAGCACTGGAGAACTAGCATAGGTTTCAAACAAAGAAACCCTTTTGAAGGCATTGTTTCGGAAGGTAAGATGCGGCAACAAGGGGTTTCGACCCCTTCGAAAGATTCTTTATAAAATAAAAGGCACAACCTCTTATGAAACCATTCTTTAAAAACATTTGACCAAGTCGAAAGCTATCTAAGTCGAAAGCATTCTTTTCAAAAGTAAAGCAGGCGTATTTCCTCTTAAAAGCAAAGTAAGATTTCGACCTCTTTGGAGCCCCCTTGTTTCAACTATATACCTTTCGCCTATGTCCAATTCACTACGTACCAAGTCTTTGATACCATGCGCATTGGTTTCGATGGAGATGGAGGCGAAAGTATCTAGTCAAAAGGTAGGAGCCGAAAGTGGCGAAGCAAGAAAAACAGGGTAAAAATGATTTTTAACTTTAAAAAGTAATTCCTTTTCAACCAACCTACTTTTTTTTGTCAACAAAGGATTAGTTGCTAATTTCTTTTCTAAATTCTTTTCTAAAAGTGCTGCTAAAATTTCAGAAGTGGATAATTTAAAATGTTTACAAAATGCTTATTCTCCTTTTATAAATATATAAAACATTTATGTCCCACCCCTTAAATAATTTTATATACTTATAAAAACACTTAGGAAGATTCTACAAAAATTCGCATAAATCACTTTTAATATGTTTTCTAACATAAATTAATTTCATACCCAAAAATAATATAAATTAGCCGCAATTAATTTTAAACTCAATTAACTATTTTCTTCACTAGAAAATTAATAATAAATCCACATTAATTCAAAAAATTATGAAATTTGAAACCCGTCTCTAAAATATTATTTCTGACCTTACCTCAAAATCACAAGGCATCTGGATGTTATCTTGTAAGGTTTTTATATTAAAACTTATCATAAAATCCATATGAAATAGCATAAATCATCAACAAGCATCCATTTTAATAATAAAAAATATGGCAATATACTTTGCAAAAATATTCGGATTTGATCTAGCTTTGTACAATGGGGCCGACCTCTAGTATTTGATTTTTGTTTTGGACATGAAAATGAACGTAAATGAGGGTTTAGGGTATGACTTATTCCTATTTTTCCCCTTATATGTTTCCTTTTAGTTAATTTGTTTCCTTAGGAATGACTACCCCTTAGACACACAAATCTCAATCCCTTAACCATTTCATTATTTCATTTAATTTAACCAATTAAATGTCCTAGATAATGTTAATCAAAATTAGGGTCATTACAGACTCCCCTTCTCAAAGAATTTTTTCCTCGAAATTACGATAAGGTACACAACAAATCAATCATAAAGGTAAAACATACCGTGAAACAAATATGGATAAGTGTCTCTAATCCTACTCTCGATTTTCCAAATACAGTCCCTCCCACCGTCGCTCCACTAGACCTTAACTAATCCGAATGTCTTATTTCGTAGACTTTTCTCATCTCTTGCGACTATACGAACTGGCTTCCTAACTATAGCCAAACTGATTCCACTACCAAGTCCTCTAACATAGTCGGTGCTATATTAGTCTCTAGATCTCGAATACACTTTCTCAGATGAAAAATATGAAAAACATCAAGAATTCCTGCCAAACTGTTCGGTAACTCCACTCTATATGTGAGATTCTTGATCCTCTCTACAATAGAAAATGATCCAACAATTCACGATGCTAATTTTCCTGATGTCTCGAATCGAATTACATCTTTCATCAGTGATATCTTGGTGAAAACATGATCTCCAACTGAAAAATTTAAGTCCTTCCATCTTTTATCAGGATAACTTTTCTACCTAGATTGAGCTTCCTTCATTCCAGCTCGAATCAACTGAATCTTCTCTGCAGCTTCTTTGACTAAATTTGGACCAAGAACCAATTTATCCCCGGTCTCTAACCAACAAACGGGTGATCGGCATGGCCTTCCACAAGAAGCTTCAAATGGCGCCATCCCTATACTAGCCTGATAAATGTTGCTATATGAAAACTTGACTAAGTGTAGATGGTCTTCCCATGATCCTTCAAAATCTAGCACATAAGCTCATACCAAATCTTCCAAGACTTTGTTGCTCTTTCCATTTGCCCATCGGTTTGTGGATGGTAAGCGGTACTCCTCTTGCTTGGTAACCAAGTATCATGTAGACTCTTCCAGCACTCGCTGGTAAATGAGGAATCTCTATCACTTACTATGCTATTAGGAATTCTATAGAGTCTAACTATATTCTTCATAAACAACTTAGCCAAAACAGGTGCCGTTCTGCTTGACTTAACTGGAATGAAGTGGGCACTCTTGGTTAACCTATCCATTATGACCCATATGTATTCATTTTCTCTATTAGATTTTGGCAACCCTCTATAAAATCCATTGAGATAGAACCCTTTTTCCATACTAAGACATCTAAAGGCTGAAGCAAACCACTTGGTTTTTGATGTTCGGCTTTTACCTATTGGCAGTTCCAACATTGCTTTACCCATAATCCTACATCTCTCTTCATACCTTACCAGAAGAAACTCCTCTTCATGTCTTGATACATTTTGGTTCCTTCCAGATTCGAACAATGGTATTCCTCAAGAAATTCCCTCCTAATGCTTCCTACGTCAGAACACATAACCGTCCTTTCTTCCTCAACCACCCATTCTGGTCAAGTTTGAAATCTTACAAGTCATCGCTTCCTGTTCCATCCCTTAACCTTTTGATCCATTCAACTAATACTTGATCCTCCGTCTACTTAGAAGCAATATTTTTGATCATCACCGGTCTAACTTCTAAACATTACAATGTAGCAGTTTCCTTACTATATCTAACTTCAGATCTCCACTATACTCTACATATCATCAATGCTTCTAAATCTTTCCACTCGGCTATCATTGCTAACGCTACATTCTGATGTTTTCTACTAAGTGCACCTGCAACCTTATCGCCCTTTCCCGGTGTGTACTCAATACCAAAATCATGAGCGGCTATAAACTCTAACTACCTCTGCTGTATCATGTTTAGCTTCTTCTGGGAGAATAAGTACTTCAACGACTTATGATCCATATACAACTTGAATCTGTCTCTCAAGAGGTAATGTCTCCACGCCTTCAATGCAAAGAAAACCGTAGCTAATTCCAGATCATGAGTCAGGTACCTAACCCTATGTATTCTAAGCTGTTGAGATGCGTAGGCAATCACTTTACATCATTACATTAACACGGCTCCTAACCCAGTTCCACATGCATTAGTATATAGTATTAAATCTTGATTCCCTTCAGGAACAACTAGCACATGTGCATTAGTTAATAAGTATTTCAACTTCTGCAATGTTTCCTCACACTTATCGATCTAAACAAACTTCACATCCTTTCGCGTTAGCTTGGTCATCGGTGTCGCTATTGATGAGAAATCCTTAATGAATCTCTGATAGTATCTAGCTAATCCAAGAAAACTCTTTATCTCAGTCACTACCCTCTTCCAGAAATTTCACTACCTCAATCGTAGCTAGATCTACAAACAACCCTTGCTCTAAGACCACATGACCAAGAAATTTCACTTCCCTCTTCCAGAAATGACACTTCAAAAAATTTGCCTTAAGTTGATGCTGCATCAACGTCTCAAGAACAACTCTAAGATGAACTTAATGCTCTCTTTCATCCTTAGAGTATATCAAAATATCATTTATAAATACCAACATAAACCTATCTAAGTGCTCTTGGAAAATTCATTTCATCAAATCCACAAATAATGATGGCGCACTAGTTAGTCCAAATGGCATTACTAACTATTCGTATGATATATATCTAGTTCTAAATGCCGTCAAAGGAATACTATCCTCTGCTACTATAAGCTGATGGAATCTGTAACTAAATCCAATTGGGAAAATACTTTGTCTCCACTCAACTGGTCGAACAAATCGTCAATTCTAGGAAATGGATATCAATTCTTTATCGTCATCTCATTCGACTTACGATAATCAATACATAACCTTAACGATCTGTCCGGCTTATTAGAAAACACTACGGCTTCTCCCAAAGGCGAACTGCTTGATCTGATAAACTTCTTACTTTCCAAATCAACCAACTGCACCTTTAACTCCCTCATCTCGGTAGGTGTCATCTTGCTTGGCAGTCTACTCACCGGTTTTGCTCCTGGTACCAAATCTAACTGAGACTCAATGGCTCGTTTCGGTGCAATCCTACTACAGGTTCAAAGACGTTTGCAAATTCTCTAACAATGAAAACGCGAGTCAATTCATCTTCTACCTCCATAACTCCAAACAATGCATTAACCTCAAAACTAGGGTCTTTTATGGAGTATATAACCTGATCACTACAGCCAGGGTGTCTAACTGATATTTCCTATCATGGAAAAATATCCTAGCATCGTATTTACTTAACCAATCAATACCCAAAATAATTCTAAGCCCTACGAAGTCAAACACATGAAAACTGCAAACAAATGTACGACCTAACAATTCAAACTCTATGTGGTCACATCTCATGCCAAGAGTCGGATACCCTCCTATCAGATTTGTAACCCTTAAGGAAGTAACTAGGTATGGGGGTTCTAGGTTAAGATTATCTACCAAACAATGAGATATAAAAGAATGCGATGCACCAATATCAAATAGAATGCTAACTGACATACCATGAATCATAAGCGTACCTCCCAACACCACTTTCCCTTTTCCTCTGCAGTTGGCCTCGAGGTAGATGGCTCCAATGAAAACACTTTGTCCTTGCCATCCGTAGCTGGCTCTTTGCACTGGTTCTTGTAATGTCCAATCTGATCGCAGTTGAAGCATCTAACACTCTTTTTCCCGGTCACCTTCTTTCCATCTCCTAAGCGACATTCATTCACAAATGCCCTTTCTTATCGCACTTAAAGCAGACAACCTCCGCCTTTCCCTTCTTGGCTGCTGCACACCTTTTGAGCTCCCTTCTTATGGAAAAACTTTCTTTTTTGACTCTGCTCACTTGGACCTCCTTTGCCTTATTCGTTTCTAGAAAAGCAAGCATCTCCTCATGCCTCAAAGCCACTTCCACCACAACATCACATGGGGTCCGTGATATGTGGTAATGTGGCATTATCAGGCTCAAGCTTCAACCCCCTAATGAACTTTTCGTTTCTCATGATCATAGTATCCACCATAGCATAACCATATCTTGATAGTTCCTAAAAACCTCGTTGCATACTCCAGCATAGTCATGTCTCCCTGCTCCAACTCAGTAAACTTCCTGAGTGGAATAGACTTAGCAAACTCTAACATAAACCTCTTTACAAATCTCTTTTGAACATGGCCCAAGTCATAGTCTCCTCATTAACTCTGATCGTAACACTGTTCCACCAGTACAACACTTCTCCTTGTAGCTGTCTAGAAGCAAGCCTTCTTTTCTACTCATCATTGAGCCCTAGATCAGTGAAAATCCTCTCGCAATGAAGTAACTAATTCTCCACTTCAATTGCATCTTCAGTACCAATAAACAGCTTTCCTCCCAGCTGAGCATAATCTCTACTCAAAACAACATAGTTATTCACCACTGGAGCCTTTTGATTTCCTCCTCCAACTACTCTAGCAGCAACTCCCACTTGCATCATGTTCATGAAGAACTAATACATTTCTCACATGTCAACTTGTGGGACTCCAACATCCACATTTCTGACTTATGCTTGACCTTAGTTCCTTCTCTTATTTGGTCTGGCATTTTCATTTGTTGAGATGCTTCCCTACTAAGGTTAACTCTTTCACCTCTAGCGCCCATATCTGCATTCGAGCCTTCATAAGATATAGAAGAATAGTCTAAGAGAAATAGGAGAATATAGATACAACGTATACTTATATATAGCAAATACAAGTACGTTACTATATCGTTATCCCATAGCCTGATCTTGTCTCTAAATCCTTAGGATTATGTTTTCAAAATCATTTTAAGTTTAAAGTTTTTTTTCATAAACCTATGCTCCGATACCAAGTTGTAACATCCGCTATCTTAAGGCTCAAAGCTAAGCGCTATAGATGCTGCAGTCATCTATAGTATTAAATTTCAATGATAAAATACGGTAATGATAATGGTATCCATAATATCAGAAGCGCGTGTATGTGAAAGAAAATCACAGATTCAGAAACAACTTTTCTGATTACATTTCACAAAACATGTTACATATCCAATTACATAATCCCAATCGTTTCCCAGATTCTGATCAAATATAATTATTATATAAATACGCCTAGAGCGTCATATAAAGATTCCCCTTGGTTGACCAAAGTACTAAACAATCATAACAGGCTTAATAAAACACAGCGGAAATAAAACACAACAACTCCTAAATAGCTAACTTCAGCCTCCTACTCGTCTCCGAAAGCTTTATTTATCCACTTTCTAAAACTTATAAATCCTTAACCTTCGGCTCACTCAAATCAATTTTAAGCACCCTAGAGTTTAAGGGGAAAAACATAAACTTCGAGTCAAACATAAAACCTGGTGTGAATAAAGTATACATCTAGGTTATTTGATATTAAGCGAGACCATGCCGCTTAGCGGAACGAGATCCCCCTCACTATTATCCTTTCAAAAAATTATCTTTTGTAAACCAAAACCTACAACCAAACTAGTAAACAAAATAATAGCAATATCATGTATACATACAAATCAGGTAATAAATGGACTATCTGTCCGAACATTATAGTTTTTTTGGCTAACTACTAACCTTTGGCTGACTCCGGCCTACCAGAAAAAAAAATAAGTAGTCTAACTTCTGTTAGAAATTCTTCTGGATGGTTTTTCCCTAACTTACTTCTCCTAGGGTCAGATCCTAGTTGTTTTGTGGGCTCACCAACAACCTATTCTCACTATGTATATTCCAATCTGTGTGTAACATCATTTTAGTCTTACCTATGACAAAGCCTTACACACTCGAATTTTGAACTTATATTAGCTAGGGGATACTGCTAATTATAGGGCACGACCCATATTAGTCCCATCTGGCATTCTAGTAATCGAGTCATTTTATTTAGGTCTCCACCCTTAAAATTTTCCTTAAAAACATTTGTCTCAAATTTATTTAACCTTTTAAATCATTCTTAAACAAGGAAATATTCTATGCTTTACTCACATCACTGTGCCATGTGTCATATACTTTACACAAAACATCGTTGATGAAAACATTTAAAACCTTTGAAAGTACCCTTTTGAAACCATTGAAAGTATCTCTTTCGATACAAGTAAACTACTTTACTTTATAACCTAGGTCGAATGTCGAAACATACCTTTCAAAACTATTTACATTAAACCTTTCGAAAACATTGAAATTATCTCTTTCGAAAGCTTTATAAAAACATAGACATCCTCTTTCCAGAAAACTTTAGACATATCTTTTGAAACCATTGGAAACCTTCCAATTAAAGCCTTTTGAAAACATTGAGGAATCACCACTTCGAAACCTTTATCTTAAACCTTTCGAAAGCATTATGTTATTTACATAAATCAAACCTTTCGAAATAATTTGGGTTCAAGTAAAACATGTGGAACAACCTTTCAAAACCATTTAAAACCATTCCTCTCGAAACCTTTGGGCTTAACTTTCAACAGAATAAAGCGTCATAAAACAACTAAGTCGAAAGCAATCTTTCAAAAGCAATTTTCTATGTAAAAAAAGTGGATGGTGTCAAAATCAATCCCTTTAAAAGCATTAGAGAAGTGGCTTAGGTTTTAAAGCAAAGAAACCCTTTCGAAGGCATTGCTTCGGAAGGTAAGATGCGGCAGCAAGGGGTTTCGACCTCTTCATAAGCTTCTTTATAAAACAAAAGGCGCACCTTCTTTCGAAACCATAATTTAAAACCATTTGACCAAGTCGAATGCTATTTAAGTCGAAAGCATTCTTTTTGAAAGAAAAGCAAGCGCATTTCCTTTTAAAAGCAAAGTAAGGTTTCGACCTCTTCGAAACTCCTTGTTTAAACACTATACCTTTCGCCCATGTCTAATTCACTACGTGCCAAGTCTTTGATATCATGCGCATTGGTTTCGATGGAGAAGGAGGTAGAAGTAATTAGTTGAAAGGTAGGTGCCGAAAGTGGCGAAGCAAGAAAATAGGGTAAAACTGATTATTAACTTTAAAAATAATTCATTTTCAACTAACCCGCTTTGTTTATCAGCATATGATTGGTTGCTAATTTCTTTTGTAAATTCTTTTCTGAAAGTGATGCCAAAATTTCAAAAGTAAATAATTTGAATTGTTTACAAAATGCCCTTTCCCCTTTTATAAATATATTAAACATTTAAATCTCATATCTTAAACAATTTTATACTTATTAAAACACTTAGGAAAATTCTACAAAAATTCCCATAATCAATTTTAATATGTTTTCTAACATACATTAAATTCTGACCCAAAAATAATATAAATTAGCCATAATTAATTTTAAACCTAATTAACTATTTTCTTCACTAGAAAGCTAATAATAAATCCACATTAATTCAAAAAATTATGAAACTTGAAGCCCATCTCTAAAATATAATTTTTGACCTTATCTCAAAATTACAAGGCATTTGAATGTTATCTAATAGGGTTTTCATATTAAAACTTATCATAAAATGCATATGAAATAGCATAAACCATCAACAAGCATATATATCCATTTTAACAATAAAAATTTGGCAATATACTTTGCAAAATATTCGGATCTGATCTAAAAAAACATCAAAAATATGAGATATAACCTATTATTCACCTTAGCTTTGTGATTATGGAGTTAAAATCTGAGAATGGATTTGGTTAATCTTCCTCTTGAATTTAAGATTTTCTTTTAGCTTTGTCTAATGGTGGTTGGGCTTTGGTATTTGATTTTTTTGGACGTGAAAATGAATGTGAGTGAGGGTTTAGGGTATAAGGGTATGACTTATTCCTATTTTGCCCTTTACATATTTCTTTTTAGTTTCCATTTAGTTCATTTGTTTCCTTAGGCACGGCTGCCCCTTAGATATACAAATCTAAATCCCTTAACCATTTAATTATTTCATTTAATTTAGCTAATTAAATGTCCTAGATAATGTTAACCAAAATTAGGGTCGTTACAGCCATGAACAACACCTACACCATTGTCCGTCGAAAACTTCAAAATTAAACACCATGGGGCATGAGCTCTCTGGAATTCAGCCAAGGCTGGGGCGGCCCAAAAAACCATTGTACAGAGAGTCAACATTCAAAACAATAAACAATAAGATTCACACTATCCTTCGTTCACCTTCTCCCAAATCAATAGTAATTCCTCATAACTAACAGCTTCAGTTGCAACGCCATTAAAACCATGTATGCGAGCTTCAGACGGTTTTAAATCTTTGGCTTCTATTCTCATCTAATCTATGCCTTTTTGAAGATTATATTCACCTAGCTTTCATAGTCAATCAAAATCCCTCTCACTAATGCAGGACCAATCATAGCTGAAATGACCATCGGGTCAATTGTCAAAGCCTCCACCTTGTCAGCATCTCCGTTCCTAATTACAATATCATTTGTCATTGTGTGTTGTATTTTTTGCCAGAGCTCCATCTTCCTACTCAAAAAGCATTCAAAATCTACATGCCTAATCGCGCTAGCATAGCGCTCCATCTCTTGCCCACTCCTGTCTACCAGGTGCGGTCCTCCAACTATCGTATTTATTACCAGTCTTCCACCGGTTCATGTAGGCTCCTCGGGCCTACACGGCGTTTGTCCTCAATTGGGGTCTGATGTCCCTTGCCTACCATCCTGTGGGGTTTTCACAAACTGTTGTAATTTCCTTTCCTGAATTAGCTTTCCTATAACATCCTTGAGATGCCTGCATTCATTTGTATTGTGCCCATAGTACTCATGAAACCGACAATTTTTCCCGGTCTGCTTCTACTTCTTTATTCACTTCTTTGGAGGCGGCTTCTTGTATTGCATGGTATTGCAAGTGGGTAGACAGAAATTCTCCAGAGACATGTTTAGCAGCATGACATTAGAAACCTAGGCTTTAGTCTCCCACAATCCCTCTTCTGCTCTCTATTGCTATCTTCATCTCTCTTTTGCTGATTCGGCCTATTTTGAACATTCACTTGGATTTTCCCGGGACTGTCATTAGACTGTTTTATTGCAATATTACTCTCTACTGCTTCTCCACTCGGTCTGCAATGTTATTTTTTTGGAGGACCTCGCTTCCTCCTTTCTTAGAAACTAAGCTGCCTTTGAATAAAAGCGCTCTAATGTGGTAGGTGGTTTACCAGCCAGCCAATCGCCAAACTCAGACTCCAGATCAATCCCTCTCATCATTGCCATAGGTATAGTGTGGTCATTTGGATTATTGACCTTTGTGATAGCTATATGAAATCTATCCAAATAATCTTTCAACGACTACCCTAGAGCCTGGATCATGCTAGAAAAGGACATCATGTCTTTGGGACGAGTCGTACACATTCGGAATTGCTCTACAAACTCGGTTGCCAACTCATCGAATCTAGAAATCAATCGCAGAGGTAGTCTTGTGAACCACATCGTCCCTATTTCGAAAAGGGTTATGGGAAAGCATCTGCACTTAGTTGCACATTAGCTCGTGCAGAATCCATCAGCCATTCATATTTCATAATATGCTAACTGGTTTCCGTTTTTCCCATGTTGGCTGGCATTGATGGCATGTTGAACCTTCATAGATCTTCTACATGTGGAACATTATCAGTAAACGGGGAAAGGCTTTTCAAAATTCCCCCGCTAGTCAAGCCTTGGTTCTACCTCACCAACTGTCTGACCATTGTTGATAAGTCCAACGTCGAGATAGGTGGTGCCAAGCGGTGGTCGCGCTCCACCTCGCGTTAATGGTCCGATCAATGTCTACGAGCTGTTTCACACCTTCTTGGCTCACCACCTTCTTCATGGGCATCTTGAACATTTATCTCGTCATCATTCCTAAGGGGTACCTAGTTAGCATTCAATCGAACTCCACTATCCAAGCCTTTAGGAATAATTCCAACATGATTCTGAAACTGTAAGGGTGAAAACCCTCCTATGGAAAAGAGATCGATACAGATCCCTAGGGAGTGATTGGCACCGATCAGTCATAGCAGACCGCGATGGTCTGCAAAGCGACGGTTCGAAGTTTCTACACGATCTCCTTCAACCCTGCAATGCATATGCCTGTGATATTCATCCGATGCCAATGCCGAGTAAGGGGCAGGATCCCTCCTAGCCTTCCCATGTTGCTGCTGAGTAATCTGGTACATCAGATTGATATTAGTCTAAATTTTCTGATTTAGTTGTCGATGGCTTTCCATCAACACTCATTAGATTATGAAATTCAGCTCTGGTTATAGAATCAGTAAGATTCTGAACTTCCAACGGATCAACATTCAAATTTTAGGTTGATTACTTGAGTCTCCTTGCTGAATGCTAGCAGTCTCATTCCCGTCCACATTCTTAGAAGTAGATCTAGTATGTCTCTCCATTATCAATCTCCTTATTTATATTTCAGCAAATTTGAGTAGTATAAGCAACTTCTAAAAACTACGGATCTCCTATGGGGGATTTGTCCAATCTAATAGCAACAAAGGGGATCCTAACAAGCTAAGAATCAAGCTTCTCGACGAAAGCACCAAAATATTTGCAACCAAATTGGTCACAAACACATACGGGTAGGTTTATGTAGAGAAATAAATGAAGAAACTAAAATTAAAATCGAGGAATAGAATAAAATGACAACTAAGCAATAATCAGAAGTATAGAGATTTATAGTGATTCGACGTTGTATGCCTATGTACACTTTGAAGATTATCATTATTAATGAATTAATAATCTGATTACAGTAGCAAGGAATAGGAAAAACTTGACTACGATAAAGGATAAGGTAACCAGCAGTGTTAAGATCCTTAGAATGACCCCTAAAACTAGTATTTATAGGTGAAAACGACCATCAATCTCTCTAAAACTTCGACTATAGGACCTTATAACCCACATGAACCCACCACACGGGTCACTAGGCCCAAATCCTCATGAAGAGGGATTTATATCGATCCTTTTAATATTTAATTTTTGATAGCGAACCCTATGGTGGCTTTTGCATGCTTTAACATGTTTAATGTCCAATTTTAAAGTCATTTGGATTAACAAAGCTTGAGTTATTGCATGATCTTTGATTTGAGATTGTTTATGTTATTGTTTTCTGCCAATCGCTCTAATAGTTTGGTTGCCGATCCATGTTCAACGAAGCTTGACGAACCACATTTTCCAATATAGCATGCCGATCCCTCTCTTTCACAGAATATTCTGAACCATCTTATTCAAAATAAACCGATCCCTCCTTTACGCTGCTATACTGACCCATTTCAATCATCTATCCCGAGCCATCCTGTACGAGCTAACGTATGCCTACCCAAGTCATCAAACCATGTCGATCCATCCTCGTTCAACTACATCGATCCCTCGTTTATTCAATCATGTCGACCGCTTGCTCTCTCAATTATGTTGATCCATTCCTTGCTCAACCATGCTGATCCATTCTTAATTGCCAAACCATACCAATCCCTTTATTTAACTAAGCTATATCCCATATCTCAAGCATCTTGCATTATTTATCTACTAATTCCATCCAATTTTGGCTTTATATAACCATCTGTATTTTACTTTCGGATCCCACAACCATTGCACTGTGGTCATCGAACTGGATAACAGTATCTTGTGCAATCGGTTCAACATAGCCGGGTTAGGATACCTGTAACAGTTAGTATAAGCCTGTGTTGTTAATTTGTGATTTAATATTCGTCTTGAATGAAAATTAAAAAGATTTACATAAATTAAAAAACACTATCAACCCCCCTCTAGTGTTAAATTAGCTTTAAGATTCATAATTCCAAAACCTACAATGTATATATGCACACTTTATTTTAAATTATTATAAATATATATATGGAATATATATATGATTATGTATATAAAACATTTAAAATATATTATAAAATTTAACTATTTATTTTTCTATGAAACCGATAATAATATTTTGTATAATATATATATTCTTATAAATAGTTTAATAGTTTTTTTTGAAAATTAGCTAATGATTTTATCAATGGCAAAGCAGCCCAAAGCTATAATACATCCATAATATATATGCAATACGCTACTACCTCAATTCAAATGACATAATCTTTCTAGTTGAGATACTTTCCTAACTTTCTAGGGTTGTTCATCGAGATTATGGTTCCTCGCTAATCAACCATCAAGCTCCACTTCTCTGATTATCATCTTTCTCATTCCCTTAAGCTTGTACGTTTTTTGATTCTTCCTATTGTGATAGCATCATCTTTTGCAATCATTTCAAAAGTTCTAATTCTTTTTTTTTCTTTTTTCAAAATTCCTTGCTTTCCTTTCTTGCCAGATGTGCCACACTGTAGTTGTCAACGCAGTTTTGCTCACTTCCTTCAATAGGTCCATGATATCTATCATGTTACACAGGTGAATTACTTCTTCCTGTAAACTTTTCACTGCTTCGATCTGCAAGTTTTTTAATTTTTGTATTGCCCATACCCATTTGCTATATTTGCATTCAAAAAAAGATGATTGTGTGTTTTTGTCTCTCTGTTACATAGTTTGCATGTTGCATCCTCTATTATACTCCACCTTTTTAATCTATCTTTGGTACTTAGTCTACTGTTAATGGCCCTGTTAGTGGTATCTAATATTTTAGGATGGTTTGATATACTCCAGCTTACATTATGCCACTATACTTTTGATAATGTTGTCTACAATCTTCCCACGCATCCTTTAGTTTAAATTGGTCTTTAGTATTGCTTTTCTACTCCCACTTATCTTTATTTCTTCCTGTGAATAATGGCATGCCTTCAATCTCTTGTTTGAAGTTTCTAGTCACAATTTGTTTTTTAGTTGCACATTTTTGATACTATATAATAGTTGAGACTGTGGAATCTGGTGAGTTATTTGCTGAATATATGTCCCATCCAAGTCTATCTATTAAGCTTCTTCGGTTACTTCATGGGTCTTTCCATAAATCAATGCTTTGACCATTTGCTATCTGTCTTTCTATGAGACTTTTTAATTGTTCCCTGCATTTTAGTATGTTTTTCCATGTCGTTGATGCAGTATTATTATTTTAGTTGTCCAAAAGTTTTCATTCAAATATCGTGCTCTCATCCACTTAGCCCATAGGTTGTCTGATTCGAGGATTTTTCATGCTAATTTTGGACCATATGCTTTTTTAAGTTCAAATAGGATTTTAAGACCCACTCCTCCTTTCTTTTTTGGTCTGTATAAATCTTTGTAACTCACTTTATGAACTCCTCCTTCTAAATAAAATTAGCACAGTCAGCATTGATTTTTGCTATGGAACAGTCAGGAATTTGAAATGTTTGTAGTCGGAACCTAACTTTAGAAGTTATGACAGTGTGAACTAATTTGTCTCTACCTGCAAAAGATAACAGTTTTGATCTCTACCCTTTAAGTTTCTCTCTGATTATATCTACTAACTTCTCACATTCTGCATCTGTTATAGTGTTGTTAGACAAAGGCACACCAAGATATTTAACTAGCAGTTCTCCCTCCATTACACCAAGCTAAAATATAATTCCTGTCCAGTTTTTGCAGCTTTCATTCATATAGCATTTTGTTTTCAGCTCATTTACCTTTAGTCCTGCAAATGTCTCCATCCGTTTAAAAATTTCTTTAATTTTTTTAATAGCCAAGGGATTTGCTTTAAACACTACCAACAAGTCGTCTACATATATAAGATGATTAATTTTTGGTTGAAGCTTTCATATAGGTTCGATCAATAACTGCTGACTAGCCAGCTCCATTTGTAAGGAGAACCATTCCATAGCTACAGCAAATAGATAGGAGGATAGGGGTTTACCTTGTCTGATCCCTCTATTAGACTGGATTAAACCTTTAGGGGTACCATTAATTATCACCGAGAAAGTTGGGGTGCATATACAATGCGTGATTATTTTTGACAATTTAGCTGGAACTCCCATTTCATGTAGCATAAGTAGGATGAATTGCTTGTTAACTTTGTCATACACTTTATGAAGGTCAATTTTCATACAAACCTTGTCAGTTCCTTGTCTATTGAAATCTCTCACGAGTTCATGTGCCATTAAGGTATTTTCATAAATAAGTCTCCCCTTTATAAATGCACTTTGAATCTAGGAGATAAGATTTGGAAGCACTTTGTTAAGTCTCATACAGATAATTTTACTTAGAATTTTATATGTGACCTTACAATAAGCTATAGGTCTGTATTCCTCTATTCTTTCTTGTTTTCTTACTTTAGGAATGAGTGTGATGAAAGTATGATTAATCTCTTGGATGAACTCACCAGAATCTAGTGCTTTTGATAGCTTTTAATCATGTTATATTTCATGTCTTCCCAGTGCATTTTGAAGAAAGTTGCTCCCATTCCACTAGGTCAAGAATTAGAATCATTGAGGATCGAGAAAGTGGCTTGCTTCAGTTCCCTTTCAGTAATATCAGATGTCAATATTAGCTCCTTCCTTGGAAATGCGTCTTCCACATTGGACATGAGGTATTTGTTGAGCGTAATCCCTGTTATATGTCTATATGAAGTATGTTATAGCTTTGTTCTCCAATTCATGTATGCTTTCTGTTGTGAATTCCTGTCCATTCAAACAATTAAATAGGTTATTACGATTTCTTCTTTGAGGCATTTTTGTACAAAAAAGTTGTTGCATTCATCTCCCTCAATCATCCACTTCTATTTAGCTTTTTGCCTCAGTTCTATAGCTTATTTATTCAGTTGAAATTTAAGTAACTATTGATTTGCATAAAACTATGAATTAAGGCTTTCATTTTGAGGGTCTTCCTCTAACTGATATTGGATTCTCTCCAGATTTCTTTGTAATTCCAATATTTCACCTTCTGCTTTTGGCCTTTTTTGTTCCATTCCTTAAGTCTGTATTTCATTTTCTTGACTATCATGATGAATTGATACATATGTTTTCCTTTAGGAATTTGTATTGCCTTGAAATCCACTGCTTCTCTATAGCCTTCAATTAAGTACCAATGATTAGCATATCTAAATGATACTTTTTTGATTTTGCCTTTCATCATTAAACTGTATATATATGGGGCAGTGATCACTTGTGGAACTAGGCAGAACTGTCACTTTTATATTTGGAATTTAATTAAATAGCTCAACGTTACCTAGAACTCTGCCCAATCTAGAGTGTATTATTTTTACCTCATAACTTCTCCATATGTATTTAGGCATGTGTGGAATGCTTTAGTTAATCCTGTTGCTAATACACAGTTGATGAGTTCCGAAACTTGGCAGACCTTTAATGTAAGTCCTCCTTATTTTTTCATTTATTCTTAGCACAGCATTGAAATCCGCAGCCATCAACCATGGTTTGTGTATAATTTTTGAATTTTCAATTAATTTTTACCAAAGTTTATTTCTCTCAGAGGCGAAATTGCATGCATATACAAATGTTGCAACTACATCCATACCTTCCACATTCTTCATATGTATTATAGCTTGTTCTTAATCTATATTGACCAATGTGCATGTCCATATGTTTGTATCCCAAAGTACCATGATTCTGTCTTTTATTATTCTAAAGCTATTGTGTATGACATCCCAATGATTGCCCATTTGATATTAGATAATTCCAGGCTATCTTTTGTAAATTTATTTTCCAGTATGGCTAGTACTATAGGTCTATATTTATTTCTTATATTATAGAGGTCTGGTTTTCTTGTGTCTCCATTTAGACCTCTAACATTCCAGCATATAACAAACATTTAAATTTTTGTAGCTCTGCTCCTTGTAATGATCGTACCCTAGCTTTTTTATCAGTTTTACTGTTTTTATTCACTGAAAACACTTTTTCATGGTCTTCATTAATCTTTACGTATTTTCCAATGTCTGTTTTCTCTTCCTCCTCTTCGGATGGTTCCACATGAAAATCTATTTTTTGTATTTCATTTAATGTTTCAGGTAGATGCTCTTCATTAGAATCCATTATATCCTCCTTTTTCGGATTCATTTGTGGTTGCTTATGATTCTCCTAGTTTGAACTACCCTCCCGTGAGCTCTAAGATTGATGAACTACTACTTTCTCTACTCCAAAGTCCTTTACATTAGTATCATTCAGCGTATGTACATAGTCTGGTTCTGGGTCACATATAGCAGCCTTTTATCAATAATTTTTTGTGGCTGCTTTAATTTTTTGAGGTGTTAGCCCAGTACAGTAGTCATTTCATTAACTAGGGCCTCTACCACATTAGTGCCTATATTATTAATGGTTGATCCACTTGTGGATATTTTGGCACCCACACTTGTTCAGGTTTATTTTGACCACTGCAGCATTGTATGTTAGAATGTCCAAAGCACCTTCACTCTCCACATCTTGGAGGTATGACTTTATATTCCACTTCCTAAAAGTACACATACCTCTTTGTATCTACTGCCTTAACACTTTTTGGCAATTCTGCCTCTGCATTAATTTCTATTAGCACTCTACCATACTTGATTCTTTTGACTTCCCTAGTGGTTTCCTCTATATCAAGCGGCTTTCCAATTATACTTTCCATTTTGCTTATGCATCTCATGTTCCATAGAGCTAAGTTTAGATTGTTTAATTTGATCCATATAGGATAAGCAGTTAAAATAGCTCTTTTAAAATTGAAGTCCGCCTCCTATCTTCGCATGAATGTTAGTTTGTTGTCCATGAATAGGGTCCTCCCTTTAGGATGCGTTTATAATCTTCTTCCTTCTCAAATTTGATTAGATAAAAACCATCATCTCTGGGGAAAATATCCCATAGCCCCTTTTTAATATATGCATTGAGATAGACATAGTATGGTCTTTTCCCAGCCACATATGCATAAATAGAATTCCTCCACATCTGGTTGGATTCTTTATAATCTTCCTCATCTATTACTTGATAGTATTCTTTGACATCCCTTATTGGTTCATAGTAATCAATTTTGTCTTGGATTTCAATGTTGCTTTCAACTACCTCCACTTATGGCTTAGGTTTTTTTTGTTCAAGTTTGCGATTATCCGACATAGATTTTTACTTTATGATTTCTGCAAACGTCTGTTTCCCCTTTCTCTTTACCATATTCTAGCCACTTCCGTCATCTTCTTCTAATTCGCCTAGGGTTTAAGGAATTTCTGTTATCGTCGTTTTATAATTTATAGAAGATATAAATAGTTTAATAATATATATATATCTGTGTGTGCGTAAAACTATATAAATGAAATATATATATATATATATAATGTATATATATAAATGAAATATATAAATATATATAATGTATATATATAAATGAAATATTAAATATATATATATTAAAAAATTATAGATGTATGCTTGCCTAATAATTTTCACGGCAAAATTAATTTTTTTCGTTTTTAATTTAATTTATAATTTCCAATTTGAAATAATATAATAATATTATATATAAATTATGTTTTAAAAATATAATTATGTATTTAATATTTTACAAAAAAGTCTAGATGAATATTTAGAATTTGAATATATCAAAATATAATTTGTAGTTTATAAGAAAATTTGAAATTAAATTTAATTTTCATCATTTATATTAATATATATAAAAGTTTATTTAATATACATAAAAGTTTATTTGCTTTGCATTAGTGAGTTTAGCAAGTGTAAAAATAATTATATAAAATTTAAAATATGTTTACTAAGATATAATTATTTATTTAAATATTTATTTAAGTGCTTTGAATTAATAATATTTTTGTATATCAACATTTTATTTTTTTATGTCAAAAATTATATCATGTATAAAACTATCCGTATCTAATTTTAAAACACATTTTGTATGGTATAAAATTTAGTATTTAAATTATAGAGTTTATGTTATTTAAATAATGTATAACAAATTCATTAAATAATAAAAAATCAATCATTATTTTTGTCTTAAGTCATGAGTATTATGGTTAATATATATGTCAAGAATTTTTTTTAAATATATATAAGCATATAAACAAATAGCTATTGTGAATGTGATAGTATACCGATATATTAGAATCGTCACCTAACTAATAAAGCAATATATGATATTTATAAAATTATCTAAATATTAGAGTATAATATAGAATGGATAATTACCTTCAACAATGCCAAAGTACCACATCTAGAAGTGTTGAAACAAACACCCGAATGAAATTCAAATTTTGAAGGTGCTATCTCTCGAATTGCATACCATGGGCTACCAATAATGTTTAATTTTTTTTATTTCTGCTTGGATGATGGAGGAGGAGGAATGAAGAACTCGATAAAATCTTAGAGGGACGGGAGGCTTAAAAAGTTTGGAAAGAAAGTGGGTAGAGATGCTTTTACAAAGGAAGAAGAGAGAAGTTAGGATCAATATCCATATTTCTCTCTTACTTTTTCTTTCCTCTTATTCATTTAAGCCAAGCCCCTTTAATCATCATATGTCCATCTTATATGCTCCATTATAGTCGAACCAACCCCTTTATATGGGTTTCAGACCCATTTAAAGTTCAAAGAAATTTTTTTGCATTTAAAACTAATTTAAATGCATATCAAAATCGTACATCGATTAATATATTTATAACTATTATAAATACATTTAATTATACTTGTTCATCAAATCAAAATTTTATAACTAATATTTCATCTATTAATTAATTTAATTAATTTATAACAATTGTAATCTATTAAATCATGTGGTCAAAGAGTATTCAACGATTCGATTGTGCAACTCTTTAGGTGTAAATTTGGTCGACAATTAATATCGAACGATTTGAATGTTATCATTCACACATCACTTAGTAGGTGGTGTGAAATTTTGGCCAAATTTCTCGCTTGCTTGGTTTTGGTAAAATCTAATTTTACTTTATTAAGCATTACCTGGTTGTGACTAATAATTACACCAATTCTCTTCGTCAAAATTATATCGTTTTGGATTTATGGAATTTGGTTATGGTCAAAATTCCAGTATCATCCATATTCAACTCTATAGTCCAAACACAAAGTCTTTGGCTCAATAATAGCAATTATTATCAACTAGTTATGGCTAAAGACTTTAAATTTGAGTTGACTTCAATTTGCAGTGATACGAACCTCATATAACTGGAAAGATGAATCTTCTTTTGAATAATATTTCACTTCCTATGCTTCCAATTGACCCAACTATAGTTGTTCAATGGACACCATGCCATGATTTAACTATGTTCAAAGCGGAATTTTCACTTTAAAGCTCGATGGTATTCTCAAGAGACGAGAACTGTGTAATTTTGTCACCTCGATATTTGCCTTTTGACCTTAGTTGTATTAACCAACATAATACTATCGAGTGAGTCATTCCATAGTTAGCCAATAATTATTAGTTCATAACTCTTGTTGCCCTTAGCAGCCATGAGTAATACACTGTCCAATATTTGTAGAGCATTACGTACTCTAGTCTCAGCGGATGTATTGATATCTAGTCTCGACACATCTTGACTAAGAATATTTAAAATAATATATTTATTTTCATTATGATAAATTACTCACAGTTACAACATTTTGTGACTACTATCACAAAATGTATCATTTATGTATTTTCTACTAAACATACTTTTAATTAAATTAATTAATTTAGTATAACCATTATATCAAATATATAATAGAAAGAAATACCTTTTATTTTGAACGAGATAGGTTATCGAGTAATATATATGTAACAAATTACATAATTGCTTTTAGGGCATAGCCCTAACTCTGTCATATTCAACATGGATAAAGCAAAGACAATTTGCATACCCATGCCTTTGCACATAAAGAATGACAATGCTATCCAATCTCAGAGGAATACAAAACCGAAGTGCGGAAGGTGAATCATTTGAGTGCAGTTGGTAGCTGACGTATGCCATTGCCTATATTAGGCTAGACATAACATATGTTGTTAGAAAAATTAGTCGATAAATGGCTAATCTAGAGAAAACACATTGGAAAGTAGTTAAGGTGATTTTGAGGTATATTAAGGAACTCCAGATTTGGGCTTGTATTTGGCTAAAATTGTAACGACCCAAAATTTCAATCTTTTGAGTTTGGAATATTTTATTTGATTTTAAATATTTAAAAGTTAATTTCATAAGTAAAATAGCTTATATTTCAAATATTGTGATTTATCTGACAATTAAATTGTTAAATTTCATATTTGGAATATTTAAATAATTGAATCTCGAATTCAATGTGAACAAAAATGATTGTGAAAGTTGATTCTAAATTTTATTTGAATAAGAAGGAAGATAGTAAACTTTTAAATTTGAATTAAAAGTGATTAACTGATTTGGAAATAACTCGTTTTAATTAACGTATAAAAATAGCCTTTTGGGGCACTATCTTAGATTTCGAAGAAACCAGTTTCATTGGATCCAAAATAGTGAACTATTATACGTTGTCGAATTTCATGGTGATTGGACTTACCATTTGGTCTACGAGTTCAAAACGCGTAGAATTTATTTTAAGAATTTAATATAATTTGATTTTGAAAAGTTAACTTCTGTATATGTTGGAATTGGCTCTCAATATATATTCCATTGTGTTTGGAAGAGGAATATAACATATAATACGTCAGACGGCGTGCTTCGTTTGGAGTTCGAAAGTTTTAAATGTTAATTATACTTTGGAAAATTTATTATAAAAGATCATCCATTCCTTTCATTTGCCAAACCCTAATATTAAAAACCTAGCCACCATTTTCAAAACCCTTCATTCAATGCCCGTGATTCATCGGAGCCACCACAGGCCGAATTGGCCAACGACTTCAACTAACAAAATGTAGAGCTCGATTATACGGATCTACCTAGCAATTGGATCATCGAATCATCGACCACAGTAGTGGCTATGGGGCCGCGTTCGCGGAAGTAGTTTTGGTTATCAGCTTCACGATTTCATGCATGCGTGTAGCATGGTAAACAACAGGTGGTGGCGATGGCAGTGGTGACAGGCGGCGCGAGTGGGGCGGTGGCGTTGGTTGAGCGCGACGATCGATCGTCGTTCGAATATAAATAAAAAAAGTCTGCTCGACCTAAAAGAAATTCATGCAAGTGAGGGAGAGTGGGAAGATAGGTTAAGTTTTAAAATTTGTTAATTAACTTAATTATGAATCTAATTTATCTTGTACGATCATTAATCCTTAACTTTTCCATATGAGGTCCAAATCGAGCACGACAAGTTGCGTTGCAAATACATCAACGAGTACAACGATATGGAGATGGATTGGATGGATTTGGAGCTCGTACGAATTTTGGGTTAAATTGAATGATTGTTCAATTTTAATTCAAATCAGAGCGTTTTGGTGATTTCTGGAATTTTGATCAGTAAACTCACCTCTCTTGCCTGCTTATATTCTTATATAAGTGGAAAATAATTTTATTTATATTGCTTGTTGCTTGTTTGGATGGTATACTATATTTATTAGTTGGTTTGGGTATATATTCCCGCCTACTAGAGCAGATGAGACCCTATTACATTGTCGTGTATGAGCGGATGACCCTTTGTATACGAATCCCGCCTCGAAGCGGTTGATTTATATTATTTGATTATATGAATCCAATAGGATTCCTCACACTGTTAATTTTACTTTTCATATATTTTTATATATGATGTGTTAGATGCCATATTTGATGATATGGATATGCTTTTCCTTATTTAGTGCTATGGTAGCACTGCGCCATTTTTTTGTATTTTGAAATACTAAAAATAGTGATTTTGAATTGAAATGACTTTCAAAGTGATTTTCAAAGTACATATGTTTAATAATTTTCAAATTATTAAAAGGAATGAAGTTATTTTTAAATAAATAAAAGGTATGATTTTTGGTGTCATAAAATACTGTTTTGACAAATACTTTGATTTGGGATTTTTGGATAAGTTTAAAAAAGGATTTATAGAAGTGATATTTTATAAATAATGAAACAGATTTATAATCGGAATTTATAAATATTTTGTAAATGGTTTTCAAAATTATTTGGTAAATGGATTTACGAATAAATTCGATTCATAAAGAAATGGATTTATAAGTGGATTTTGATAGTAAAATGAGTTTTTATAAAAGAATGATCTATAAATAGAATTTTATAAATAAAGAGATTTTATAAAATTGATTTTTTATAAAACTGAAAGGAGATTTATAAACGTGGTTTTATAAATATGGAAATAATTTATGTTGGGATTTAAACATGGATTTTTATAAAGAAAATATATTCAAGTTTTTAAGAGTTAAATAATCTTTTAAGGAAAGTTTTAAAAGTAATGTTTTTCGATGAAGTTAATGGCTTTAAAAAGTAATTAATTTTTTAAAGTGATGTTTGAAATTAATAATTCAAAATGGAATTTAATAGTTTGAAAATCATTTAAAATGTGATATGTACTGAAAACATTGTCAACATTTACTATTGTAATAGACGTTTTTGAGGAAGTATGGAAGGCATGGACTATAACACTGTAATCATAGTAAATGATTTCCAAAAGGAAATGTTTTGTAAAATATATGAGACATATATATATATATATAATTAGTTAATCAAATCCCTATACTAGTGTTTTTGGGTTGTCCTAATGAAGTTTTACACAATAGTTGTTTTGATCCAATAAATTGTTTTTTGACCTTCCATTGTGAAATGCATGAATCGATTCCTATGATCGTATTAAAGGCTTGTTGGTGTAGGAAGCCTTGCTTCTTATACTTAACACCCATCCGGAGGCATACGAACTCTAAAGTTGTACGGTTATAGAAATCTATTTGGCGTGTCTCCAAGATGGTAGCGTTATTAAATATACTTACACCATTGACATAATTATATGGAAATGTTTTCGAATATCAAAGGATTGAAATGGTTTTGAGGATATGTTTTTTAAAAGATAAATTGAAGTAAATATTTGGAAATTGATTCATTAACAAAAGATTAGTTAAATGGGCCTAGTGACTTCTTATGTGCTTGATATTGTTTGTTGCTTTGATAGTTAAATAACCGACTATCAAATTTAGCCATTTTTGTTCTGTAACGATCCTAAATTTTGAACAATTTAAATTGTGAATATTTAATTAATTTTGAATATTTGAATGATAATTTAAACTGAATTTCCGATATAACAATGAAATTGGTGATTAAATATTTAAAATTTAATCTATACAAAGCTGAAGAAAAATTTAAACTTGACTTTGGAGTTGAAATTGAATATTTAATTTGTAATTGAAATTCAAACTAATGACTTAAGAAAATAATTTGGATTCAAGAATTTTTATTTATGTAAATTAATAAATTGATGGTTAAAATTTTAATAACATTCTTTTCTTTAGCTTAAATAAAAAAAAAAAAAATCAATACAAAATAAAATAAACAAATACACTTAGTAAAAAAAAATTTTAACAACATAACTTAAACAAAAATTTACAAAACAAAGTAATGAAAATAATTAGACAAAACAAATTGGATTTAGATAAATAGAAAAAAAAATAAGAGGAAAACTTGTTTATGGTTTGGGCTTTGAAATTTATACCGGCCCACGTTTGAATACTACTGCCTTTATCTTTAACCCGATTCCCCTTTATCTCACTTTACCATTTTCATTTCTAAACCCTAAACGAAATAACGAAACAAAATGGCGGCCTCTCCAAATTTTTGCTCGTCTTCAAATTAGGGCTTTCGGCTTCGATCTGCTCAATTGACTTCTTCGTCTCTGCTTCAATTGCTTCGATCGATCCTCTGGTTTTCGTTCATCTCTGCTTCGATCCGCTCTTCATGATAAGGTGAGTTTCTCCTCACGATTAATCTTCATGCAAGTTTTTAGATTTGTTTTGAAGTGAATGCTTGGTTGCATGCTGGGAATTGTGGGTTATGCATTATCAGTTGCTTGGATAAATTTATCTAAACTGTTGAACCAATAAGTACTTGATTGCATGCTTTGTTTTGGTGGTTTGTGGTTTTCAGTTGCTCGGTTAAAATTGAATTCTAGACCAATAAGAACAGATGGCTCACTGCATGTTGGTTGTTGGTTGTTCTTTTGCTATGAATTGCTCTGTTAATTTGTTATTTAAACTGATGAGGACAAATACTATTGAATTTAATTTTATTTAAACTGTTAAGAACAGAAGCTACTTAAATTTTAATTAAACTGATGAGAATGGATGTTATAAATTGTATTTTTAAATTGATAAACACAGATACTATAATTTTTAATTAAATTGATGAGAGCAGATGCTATATCCAAACTTTGCTCGTTATGTTTGTGGCTGCATGTGTTGGATTTGGCTTTGTTAAATGAATATTTGTACTGCTTTATGTGTATGTTGTTGTTAGAAAATGCTTGAGAATAGGAAATAGTTGTTGATCATCTCCGATCTTGTTCAGAAAACTGTTTTCTTAAGGAAAACCTGTCAAAAATCCTTTTTCTTTTCCCTTTGTCTCTTTTTGTTTCAATGGATTTTGTTTCAGTAAAACAAGATGGATTTTGTTTTAAACTTGTAAAGGAATCAAAGCAAAATGATTTGGATGCTTAAAATATTTGTGTGAATCTACATATACCCCTTTCACTGGCCATTTGCAAAATGAAATACTGCATCTTGTTTTCTGTGAATAACATCTTTTTTTTTAACAAAAAAAAAAAAAAAATTTAAGTAATTTTAGTTGCTTAGTTTATGCCTGTGATAATCATATTGAAGTGGATGATTGAGATGGAATTTCATGTGAGATGTATGTTTCTGAATGTTTGTTTTCTGTTGAAATTTGTCTTGCTTGATCTTGTTTGTTCTAGCATTCCAAGTGTATATCCAGATCAAAATCATAACCTTAGATCCAAATCTTTGTTAAAGTTAAGATTTAAACAAAGTAAATATACAGTTTTAATTTTTATTAAAAATGGAAAAGAATAAAAGGAATAAGTGAAACTGTAATGTTTTCTCTGAAAACTTAATAATAGAAGAACAACTGCATGTGTGTATAAATTAGACCATCCAGTTTCATTAATTCAAGAGTAAATATTGATTTCTCAAACCAATACTTGAATTAAAGGGTATACTCTGTTATATGCATGTTGCACAGTAATCTTGGTTTGCCTGTTTTAGTTTCCAGATTGTTATTATGT
This sequence comes from Allium cepa, assembly GCA_030765085.1. NCBI lineage: Eukaryota > Viridiplantae > Streptophyta > Magnoliopsida > Asparagales > Amaryllidaceae > Allium > Allium cepa. The sequence goes on along the minus strand of CM060939.1, from coordinate 400,562,217 downwards.
TCAAAAACATGACTTCAGGATAAAATTAATATTAGAGTTTAAGTTTTTTTTAAGCATAGTATGTTATATAAGTTAGAATTTAATCTTATCTAATCTTAAAGAAAAAAATGTGAAACAAGAATAAACTGTGATGCCTCTGTACAAACAAAATAGGCAACAGAGCAAATATCTGTAAATAGTGTTTGAATGTTTCAGATTTATTTATTTAAGGTTATAAATAAATTACTTGACTAACAACTTGATTTTTAAAATCATAAAAAAGAATTCTTAGTTTGCATTCAACTGAATATCTTTGGTTTAGCCTGAAACAAAATTGGGGTTTGGGTCTGCCAATCTAAGGAAATGTAGATGCCTGAGTTTCTTTTGTTGTTGTGATGATGTTTGGTGTCTGTTAACTTGATATAAAAAAAAAAATCTATGTACTGCATATCTATATAAATGTGTGAATATGCTTGTGTATGCTTGTGTGTTATGCATGATGTTTGCTGTTTAATTTATTTGCCTGTTCTTAGTTCAAACTTTAGTCTAACCTGTCTGTAGCTCAATCAAGTGTTGCATTTTTGATCTCTTGAGTTGTTTCACTGCCATACTTGTAGCTTCTAAAATGTTTAAACTTCATTAGTTAAAATGTTACTCACCTGAATCTTGATGCAGAGCAGAGAAATGCAACTGAAAAAACTAGTGCTTGTCACAGAATTTTTGCATGCATGCTACTTGAATCCAGATTTTAATAAAGAAATGCATGTCTGAAACAGTTTGTATTATGCAGATGTGTTCTGAGTAACTGGACCATGATGTCTCTGTATCTTCTTTCCCACATATAAAAATCTGTTCTAATACCATTAACACATAATATAATATCTGTTAGTGTTATCAAGGTTCACAAAAAAAATGATTTGTAGAATCAGGAATCATAGTTTAAGATGTTGTTCAAATTAAATAATCAAAATGATTTGAAACTCTCTGGAAACTCAGGGTAACAGGACTAGAATTGCACATGAATGAAATACCAACCACATTAAAACATTGTGGGCATGTTCATGTTTACAGATGCTAGTAATTATGTTTGAACTGTTAGGAACAAATGTTATTGATTTCTTTCAAAATTTAAAATTTTGATAAGAACAGATGCTATGTTATCTTGTTGTTAAATTGGTAAGTGCAGATGCTACTAAAATGTTTTGTTTAACTAAGTAGTTGAGGTGCATAATTGTTTTTGTAATAAAGATATGTCTTGAGTATTGCATGCTTCATGTTGCCCAGTCTTCAATTCCATTTTTGTTTGCCTATAAATTTTCATGTGCATGTTTGTTTGACCATCTCTGTAACCATAAAACATGTAAACATCTCTGTAAGCATTCTTTGTTGTCTGCATCCCATATCCCTAATCATTGTGGCACCTCTGTTCATCTCAGTTGCATGCAACATCCTTACTGCTATGTGGGTTTGCATTTCCTCTGTCCTTTGCATATAAATTTCATTTCATGATTGAATACAAGTAGTACATTTGGATACACTTGGGTACGATTCTCTTGCATGTGTAGATAGTGGTAATTAATCTGTAGATATGAATGCATTAGGATCTGCATGCTCTTGAAAAAAAATGTGAAACAACTGTTCTTTAAAAATCTGGTATTTGATTAAGGAAACTCTGTGCTTTGCTATCTAGTTCTAAAACAAGTAGTTCTGTAAAACTTATGTGCACTGGGAATTTTTATGGACTTGTTCCTCTGTATTTTGGTTGCAGAGCAGAAAAAAAAAAAGGGGAAAATTTAACACTTCTGCATATAAACCATTTTAAACTTAGGATTTGAAACAAATGAGGTTTGTTAAGCTTAAAAATCATAAGCATGGAATCTGTTGAAGCTGGACAGTGTAGCATGGGCTTTGCATATCAGTTTCACAGTGAAATGGAATTTCATGTTAAATTCAAATGTTTAATTTTGTTTGATTTTCTAAATAGAATTTGACCATGTATTTGCATGTGGGGTTGTTTTCTTGTTGGCACTGATTGTTGCTCCCTGTTGTTGCTCTCTGTACTTGTTTCCCCTGCAAGAAGTGCATGTTGCTGCCTGCCCCTTATTCCCTGCCATACTTGTTTCACCTGTTGCTTCCATTTTGGGACTGTTTGATATGTTGTATTTTAGTGCATGCTACTGTCTGCACTTGGGTATATTTCTGAGTTGCCCACTTTGAATCACTTTATTTGTGGTCTTCTGCTTCCATGGTTGCAGCCTGCTCTTGTGGTCCTTGTTTTGGTTGTGTGCAGTGATTTTGTATTTGGGGCTGTTTGGATTTGTTGTGCACTGCATAGTGCCTTGCCTTGTCTGTTTTGGAGTTATGCTTGTATACTTGCAGTGATTTGTCTGACTCGTGCACGTGGGTTGGCGAGGCAGTGCACATGGGTATGAGTACACGTGTGTACTGCAGCCACACATGTGTATAAAAATTTGGAATCGCTAATGTGAAAATCTATAATAGGATTTAACTGATTTATTTGTTCACCATAACTGTAACCATTTATTTCAGTTCATTTCAAATTTAATTACTTGAATAAAGATTAATCCTGACTCGAGTGTTTTTGTGTTTTGCAATTAACGCTCGGGTCAGACCGAGTATTTTTACAGCTTGGAGTTTGCGCGCAGCGAAGTTAGAGAGAGAGGGGAAAGCACAACTAAAGCTTTTCAGAAAATTTTTTTTTCTTGTACTTAATAAAATTTGTTTCCGCTGTATAAAATGTAACTTATTGTATTAACTCTGATAATTGTATATAAAAGAAAGTTCATTTATGAAAAATATATTATTGTTTTGTGATTCTGTGACCGATTCTGTTTAAATTCTATAAACTAAATAACAATCCGTCATTTTGAACGTTTCTAGTTGGTTTAATTACCGGCTAGAGGCGGTCAAGGCGGCGGGTCGTTACAAAGTGGTATCAGAGCTTTGGTTTACACAAAGCTTAGTTTATGGCGTTTAATATGAATAGTTACTAGAATCACTTTAAAGGAAGTGTTTTCAAATCTAAAGAAGTTTAAAATTGTTTTCTTTAAAAATAAAAGGTAATTTGAAATTAGAATTATTTTTGAAAATTCCCCTCTCTTTTGTAGCTCTCTAAATGTGAGTTTGCGATAGTTCTCTTCGGTGAGGTCTCGTTAGATTTGAGTTTCGATCGTTCGGAAACTCATTATCAAATTGTTGAGATTTATGGAAACTGAAAATATGAGTTAATTGAATTAATGAATTGGTTTAAATTGGTTTAAATCAAATATTTAGAATATCTCCAAGTAGTAATTGGGAAATAGAATGATATGTCAATTTGATTTATAATCAAATGGGTTATTGAACTATAACTTGAGAATTTGATTCTGAATTCTTTTGAAATTGATTTCAAATGTTGTGAAGAACGATTTAGTAAATCAACGGGATATAAGTATTTAACTTATAATATGAACTTTTGGTATATAACTGAGTTATATGAATTGAATTGAATCAAATTAAGAAAGGAGATTATAAAACGAAGTTTTATAAATAGAAATGGAATTTCTAGAGATGTTTGTAAAATCCGCAAACGACTTATTTTGATAAGTAAATTGTTGTAACTTATTAAAGGAATTATATCTATGGTTTTTGAACGGTGAATAAAATATCAAAAGAGATATGAATCTAATGAAAATTCGAAATAGATTTAAATAGATTCAATGATGCATTTGAATTTGAACGGGCATGGAATTAAGTTGGGTGGAAAACTTAGTATTGGGAATTAGAAATCGGTTTAAAACCAATATTTTTGAAGTGTATGTGGAATTCAAACCATGAATTAAGTTGAAGTTGAAAACTTAAATGGGAATGTTTTTGGGAAGAAACATTATGTAAATGAAGATAATTCATTTTGAAATGTGTTAAGAATCGAAAGCATAGATTTCAACACTTGTTGTTGAAATAGACGTTTTCGAGTGGAAAATGGAAATGGTAGATTATAACATTTGTTGTTATAGTAAATAATTTCAAAAGGGAAATGATTTTGTTTAGTATTGGGATTTACATATCTATTTTTAAATTTGAATCCTTATACTAGTGGTTTTGAGTCGTCGTAACGATGTTTTACGCAACATTCGTTTTGACTCAAATAAAATGTGTTTAAAAGAATGGTTTTTTTAAGAATGAATATATACTTGATTTTGGTTTGAAGTATATTGAATATTTTCAAAGTGTTGAAAATAAGTGGATTTGTAAATTACTTATTATTGAATAAGTATGGGTATGTTTCCCTATATGAAATGAATGGTTTGAAAATTTATCTTTTGAAGATAAATTGAAAATGAATTTGTGAAATCGATTTGAAATCGTATATTCATAGATACTTTGGAAATGTAAATTCACTATGGAATTTATAAAAGAAAGGGGAATTTGTTAAAAATAAATATTGATTTATTTTTGAAATGTGGAAATAAATTTACGGATTTGGAACGTAAGTTTAAAATAAATCGGTAAGGATTTATTTGATTAATTTAAGTGAACCATTTGAAGTTTAAAATGGATAAATATTTGGAAATGTTTCCATTTAAGGAAATTGCTTTGAAATTTGTTTTCAAAGATTAAAAGGTGCAAAATGATTTGAATTTGTTTCAAATGGCTAAGTGTGAAATTTTTTATATCTTGTAAAGATATTATTTTTGGGAAATTTGAACAATTAGTTCAATTTGGAAATTTTCAAAGTGATTGAATTTTGAGTTAAATTGAGTTTAACTTTGACACACAAAAACAATGTGAGTTGAACTTTGAATTTTAAATGGATGATTTGGATTGTATGTCTAACGTCGTGAATTGACGACATATCAATTGATCTCTATTAAATATATATCTGCGGTGGCGGAGAATTTATTCTCTTAGCTTAACACCCTTCTCTGAGACGTACGAGCTCAGAGGTTATATATCGATAGATATCAATTATGTGTTGAGGATTGACGATGTAACGTGAAATCCAAATCGAGTGTGAAGTCGATAATAAATTGGATTGTGAATGTGTATTAGGTTTGATATAACCTTAAAATTCCAAATCGACTTAGAGGAAAATTTTAAATGGTTAGTGAAATGGAAAATTGTGAATCCTCTATTTGTTATGGGTATGAAATGTTGTGGTTTTCATAACGTATATGTGTGAATACGATAAATTCGAAAACCAATTAGTTTGGAAAAGTAATTGTTGTGGAAAACTTATTTAAGTACATGGGTTGTACTAAGTGTGAAGTGAAATATTATATATGTATGTATAATATTATGTTTTCCAAAATTGAGGATATGGAAAGGTACCTTCCATTTATACTGTGTGACTGTGTGATGGTGATGGAACTCGAGATGAGTATCCATTTAAAAATCGTAGCTACGTAGTATTTCCATTAGTTGGATGACCATTTATATTTCCATTAGTTGGATGACCATTTATATTTCCATTAGTTGGATGACCATTTATATTTCCATTAGTTGGATGACCTTTTGTATTTCCATTAGTTGGAATGTCCTTTTGGACTGGTATAGTGTGCTAGCGTAATTCGAGGGGCGAGATGCCTATGGTTACAAGCGATTCCACTGGGATAGTGGCGTAACCGCCGAGTATACCGCGATCTAGTTACACTCGGGTGGTAGCGTAATTTGAGGGGCGTGATGCCTACAGTTACAAGCGATTCCACTGGGATAGTGGCGTAACCGCCGTGTAAACTGCAATCTACAAACCAAAGCGTAATTCGAGGGGCGAGATGCCTACGGTCACGAGCGATTCTACTGGGATAGTAGCGTAACCGCCGTGTGAACCGCGATCTTTGGCAACAACCATGGCGTAATTCAAGGGATGAGATATCCACAGTTACAAGCGACTCTACTGGGATAGTAGCGGAACCGCCGAGTAAACTGTGATCCATGGGGGAATGTGCTTTCCATATCCATTTTTAAAAGAATTTTTAAAGTATTTTCACTGGGAATTGAAGCAAGTATATTTAGTACTTGGAGATTGTTAGACTTGCGCCTGGCCAGCGTATGCCTAATGTCTTTAAGAACGACAGTAGACTTGTTAAATTTCGAGTTAGCAAGTATTTTCAAACTTTAAATAGCAAATCAATTATCTGAAATTAAAGTGATGTAAATTCCAACCTAATGAATTAAGGAAGAGGATTTTTGAAATGTTTTGAAAGTCCACAGCTTTGGAAAAGTTATAATATGTAAAATTTCTTAAATGTAGTGTTTCAAATTTAAAATTTGGGTTTTGTAAGTTGAAAATTTTAGTAAAGATTTTTTTGTGTCTTGATTGTAGAAAATAATAAACAAAAGAGTTAATTAGCAAAGCTAGCGAGATAAAACAAATAGAATGAATCCTATATTCATTCATCTTTAATAAGTGTTGAACTTGATAAAATTGAGTAAAATATAAATATTAGTGAAATTTTAACAATCATTTTTCCTTACTTGTAATTTCGGGACGAAATTCTTTTAAGGAGGGGAGATTGTAACGATCCTAAATTTTGAACAATTTAAATTGTGAATATTTAATTAATTTTGAATATTTGAATGATAATTTAAACTGAATTTCCGATATAACAATGAAATTGGTGATTAAATATTTAAAATTTAATCTATACAAAGCTGAAGAAAAATTTAAACTTGACTTTGGAGTTGAAATTGAATATTTAATTTGTAATTGAAATTCAAACTAATGACTTAAGAAAATAATTTGGATTCAAGAATTTTTATTTATGTAAATTAATAAATTGATGGTTAAAATTTTAATAACATTCTTTTCTTTAGCTTAAATAAAAAAAAAAAAAAATCAATACAAAATAAAATAAACAAATACACTTAGTAAAAAAAAAATTTAACAACATAACTTAAACAAAAATTTACAAAACAAAGTAATGAAAATAATTAGACAAAACAAATTGAATTTAGATAAATAGAAAAAAAAATAAGAGGAAAACTTGTTTATGGTTTGGGCTTTGAAATTTATACCGGCCCACGTTTGAATACTACTGCCTTTATCTTTAACCCGATTCCCCTTTATCTCACTTTACCATTTTCATTTCTAAACCCTAAACGAAATAACGAAACAAAATGGCGGCCTCTCCAAATTTTTGCTCGTCTTCAAATTAGGGCTTTCGGCTTCGATCTGCTCAATTGACTTCTTCGTCTCTGCTTCAATTGCTTCGATCGATCCTCTGGTTTTCGTTCATCTCTGCTTCGATCCGCTCTTCATGATAAGGTGAGTTTCTCCTCACGATTAATCTTCATGCAAGTTTTTAGATTTGTTTTGAAGTGAATGCTTGGTTGCATGCTGGGAATTGTGGGTTATGCATTATCAGTTGCTTGGATAAATTTATCTAAACTGTTGAACCAATAAGTACTTGATTGCATGCTTTGTTTTGGTGGTTTGTGGTTTTCAGTTGCTCGGTTAAAATTGAATTCTAGACCAATAAGAACAGATGGCTCACTGCATGTTGGTTGTTGGTTGTTCTTTTGCTATGAATTGCTCTGTTAATTTGTTATTTAAACTGATGAGGACAAATACTATTGAATTTAATTTTATTTAAACTGTTAAGAACAGAAGCTACTTAAATTTTAATTAAACTGATGAGAATGGATGTTATAAATTGTATTTTTAAATTGATAAACACAGATACTATAATTTTTAATTAAATTGATGAGAGCAGATGCTATATCCAAACTTTGCTCGTTATGTTTGTGGCTGCATGTGTTGGATTTGGCTTTGTTAAATGAATATTTGTACTGCTTTATGTGTATGTTGTTGTTAGAAAATGCTTGAGAATAGGAAATAGTTGTTGATCATCTCCGATCTTGTTCAGAAAACTGTTTTCTTAAGGAAAACCTGTCAAAAATCCTTTTTCTTTTCCCTTTGTCTCTTTTTGTTTCAATGGATTTTGTTTCAGTAAAACAAGATGGATTTTGTTTTAAACTTGTAAAGGAATCAAAGCAAAATGATTTGGATGCTTAAAATATTTGTGTGAATCTACATATACCCCTTTCACTGGCCATTTGCAAAATGAAATACTGCATCTTGTTTTCTGTGAATAACATCTTTTTTTTTAACAAAAAAAAAAAAAAAATTTAAGTAATTTTAGTTGCTTAGTTTATGCCTGTGATAATCATATTGAAGTGGATGATTGAGATGGAATTTCATGTGAGATGTATGTTTCTGAATGTTTGTTTTCTGTTGAAATTTGTCTTGCTTGATCTTGTTTGTTCTAGCATTCCAAGTGTATATCCAGATCAAAATCATAACCTTAGATCCAAATCTTTGTTAAAGTTAAGATTTAAACAAAGTAAATATACAGTTTTAATTTTTATTAAAAATGGAAAAGAATAAAAGGAATAAGTGAAACTGTAATGTTTTCTCTGAAAACTTAATAATAGAAGAACAACTGCATGTGTGTATAAATTAGACCATCCAGTTTCATTAATTCAAGAGTAAATATTGATTTCTCAAACCAATACTTGAATTAAAGGGTATACTCTGTTATATGCATGTTGCACAGTAATCTTGGTTTGCCTGTTTTAGTTTCCAGATTGTTATTATGTTCAAAAACATGACTTCAGGATAAAATTAATATTAGAGTTTAAGTTTTTTTTAAGCATAGTATGTTATATAAGTTAGAATTTAATCTTATCTAATCTTAAAGAAAAAAATGTGAAACAAGAATAAACTGTGATGCCTCTGTACAAACAAAATAGGCAACAGAGCAAATATCTGTAAATAGTGTTTGAATGTTTCAGATTTATTTATTTAAGGTTATAAATAAATTACTTGACTAACAACTTGATTTTTAAAATCATAAAAAAGAATTCTTAGTTTGCATTCAACTGAATATCTTTGGTTTAGCCTGAAACAAAATTGGGGTTTGGGTCTGCCAATCTAAGGAAATGTAGATGCCTGAGTTTCTTTTGTTGTTGTGATGATGTTTGGTGTCTGTTAACTTGATATAAAAAAAAAATCTATGTACTGCATATCTATATAAATGTGTGAATATGCTTGTGTATGCTTGTGTGTTATGCATGATGTTTGCTGTTTAATTTATTTGCCTGTTCTTAGTTCAAACTTTAGTCTAACCTGTCTGTAGCTCAATCAAGTGTTGCATTTTTGATCTCTTGAGTTGTTTCACTGCCATACTTGTAGCTTCTAAAATGTTTAAACTTCATTAGTTAAAATGTTACTCACCTGAATCTTGATGCAGAGCAGAGAAATGCAACTGAAAAAACTAGTGCTTGTCACAGAATTTTTGCATGCATGCTACTTGAATCCAGATTTTAATAAAGAAATGCATGTCTGAAACAGTTTGTATTATGCAGATGTGTTCTGAGTAACTGGACCATGATGTCTCTGTATCTTCTTTCCCACATATAAAAATCTGTTCTAATACCATTAACACATAATATAATATCTGTTAGTGTTATCAAGGTTCACAAAAAAAATGATTTGTAGAATCAGGAATCATAGTTTAAGATGTTGTTCAAATTAAATAATCAAAATGATTTGAAACTCTCTGGAAACTCAGGGTAACAGGACTAGAATTGCACATGAATGAAATACCAACCACATTAAAACATTGTGGGCATGTTCATGTTTACAGATGCTAGTAATTATGTTTGAACTGTTAGGAACAAATGTTATTGATTTCTTTCAAAATTTAAAATTTTGATAAGAACAGATGCTATGTTATCTTGTTGTTAAATTGGTAAGTGCAGATGCTACTAAAATGTTTTGTTTAACTAAGTAGTTGAGGTGCATAATTGTTTTTGTAATAAAGATATGTCTTGAGTATTGCATGCTTCATGTTGCCCAGTCTTCAATTCCATTTTTGTTTGCCTATAAATTTTCATGTGCATGTTTGTTTGACCATCTCTGTAACCATAAAACATGTAAACATCTCTGTAAGCATTCTTTGTTGTCTGCATCCCATATCCCTAATCATTGTGGCACCTCTGTTCATCTCAGTTGCATGCAACATCCTTACTGCTATGTGGGTTTGCATTTCCTCTGTCCTTTGCATATAAATTTCATTTCATGATTGAATACAAGTAGTACATTTGGATACACTTGGGTACGATTCTCTTGCATGTGTAGATAGTGGTAATTAATCTGTAGATATGAATGCATTAGGATCTGCATGCTCTTGAAAAAAAATGTGAAACAACTGTTCTTTAAAAATCTGGTATTTGATTAAGGAAACTCTGTGCTTTGCTATCTAGTTCTAAAACAAGTAGTTCTGTAAAACTTATGTGCACTGGGAATTTTTATGGACTTGTTCCTCTGTATTTTGGTTGCAGAGCAGAAAAAAAAAAAAGGGGAAAATTTAACACTTCTGCATATAAACCATTTTAAACTTAGGATTTGAAACAAATGAGGTTTGTTAAGCTTAAAAATCATAAGCATGGAATCTGTTGAAGCTGGACAGTGTAGCATGGGCTTTGCATATCAGTTTCACAGTGAAATGGAATTTCATGTTAAATTCAAATGTTTAATTTTGTTTGATTTTCTAAATAGAATTTGACCATGTATTTGCATGTGGGGTTGTTTTCTTGTTGGCACTGATTGTTGCTCCCTGTTGTTGCTCTCTGTACTTGTTTCCCCTGCAAGAAGTGCATGTTGCTGCCTGCCCCTTATTCCCTGCCATACTTGTTTCACCTGTTGCTTCCATTTTGGGACTGTTTGATATGTTGTATTTTAGTGCATGCTACTGTCTGCACTTGGGTATATTTCTGAGTTGCCCACTTTGAATCACTTTATTTGTGGTCTTCTGCTTCCATGGTTGCAGCCTGCTCTTGTGGTCCTTGTTTTGGTTGTGTGCAGTGATTTTGTATTTGGGGCTGTTTGGATTTGTTGTGCACTGCATAGTGCCTTGCCTTGTCTGTTTTGGAGTTATGCTTGTATACTTGCAGTGATTTGTCTGACTCGTGCACGTGGGTTGGCGAGGCAGTGCACATGGGTATGAGTACACGTGTGTACTGCAGCCACACATGTGTATAAAAATTTGGAATCGCTAATGTGAAAATCTATAATAGGATTTAACTGATTTATTTGTTCACCATAACTGTAACCATTTATTTCAGTTCATTTCAAATTTAATTACTTGAATAAAGATTAATCCTGACTCGAGTGTTTTTGTGTTTTGCAATTAACGCTCGGGTCAGACCGAGTATTTTTACAGCTTGGAGTTTGCGCGCAGCGAAGTTAGAGAGAGAGGGGAAAGCACAACTAAAGCTTTTCAGAAAATTTTTTTTTCTTGTACTTAATAAAATTTGTTTCCGCTGTATAAAATGTAACTTATTGTATTAACTCTGATAATTGTATATAAAAGAAAGTTCATTTATGAAAAATATATTATTGTTTTGTGATTCTGTGACTGATTCTGTTTAAATTCTATAAACTAAATAACAATCCGTCATTTTGAACGTTTCTAGTTGGTTTAATTACCGGCTAGAGGCGGTCAAGGCGGCGGGTCGTTACATGTTCCTTGCCTTGATGTGGGAACTGATTATTCATTCACTTAGCACGAAGCCGACCGAGTAGGTTTGATTATTGTTTGGATTAAGAATGTTGATTCGAGTAGTGCAGAGTGTATATGCGACTCCAATCTATCGACTTCCTTCTTGGGCGAAGGATAGCAAGTTGAGAATTGAAAAATATGGTAAGTCTATGAGAATTGGTTTCCAGATGAGGTTGAGGGGCCTATTTATCGTTGTTGGTCTGGAGAGACCGGGGTCGGATTTATACAGGAACTACTTTGGACCAATATATGCATTCGAAAGTGCATTTTATGACGATGACTTCTGAAGACGGAGATGTTAATGATGCAAGGCTACTTGCCACTAGTCCCTAGGGTGAAATTTACCATATTATGTATATATGGTGGCAGTAGTGCTTTGTGACAAAAATCTATGATATGTAAGGACTTCTCGATACTAATTCTAGGAGTAATTCCCAATAGGATGTGGTAGGAGAGTGCCTTCGGTTTGTCATTCCTTGACAACTTCTATGGACGAATGTCTGACAATGCATTTCTGAGATCACAACGTTGACTTTTACAAACGTACATCTGTTTGCTGGCGGTGAAGGCAACTTCTCTTAGCTTAACACCCTTGTTTGAGATGTACGAGCTCAAAGGTTGTATGTTGTGGAAGTCAATAGTGATCGAAGGAATGGTAGTGTGACATTCAAAGTGGAATATGATATGTAAAACGTAAACATTACCCTAAGCCTCATCATCCGATAATGACTTAAACAGGATCCGCCGCAGGGCTATGTGGTTCGCTACCATAAGGGTATGTTCATCACCTTTCTAGATAACCCTTTATATGTCGAGTATGCGGTGTATGCTATGAGTCGTCTCGGATAGGTTGGCTACGAATGGGATGATGTAATATTTGGTTTCTATCGAAGCCATGTATGAGTGCGAAATAGGGATATACCGGTTTTGCCAGATGTAGAGAATTGTTTGTGTATCCTTAGTACATTCCTCTAGAGATGTACTGTATGGAAGGTAGTCACTTACCTGCCTTTATATAGAAATCCATTCTCCAATACGTGCCTGCCATTTTGTTTGTACAGCCTAACATATTCTGGAATTTTGATAATGATAATAATTTCATCTATGATTAAATATTATTTGTATACAAGACACTAATATAATATCAGATAATTAGATATGAAATATTTTGATTATCGTAAAGTAAAACCCATCTGTATTTGTATACAGCGTGGTCTTACGAGATACTTTTGTGTTGATAAAGAAATTTTTTATAACTTTAAAATAAATTTGAGATGTAATTTCCCACACTGGTTCACCAGGCTGATCTGGGCGTTCTTCCGTTTCAATGTTCGGATCAGACCGAGCAAATCTATAGATTTGGATGCTTTGGAGCTTCAGTAGACGAATTGGAGGTCTTTGAGTCATAACCAAGTATATGTTTATTTTCCAATGCATTGTTATTTAAATTATATCAGCTTTCGTGAGGATTGGTTATTATAACTATCCAGGCTGATGATTGTGATTTGTTATTGTACTCCGATGAATATATGTAAATTATATTATAGTTTCTCTTTTGTAAAGTTCATTGATATCATATTCTATGTTTTTCCACTGCGATTGTGAGATTCTATGTTTGTTTTTAGTTTCGTTTTCTCTTCTTCTTTCTTCTTTCTTTCCCATAACTATTCACATCTTTGTTCGATTTGGGTTGGACATGTGTGGTCTATTGTCAGCTCAAATCGGGTGCGGTTGTAGGTCATTTCATTTGGTACCAAAGCTAGAGCTTAGGATTATGCAAACACCTAGACTTTGGTTGAGTACTCATTATAGATAGGATCACTAATACCCTAGAATGAGTTTGAGTGTATTACATATAAGCATGTTTTTGTTAGTGATTATAAAAATGTTTTACATTATGTTAATTTATCAGTTGAGTGGCTAATGAATTCTGGTCGATACATGGGGCGCCATGTTACCGATAGAGGTTTCTAAACGCTTAAACAAGGAAAACTGACACAGCATTGTTTTGAAATTTGGTAAATGAAATAATTTTGCCTAAATTATTTTTCATATATAAATGAACAATTTTTTTAGAAATTATTATATTTATATATAGTGTGTTTGGTTGTAAGTGAACGATAATATTTGATTATTATCATTTGTTGTTTGTTGTTTGAATTCTAATAAAAAAATTATTATAATAATAATGTAAACAAAGATAAACAATTAAGAAATGATTTTATATAACAAAATTGAAATTATATATAAATAAAATTTATAAATATGATTTGTACATAAAATGGATTTAAAAGAAATAAAAAGCACCGAAATTGCTTTAATCGCTGCAAAATAATTCTTGTGATGACTACAACATCACTGGCATTCATTTTTGAGTTTATGAGTGATGGGTTTCTACCATTGGAGTTTAGTTTAGTAAAACTAGTTTTGGTTTTTAAATTTCAAAAAATAAGATTTGATATAAAAAGGAATTATATAAAGTATAGATTCAAAATGATTTGAAAAAAAATAAAAAAAATTAGGTGTTTATATTCTAAAAGTTGTTATCCAAGTGTTTTATTGAAAACATAAGAAACTAAGTTTTATAACTTATAAATTTTGAGAATTAGCAAGTTAAAACAAATTTAATTTTTTGAATATAAATGTTAAGAAAAGTAAATTTCAAATCAAACTATAAAATGAAATTTAACTTAAGTTAAGTTAAATAAAATGAATTTTGAAATGAAATTTAACTTAAGAAAAGTTAAGTGAAATTAAATTTTATTTATAATTAATTAATGAAATGAACTAATGAAATAAATAAAAGAAATAAATATGTACTTGAGTTGTAAAGTGAAAATAAAAATTAGTGGTTGTATAAAATGTTTATAATAAACTTAAGTAAATAATTTTATGGGATGGTTGTTAAGTGTTGTTAGTATATAATAAATATATTAAGTAATGAATATGGAGTGAAATGTTGTTAAACATAAAATGAATACGAAAAATGAAATTGAATAAAATGAATTTTGATAAATGAATGTTAATCAATCGAAAGTGAATAATTAAATGTAAATAAATTAAAGTTAAAAAATTGAATAAGAAGTAATTGAACGTGAATATAATGAAAGTGAATCTAAAGAATGTGAACAAAAAAGAATGTGATAAAATAAGAACCAATTGTTATTGTTTTATTCGCATAACCGTCAGATCCAGATTCGAATATACGAATTTGAGGTAATTTAAATCGATCTAAGTTAGGATTTTTCACTCGATTCTTTACGGTGAACACTAAATATGGATTTTTGATTGATTTTGATATTTTCTATCACAGTATATGGCAATGCAAGAAGAATGGCAGTTTCTAATTAAGGAACCGAATCTAAGTCTGCACTAGAGTGGTCCTTGTGAATGATACTAGTTCGAACGGTCATATATAGTTTTATGTACGGATGATATATGTACATTGTACGAGCTCTAATGAATTATATATTGACATTTGAAAATGCAAATTAATATGGATATGAATTAATAGAATGCATATTAATTGTTTGATGGTTTCTTTTATTACATTTGCATGTTGTTATTGTATATTCTATGTTTTAAATTGATATTACTTTCCAGATACTTGTTCTTATTGGTTTTTGAGTGATTAGTATGGGCGGATGGCATATGCTTCACATTTGGAGCTCACTTTCGTATTATATTGATTGTATATGCTTGCCAATATAATAAAAGGTACACATCAATTACATATCGTACTTTTATACGTTTTCCCTATGGGATGCCTCATCCTTGAAGAAGAGATGTATATTTATGATTATATATATATATTCTGATAGAACCGTGCAAAGGAGATGCTGGCAAAAAAATTCATAAATTTAAGGCGTTATTTTTTTTTAAGAAATTTGGATAATTTTTTTGATGACTAAAATTTGGATTTTGGTTTCATACCCGTAATGACCCACATTTCCGTACAAATTTAAACTCACATTTTCCATACTTGTCCAGCCCAAATTGCATGGGAAGGCGGATAGTTAAAAGAGAGGAAGTAGGAAGAAGATAGGAAGAAGATAGAAAGAAAACTAAACAACACAAAATCTCACGGCGGAAACGAATAATCTATAATATAGAACAAATCTTTACATAAAACAAAATTGTAATGTTTATAGTACAGATAACAAATCGGAGTATACCAACCTATACAGCAGGGACAGTTATAACACCCTATCCTTATAACTGCTGCTAAACATGACTAAATACAATGGAATTATAGTCATCTATGTGAATACGTCACTATCCCTCAAGCACCTTGTCTGAAGCTCCAATTCCATCTAAACCTGAAAATATGCTCGGTCTGACCAGAGCAATCAGGAAAAACTACGCCCGGTGTAACGATCCTATTTTTCGACGTCCGAAAATTGACATCAATACGTCCACTGTATTAAATTTCGTACAATCGAATGCCCAAAAATCAGACCATAAGGAAAGAAGAAGGAGGTAGAAGAAGAAATAGAAAACAATATTAGAATCTCACATCGCAGCGGAATAATATATAATAGATAAATGACTGATCTTTAAACAAAAAGAACTGTATATGTTTTATGCATTACATCATCAGAGTACAAAAAAATTCAGGGCACACAACTGGACTGTTATCATAACCTGTCCTCACAAAGACTGACTACGTAGTTAATCATACATAGCGGAATATACATCAAATACGTGTGATACGTCTCGCCATCCAGCTCGTCTCCTAAGATTCACAGCATCCTTTCATGTATTCTATAATACTTGGTCTGACCCGAGCATTATAGTGAAATAACACCCGAGTCAGTCTGGAAAATCAACATGAGTAAATACACTCAACTAGATTGTTAAAGTTTCTAAAATCCTTTGAAATTAAAGGTATCTCGTAAGACCATGCCGGGTTTTTAGCTTATGATAAACAAAACGCTTTTTATCAAATCCGTCTGATATTATAGTAGTGTCTATTGAAAGTAAAATAGAATCTAGCTGAAATGCTTGCATCTTACGTTCCAGCAATAGTTGGGCATAATCAAAACCGTACAGGCGCTTATTGGAGATTGGATTCCATACAGTGGCAGGGCTACTGGGGTACCGCCCGTCGCAGTCCCTCGTCTAGTTCAGAGTACCGAGGATCCACCCTAATCCCCTGCAATACAAGACCGGAGCTACCCTTTACTAATAGTCTGAATAAGATCACCTCGCGGTTGGAATCAGCAACCGCCCACATAGCCGAAATAAAGGGACATCTAGACAAGGGTGACCTTACCCTAATTGGTTGCTAGTCACTTTGCCTTGCTGCACCTCCCCTATTTTAGTCATTCCCGGTTGATAATGCTTGAGGCTATGTGTTACCTTTTTAGCACACATACACTTAGAATGCTCATCGACCCTCTGACGATGTACTGATAGCATTCGTCCATACAAGTCTGTTCTCGGTCCGAATGGAACCGAAGGCACTACTCCTACTACTTCCATTTTGGAATCACCCTCGAGATTAGTAGCGATTAGCCCTTGACTTCACTGCTCCATCTTCGACTCCAAGCTCTTGTCTTCCTCACGAAAATGTTCAAACCGGATCGAAGTGGTTTTCGGAAAATTAATCTCGATCCCGGTCTCTTCGAAATGATCAGCGCATTTGCCAATATTGATAGTTGATTATTTAACTATCATATAACATTCACAAAAAATCATCAGGCTTTAATAGTTTCCCAAATTATTTAAAAATATCTTCGCAAAATATTTTTCTACACGTTAACCTTTTGAAAATAGTTTTCAAATCACTTTTTCTCTCGTGGAATAAATTTCCACCCAATTTTTTAATTTCCACTGAAAATACCAAGTCTTATTACCATAGATTTTAAATAATTTAAATCACTTTATCCAAAATATATACTTTAAAATGCTTAAAATAAAAACTACATTGAAACACTTATTTAAAATACAAGTTATGAAATTTTATACTAACTTTTCAAATAAAAATTTAAGCCGAACTACTTTTAAAATAAAGCTACTTTATAAAATATAAATATTTAATGATTAACTTTTAAATCATAATACCAATTTAATCTTTAAAATAATTACTACTATAAATAACTTAATAAATATTTACCTTTAAAATTTTAGACAACTTAAATAATAATTTCTCAAAAACATTATTTTAAATAACTTTAAAACTTCTAACTTATACTTAAAAAATCTGCTTTGAAAACATACTTGGCTTTTCAGGAAAATACACTTTCCATTCCAAAATAGTCCATTTAATCAGTTAATAAATCCTTCTCGATTTATCCCAATTTACGTCCCAAATCCATAAATTTTCTTTTCCACACTTTTAAAAATAAACCACCATTTTTTTTAAATTACCTATTCCTTTATAAATTCCCATCGTGAATTTATACTTTCAAATATCCACCGATATCTTATTTCATTTTATAAACCCAGTTTATAAATTCCATAGTCTCATTTTCCTTAAGCACGGTTTCAACACTTAATCAATTTTCAAATCGATTACAAGAATTTACTCCATTTAAAAGTAAATTCCTTTACTTATTAAATAAAACCATTAATTTCAGATTTTACTCCTTTATTATGATTTAAAAGCTTTTTAAACTGAAAATACCAATTTCACACTTTTTCCAAAATTCTTCTTATCTCTTCTAACAATTTTTAACCTTGAATTTAAAAATAAATCCTTTATTCTCTTAAATAATATCATTTAGTTTAAAAATTCATTTATTCCCATCTATTTAAAAATCACCTTTCCCATACTCGGAATTTAATTATTAGAATTAAAAAAACAACTTTTATCCTTTTCCAATTCATTCTTTAATTATCCAAATTCCTTAAAATTATTTTACTTAAAAATTCTCTCTTTTATTTCCTTCAAAAATCTAATTTTGATATCTTAAAATATCAAAATATATTCAGTCAAACATAACATTCAATAATTCCAATTACCAATATAATCTATCACCGCTTATCAAACAAATCATATCACATATTATAAAATAAATTCAACATTTTGAGGAATCCAGTTGGATCCCTCCAACATGTTTCCTTGCATCCACAGATGTTAGCACAGTATATAAATACCAATCCCACTTCGAGGGTGATATCGTGGTATAAAGAGTCATCCGCTATTATGCAGGGCACATAGGGTCTCATCTACTATATAACGTGGGAAATCAATCACTCCAATATATATATATATATATATATATATATATATATATATATATATATATATATATCATCCATACTGATAATAGATCATCAATCCAAGCAATTAATCCAATAATTTAAAGTTAACTATTTAAATTTAAATGGTAGTCCAAATGAGTGAGATTAACTCACCTTTATTTTTGTTTCAATGTATTTCCATTTCGACTTGTTTTTTACGTTTTTTAGACCTTGTAACAAACATTATAAGGTTTTATTAATATTCGAATTGATCGAACAAATTAATTACTGTTTAATAGTTTTAATTTTAACTAATGATTTAATTTAAACAAATAACTAAATTCTAAACTAATCTCCCTTTAAAGATCTTTTAGTAACTAAAATAAATTAAATAAGTAATTAAATAAGTTAACCATCTTCATATTTATTTTTAAGATGAAACGGTAAGTGAAAATATATCTATATATATGTATATTTATTCTTTATTTTTCTTTTGAAATCACATATATATACTTATAAAATAACTTATATAGATTTAAAAATCCTATTTTAAATAAATATTCAACATTTTAAAATCCCCATATAGTTTTCAAAATATTATCTTTGAAACTATATACACACTTATAAAAATAATTTATATTACCATTTAAAGTTTCTATTTTCCTAAATTTTATCTTCGTATATTCTTTTCTGTTTATTGTTATTATATCTACAAATCAGGACTTAAATTAAACCATGTTCATACTTACAGTAGGTTCAAGCATATATCACATATATACATTTTTTTAATCCATATTTTTTTTAAATTAAATTAAAGACAAATAAAATAAACAGCTACCTCACTGCTCAATGAACATGACTTGACTACGACAACTCGATTGAGCCACACCACCCTTCAGTCGCCATCGAACATGAAACCCTAGCCGACCCCTACATCCCACATGAGCTCTAAGCCTCGCGCCTCCATCTTCTACGCCTTGCCTCATCATAGATCGAATCCCTAACGGCGCTGTCCTCTATAGCACTTCGTTCCCCTGAGCAGCTTGAAACCCATCACCAACGGCACTGCATGCCGCGCGTATACATCAAACAGATGCCGATACCTCGATTGAGTTCGGTCTGCTTCAAATCTTGAATCGACTTAAATTTTCGATCTACCGAAGTGACCACTGCAAGAATCGATTTTGAGAAATTGATTGAAGGAAAGAATAGGATATGAGAATTTATTCTTACTATCGAACGAATTCTTTTTTTAGACTGAATTCGATTTCGATTTTGTTTTAAGCTTAAATGAAGAGGAAAGAATTTCGACTTCGGCCATAAATTTTCTTCGATCTGTTATATGTGTTGGGTTGTTTATTTTTGAGGGGACGTGTATTCTACCTGGTGGACACGTGCTTTAAAATTTCTAGCGCGAAAACATTATTATATTAAATACATATGTATATATTATATTTTGAATTCAAATCATCTCGATAACACAACTTAAAATCTTGACCTCCTATCGATGCGTGCTGCTAGGCGTTTATAATGTTATACCCCTATTCCGAACGCGATGGAAAAGGTTTCGAGCTCTAATTCGATCATATGGAGATGATTGCTTTTTTGGACCCAGTTGTTATATTGAATTTTCAATATAAATTTCAACGCGTTTATATACCGTACGATCACACGATAACTCCAAACACTACGAAATTTGAAATCCGATAATAATACATTATTATGGATCCAATAGAACTGGTTTCGTTGTATTTCGAGACTGTGCAATGGAAGGCTGTTTTTAAATATCAATTTAATCGACATATTTTTAAAACTGAACAAATCACCTTTAAATTCAATTTTAACACTTCTATTATCTTCAGCACCATCATTATAAATTTCATAAGCCTTTAAAAAATCTTTAACAAGCTCAAAATTCCCGTTTCAGCAATTTACTCGATTTTCAATTATTAAATTCAATAAATTTAAATTATCCAATAAATAGTGATATTTGAAATTCAAGTTAAACTAACTTTCAAATATTTAAAATCAATTAAATATTCTAATTTCAAATATCTAAAAATCTCAGGCCGTCACACCAGGTCAGTTTGGTAAATCCAGCATGAGAATCTAAATCACAAGGAATTTTATTCATCATAACCATCAAAATCCTTTTAAAATCAAAAGTATCCCGTAAGACCACGCCACACATAAACACGACATGTTTTTCCCGTACGATAACCAAAACCTTTTATAAAAAATCCAATGATACTATAATAGTGTCTAAGTACAAATACTTATTCAAATAACCAAAATTGTGACATTAATTAAATTCCAGCATACTAGGCTCTACAACCAAAATCGTAAAGGCCCATTTTGGAGAATGGATTTCCATACAATGACTAGGTATTGGGTTACCATCTATCACAGTATACATCTAGAAAAATGTACCGATGACCTTGTTGGGATCCCCTACAACAAGACCGGCCTACCCCTAACCTGGATAGTACCGGATATGTTATCATCCCGGATGTTCCCACCCTTATCAAGAGCTCTTTTTCCATGCATCACCGTATCCATAATTTATAATATTTCTAAGGGTATCTAGAAAGGTTACAAACCCTAATTTGGAGTGACCCACTTACCCTTACTGCATCTTCCTTGAATTTCAGGCATTCTCGATTGATGAGGATTGAGGTTACGATTACCTTTTAAGGAATTTACACTTGGAATGCTCATTGTCCTCTAATGACAATGTATTGATAACATCCATCTATACAAATCTGTTTAGGGTCTGAACGAAACCGAAGGCACTATTCCTACTACATCCATTTTGGAATCGTTCTCAGGATTAGTAGTGATTAGCCCTTGCAATTCAGTGCTCCATCTTCAATTCTACGCTATTGTCTTCACTTAGAAAACGTATTTGTTGGATTGAAGTGGTTTTTCGGATAACTTATTCGATCCTAATCGCTTCGAAACAACGTTCGATATTTTCGGTAATCTCAACCCTAGTTCTTTAGGAAATAAACAGATGAAAATAAGATCGGAGATCACCTCCTAACCGTAAGTAGACGGATTTCCTTATCATCTACCTAAAGAACGAAACGAGTTTATTTATACAGTATAGCACCTTCGATGGTAACAATACCATATAATCCCAGTGTTTTTCCTAGATATTTCCAAAGTTATGTTTTCGGTCCAAATTTGATAGTCGGTTATTTAACTATCAAGTAAACAATCATTCAGCCAAGGATTCCATTTCTCACTTAAATCACTAAGCCCTACTTTAATTTAAATTTCAATAAATTAAATCCTTTTATCAAAAAGGTATATACTTATCTCACCGAAATAAGTATATTTACAAATCATCCCTTTCAAAAATATTTGAAAACTTTGTAAAATAATATGGAAAGCACCATGCGGTATCAATCATGGATTCGCAGCTCAATGATTATATCTCTATTCACAGCTCAATGATTTCCACCATAAAAGTATACCATTACTTTCCGAAAACTTTATTTAATAATTATCTTAAACTAATACTTATAAAATTTCTATATAACTTTTCCAAGTTTAATTTAGGAAAATGCTCTTTTATAAAAGTTTACTATATAATATATGATTTTTAAAACCTTACTAATATTTGAACAAATTATCTTTGAAATAATAATAATATCTTAATACTAATTAACTCCCAAATAAAAATTAACTTTTAAATCCAATTACTACAAAATAACCTTAAATAAATAATTATATATAACCTAAACATTTTAAATAATTAAACAATTTTAAGAACAATAATTAAATACTTTTAAATAACTTTTAGTAATTATAGAATATTATCTTTAAATCATTATCAAATAATTATTTATTATCTTTAAATAGTAATCATCCTTAAACAACTTTAGTTCAGACGTCAACTTCCAAATTTAGGAAGAGGCTTAGTAAATCCAATGGTACTTAACCAAGTCACCATTAATTCCAATAGCTATTTAAGTTATAATCCAAGTATTCCCATAGCATCATATATGTAAATTAAAACTCACAATTAACAATTAATCGTTAGCACAACACTTATCTACAACTTGTCGATTGGAATATAATTAAGTGTCCATGCTATTATAACAACAGAACGGGCTTTATTTCTGCCAAATAAATGTCTAAATTTAACCTATCCAATTAATAATAGCAGAACGATAACTTATTTTTCTAAACAGTGCCCAAATAGTTTATTTAGCAGAACAGTGATTTTTTTCCGCTAAATAAATGTCCAATTAACCATATTCAATTCAAATTAACTTAACAGTATTTATTCAGCTATTTAATAGCATAAACAAAGATAATTAGAATCAATATCCAATAAAAATAAAAATCAATGCATATGATTTCAATCAACGATTAATTGTCAATATTCAATTCATTTACAATTCAGTACTGAACTATTTTCAACAATCGAGTCAAGTTTATTTTTAAATCCAAATCACTTATTAATTAAAGAAATTGTAAACTAATTTATTTTCAATCAATAAATAGTTCATTTAACAATTAATTAATCAATTAACCTATAATTAATCAATTTGGAAATTAGTTGATTATTTAAATCATTAAATTTTATATTGTAGAAAAACTCGACGGTATTATTTCTGATGACAATACTCCATGATGGGATTTCGTCGCAAAAACCTGTCCGTCGATTGGATTCAAATTGAAGAAGAAATATAGTTTTAAAATTTAAAGATTTATTTAATAATGAAACTAATTTAATTTACATAGAGACCAAGCCCCTCCCAAATAAAACAAACCGGGCCAATTATATTTCTTCCCCTACTCCTTTCCTTCTCTCTTCTTCACTCATGTGCTAGGAGCCATGCACGAAACCATGCACACATGTGTGCACATACATGCAGATTCATTCGGGTTCAAACTCGTACCAATCGTACAATGACAAGGAGAATAATTTACTAAGTGCACAATTCCGTTCGCCTCAGCAAACATCCGATCGTTGCTTAGAAGATTATTCTGATCACCACAAAATAAATCGAGACTCATTCCCAAACTAATCCAAAGAAATGCCCATTTTCCACCAAATTTCTTTTTTTCAAAGATATTTGTACTCAAATATATTCCTAACAAACTATTTCCAAAATGTTGATACACCAAAAACCCTTTAAACCTCGAAAATTATTTTTCCAAAATCATCGGGGTTTTAAATTCTCAAATTCCTCTTATTTATAAGGCACATCTTTAATAAATCAAATTTATAAGTCATTTCCATTTAGAGAAAACCATTCCCAAAAATTTTTGTTGCAAAAATATTCTTGCTTTCTTATATAAATCAATTTTCAAGTATTTACTCCAGAAATATTTAATTTTTTCTTTTAATAACTTCTTTTATAAACCTTAATTTAATACAACCAACTTTTATATTCTACCTTTTCCAAATATTATTTCAAAATATCCCAAATGTTATTTTAATAACATTTACTTAAACTTAATCAACTCAGGCTTATATTTCTAACATATTCATTCCAGAATATTCAAATTCTCTTTTCAATAAATTCCCTTAGAAATCAAATTTCTACTCAACGTTATTAATGAACGCCTTATATTCAAATTTGTGAAATTTAATTTACAAGGTACTCGTTTCATTGTTTCCAGTATTTTTATTACCCAGTCTTGATTTCCAAAGGAAGATTCAAGATAGATTTATGGATAATAGTCAATGCTTAAAAATGGACAAGCATAACCATTCAAATCCTAGATGATAATAAAGGAATACTATTACTCTTAACAACCAAGCACAACCAAGAATAACCATGGAAAACTATTTTATATATATAATATATTTCCAGGTAAAATTAATCCATTTGTCCATTTTAAAACAATACTGTGTCAATTGGTCTTGTCCGAGTGTTCAGGAAATCCCTATCGATAACGTTGGCCAAATGTATCGACTAGAATTCTTAAGCCACTCAATAGAACAAACAACACAATACAAAATATTTTTATACCATTAACAAATACGCGCTTGTATATACACACTCAAACTCATTCTGGGATACTACTGACCCTATCTCTAATGAGTTCTACCCCACCAAAGCCTAGGTATTCGCTCAACCTAAGCTCTGAAACCACGCTGTAACAAACCATATTTCCGTACAAATTTAAACTGACATTTTCCGCACTTGTCCAGGCCAAATTGCACGGGAAGGTGGATAGTTAAAAGAAAGAAAGTAGAAAGAAGATAAAAGAAAACTAAATAACATAGAATCTCATAGCTGAAATGAATAATCTATAATATAGAACAAATCTTTACATAAAACAAAACTATACTATTTATAGTACATATAACAAATTAGAGTATAACAACCTATACAACATGGATAGTTGTAACGCTCTATCCATACAACTGCCGCCGAACACAACTAAATACAACGGAATATAATCATCTATCTGAATACTTCCCTGTCCCTGCAGCTCCTCGTCTTAAGCTCAAATATCAATCTAAACTTGGAAATATGCTCGGTCTGACCCGAGCAATTTGGAAAAACTATACCCGGGTCAGTCTGGTAAAACCAGCATGAGAATTTAAATCACAAGGAATTTTATTCATCGTAACCTTCAAAATCCTTTTAAAATCAAAAGTATCCCGTAAGACCATGCCACACATAAACATGACGGGTTTTTCCCTTACTGTAACCAAAACCTTTTGTAGAAAATCCAGTGATATTATAAAAGTGTCTAAGTACAAGTACTTATTCAAATAATCGAGATTATTACATTAATTATATTTCAGCATACTAGGCTCTACAACGAAAACTGTAAAGGGTCGTATTGGAGAATGGATTTCCATACAATGACTAAGCACTGGGGTACCACATATAATAGTACACATCTAGAAAAATGTACCAAGGACGTCGCCGGGAAACCTACAACACGAGATCGGCCTACCCGTAACCTATATAGTACCAAATATGTTGCTACCCCGGGTGTTTCCACCCTTATCAAGAACTACTTTTCCATGCATCACCGTATCCATAATTTATAACATATCCGAGGGTATCTAGAAAGTTGATAACATACTTTAATTGGGAGCGATCCACTTTGTCTTGCTACATCTCCCTTGATTTGCAGTCATTCCCGATCGATGAGGCTTGAGGCAACGATTACCTTTCAAGGAATTTACATTTGGAATGCTCAATGTTCTCCAATGATAACGTACTGATAGCATCCATCCATACAAGTCCGTTTTGGGTCTGAATGAAACCGACGGCACTATTCCTACTATATCCATTTTGGAATCATCCTTAAGATTAGTAGCGATTAGCCCTTGCACTTCAATGCTCCATCTTCAATTCCTTGCTCTTATCTTCACTTCGAAAACGTATTCATTGGATCAAAGAGGTTTTGGATAACTTATCTGATCCCAGTCTCTTCAAAACAACATTCAATATTTTCGGTAAACTCAACCCCGGTTCTTTAGGAAATAAACAGACAAAAATAAGATCGGTGATCACCTCTAAACCATTGGTGGACGAATTTCCTTATCAACGATCTAGAAGAACGAAACAAGTTTATACGTATAGTATAGCACCTTCGATGGAAACTGTACCATATAATCCCCGTGTTTCTCCTATATATTTCCAAAGTTATGTTTTTGATCCAGATTTGATAGTAGGTTATTTAACTATCAAATAAACAATCATTCAGCTAAGGATTCCATTTCCTACTTAAATCACTAAGCCCTACTTTAATTTAAATTTCAATAAATTAAATCCTTTTATCAAAAAGTTATATACTTATCTTACCAGAATAAGTATATTCACAAATCATCCCTTTCAAAAATACTTGAAAACTTTTTAAAATAAATATGGAAAGCACCATGCAGTATCAACCATGGCTTCGCAGCTCAACGATTACGTCTCTATCCTAGAGAAATCCAAACTTAACTATAGGTAATCTCTGCCTTCCGATTTCCACCATGAAAGTATACCATTACTTTTCCAAAACTTTATTTAACCATCATCTCAAACTAATACTTATAAAGTTTCTATATAAATTTTCCAAGTTTAATTTAGGAAAACGCTCTTTATAAAAGTTTACTATATAATATATGATTTTTAAAACCTTGTTAATATTTGAACAAATTGTCTTTGAAATAATATTTATATCTTAATACTAATTAACTCTTAAATAAAAATTAACTTTTAAATCCAATTACTACAAAATAACCTTAAATAAATAATTAAAATATAATCTAAACATTTTAAATAATTGAATAACTTTAAGAACGATAATTAAATACTTTTAAATAATTTTTAGTAATCATAAATAATTATCTTTAAATCATTGTCAAATAATTATTTATTATCTTTAAATAATAATCATCCTTTAACAACTTTAGTTCAAAATTCAACTTCCAAATTTTGAAAGATGCTTACTAACTCCAATGGTACGTAATCAAGTCACCATTAATTCCATTAGCCATCTAAGTTATAATCCAAGTATTCACATAGCATCACATATGTAAATTAAAGCTAACGATCAACAATTAATTGTTAGCACAACACTTATCCAATACTAGTCGATTGGAATATAATTAAGTGTCCACACTACTGTAATAGCAGAACAGGCTTATTTCTACCAAATAAATGTCCAAATTTAACCCATCTAATTAATAATAGCATAACGTTGAATTATTCTACTAAACAGGGTCCAAATAGTTTATTTAGCGGAACAGTGATTTATTTCCACTAAATAAATGTCCAATTAACCATATTCAATTCAAATTAACTCAATAGTATATATTCAGCTATTTAATAGTAAAAACAAAGATAATTGGAATAGATATCCAACGAAAATAAAAGTCAACGCGTATAATTTCTATCAACGATTAATAGTCAATATTAAATTCATTTGCAATTTAGTGCTGAACTATTTTCAATAATTGAATCAGGTTTATCAAAGAATTTATAAACTAATTTATTTTCAATCAATAAACAGTTCATTTAACAATTAATTGATTAATTACCCTATAATTAATCAATTTAGAAATTACTTAATTGTTTAAATCATTAAATTTTATATCGTAGAAAAACTCGACGATATTATTTCCAATGAAAATACTCCATGATGGGATTTCGTCGCAAAAACTTGCTCGTCGATTGGATTCAAAATGAGGAAGAAATATAGTTTTAAAGTTTAAAGATTTATTTAATAATAAAACAAATTTAATTTACATAAAGACCAAGCCTAGCCCAAACTGAACAAACTGACCCGATTATATTTCTTCCCTGCTCCTTTCCTTCTCTCTTCTTCACTCATGTGCTAGGAACCATGCACAAAACCGTGCACACATTTGTGCACATACACACGGACTTCATCCAACCAAACTCACCGCTAACCGGGTCCACATGTCACACACGACCGAAGCAACTCGCCTACCCACTAGACCCATGACAAACTTTTAGTTCGAAATGTTCGAAACTTCCACCTATACCTGTACCATCACCGACCCACAGACCACCTCGCCTCACCAAACCATGCCACCAAAGATCACCAACTCAGCCAAAAGCTTCACCGCCGCCTCCTCTTTCCTTTCCCTCTCATGCGCACCCCTGTCTCCCTCAACCGTTGCCATCATTTCCATATAACCGAGACCCCCTTAAAACTACCCAAAAATCCTAGATTGACCTCGTTAAGCCAATGCACACAATTAAAAATTACACGGCATTTTTCCAGGCTGAGCCGCCCCCTAAGCCACCCCTACACTCATCGCCACGCCATGAAATCGTCTACGCCACCGAAATTTGGCCTCATGCCCAAAACCGTTGATCCCCATATATCTTCGACCACACATAACTAAAAATCACCAAACCGCTTTCAAAAATCAAGTTTTTCAACATCGAGCGCAATCATATAATCCAAACATCAAATAATGTTATTCGAAACTTAACCAAAATTAAGTCACTTACTATAACCTGGGTCTTGCTTCCTTTATGCTTCATGAAATTGAATGAAATCAATTTTAAAATTATCCATACTCGGAAACAATCACTTTTCGTTTTGGAATCATGGTTTAAAATTGAAGGGATGTTGAGATATGGATTTTTGAAGTTAAAATTTTACTATTTTTTTTAGTATACAAAGGACAGAGAGGATTTACAGTTTCTTTTCATGATTTACAGGTTGAACTGCAACGTCTAACACATAGATGCAAGGGCATGATTACATATCAGCGCATGAATACTTGATATAAACAAGGAATTCACCAAATTATAGCTATACGGATGTATACTTAATAACCAGTAAACAAAATTTAATGTTTTACTCACAGTTTGAAAAGTAAATGAACACTGCTTACAAATCTCCTTATTCAAGCTTTACTTCTTCTTCTTTTATTTTGATGGCAGAATTTTTTTATATGTATAGGAACAATTTGAACATATTTATACATAGAAGGGAATAAGATAGTAGAAGTATAGGGTTGCTGAAGTATACATATGGTGGCTTGACTTGTATGAGCTTCATTTTTTTTGGTGGCTGGTTTGATCATTGTTTGACTTAATTTTATGGGTGATGTACTGACTTGATTTGTTATGCTTAATTTGATTTATTATATGATTCTATTTTATGTTTCGCCATCATGATGTTATCCCATGTATATATATAGATATATATATATATATATGTATGTATGTATGTATGTATATATAGATATATACATTCTTATAAACATATTTACATACTTAAATATTTCTATATACATTTATACATATTTACACATTTGCATAAACACTACTTTTTAAAAACATACACACACACACACACACATATACATATACATACTTATTAGGAACATTTGATAAAATAAAATAAATTAAATTAAAATTTTAATTTATTTAGTTAATTTATTAGTCAACATTTAATTATGCATCATGAAATTTTGTATATATACATGTAGATATTTTATCAAAAATTCGAAATGGTTAAACTATATCCATATATGTATATGTTTGTGCGTGTCTATATATATATATATATATATATATATATTATCATATTCAAAAATTAACGTTTAAAAATTTACATAATCTAATTTATATATTCAAATATCTCTAATATCAGAAAATTTAATTATTCGACTTATAAAAATTAATATCTAATATTTAAAATTAACTAATCATTTCAATAACAGATGCTAAAAATCCTGGGTCGTTACAATTACTTTGAATGCTATTCGTTGGTTTTGGAAATTTAATTTTGAATTTAAAGATTTAGAAAATGTGATAAAAAAGTTTCAACTAATTGTTATTTTGAAAAGTTAATGGTTTTTTGGCATTTTTCTTACTTGGTAATTTAAGGGATGAAATTCTTTTAGGAGGGAAGCTTGTAACGACCAAGAATTTTAGTCATTTGAATTTGAAATATTTAATTGATTTTAAATATTGAAAAGTTAATTCTATAAGTTAAATAACTTTTATTTCAAATATAGTGACTTATTTCATAACTAAATTGTTAAATTTAATATTTGGAATTGTTTAAATAATTGAATCTTGAGTTCAATGTGAACAACAATGATTACGGAAGTTGATTCTAAATTCTATTTGAATAGGAAGGAAGATAATAAACTTTTAAGTTTGAATTAAAAGTGATTTAACTGATTTTGGAAATAACTCGTTCTAATTAACGTATAAAATAGCATTCCGAGGCATTATCTAGGATTTTGACGAAACAAGTTTCATTGAATCCAAAATAATGAATTATTATACACTATAGAATTTCGTGGCGATTGATGTATCATTTAGTCATGTGAGTTCGAAAAGCACAGAATTTATTTTAGGAATTTAATTTAATATAATTTGATTTTGACAAGTTAACTTCTTTATATGATGGAATTGGCTTCCGATATATATTTCATTCTGTTCGGAATAAGGGATAACATATAGAATGTCAGGCGGTATGCTTCATTTTGAGTTCAAAAAATTTAAATGTGAATGGTGCTTTGGAAAATTTGCTATTAAAGGACATCCATTCCTTTCATTTTCCAGACCCTAATATTAGAAACCTAACCACCATTTCCCAAACCCTTCATCCAGTAGACATAGTTCATCGAAGCCACCACAGGCCGAATAGGCCAACGACTTCAACTAACAAAATGTAAAGCTCGACTATATGGAGTTATCTACTGGTTGGATCATCGAATTGTCGACCACGGCAGTGGCTATGAGGCCATGTTTGTTGTAGCAATTTTGGGTTTCGGCTTCAAAATATCGCGCGGGTGCATGGCGTGGTGGACGGCAGTTAGCAGTGATGGCGACAGGCAGTGTAGGTGGGGCGGTGGCGTTAGTTGAGCGCGACGATCCATCATCATAGGAAAATAAAAAATAAAAAAAATTCTCGGCCTGGAAGAAAATCGCATGCATGAGGGAGAGTGCGAAGATAGGTTAAGTTTTAAAATTTATTAATTAAGTTAATTATTAATCTAATTTATCTAGTACAATCACTAATCCATAACTTTCCATACGAGGTCCAAATCGAGCATGACAAGTTGCGTTGCGATCATATCAACGAGTACTACATTATGAAGTTGGATTGGATGAATTTGGAGCTAGTAGGAATTTTGGGTTAAATTGAATGACCGTTCAACTTTAATTTAAATCAGAGCGCTTTAGGGATTGCTGGAATTTTTGCGAGTAAACCCACCTCTCTGGCCCGTTTATATTCTCATATAAGTGGAAAATAATTTTATTTATATTGTTTATTGCTTGTTTGGATGATAAACGATATTTAATTGGTTTGGATATATATTCCCGCCTTTTGAAGCGGATGAGACCCTATTACGTTCTCATGTATGAGTTAATGACCCTTTATGTACAAATCCCGCCTTAAAGCGGTTGATTTATATTATTTAACTATGTATCGTATGTGATGCAAGGGGGTAGGTTGGAGGGATCCAACAGGATTCCACACACTATTGATTTTACTTTTCATATATTTCGATATATGATGTATTGGATGTCATATTTGATGACAAGTATATGTTTTTGCTTATTTAGTGCTATAGTAACACTAGGCCATATTTTTAGTATTTTGAAAAACCATAAAATTGTGATTTTGAATTGAAATAATTTTCAATGTGATTTTCGAAATATATATGTTTAATAGTTTTTAAATTATTAAAAGGAATGAAGTTATTTTTAAATATTTAAAAAATTTTGTATTTGGTGTTATAAAAATATATTTTTGAGGAATACTTTGATTTGGTACTTTTTGGCAAGTTTATAACAAGGATGTACAAAAGTGATATTTTATAAATAATCAAATAGATTTATAATCGGAATGTATAAATATTTTGTAAATGGTTTTGAAAATTATTTGGTAAATGTATTTATAAATGGATT
The DNA here is from genome assembly GCA_030765085.1 of Allium cepa. Taxonomy (NCBI): domain Eukaryota; kingdom Viridiplantae; phylum Streptophyta; class Magnoliopsida; order Asparagales; family Amaryllidaceae; genus Allium; species Allium cepa. The sequence continues at coordinate 400,530,098 of CM060939.1, read as the reverse complement.
TTATAAATAAAATTCGATTTATAAAGAAACGGATTTATAAGTGGATTTTGATAGTAAATCAAGTTTTATAAAAGAATTATTTATAAATAAAGAGATTTTATAAAATAGAGGTTTTATAAATCGAAAGGAGATTTATAAGCATAGTTTTATAAATATGGAAATAATTTGTGTTGGAATTTAAACATGGATTTCTATATAAAGGAAATATATTCAAGTTTTTAAGAGTAGAATCATCTTTTAAAGGATAGTTTTGAAAGTAAAATTTTTCGATTAAGTTAATGGCTTTAAAATATAATTAATCTTTTTAAAGTAAATTTTGAAAGTAATAATTCCAAATGGAATTTAATAAGTTTGAAAATTGATTTAAAATGGATATGTATCGAAAATGTAGATGTCAACGTTTATTGTTATAATAGAAGTTTCCAAGGAAGTATGGAAGTCATGGACTATAATACTATTGTTATATTAAATGGTTTCTAAAAGAAATGTTTTATATATTATACAGGATTTATATATATATAATTAATCAAATCCCTATACTAGTGTTGTAACAACCCTGTATTTTGTAATTATTTTATTGTATATTTTAATTATTTTTAATGTAAGATTTTGATTTAAAAACTTATTTTACGTATTTGAAATGATTAAATTTTATTATTTAAATATAAATCTTGATTTTATATGAGTTATAATTCCAAACTTGTATAAGTTGAATATTTGCCTGAAATGTTGATTTTGGTCAAAATAGTCAAACTATGCCTTTCAACATAAAATTTTAAAAGTTTAAAGATTTAATTTTTTTTCTTTTATTATGAGATTACATAAAATTATAAGAACAACACTTTTCATTTCGTTGAAATCGAATGTAAATTATGAAAGTTATACCCTTTACAGTATTGTACGTATATAGGGTTATTTAACAATGACTATTTTAAATTGTATAAATTACTTCTTCTTGGTTTTATTTTATGTTAATATGTGATAATATGTTATATTATGTATATTTTGAATTTTAAGTATTTTTAAAATGATAATATAATTTTTCTAAAGTTTATTTGAATTTATTTCAATTTATAAAGCCTAGTTGGTATTTACTGCATTTTTCTTTATTTAACTTTCTATTTATAAAAATTAAATTATTATTTTACCTTGAAAATGTTTTAAAACCAATTTTAATTCAAATTTTGTGTTAAAATATTTTTTTTGTGAAGTAATAAATTTTCCAAAGTCATTGGAGATTTTCTTGTAATTTTTATGTCAGGGTTGCTATTTTTAAGCAATTTCTTATTTCCTTTTTCTATTTTACTTAAAATAAATTATTTATTTTATTTTATTATTACTTAGTTTCGGTTTTAAATAACATTTCTGAGTTTATTTTGTTTTTATAAAATTAAAAAGAAAAGGAAATGCAAAAGATTTAGAAAGTTAAGAGATCTTAAAAGCCTGAAACGTAAAGGCGTTTTATCCGTTTCTTTTTGCAATTAATACATCAATTTATCTTAGCCATTCCTTTCCTCATCCTTTGCAGCCGACTCACTCATATTATTCACGAATTTTCAAGCTCCAAAACCCTAAAAATCATGGCCTCCATCTTGAGAAAAAAATCTGGTAATGGCTACATCTTTTTTCTACCTTTTTCTTCTCATTTTCTATGTATTTTGCCTAGTTTTCTATGCTTTCTGGATTGGCCTCTACCACCCACCATCACCACCATACTCTCCACCATCCCCTAACACTCTTCCTTGTCATCATCTTCAGCCATCATTTCAGATCCATCCATGGCCACACCTCCCTTGGTGACAAAATTCCATAAAATTGCAAATAATGTCCAAAACAATGCACTAGCTACCACTATTACTTCACCACCTTCATACTTCACCATGGCCACCACCTCTAGCCATGACCACCACCTTGCTACCACCACTACACTTCATCTTAGCCTCTGTCCAGATCTGAAATTGACATGGCCAAGACTCCATGAACCAAAACTCCACAAAAACAATGCATAAAGCCTTGAAACATTCATGATAGTCACCCTATCACTTCATATCTTCATCCACCACCTTGGCCACCACCATAGGCCGCCACCACCACCTTTTCCAGACCTTCCCACACCCCTCCATCTACTGTCCAAACCTATACAAGTATGGCCAAGCCCCACTTGACCCAAGGCCGAACCTTGTTGTGCTCAAAAATTTCATATATGTTGCCTTGATCAATTGTATGCTTCATGTTATAACCCTACCACTCCATACTCCTTCTAGCCGTGAGTTATGGTGCCAAACCTGAGCTATATCATCATCATGGATGAACCTAAGAACCTCCTAGGCCAAGCATTTGAATGGTTAAAGCAAGGTCAAGTAATATATTCCTTTGTTGCTTCGTATTTTCATTGTTTCAACATTGTTTTGCGTTGAATATTTATGTGTGTATTGTCTTGTTTTGGTTATTGTTTACAAGACAAATATCAAGGCTCTCCATTCATTCAAATCAAAAGTCATGCTATATCGTGCTTGTCGTGCTTTTGGAATCGCTCTTGTGTTTGTTGTTTTGGTCTTCAGCTTGAAAAAGGTGAGTCTTTCTCACTCTGACATTTATACTTATGAGAAGTGAATTGATGACAAGTGTTTAGTAATATAAAATGTTTATGCAAGATAATGATGATCATATGATATGCTATGCCATGTTATTACCATGTTTAAACTGTTAATTTTCACCTGACATCTGATATATGACTGTATATTGTGATATTGACCTTGTTTATATTATTCCTGTATATGATTACACTGCAAGTTCCCTGTTAGAATAGAATCATTACGGGCTGAAATGATAGGCCTGATTTATTTTATTTAATTTATTTTAACTTGGGATTACGGGTTTGAAATGATAAAACCCGGATTTTCTTTGTAAATTATGGGTTGAAATGATATATTACCCGTATCACTTTACCTAGCGTAGAAAATTTTATACAGGCACGTAGTTAAAATATGCTTTTCTAAATTTTTTTAAATATTTTAGAAATTTAATTATTGTAATATTTTGATTTGAAATTTAATAAAAATAAAATTTTTGTAAAATATTATTGATTTTCTGAATAATTGTAAGTGAAATGAATTAATGAAAAAGTTAGAAATTTTGAACGTAAGTTATTTTGGAAATTTTGATTTAATTTTAATTGGAAATTTAATTGAGTATGAAATTATGATAAATTTATGATAATTTGAATTTAAATGAATTTAAAATGATTTTTATCATATTTATGATTTTTTAATAAAGTTGAAATGTGAAATGAATAAATATTTTAAGTTGAAACTTTGAAATATAACTAGAATTGGAAATTTATGAAATTGACGTAAAGTGAACTTTTAGTTAAGCAAATAAAAATAAAACTAAGTTATATTTGAGAATTTGAACTTAAGTGTTAAGTTGAAATTTAATGTAATGGATTTTAAAATTGAACATTGCATTTTAATAAGTGGATTATTATTAAATCTTGATTTTTGAATGGAAATTTAACCCTGTAAAATCATGAACTTGAGGAAAATTAAATGATGTTATAAATGTGAAAATGCATGACTTTATAAGTTAAAAATGTTTTAATAAAAATATAACTGGTTGAGAAATTTTATTGAATATTTAAAGTTAATTAACTGCATTTTTGAAATGATATTAATTACAATGTAAATGATATTACAGCAATTGTAAATACTGTAGTTGATGATAATGAACTAAAAAAAGCTATTGAAAAAAACTATTACAGAAATTGTTGTAAGTACTATGATTTTTTAATTTAACTAAGTTTATTTGAAATTTAAGAAAACTCTATTACAACATTTTTAAACGTTGTCTTTTGTTAAATTGAACTGTTTTGAATGTAACTTTCCGTAGAGTTTTCTAAATGATGCGAAAAGTGAATTTTCACTGTTTTGATAAACTTAAGTGAATAAATGAACTTTGGAAGTTGAAATTTTTGGAAATTTAATAATTTAATTATTAAGCATAATAACTTCATTGAAATGAAAAAAAAATGAATTTTTGGAATATAAACTGTTTTAAAATATGAATTGAAATGGTATTTTAGATTGAATAAAATGAATAATGATTTGAAATGAATGAAGTTTTGAAAAGATATGATATTTTGATATATTAAAATGATTTGAAAATGAAGTTTTGAAAGGATATGATATTTTGATATATTAAAATGATTTGAAACGAAGTTTTGAAAGATATGATATTTTTGATATTAAATGATTTGAAAAACGGAGTTTGAAAGATAGGACATTTTGATATTAACATGATTTAAAAAGAAGTTCTGAAAGATATGATATTTTGGAACTGAAAGGTAGTTTTGAAAGGGTATGAAAATTTAATATATTGAAATGGTTAGAAATGACTTGATATTTATTTTGATAAATATTTGAATTGAAAGATATTTTACGATGATATATTGAAATGGTTTTGGAAATGATTTAATCTTTATTTTGATAAAGATTTGGATTGAAAAGGATATTTTATTTTGAAGCATAAAATATTTTTAAAGTTATAATTACGGGTTATAATAACGATGGGTTGTTAAAGAGACCGGGATCGAATATTGTCTTATAGCCGGCCAATACCGAAAACCACTTTAACAACCGTGTACGTGGTGGAGATTCCAGAATGAAGTAGGATGGTTGCGACGTTCTCGAGGTATATATTACGTGGACCCAACTCCCGTGAGTTGGCATATATGACTAAAACAGGAGCTATACCGGGCTACACAAAGGGTCGCACCCTTTCATCGAGCATGCTCCATCGGAAAACCATTCTATTACTATTGTGATTCGATTCGGTGGCGCCACTTTGATTCGGGGGTATTGTTCGAGGTGGGCGGAAGCTGCTGGCTTGCCGTCACCACCGGTCCGGGAGTGCAAACGGTGTATCCACCCTGGCATTGCCTCGCGTGCCGTGTCATATCCTTATATCGAGGCCACTACGATTTTGGTTTTTAAAATCCGACCGCGTTAAGGTTCACCATCCCCTTAACGCTATTTTCTATATGATTATACTTTACTGATTAGACACTACCGTATATAGCGTATATTACTACATAGTAAATAGTTTAACGGATCCTTAGAGGATGGGCGGTCCCAAGCATCCTTTAAGTTACTGATGCATTTTGTTACTGTTCACTTGAGTTGATTTACAGTTTATAAGTATTTATGTCCTGACTCGAGGGTTTTGTGTTTTGCTTTACGCTCGGGTCAGATTGATTGAGTTAGCATTCAAGATTCACCTTCGGCGTTGGAGCTTTCCTTGAAGATCCAGCCATCTATTTTGTTTCAGTATCCAGTGGTTCAGTGATGTATCTGATTTGTACCTGATGTATCCTGTTACTCTTCTGTTGTATCTTATTTAACTCTGATGTATCTTATTTTTTATCTAGTAGCTTCATGAACTACTATCTCTTTTTCTTCCGCTGCATTTTTATATACTCTGTGTCTGTGATCTGTGATTTTTATTTACTGTATATTCTGAGATTTGCCAAATTTTTATTTACAACGCGGTATTTTGAGCAATCCAATTCCGGCATGAGTGTCTACCTATACACTTATAATGGATGCGAATGGTTGAAAATACCTGGTTGTTACAAGTGTGGTTGTCGTAACGATGTTTTATGCAACATTCGTTTTGACCCAATAAATTATGTTTTGACCTTCAATTGTGAAATACACGAATCAGTTCCTATGATGATGATTTTTGAAAACATAGATCGTCCTAATATAGGGCTACTTGCCACTAGTCCCTCGGGGTGAAATTTACCATATTATGTGTATATAGTGGCAGTAGTGCTTTGTTATTAAAATCTATGATATCCAAGGACGTCTCGCTACTAATTCTAGGGGTAATTCCTGATAGGGTGTGGTCGGAGAGTGCCTTCGGTTTGTCATGTTCCTGGACAACTTGTATGGACGAATGTCTGACATTGCATTTTTGAGATCACAACGTTGACTTTTACAAACGTACATCTGTTTGGTTGCGGAGAAGGCACCTTCTCTTAGCTTAAGACCCTTCTTTGAGATGAATGCAGAGGTTGTATGTTGGTGAAAGTCAATAGTGATCGAAGGAATGGCAGTGTGGCATTCAAAGTAGAATGTGTTATGTGAAAGATAAATGTTGGCTTAAGCCTCATCATCCGGTAATGGCTTAAACAAGGTACGCCACAAGGCTATATGGTTTGCTACCATAAGGGTATGTTCATCACCTTTCCGGATAACCCTTTGTATGTCGGGTATGTATTGTATGCTATGAGACGTCTTAGATAGGTCTATAACGAATAGGGTGATGACATATTTGGTTTCTATCCAAACCATGTTTGAGCAAATAGGGATAGACCAGTCTTGCCACATGCGGAGGGTTGTTTGTGTATCCTCGATACATTCCTCTAGATATATATTGTACGGAAGGTGGTCCCTTATCTACCATTGTATGGAAATCCATTCTCCAATAATGCATGTCATGTTTTTCGTAAAGCCTAACCTATTCTGAAATTTAATAAAGGTAACAATTTCAGCTATGATTAAATATCATTTGCATACTAAACACTAGTATAATATCAGATGATTTGATATGGAATGTTTTGGTTATCATAAGGTAAAAACTCGTTCGTGTTTACGTGCAGCAAGGTCTTACGAAATACTTTTGTTTTGATAAAGAAATGTTTTATAACTTTAAAAATAAATTTGAGATGTGATTTTTCACACTGGTTTACCAAACTGATCTGGATGTTCTTCCCTTTCAATGCTCGGGTCAGATCGAGCATATGTCCTGATTCAGATTTGGATGTTTTGGAGCTTCAACAGACAAGCTGGAGGTCTTCGAGTCGTATCCACGTATATGTTTATTTTTCACTGCATTGTTGTTTAAAATTATTAGCATTTGTGAGGATAGATTATTATAACTATCCAGGCCGATGATTGTGATTTGTTTTACTCTGATGAATGTATACAATTTCTCTTTTGTAAAGTTAATTGATATCATACTATATGTGGTTTCGGTGTGATTATGAGATTCTGTGTTTGTTTTTAGTTTCTCTTCTCCTTCTTTTCTCTCCTTCTTTCTTCTTTCTTTCTCATATCTACTCGCATCTTCAGTCGATTTGCGTTGGACATATGTGGTTTATTGTCTGCTCGAATGGGATGCTGTTGGGAGTCATTTCAACAATGATAGGAATTGTAGTTTGGTTGGCTTTTGCGATTCAAGCTATACCAGAGATGGAGATGTAGGAATTTAAGCTTAGGCTATATGTTTTACATTAGGAGGTTGGACTATTAGTTGGAGAGCATGGTTGTAAATGGTGGTTGCCTTATCTATTACAAAGACAAAACTAATGATTGCAGTTGAAGTGGTCAAGAAGGCACTGTGTTTGAAATGATTATTGTGTGATTTGATTTTGTCTAATAAAGTGTGGTGGTAAATTGCAATTGCAAAAAAAAATTCATTTAGCTGAAAATCTAGCATTTAGTTCAACGAGGAAACATATTAAACCGAATCCTTTTGCTAATGCTTCTTGATAAGTTAGTGAATCTTTGGAAGATTGACACTATAGATATTGCAATAGATATGTTTACTATGTCTCTTCCTATAATGTTTGAGCATATGCTCGAACTTGATTTGTTTATTGAGATGCTAGTACATGGTGGCACTTTTTGGGAGAGAGTGATTATTGAAGATTCAACATTCTTTGTTGAGTTAGAGATTGAGTTGAGGTTGTGATATTTTTATTAGTTCAAAATTGACTTTGGTTCTACCTTCTTTTGAGTATTTTCAAATTTTTGCTGGTGGATAGTGGTCTCGTCGGAGCTTGATAGTAGAGCATATTGTGTGATAGCCATGTCAAAGCTCGTTATGAAAGTGTCCACGTAGTGGTTAGAGTTTTCTTCGAAGACATTGGTTGAAGGTGGAGCTGATGAAGACATTTTTGGAGATATATATTGTAATAAGGTACAGTGTTAAAATGGTGATATAGCATATAAGGGTTAATTTATCCAACATAGCAAGATTTCTTCTACCTTAAATACCAAAGTTCATATATAAAAGAAGCCTATCTAGATAAATTTTTTATCTCTTTCATTTCTTTTCTCTTCTTTGTAGAAAACTGTAATGACCTGTAAATTTAGAGAATTAAACTCGTTAATTTAATAAGATTTTTTGTAACTAAATTTAAGAAGAAGAAAAAACCTTTATAATTTATAATGAAGTGAGTGGTAACTAAATGTTTTTGCATATTATCATAATATCTGTTGTTATACCCATTCCCTAAAAATAATGAAAGGGGAAAATTTGTAACATATTAAAGTGGTTAATTAATTATGTTAATTGGGTAGGTTATGACGTGCAAATCATGTTGGAGGATTATTGTCAATTTTGACATAATAATTATGTTAGTGGTGAACATTGTTAAGCAATTTAAAACAATGAAACTTGCAATCAATTTATTTGATGAATCTACCTTATTCCTAGTAGCAATTCAAAACTCGAATAAAGGCATATACAGATATTTTAAAATAGAGTTAATGACAATTAATAGGGAAATTAATTGTAAAATTTCAGTAGTTGACCAGAATTAATTTATTGAATAATTAATGCAAGTTAACTAAATTGATGAAAGATAAATAAGTAAATTCTTTTGGTTAATGGCATGAGGACGCGAGGTTAATCCCCATTTTGTAGGAGAAATCTGCCCGTGTAACCAGTCCGTCTACCAGTGCCTACAAAGTGGACGGATTAATGTGAGACGTCGCAGGATTGATAATTAAACCAAAAGGGTTAATTAACTAATTAAGTTAGTAACCAAATTTGAATATGAAATTAAAGGAGATTGATTGACATGGAGGAATATGGTAATTAATTGAAATCAATTAAGGAGGATAATTAATTGGTAATACGGTAATTAATTGAAATCAATTAAGGAGGTTAATTAAAAGGGATAAGGTAATCAATTGAAATCAATTGAAGGCAATTAAAGGGAAATTAATTGATTAGAAGAATATGGAAATCAATTAGAGGGAATTTACTAATTTAAAAATATTAGTTAGGGAATTGGGGCTAGATTGCTACATGTCCCAATGGTAGAAATCAAAAAGTGGAAACCCATAGGGTAAATTGAAAACTTAACAAGTGGAATTAATAGAAATAGAACACATTTGTTTAAAAACGTTCAAACCATAAATTTGTGACGTTTTCTTCCACTTAAATCAACGCCATCTAAATATTTAGTGCTTGCCACTTTCTTTCCTTTAATCAACGCATTCACTCCCAATTTAGTTTGAACGTACGTTATTCCTTGCAAAATTTTATCACTTGATTTACGCCCCTTTTTAATGCAGCAAAATTTGTTAATTTCCTTTACTGTTTCAAAGTCTAATTTGCTTTAAATTTGATATAAATCATTGTCTAATAAAACTTTACCGTTTCTTTATAAATCAATGCTATCTGTAAATTGATTGCCATTTACTTTACCAAAAGCAATACGTGATATCCTCTTTACACTAAAAGTTCAAACTCATGAAATCAATGCTGGTTATAAAAAAATTCAAATCCGCGTACAACTTCATTTGGTTAATGGGTATATAATCTGCAATTTCCTTTTACCATTCTCAGCAATTAATTCTTGCCTCTTTTCTTTCCTATAATTAAGCACGTAAATTTAGGAACGTTCGTTTTCTCTTGCTTCCTAAATATTTTACATATTCCCTTCATCTAAATACTGGAAACGTACATCTCATTGGTAGCTCTGGGAATAAAACGTTTAATGGAAGCAACTTATCCCTTACATGTGAGAACAAAATTTCTAAATCTCTAAAAAATAAATCATGCAGCTTCCTATTTTTATAACATGTTCAAACAAAAAGGATAGAATAAACGCATTCAATATTATTTGAAAATATTATCCCAAAATCTAATCTTAACTACCCGCTTTAATTTCGTAGCCATTTGCGTTCAATTGATAAAAATCAAGTAGCCGTCTGGTAATGAATCAGTGCTCAATCAACTCATGCCTTTTTTAAAATAAAAAAATCAATATTTATATTCTTCCTGCCTATTTTCTCATCTAAATCAACGCACGTTTCTCTTGAAATAGTATCTTGGATCAATCAAATTTCTTTTACGCATTTATTTTTTTTCAACCGTTACTTGAAATGTACGCACTCTTAAAAATGCAAGAAGTCATTTCTTTTAACGTTGAATTTCAAATGCAAAGATTTCCTGCCTTTTTCTTTCACGCATTAAATTTTTCTCCTTACCTGAAATCTTGCTCATCCTTAAAATCAACGTGACCTTCCCCTATATTTATACAACACACGTTCAAAATAATTTTTACATCACCTGGAGAGCTTCACCTTCTTTTCTTGCATGCGTGTGTTGAAGGTACGCATCTGTCTTTTATTTTATTTTTATTTCTACTTCTCATGCTTTTCACGTTGCATACTTTGCTCCTTCTCCTCGTTCCACCATGCTCGACTACTCCACCTCTCAAGTATGTTGTTGCCATCCCTGATAAGTATGCATCTCCTTTCCTCATGATCTTGCCGTGCATGTCCAGTAATATAGGGAATCAAGCCTAGTTTCTTTCTTTTGCATGCTGTAGAACATATTAGCCTGCGTCCACGTGAAATTGAGTAAGGGTGTCACTTTTGAATAAAATGTTAACAAACAAAATAAATATCTTTCATTTTTGCATCACTGGAGAAGAAACCATATACGCCTGTAGTTTTGGTGGACATGTGAACTTGCATGCGTGAGCCACTTTGAAGATTTTAACAAATGGAAGTGTGTAATGGAGACAAACCTAGAAAATGATTTGTGGTTTATTAGTTGCGTGTGAAACAAATCACACGACCTTGTCATTTCATAAGTGCATGCATACATTTTTTCAAAGAATTTTTTTATGAAAATCTAATAACGTTTTGTTTCAAGACTCAGCCTATTTGATTTAACAAAGCATTTTTTTTACAAAGCATTTTTCCCAAAGCATTTTAATAACAAATTTGGAAAGGGAAGAGGATTGGAGATGTTGAACAAAATGAGTGATGGAGTGGTCAAGCTGTGGGTGTCAAAAATCTTATAATTTATAAATCTCGTTCCGGTTGTTATTAAATTTTGCTTTGATCGCTTCATAATCGCGTAATTTATTATTCGTTTATTTTTCAAGTTCGAAATTGAGGTGTCACATCTGCTGGATTTATCGTGCCTCTGTTCATTTCTTTCGGGATAGATACCGTTGTTTGATTTGAATCTTCAGCAGCGAAAAGGTGAGTATTTCTCACCAGACAAACATACCTATATATCTGTGAATTTATCACAAGTGTAATTGTAATTTATTTTTTTAAATTTTATCTGCCTGTGATATAAGCGTATGATGTTAAACCCCATTATTAATTGACACATCATCAGTTGTTTATTTATTTTAATATTATTGCAGTTATACTATTTAATGCTTATTTACTGTTAATCACTGCAAGTTCCCTATAAATTTGAGATCGTTATAGGCTGAAATGATAGGCCTGAACGATAAACTTTTTCATTTATTTATTTAATTGTTTAATTATTTATTTTTAACATGGGATTGCGGGTTTGAAATGATAGAACCTAGTTTTTTTTTGTGAATTGCGGATTGAAATGATATATATCCGTATCACTTGACCTAGGCTAGAAACTATATACAAACCCGTGGTTTATATAATATTTTTCTGAAATGTTTTAAAAATATTTTTAAATGGAAGTTTATAATATTCTGGTTTAAATGTATTTAAAGGATTTTATAAAATTTATAATGATTTTTGAATAAGTCAAAATGTTAAATAAATGAATGTTTAAGTAAAATTTTGGAATATAAGTTAATTTGGGAAATTCTGATTTTTGTTAAAAGTGAGATTTTAGTTAAGTAAAATAATTGATAATAAGTTATATTTTGGGAATTTAAAACTTAATTGTTAAGTTAATAATCTATTACAGCACTTAAATGCTGTCTTTTGTAAATAACTGTCTTAACCTATAACTTTAGGTAGCATTTTTAAGTGCTTCGGAAACTGAATTGTTGATTGTTTTAATAAAATTTAATGGAAATAATCTTTGGGAAAGGGGCTTAAATTTTGGAATTTAATATGTAATTAATTGACTTTAAATGGTTTTAAATGAAAAATTTTAACTTTTAAATGTGAGTTAAAAGGCAATTAATTCCTAAAAAAATTGAATAGATTTAAATGGTATTTTATATTAAATAAAATGACTGATGTTTAAATAAATGATGTTTGAAATGATATTATGATATTGAAATGTATTTGAAATTTATTTTGATTTTTAAAGTATAAATACCATTTTTAAAAGTTGTAACCATGGGTTGTAATAACGTTTGGTTGTTAAAGAGACCGGGATCGGATATCTGGCATACTCTCTGTCGATATCGAAAACCACTTTGACAACCGTGTACGCGGTGGAGATTCCAGAATGAAGTAGGATGGTGGTGGCATTTTCTATGAGGTAAATACGTGGACCCGACTTCCGTGAGTTGGCATAAGGTGGCTAAAACAGGAGCGATTGACGGATTAATGAGGTAGCACCTCTGATCGGACGCTCTTCTTCGTATGCCATTCTATTACTTATGTGATTGTATTGATGTGCATCTTTGATTTGGGAGTGTTGTTCGAGGTGGGTGGTAGCTGCGCCCTGCGCGTTTCCACCGGTCCGGATGCGTAATTGGTATATCTACCCTGGCATTGCCTAGTTGTGCCACGTCACCTACCATAGCGAGCCTTGTACGAGTTTATTTTTCTCCCGTAGCCCGTGTGGTATCCTCTGGTGGCTTCCCGATCAGGAGGGACCATGATATTGGATGGACTACTGGGACTATTACGTGTTAAGGGGAATATTGGGTCACTCCTTAACGCTATTTAAAAGTAAGTTTATTTTAATATAGACACTATTATAATAGCGAAAATATTACTACATAGTAAATAGTTTAACGGATCCTTAGAGGATGGGCGATCCCAAGCATCATTTAAGTTACTTGCTCTGTATTACAGTACACTTGAATTAGCTTACACTATATAAGTATGTATGTCCTGACTCGAGTGTTTATGTTTTATGTTACGCTCGGGTCAGCCTGAGTTGCAGTTCAGTTTTCATCCCCGAGCTAGGATTTCTATAGATCACTTTCAAGCTGCTGGCAAACTTCCCTTCCAGTTCTTTATCTAAATTTATGAAATCAAGACTAGTGGACATTTGGATTGTTCTACTGATGATTTAAAACTATATTTGGATTAAATACTATGTGATTTTTATTTGATTGAGACTATTTATAGTGGCTTCATGAACCACTAAGTATTTTTAAATTCTGCTGCGAGTTTTCTGATATCTGTGTCTGTGATCCTGTGATTATTTATTTACTATATATTCCGAGATTTGCCAAATTTTATTTACAACGTGGTATTTTGAACAATTCAAGTCCGACATGTGTGGATGCGAATGGTTGAAAATATCGGGTCGTTACATTTGGTATCAGAGCTTTGGCTCTAGGCAAAACTTAGAATGTATGGTAAATTTGATTTACAGAATCACTTTCATTTGAGCTTGAATCTCTTCCTTTTCGAATTTTGGAACGTTCCCTGCGGTTCCGTAGTTCATTCGTGTCCCTCACTATTCATTTTCTTTCGATTCTGGAGTATCCCATAACTCCACTTCGGATGATCTTTATAGTGAATTGGCGGTCTCGCCAATATTCTAATAAAGGGGTGAAACTCCTTTACAAGTAGCATTGATTCACCAGAGATTTATATTTATCCTCGGTTTATATGTTAGTATCTTTGGTTATTCTGAACTCTATCTCTTCAGATCGAATGTAGATTTACCCAAAAAAATCCACATCGATCTTATTCTTTAAGTCACGGTTGACCCGGTTAAGGTTGCCCGCGATTTATATAAACTTATCTGGTTCCTTATTCTGTTATTTAATCATCGGATCTTCTGATTCCAACTTATCTTTAAATCAAAATTCTCTTTGGTTTGAGTCCTTCAAATTTGAATCTCTATACTTGTTTTGAAAAATTTTATTCCTATATTTGGGAAAAATCTAATATTATATATATATAAGTATAATTTTCAGAATTTAATTAGTTGTTTAGAGATAATATTGTTTGATTTTATTTATGGTTTTGTAAACCATTTGTTTGTCTTATATAAATAGTTGAACTATAAAACATGGTTATAAATTTATTTGGAAACAGAAATGAATTTAAAACAAGAATTTAAGAATTTAATTTCTGACAGTTTCAAACCTTGTGTTTAAAGTCTTAAAAGGATATATTATTATTTAAATTATTTTCGAATATAAATTTGTTTCCAAAGAATTTTAAAGTTTTAAAAATTAGTGCTCTTCTCTTTGTCGCTGGAAAATAATTTCGGTGATGACTACAACATCATCGACATTCATTTTCGAGTATCGAAGTAAAGAGACCACGCTGTAGTTTTGCTTCAAAAATTTAATTGATTTGAATTTCTAAATATGACTTAATTTATAATATATATATAGATATGTGATTTAAATTTGATTTGACATATGCTATATGTATGTATTTATTTATCTCTAAAGGGTTTGAAGTTAATTGGAAATTTAATTCATAAATTTATGTTAAAAGGTGATTCTAATGATAAAATAAAGTCAAATTTTGAATGAATATTTAAACTTGAATAATAGAATTGGAAAATTTTTACTTGTATAATTGCATGCCAATATAACTTACCTAAATCATTCAGAAATTAACTATGTAATTGGATAATGTACAATATAAAAGGATTTTATAAATAAAATTTGAGTGTTATAATAAATGTTATACACTTAAAGTTTCAGTTACAACAAGACCAATAGAGGTAAATAGAAATAAAATAATAATTGAATAATATACAATATCAAATGGTGTTAAAGGAAATTTAGAAATAAATTGGAATAGTTATAATAAATGTAATCTACTTAATATGTGCGATAAGATATATTAAGTATAATATATTTAATAATAATCTGGAATAAAGAAGAATTAAATTTGTTGAATAAAGGATGATTATTATAAATGACTATACAAATTTATGATTTTAGAAATTTTTAATTTCAAAATAATTGGATAATAAGATAATTAATTTGGAAATAGTTAAGATTGATTTATCTTCAGTAAAAATCAAATGAATTAAATCAATTATTGAATATTAATTAATTTAAATTGAATTTATATGGTTTAAATAAATGACTCCATTTTGAGTTTCAATTTAGTTTTCTTTCAGGGTGTTTCTATTCTCCTACCTCTTTCCTTTTCGGGGACGAAAAGTTTTGAGTGGGGGAGAGTGTAATGACCTGTAAATTTAGAGAATTAAACTCGTTAGTTTAATAAGATTTTTTATAACTAAATTTAAGAAGAACAAAAAAAACCTTTATAATTTATAATGAAGTGAGTGGTAACTAAATGTTTTTGGATATTATTATAATATCTGTTGTTATACCCATTCCCTAAAAATAATGAAAGGGGAAAATTTGTAACATATTAAAGTGGCTAAATAATTATGTTAATTGGGTAGGTTATGACGTGCAAATCATGTTGGAGGAATATTGTCAATTTTGACATATTAATTATGTTAGTGGTGAACATTGTTAAGAAATTTAAAACAATGAAACTTGCAATCAATTTATTTGATGAATCTACCTTATTCCTAGTTAGCAATTCAAAACTTGAATAAAGGCATATACGGATATTTTAAAATAGAGTTAATGACAATTAATAGTGAAATTAATTGTAAAATTTCAGTAGTTGACCAGAATTAATTTATTGAATAATTAATGCAAGTTAATTAAATTGATGAAAGATAAATAAGTAAATTCTTTTGGTTAATGGCATGAGGACGCGAGGTTAATCCCCATTTTGTAGGAGAAATCTGCCCGTGTAACCAGTCCGGCTACCAGTGCCTACAAAGTGGACGGATTAATGTGAGACGTCGCAGGATTGATAATTAAACCAAAAGGGTTAATTAACTAATTAAGTTAGTAACCAAATTTGAATATGAAATTAAAGGAGATTGATTGACATGAATGAATATGGTAATTAATTGAAATCAATTAAGGAGGATAATTAATTGGTAATATGGTAATTAATTGAAATCAATTAAGGAGGTTAATTAAAAGGGATAATGTAATCAATTGAAATCAATTAAAGGCAATTAAAGGGGAATTAATTGATTAGAAGAATATGGAAATCAATTAGAGGGAATTTACTAATTTAAAAATATTAGTTAGGGAATTGGGGCTAGATTGCTAAATGTCCCAATGGTAGAAATCTAAAAGTGGAAACCCATAGGGTAAATTGAAAACTTAACAAGTGGAATTAATAGAAATAGAACACATTTGTTTAAAAACGTTCAAACCATAAATTTGTGTCGTTTTCTTCCACTTAAATCAACGCCATCTAAATATTTAGTGCTTGCCACTTTCTTTCCTTGAATCAACGCATTCACTCCCAATTTAGTTTGAACGTACGTTATTCCTTGCAAAATTTTATCACTTGACTTACGCCCCTTTTTAATGCAGCAAAATTTGTTAATTTCCTTTACTGTTTCAAAGTCTAATTTGCTTTAAATTTGATATAAATCATTGTCTAATAAAACTTTACCGTTTCTTTATAAATCGATGCTATCTGTAAATTGATTACCATTTCCTTTACCAAAAGCAATACGTGATATCCTCTTTACACTAAAAGTTCAAACTCATGAAATCAATGCTGGTTATAAAAAAAATTCAAATCCGCGTACAACTTCATTTGGTTAATGGGTATATAATCTGCAATTTCCTTTTACCATTCTCAGTAATTAATTCTTGCCTCTTTTCTTTCCTATAATTAAGCGCGTAAATTTAGACACGTTCGTTTTCTCTTGCTTCCTAAATATTTTCCATATTCCCTTCATCTAAATACTAGAAACGTACATCTCATTGGTAGCTCGGGGAATAAAACTTTTAATGGAATACCTGTGAGAACAAAATTTCTAAATCTCTAAAAAAAATAAATCATGCAGCTTCCTATTTTTATAACACATTCAAACAAAAAGGATAAAATAAACGCATTCAATATTATTTGAAAATATTATCCCAAAATCTAATCTTAACTACCCGCTTTAATTTCGTAGCCATTTGCGTTCAATTGATAAAAATCAAGTAGCCGTATATAATCTGGTAATGAATCAATGCTCAATCAACTCATGCCTTTTTTAAAATAAAAAAATCAATATTTATATTCTTCCTGCCTATTTTCTCATCTAAATCAACACAGGTTTCTCTTGAAATAGTATCTTGGATCAATCAAATTTCTTTTACGCATTTATTTTTTTTCAACCGTTACTTGAAATGTACGCACTCTTAAAAATGCAAGAAGTCATTTCTTTTAACGTTGAATTTCAAATGCAAAGATTTCCTGCCTTTTCTTTCATGCATTAAATTTTTCTCCTTACCTGAAATTTTGCTCATCCTTAAAATCAACGTGACCTTCACCTATATTTATACAACACACGTTCAAAACAATTTTTACATCACCTGGAGAGCTTCACCTTCTTTTCTTGCATGCGTGTGTTGAAGGTACGCATCTGTCTTTTATTTTATTTCTACTTCTCATGCTTTTCACGTTGCATACTTTGCTCCTTCTCCTCGTTCCACCATGCTCGACTACTCCACCTCTCAAGTATGTTGTTTCCATCCCTGATAAGTATGCATCTCCTTTCCTCCTGATCTTGCCGTGCATGTCCAGTAATATAGGGAATCAAGACTAGTTTCTTTCTTTTGCATGCTGTAGAACATATTAGCCTGCATCCCTGTAGTTGTGGCCACGTAAAATTGAATAAGGGTGTCACTTTTCAATAAAATGTTAACAAACAAAATAAATATCTTTCATTTTTGCATCATTGGAGAAGAAACCATATACGCCTGTAGTTTTGGTGGACATGTGAATTTGCATGCGTGAGCCACTTGGAAAATTTTAACAAATGGAAGTGTGTAATGGAGACAAACCTGGAAAATGATTTGTGGTTTATTAGTTGCATGTGAAACAAATCACACGACCTTGTCATTTCATAAGTGCATGCATACATTTTTTCAAAGTATTTTTTTATGAAAATCTAATAACGTTTTGTTTCAAGACTCAGCCTATTTGATTTAACAAAGCATTTTTTTTTCACAAAGCATTTTTCCCAAAGCATTTAAATAACAAATTTGGAAAGGGAAGAGGATTGGAGATGTTGAACAAATTGAGTGATGGAGTGGTCAAGCTGCGGGTGTCAAAAATCTTTTAATTTATAAATCTAGTTCCGGTTGTTATTAAATTTTGCTTTGATCGCTTCATAATCGCGTAATTTATTATTCGTTTATTTTTCAAGTTCGAAATTGAGGTGTCACATCTGCTGGATTTATCGTGCCTCTGTTCATTTCTTTCGGATAGATACCATTGTTTGATTTGAATCTTCAGCAGCGAAAAGGTGAGTATTTCTCACCAGACAAACATACCTATATATCTGTGAATTTATCACAAGTGTAATTGTAATTTATTTTTTAAAATTTTATCTGCCTGTGATATAAGCGTATGATGTTAAACCCCATTATTAATTGACACATCATCAGTTGTTCATTTATTTTAATATTATTGCAGTTATACTATTTAATGTTTATTTACTGTTAATCACTGCAAGTTCCCTGTAAATTTCAGATCGTTATAGGCTGAAATGATAGGCCTGAACGATAAATTTTTTCATTTATTTATTTAATTGTTTAATTATTTATTTTTAACATGGGATTGCGGGTTTGAAATGATAGAACCTGGTTTTTTTGTAAATTGCGGATTGAAATGATATATATCCGTATCACTTGACCTAGGCTAGAAACTATATACAAACCCGTGGTTTATATAATATTTTTCTGAAATGTTTTAAAAATATTTTTAAATGGAAGTTTATAATATTCTGGTTTAAATGTATTTAAAGGATTTTATAAAATTTATAATGATTTTTGAATAAGTCAAAATGTTAAATAAATGAATGTTTAAGTAAAATTTTGGAATATAACTTATTTTGGGAAATTCTGATTTTTGTTAAAAGTGAAATTTTAGTTAAGTAAAATAATTGATAATAAGTTATATTTTGGGAATTTAAAACTTAATTGTTAAGTTGATAATCTATTACAGCACTTAAATGCTGTCTTTTGTAAATAACTGTCTTAACCTATAACTTTATGTAGCATTTTTAAGTGCTTCGGAAACTGAATTGTTGATTGTTTTAATAAAATTTAATGGAAATAATCTTTGGGAAAGGGGCTTCAATTTTGGAATTTAATATGTAATTAATTGACTTTAAATGGTTTTAAATGAAAAATTTTAACTTTTAAATGTGAGTTAAAAGGCAATTAATTCCTAAAAAAATCGAATAGATTTAAATGGTATTTTATATTAAATAAAATGACTAATATTTAAATAAACGATGTTTGAAATGATATTATGATATTGAAATGTATTTGATTTATTTTGATTTTTAAAGTATAAATACCATTTTTAAAAGTTGTAACCACGGGTTGTAATAACGTTTGGTTGTTAAAGAGTCCGGGATCGGATATCTGGCATACTCTCTGTCGATACCGAAAACCACTTTGACAACCGTGTAAGCGGTAGAGATTCCAGAATGAAGTAGGATGGTGAGGACGTTTTCTATGAGGTAAATACGTAGACCCGACTCCCATGAGTTGGCATAAGGTGGCTAAAACAGGAGCGATTGACGGATTAATGAGGTAGCACCTCTAATCGGACGCACTTCTTCGTATGCCATTCTATTACTTATGTGATTGTATTGGTGCACACCTTTGATTTGGGAGTGTTGTTCGAAGTGGGTGGTAGCTGCGCCCTGCGCGTTTCCACCAGTCCGGATGCGTAATTGGTATATCTACCCTGGCATTGCCTAGTTGTGCCGTGTCACCTACCATAGTGAGCCTTGTACGAGTTTGTTTTTCTCTCGTATCCCGTGTGGTATCCTCTGGTGGCTTCCCGATCAGGAGGGACCATGATATTGGATGGACTACTGGGACTATTACCTGTTAAGAGGAATATTGGGTCACTCCTTAACGCTATTTAAAAGTAAGTTTATTTTAATATAGACACTATTATAATAGCGAAAATATTACTACATAGTAAATAGTTTAACGGATCCTTAGAGGATGGGCGGTCCCAAGCATCCTTTAAGTTACTTGCTCTATATTACAGTGCACTTGAATTAGCTTACACTATATAAGTATGTATGTCCTGACTCGAGTGTTTATGTTTTATGTTACGCTCGGGTCAGCCTAAGTTGCAGTTCAGTTTTCATCCCGGAGCTAGGATTTCTGTAGATCACTTTCAAGCTGCTGGCAAACTTCCCTTCCAGTTCTTTATCTAAATTTATGAAATCAAGACTAGTGGACATTTGGATTGTTCTACTGATGATTTAAAACTATATTTGGATTAAGGACTATGTAATTTTTATTTGATTGAGACTATTTATAGTGGCTTCATGAACCACTAAGTATTTTTAAATTCCGCTGCGAGTTTTCTGATATCTGTGTCTGTGATCCTGTGATTATTTATTTACTGTATATTCCGATATTTGCCAAATTTTATTTACAACGCGGTATTTTGAACAATTTAAGTCCGACATATGCGGATGCGAATGGTTGAAAATATCGGGTCGTTACAAAAACCTATTTCAAGGGGTTTGTGGCAAATCTTTGTATTATTTTTTTCTCAAAATTATAAGAAAGTTTCACCTCCCCAAAGTGAACGTACAATGTCACATTGATGGTGTAACCACTATAAATCTTGATATGCTTTGTTACTGCTATTTGTTCTTGGTAATTTTATTATTACCGCTTGTTTATTTACATCTCCATTACGTGCGTGCAGGTGTGTATTTGTCATTTGTTAAGTTGGGATACTCGCCTGGATTTGTTTGTTTCACTACATCTATAGTTGACCCAATTTGTGATTTCCATTTTGTTGTTTTGGTATACTATTATCATTAGATGATGTTGCCCAGCTACTATATACAAATGATGTCATAAGTTCAAATTTTTAAAAGTGTGAAAATTGATTTTCTTTTTTATTTTGGAATATTTAAGGTCATAATTTTGAACATTTATGAAAAAAATTCATTTCTTAATGTTTATTTCTATAATCATTGTCAATAAATCAACATTAGCTATTCGTTTATTCTAGATTTATGTCAAATGCATTCTTTATTTTATTTTTTTAAAATTTTATCTTATTTTATGATTTATTTCATTTTAATAGATGGAAATTTCATCTCATCATAAATAATATCATATTTTTAGAAGCTGATTTATATTACATTCAAATCTAGTCTTATATTGAAAGATATTTCAAAATAACAATATAGCTGAAATTTGAGATTATATCTGTGTTGTAGTTGTACATTTTTTTTAAGTCTAGGATTCAATTTTTTTTAACAAGAGTGATACTTTATTTAAACATAACATTTAAAATCTAAAGTTCAATATTTTGAAATCATTTATACTTATGCATTTTTATCTAAAATTCTACCAAATTAAAAGTAACCAATACCACATGATACAGTATGAGTATTTTATTCTATGTATTTTGCTTAAGGATATTACTTTATATACACATGCATAACATACAGCAAAGTACTCACAACTAATGGAAAATATGGACATGTCTTTCGGTCTCATCATGAACAATTTTTGGTTAATTTTTTTTTAACAATTAATAAACAATAAAACCTATGAAGCTAAGCTAATTAAATGAACAAAACTTAAGTTTAACTTAAGTTTAATAGTGTGGTTAACATTGTGAGTTACGTCAAATTATTCATTAAAAATGTTTCCAAATCAACTCTATATAATCTCTTTTTTCTATTGATGTCGGTGTCAACATCAAAGAAAGTGGAAAACAACTGCTATAAGAATTTTTGGTATGTGCTAAACCATCATACAACACTTATACTAAATATGTCTATTTATGTTACATATATTGAATTCATGTAATGAAATCAATACTAGACACCTAAGCTTTTTTATCAAAAATGCGACTTTCTGTATTTTACATGTGGAGCACGTATCGTTTGTACTAATTATTTGTCTTTTGCAGGAGAGATGATGTCTTATGTACTTTTTATATTTATTTTATGTGTGTAATATACGTCAGTTGTATCAATCGTTCCTTCTTGCATGTACAAAATGCTTTACATTTGTGCGATTATTTTGCCTTACATGAGCGATGATCTACCAGTAGATCTCGATTTTAATTAAATAAGTAGCTTTTAATAGATTGTAGAAATGGTTCAGTTAGATACGAAAAATCTTATGACTTGTAGAATCATATCCAACAATTGCAATTGAGAAGAAAATAAAAGCACAGTATGCTTTATTCAGATTCACTAGTAAATAATTGCTTAAACTGCAAAATGGGAGAGATAAGTTGGAACTGCTTCTCTATAATTTTAAGGTTAAAAATCTTTGTAAGTCATTTCAAGATAAACGATTTTTTTAAATCCACTTAATATTATTAGTTTTCTTAAAGATGCTTATGGATTTAGGCAGCTAAATGGTTTACATAAAATAGTTAAACAAATTAGCTATTCCAAAGTGGATGATTGATGTGTGTTAAACTAAACCAGTTTAATACTTGTTAACTCGGATACTTTGATTTACTTTATCAGGTTTATTTGAATAGATTTCTAAATTTCCTTCACACTTTTCATTTTCTTCATACAAACTAATGATAAAATGGTAATTTGAGAAAACATACAATATATGTAAAATTAGACAATCGAATATAATATGAGACAATATATTTTTAATTTCAAGATTATGCGAGTGCGTTATATACACAAATACATATACGCACGAGTATGTATTCTAATTGTTTTAAGTTTCAACCAAAAAATTTATCCTCATTTTCATCCATCCCATTCACTCTCAACATATCATCGAAGGTTTATCATTCCACAACTAGCGTTTTCATTAAAGATTTTCCATTAAACTAGCTATCTTCTTTTTCATGTTGAAGAAATCAAGCAACCATAGCTTATAAACCATCAGGGTTCACATACCCCTTGAAAATCATTATGCTCCGATACCAAATGAAAGTCATTATGCTCTGATACCAAATGAAATTGACTGTGCTGTAGGATCGTGTAATATGGATAAACTATTTGTGCGAAATAATAATTGAGTAAGTAAATAATTAAAGCAGTAAAGTAAATGACATCAGAGATTTGTATACTGGTTCGAACTCCCGTTCTACGTCTAGTCCCAGACTCCTTCTAGAATTAAGCTAGCAACCCTCACTTAACCCAGAGGAATAGGTTTGCACTGCCTGAACAACCAAACAGGACTTCTACCGCCTAAGCAACCGAATAGGACTTCTACCGCTTTGAGCAACCAAACAGGACTTCTTTACAAATAACAAAAGTATCTGGCTGTAGTATGCTCTTTAAATAGCACTGATAAATCAATTAAGTACAATCTTCTTATAATCTTCTCCTTTATGATACATAGTGTAATGTGCTTGAGAAATGTGGAGATGGAGCGATCAATGATCAAAGTTTGCATGCAGCTAGAGTGAAAATTGAAAATAGATTGAGAGATAAGAATTAAGAATATTAAAATCAATTAAGTTTATTGTTTGTTGAATTCTGAAATCTATTTATAGAGATTAAAAATTTGCAATCATTGATGAAAGATAACATTGAAAAGAAACAGGTGCAACTGTTGATTTGAAGATGTTTCTCTTCGATGAAAAGAAGTGCCTTTTCATAAAAATAGCTGTTAAAAATATTCAGCCGGCTGAAAATAATTATTCAGCCTTCTGAATTTGGCGAAATCGAAAACAACAAATAAATAGGCATTTTTTGGCCTAAAACAGCCAGCTGAATTAACTCATTCAGCTGGCTAAAACTTCATATCAATTTATAAAAGTTTTGGCATTCAGCCGTCTGAACGGTATTTTTCAGTCGGCTGAATTTTATTGATTAGAAAAAGTTACCATAGCTCATTTGGTTAGAGCGCTTGCCTTTTTAACTAGTGACCCATGTTCGAATCCTGCTCATGCAATTTTTTGAAAACTTGATTTTTTCATTTAAAATATGAATATATATACATACATATATATATACACACACACACACACACACACACACCCCATTTTGAGAAAGATTTTAACATTTGTATACTCTAGACAGGACACTCTATGACTAATAATACTTTCTTTGTCACATTCTTCTTGTCTCTATAATGTCCATCTCTTCTTGTATCTCCATATACATACTTTTATCCTTTTTTGTATTGTGTATCTTCATTTTGAACGTATTTGTTTGTCTCTTTTTTATTCTCATTTCCCTACAGATTAGCTTAGAGATTCTTTGACATAATTGTATAGTTATTATCATTAAAATCCAACAATTGAAAATCTAATATTCTCCCCCTTTTTGATGGTGACAACTATACAAATTTTTTTAAAAGAAGATATTCATTCTGTATATAAAACAATATTAATATGTTCAAAGCTCCCCCTACGTATAACATCTCCCCCTAAGTATAATATCTCATCTATCAATATGCATATGAATTTCTCCCCCTTTGTCATTATCAAAAAAATGATTAAAATATAATAAATTTTATAAAATATCTTGCAATAGTGGGATAAACTCAATATTAATTATGGAAAAAAAATAAAATAGATTTTACCATATTTGCTGAAGTCCATATTTCATTGTAAGCACGTAATTCTATTAAACGTATGGAACATCCTTTAAAATTCCAAAATCTATCATTTTCCTTTTGTTTCTCCGAGTACCTGCAATAAAAAATAATCATTTTTGGTACCCACTTACAATGTTAGGGTCCGAGGGGTTAATCATAGGATGAAAACCTTGTTAAAATAGGTGTGGTTGTATCTGAAAAATAATGAAACGGTTTTAAAATAACCACAACTTATAATCTAAGGAAACATAAAAACAATTAACATTTAAAGCATGTGATACCCAAGTTTCTTATAATTTCCTAATTTTTAGGAAACCATACTCATTTGAATGTGAATGAACCTTTATAGATATAGTTTTCATTACAAATCACATTCATATAATAGTTGCTAATATAAAGTCATTTATCATGATCAATCGTATTAGCTGGAATCCATATCTTAATACTATTAGTCATTAACTTAGTACTTGAAGAATAATTTGTATCATTTCTACATAAAATACTATTATGACTGTAACTGGTTTTAGAACTAGCTTGGTTACTAGTACCCGCACTAAAATTAGTATACAAGAATGCACATCTAGTATAAAAGAAATCAATGTTCATTCTCTTCAAATCAAACTCCTCTTTTCTCCACATTTTATCTCTTCTTCTCTCGGCCATAACTTCT
This sequence comes from Allium cepa, assembly GCA_030765085.1. Classification (NCBI taxonomy): domain Eukaryota; kingdom Viridiplantae; phylum Streptophyta; class Magnoliopsida; order Asparagales; family Amaryllidaceae; genus Allium; species Allium cepa. Next base: position 400,504,611 of record CM060939.1, on the reverse strand, counting down.
TCAAACAAGAATCAAAATGCAAAATTATTTTTATCAAATCCTTTATTTTTCCAGTGGCTACAACATTCATCACATTGCCTCATTATAAAGATAACTGTGTCAAAAATACACTTCTTTCCAGTACATTCTTTGGCCCAGTTTTTAAGCCAGAGAATAGGCCATTTTGTCTTGATCATAACAGATCCAAATATAGAAATTCTTTGTTAAAACCATATGAAATTCCAGTGAGCTACAACTTTTATGTTGATCACTTTTTCTGGTTTTGAAGTTTGCTATATCCGAAACTCAATTCTTTAAAGTACATTTTCGGGATTTATATTTGTGAATCCGAGAAAAGCTCTTTTAATTTGACTATATATCCTCAAAACTGATCAAAATCAAGTGAATCTTTTTTCTAAATTCAAGAGAAAATAATTTGCAACAACTTTTCAGTTAATAAGTTTTCAAAATTTGAGAGTAAGAGAGTCAAAAACAAGAGAGAAAATGACCTATTTTTCAGGTCTAATTTTGAGAATTCAAGTTCAGAGCTCTACCACTTCTTCTCTATACTTTCGGCCAATCTCCATTTCAAGCCTTGGCAAAGCATTAGGAAGGAGGAATTTGGGCTTATTTTCGTTTGGTTCCTAAGCATGGTAGGAAGTATGTGTTAGATCTTAAGTTCCTTGCCTTAAAGTTTGACGGAGTTGAATTCAAAGTAAATTATTTCTTATTTTAAGTTCATTAAAAGCATTACTAAGTTGAAAGAACTTTAAGTGTTAAGCATTGTTTGAAAATCCTTATTGAATACTTATTTACTTTGTTTTCTAAAACAACGGTTTAATTTCCTTGCTCGATATTATGTTTGGATGGTTAATTATGTAATTTAAAATTTAGAAGTTAAATACTTAATGGGGTATGTGAAAATGACTAGTATATGTGTTTCGTCTGTGTGGTCCAAAGAGACTTGGATGAAGGATGGAACATATCGGAAGGAAAGCCCGAATGCTCCAAAATAAATATCAAACTGTTTTAACCTAAGATAAAATAAAGTGTTATAAATATTTGATAGAATGAAGCATTGATTATCATTTATTATTGCATTTATTTCATTGATTTACTGTTTGAATTAGGCTTGGTTAGTTTATGAGTATTGATTATTATTTATTGATCGTTGACTTTACTTGACCAATTTATAAGCAATGAAGTATCCATATGCATGGGCTGGATAGAAAATAATTGTAGGCTAACACCTAGTGATTTATTTCACGATTTGACTATAAGGTGTTTAGCGGTAATATTTGGTTCACTTCAATTTAATGAATTGTTTTGAAGATTGATTTTAAAGTTGAAATTCTATGAAATGTTTTCCTTTAAAAGAGAAAAAATAGATATTTGAGAATAAATATTTTGAAGTAATTTATATAAATAATGGTTTTATAAAAGTGTTTTATGAAACGCAAATAATTTCGAGGACTAAACCCAGTGGTTTTAAGATGATTTTTGAACGGATTTAGGAAATGAAAATTATTATAGATTTGAAAATACTTAGTGTGAAATGATTTATCGCTTTGGGATATAAAATGATTTGTTAAGTTACCGATGATTTGGGTAACCCGTAACTAAAAAGTGGGCACATGTTTTTGGTATAGTCCGCTCTTGGAATAGAGGGATGTACTTATTTATTGATTGTATGAAGGCTGGGACCAAGTTGCCTTGTTATTGGGAGAAACCTCTCGATCTGATTGCATATGGTTTAATATGTTTTTGTCATAGTATTTGGGATTTCCAAATATACTTTTCAAAATTGATTTGATTTAAGATCCCGAAGTAAAGCACATTTTGAATATAAAAGAAATATACATATTTCAAAAGTTTTGAAATAAGAATTCGAGAATAAAGTCCAAAGAGATAATTTCCGTAAAGGTAATTAGATTTGAAAATCTAAAATTGAAGATTAAGCCAAAGTGGGTAGTTTCAGGAATTGCATATTGTTTATTGCATCGTAGGCTCCATGAGTCCTATTTGCGATAGGAGAACTATGTTGGTTTGATCTTGTATCTAATTGGGTACCCAATTAGATAAGGGCATGTAGGCAGTCACAAGTGGTAGTGATGCAGCCCCTAAAATAATATAACCCTTTTACATTTATCTGTTATTCATTGTTGTTTATCTTGTGTTATTGTATCTTTCCTACTTACTATTTTATTCCCCTTTTACATGGTTTATTGAGTTCGCAGGTAAGGATAGTGTTGTCTCTCTCATCAGAGTTGTGCAATGGTAGATTTATCATCATTGTATTTGGTATGTGTTAAAGCACACTTTGTAGGATTAATAAATTAATTAATTACTCTGATAAGTTGTATAATTGAAATTGTATCCTATACGTTTAGTAATGTTGAATATTTGTCATATATGGTGTAATAAGTTGGTGGTTTTTATTAGTAGTTTTAGAACGGACAGATTTTTCGGCAATTTTAACTGGTCCAAAAATCCGGATCGTCGCATTTTATCTTCTAATTGCTCATTTTCTTTTTGTAGGAAATCTTTTTGTAAAACAAGTTCTTCTACGGTATTTTCAAAAAATTTAGTTTATTTTACCAAAAAATTATTTTCCTCATTTAAATTGGAAATTTCTTGCTCACAGTCTTTTAACTTAGCTAAAGCAATTCTATTAACTTTATTCAAAGTTTTACATTCTTTTAATAATTCAGCATGTGCTAACAAAAGATCTTTAATAGAGAATCTAAGCATACCGATTGTGATCTGAGTTTAGTCATGAATCATTTATTTGTTTGTTCCTTTGATTTTTTTTATTGCTCTTCCTCTTCTTATTGCCTTGACTAGATCTCTTTGTAGCCATTTATTCTAGAATGTTGTTATGATCTCTAGAATCCCAAGCTTTGATACCAAATGAAAGTCACTACGCTTTGATACTAAATGAAAGTCATTATGCTCAAGTACCAAATAAAAGTGACTGTACTATAGGATAGCGTAATATAGATAAACTACTTATGCGGAATAATAACCGAGTAAGTAAATAATTAAAGCAGTAAAGTAAATGACACCAGAGTTTTTATACTGGTTCGAACTCCCATTCTACGTCCAGTCCTAGACTCCTTCTGGAATTAAACTAGCAACCCTCACTTAACCCGAAGGAATAGGTTTACACCACCTAGGCAACCAAATAGGACTTCTACCATCTAAGCAACCGAATAAGACTTCTACTGCCTGAGCAATCGAACAGGACTTCTTTACATATAACAAAAGTACCTGACTGTAGTATGCTCTTTAAATAGCACTGATAAGTCAACTAAGTACAATCTTCCGATAATCTTCTCCATTATGATATATAGTGTAATGTGCTTGAGAAATGTGGAAGATGGATTGATCAACGATCAAAGTTTTACGCAGTTAGAGTGCAAATTAAAAATAGAATAAGAGATAAGAATTCAAAAATATTAAAATCAGTTATGTTCATTGTTTGTTGAACTCTGAAATCTATATATAGAGATTAAAAAGTTGCAATCATTGATGAAAGATAATGTTGAAAAGAAACAGATGCAACTATTAATTTTAAAGATGTTTCTCTTCGATGAAGAGAAGTGTCTTTTCATAAAAATAGCTGTTGAAAATATTCAGCCGGCTGAAAATAATTATTCAGCGTTCTGAATTTGGTGAAATCGAAAACAGTAAAGAAATAGACATTTTTGGCCTAAAACACCCAGCTGAATTAATTCATTCAACCGGCTGAAACTTCATATCAATTTATGAAAAGTTTCAGTATTCAGCCATCTGAATGGTATTTTTCATTCATTTGAATGGTATTTTTCAGCCGGCTGAATTCTGTTGATAAGCAAAAGTTACCATAGCTCATTTGGTTAGAGCACTTGCCTTTTGAAATAGCGACCCTGGTTCGAGTCCCGCTCCATGCAGTTTTTTGAAAACTTGAATTTTCATTTAAAATAAGAATGTATATGTATGTATACCATTTTGAGAAGATTTTAACATTTGTAAACTCTAGACACAACACTCTATGACTAATAATACTTTGTTTGTCACCTTCGTCTTGTCTCTATCATGTATATCTCTTCTTGTATCTTCATATACATACTTTCATCCTTTTTGTATTGTGTATCTTCATTTAAACGTATTTGTCCGTCTCTTTTTGATGTTCATGTACCTGTAGATTAGCTTAGTGATTCATTGGCATAATTGTATAGTTTTTGTCATTAAAATCCAACAATTGAGGTTCTAACACTTCTGTGTTGTTAATGCGCTTAGCGGTTCTATAGCGGTGGAGCTGAAAAAAGTTATAAACGGGATAAAGCGAAAAATAACGGAGGCATAAAAGGCTTTATTAAATATAAAACCAAGTATTTAAAGTTAATCTATTCTCACCATCACATCATTTTTGTAGAAAAAAAGAAATATTGTTTAAATCTTGTATAACATAACCAAAGAATATTATAAGTTATGCAGACTAAATTTGGTGATATAATAGATTTCTAACTTATACTAAGCACTTGTGATTAAAATTAGTTCTTTATCCTAGCTTTGTCGATTTGGTTTAAAAGAGAACTAGTCAAACCAACAACAATACATAAATGTTGCTAAAGCGGGTCCTAAAATGCCTAGATTTAGAGGATGTAGCGAAAAATAGTGGGGCTTAAAGAAAATCTACTATTCGGTAATGCTAGATTGAAATAATATAGCAGTCGAAGAGCGTTACACGCTAAAGCGAGGATTTTATTGGGCTCTAATAGGAATTTAACTGCACAAGCATACCCTACTTACCATAATCCTCCAAAAAACCATGGATCAACACTCATGTGAGATTAACATTTCCACGTAGCACAAAAAGTGTTAGGCTTGGGACTAGACCTCTCCCCTAAAGGGGGAAACCTTTAAAGTCCAGATAGGTGCAAAAAGGCTATGTATAACACATTATCAGCACGATCATAAAGTAGTAAGCAATTTTTTAAATCTCATTCTACAAAAATTACCTTTTAAGATCTCATTCTGTAATAGATCTAATTTTTTAGATCATTCAATTATACATCTTATTTGTCTCTAGATCCTTGCAAAGAATTCAAGATGGTATGTTTTTCTAGATCATTGCAAAATCCAGATGCTAATGTAATCAAATCTAGGAGTTTTTTTTCTTCATTCAATGTTTGATTTTTGACTTCATCTTAAGGTAATTTTATAACCTTTTTTGATACATGATGTTAATACAGTTTAGATCATCGTTTGCTACTTCTCTTTTGATTATATGCTCATGTTGTATGTATAATTTAGATCCCAAACATTAAATAACGAATTTACATATATCTGGGTTGTCTGATCTAAATTTTTTATCGATTTGGATACTAATGTCTATAAAACCATTTTGATTTGACAACTGATTTTAATTAACGAGTATTATTTTGTAACTTGTTGATGCCAAAAATGGAAAAACACCAAGATCAAGTTTTAAGGAACCTGTGAGATCTAGATCTAGCTAACAGCGATTGAAAATGAAAGAAGGTAGAAAGATAGAAAGCGAAACGACACAATATTTTCATGGTGGTTTAGAATCTCTGACCACTTTATAGCTTTTATTTACTGATTTAATAGAGTTTATGTTGGATTACGATAAATTAGTGGGAGTATAAATCACTAATACAAAGTTTTGACATGTTCCAAGTCTTAGAACTGCCAAAAGTAGCTGCCTATGTGATCATTGGGTGGTGGTAGGAGATGAAGAAGAGGCAGAGCTTCTGCGTGTGGAGTTAGAAAAAACAAGGATCCTTCTTTATTTGTAGTTAGGTTGGTATTTATAAGGAATCAAGGGTACTGGGTCAGAAGCTCACTTGCATTAAGGTTAGGAGATAGCCCAGTGTCGCACAATAAAAATCAAAGCACCATGACCTAAGGAGATAGGTTGGTATTGATCTATATAGCTCGGTACCGAGCTATAAACGTTAATGCAAATTCAACATAAATTCTTCTTCTTTTCTTCGATCTTCGTGTTGATGTATCCATGTTAGTTTCATTGATTATTGGTTGATTCTAGTAATCCTCCCTCTATCGATTGAGTTAACATGCTTTTTTGGCTTTCTTTTGATCAACCTTGGAATTGATCATAAAAACTCTAGGAAAACCACTTGGTCACGAGCTATTAGAGACGTATATGAGAATTATGGAGTTTAGGAGCTGATTTAGAGAGAAATTATTGGTTGGTATCCACCAACATAGCTCGGTACCAAGTTATGTCTCTTGCTCCAATCTCTCTCAAACTTCCCGGAGTTGTTTCACTGCTCCTTCTAAGTATGCTTCCAAGTTTCCAAGTCATTTCATCTCCGTCTTGAAGTTCTAACTTCCGTTGGCTTCTACTTGGTTAAAAAGGGTTAACATTTGCCCCTAGAGTATGCTTTTGTTAGAACTAGAGCATGCTTTGGATGGAGAAAAGTTCTGGACTACTATCCTATAAACTCTAGTTGATTGTTCAAGTGCTATCTCGAGACGGGGTTATTTTCAGAATGTTTTTCCTTTAACTATTTGGTTTAGTCAAAGCTGAAATTTTATTCTTCTACATTGAAAATATTATCTATGCTCTAGAGCTCACTTCATGCTTTGGGTCGATATGGACGTTCCCTGCCATGCCTTTTAAATAACCGAGGGGGAGATAAAACAACGCGGTACTGAATTAATAGCTCGGTACTGACCTATGTAACTTGGTAACGAGCTATATGCCTTCTCCCTGTAAGTTCAACATTTATAAAATAAAAATTAGCTTCAATTTCATTTCTTCCTTGCCGTTGCACTCGAGCTATCTAATCTTCCAACCAATCGAACTTCTTATGAATCGACCTTCTTGCTCCGACCTGACTAGCACCACCGATGACCAACTCCTGCCATTTCTACCACCTGTCGTCGTCGCTTGGAGCTGCTAGCCACCATTCATCAACTCCGCCGCCACTAGATCCGCTGCTTGAAAAACTCAGGCTCGATCCAACTTCGATACCCTAGCACCAATCTAGCCTAGCACGGCCTTTAGGTTGGCAATAATTGATCTTGCCTTGGTGACGATGGTGATGACGACTGGATTTGGTTGATGGCAATCTTGAAGGGAGATGGTGAATTTTGGATTGTGTTTAACTGGTAGTGTAGTTTGAGTTTCGCCCCTTGCAAATGCACATGGTTCCAGAGATGAGTCCTTTTCTGGATTCAACTATATTTCTTCAAAACTTGGCAAAGTCCCAAACACTAATTAAATTCTAGTGCGACAATTTATCCCAAAATCGAACATAGTGGATCATCGTATCATTTTTCCCGCTCTTGCACGTCCAACGATCCTTAAAAGAAAGCTTTCTACATCACTGCAGAGAATGGCTCCAATATCGATTACTCATCAATAATGGGTAAGTTTTGAGATGTAATTTCAAAGTACGACGCGACTCATTTTATCAAACACAAGCAAGCTATCTACATAAGATGGTCCATTCGTAATGTATGGGATACTAGACTCACACTACGTAGATTAACACACTGCACTTGCCTCGATCAACACTCAGAATTTGATTGGCCAATACACATCGACATTCTTTGGGTTCCGTGCATTGGTCATATGAGTTTATTATTCAAATTAAAACATTCCTGACCGTGTTGAATGTTAATTTTTATTGTTTAGAACGACCCACTGTTCACCTTGTTTTAAGCGTAGCGAAGGAGCGTCTACTCCTCTAGAAGCTGGGTCTTCTCAGCTCCTGCTTCGCCATCTATTTCTATCGGGACAAGTCATTCTGAAACTTCTAAATCCTAAAGCCAAATAGTTCCAGTTGAGCTGGTATTGGGACAGCCACCTCTAGGATTGAGAATTTTGAACAACCCGCCGGAGCAGCTGCCTTTAATCCTTTCTGTTAGGTCGCTTCAGAACATATGTCTTCAAAGTGGCATCCCTGTGGATGAAATTTTTGTCTTCCAACAAGGGCCGAATTCACTCGCAACCCCCCACCGCACTTCACAACATGCAATCGATACATGTGCTTAGGCGCTATTGTCTCTCCATTCAATCCTTTCTTTATGACTATGCTATAAGAACTTAGCCTAGCTTCATTCCAAGTTCATCCAAATAGATACTCTCTTTTGAGCTCTCTGTACGTCCTCTTCATGAGTAGATTCTATCAACCCCCGAGATTCAATAAGCTTATGTATCTTCTTCGATTTAATAAAAGGCAGGATTTTCCATCCTTTTGATAAACGAAGCTCGGAGGGGATGTAAAGTGATTGAGAAGCTCCATAACAAGCATTCTTATTTCAAAAATAAACATTTCTTCGTGTAATGCCCAATCAGAGTAAACTAGCTATGGCTATTTAGATGTATGTTCATTTTCTCTAATATTTCCTATGTCGGAATTTCTAAGTTTCTAACTCAGTATGCGTATTATGACAGGCATCCTGGCCTAAGAAAAAGTAATGAACATAAGAGAGAACTCAATGCTTTTAAGGCAGTCAAACCCAACCGACGCACCATCTCATTCCTTCTTACAAATGAAAATCTATGGTGCTTTAATCTGCTTCGCTAGGATAAATTTTCTATTGGTAAGTCTCCAATGCAAAGAAACTCTAGGGCTCACACTTGTTTCTCTGCCCCCACTCGTAGCTCCGACAAGAATATTCAAGGGGAAGTAGAGGGTCCCTCTAGCGAGGCACACATAGAAGAACTCCCTAAAAGGGTAACCGAGGAGTTTAGAGGAGTAGATGTCCCAAGATATGGAGGCGAAGTAGCAAGAATGCCCTTGATTTTGGAGGAGGATGGACCGATTACAGGGAGAGAAGGCAAAGATATAATGGAGGAAGAGGAGGAAGGAGAATATGTTGATGATGATGATGATAGCGAATACCATGCTAGTAAGGATGGGAAAGAATTGTTTGGTGAGATGGCCAGGATGAGTCCTAACCTCCCTAACTCGCCTCGTTGGGAACAAATAGCCATAGAAACTTTTGAGACAGTCGAAGATCAGTCTGCATTGCCTTTAATAGAGATTTTTCCCCGATCCCACCCCCATTAGCGGCATATTCGTTGGCTTAAGTGACATTTGTGAGATCAACTTCACCGTCAGCGAAATTCTAGAGGGATGTTAGTTCAAGATTCTCTTTTGCGCCAATGGGCTTTGTGAGTAAAGGTAGAGAGACCTCACTTTAACTCCTTGCCAAAATGCTTGGTAAAGTACTTATGGGATCATTGGCAGTATACACTTCACTAGGATCATTGACACTCATTCTTGCATTGAATCTAGCTTCATATTTTCACTATTAACTTCACTTTTTTTTCAGGTATCATAGGCCATGGATATTACAAAATGTTCTCCCGCCATGCCAGCGAACACAAAAGCCAAACTCCGGATCCAAACCCACAGCGTTGCTATGAATCTAAGGAAGAAAGGAGAAGGCGGAAAGACTGTGAGTACGATGAGGCTTGTAGGGATAATAGAGAATAGGAAAGGGAGAGTGATTAGGAAAGAAAGAAGAGAGATGTTGAAGGTGAGCTATCTCGCAACTCTGTTAAGCACCTTAGAGATTCCTCAGAGCGTTGTGGGCCTACTTCTCTAGATATTCCACCTCATACAGAGGCTCAAACTTCTTTTGTCCAACAAGCTCTAGTCTCTCATGCTATGGTTATGACTGTCTCACCTACCTCCAGGGGAATCTCCACTCCTTCATTTACTCTTCCAGCTAGTCCTCCATGCTTATCGGTTGCTTTCCCAATCTCTTTCTATATAATATCAAGTTCAATCATCATATCTCAGACATGCCGAAAGAGGTGGTGATGAAAAATCTATAGAACATCAAGATGGGCATTAATGAAGGGTATAAATGGAAGAAATTATGCACAGCTCTCTCCAAAGTTAGCAGGATAAACTATATGAACATCCAATCCTTTGAGTCCGAGAGAGCTGCGTTCGAGCAAATGGTTAAGAAGCGGGAGGATGATTTGCTCAAGGTTACAAGAGAGAGACCATGTACAGAAACAAAAGGCAAGCACCGACAATTGACAATAGAGTTGAAGCGTGATCATGAGAAAACTGAAATGGGAAAACACAACAATTTAAAGCTCATATATAAGGGGAGCATTGTGCTGAAAAAGTAACTTGCCGCAAAAAACCAGACTATCCTGGCTCAGGATTTGACCATTTTTGGGCAAGTCGCTGAACTCACTAGACTCCACGAGGAGAATCAAAAGCTTGTTAATGAAAGAAGAAACTCTCTGAGGTGGTGGATTAGCTATCCATGGCAAAGCTCAGTAGTGACTTTGAGCTTGAAATGTCAACGCAAGAGCTCAAAGAGCTTCAAGATGAGAAGTCCAACATCCTAGTTGAGATTCATGCCAGCATGCTGTAATTTTATACTAATATAGCATGTTCAAGAACCTACGATGGTTAAAGAGTGACTATCTCAAGGCACTTGTTGACGCTTAGGAGGAAGTGCTACGTAAATCTATGGAGGCTGGAGACAATCACTCCGAAGAAGAGCCGATGACTGCGTATCTTGATGCTAAAGATATTGAGTCTTTTTCCATAGGAGAGGCTATCATTGCTAATGAGGTCGTCGATGGTGCTGCTGTAGATGCGTCCAAAGCTCCTGCTAGCCCGAGCTCTTCGGGTCAGTGCGAAACATCCAATTGCAAATCTAAAGTGCTGGTAGAAACTATCCCATCTTCTACAAGAGTCAACTCTACATCTACTCGTGTTTTTCCAGCTTCATTAATAGGTACTCCTCACAAACAATACATTCCTCCCATCATGGCCCAACCAGGGGAGTTTGGGACTGAAGTAGATGAATTCATTATATCCCAATAGGATGCTGCTATAGGTATATATCTTATTTCTCCAATCTTCGAGAAACCTAAATTCTCATGAGAATTCATCATTAACATTTATCACTCTGTTTGCCAACTTGTAGATCAACCTCACTTGCCTCCAGCTACGCATGGTTCAATGACCGAAGCAAACTTTACTGCCTTAACCACCGTTATCGTAGGGTATTCTACATTCATTCCTATTTTCAGTTTCGGTCGTGTCCTAATTCCAAAAGATCGCTGCTTTAGAGAGCTTGGAGGACAATTTTATCTCTCAAGAGGATGAGTTTTCAGCACCGGTGCTTCCAACCCGACCGAGCATGAAATAATGGTGAAGAGGTTGTAGAAGGACATGTAGAAGATTACAGTGAAGAATGAGTTTGGGACCACCAAGCCTACATCCTCAAAACTATCAAGTCCAAAGTAGAAAATTCCACCATTCAAGATCAGGCTATCTAAGCGCATTGGTGAGCTGCAGTCAAGTCCGGGGAGCCTGGTTCTACTGCTAGTAAGGAGTTCGCTCACTCAAAAGGCAGCTCTCCTCCTAGCAAGGAACCCAAAGGGAGAGAAAATATCAATACCCTTCCGGTTAAAAGGGGTAAAGGAAGTCGTGGTGGCAAGAAGTAAAAGTCTCAATAGTGTCACGGTTGAGCATTTAGTTTTTTTGTATCTGGAATAGGCTGATATTGTACAGGCATGGCCCTTGTTGTTTATCCTGTACATAAAAGATTTAGTAATAATGAAAGATTTGCTTTACTTTTGCAATCTCTCTTTTTTACTCTTTTCGCATTTTATGTACTATGCCTATTTATGTATAACTACATGTGTTTGCACAAAAAATGGACAAACACCTCCAAGTCGTATTATTTAGTTGATTATATGTGACTTTCAATGATTTTAGATGAGTATGTAAATATAAAAGAAGTAGGGGCTGAAATGTAAAAGACACGCGGATTTATAGTGGTTCGGCCAGAATGTGCCTACGTCCACTTTATATGTTATTATCTTCTTCCTTTCAGATTACAAGTACAATGCTTCGTATATAAGTATATGAAAGTAGTTTGAAAGTTCCTTCCTTGCTTGAGCTCTCAAACTTGTCTGCCATTGTTGTACCCCTGCCCCTCTATTTATAGAATGAGCTAGGGGACAGGGGTCTTGGAGGTATATAGCTGCTGGTGGGCCCGGGCTGAAGCAATCTGGAATGGCAATCATCTGGTTCGGCGGAGCTTCATTCGGCATTGAGCTTGGGCCGGTGGTAGGTATGGACCGGTGATACGTGTGAACGTGGACCGGTGGCTAGTTGGTTCGGTGCTTGTTTGGGAGTTAGTTCGGTAGTGGGGCGATGGTTTGGTTCGGTGGAGCAATGTGGACCGGTATGGCTGGTCCGGCTACCGGATGTGACATGCCGAATGGAAGGGGCCGAATGAGATCATGGGGCCGAATGAGGATGGACTTCTAGGTTTATATTAAGTCTTGTGTTTGTCGGACGAGGTGGAGGTTGCGAGCTCGTGCAAAACTATGACTTCTTGGTCTAGAGATCTTTTGGGTGAGAATTCGCCCAACATTTGCCCCCCAAAGTGGGGCACGTGCTTGCACGTGTCGCGCTTTGTTTTCCCTGTGGTTGGAAGACTAGCTGTATAATGCCAGGGATTGGACGTTCGTATTCCGTTGATGTCCTGCAAAGGAATTTACAGTTTTAGTGTGATTCCAAATAACGATCGTTCATGATCGAAATATTTGAGATAAAGTGAACTGTGCCGTTCGGGACGAGAGAGTGAGCCCCGAGGGGGCTTAGTATCATCGATGCCAGGTTTATGTCAGAGTGGGTCCCTGGATTGTTTGTCAAGACGGTTTATTGCCAGCTCAGAGCATGCCTAGGGACCGTTCGCGATCCCGTACATGTGTAAGTAGCTTAGCCATTTCGTAACTATTAGAATCAAATATCCGTTTCACCTATGAGTTTAAAAAGGCGTGTCAAAGTGTAAATCCCCACGACGATAGGGTTAATAACCATTCAGAGCGTGCCTATGGACCATTCGTGGTCGCGTACACGTGTAAACGATTAATCCATGTTAGTGAGAGTTTCACGACTTATTCATCGCCACCATAATCCTTATTTTATTAGTTAGTTCTAGAGTTCGGTACTTATCTGAGTGAGGCGCCCGGCATGCCCTTAGTCCCTGGTTGTTGTTGGTAGAGAGAGAGTTCATTCGGTTTTGTGTTGGTCCGGTCGTGCACATCCGGCTTTTGGTTTCATTCGGCATTTTGTTGGTTTGGTATGTTTATTCTTATCCGGTAGACCGAACCAGTTGGTTCGGCGGCCCTGAGTTCGCCTATATATAGAGGCCGTACCCCCCTGGTTTTCCCTTACCGAACCAAAGAGAACCGAATCAATTCTTAGCCGAGCGAACCTTCTGCCGAACCAAGCTTATACCGAACCAGGTATGTATCCTTTTGCCGAATGGTTTGTTATTACCGGATGAACTCAATTGCCGAATGCACACGAAGGGTATTGTCGTACCGAACGAGACTTGGGCCTAAATGCCGAATGATATGTATGCCGGATGTGCTTTCAGTGCCGAATGAACTCATGACTCTAGTGCAGAATAAGACTTATGACTTTAGTGCCGAATGAGACTTATGACTCTAGTGCCGAATGAGACTTATGGCTCTAGTGCCGAATGAGACTTCATACTTGAACCTTGAGCGGAATCTTAGACTTTTTTACACGCTTGCCTTATATACTTGCTTGTTTGTGTTTCTATACTTCTTATTCTAATCTCAAGTCTTTCTTGTGCTGCAGAAAATGTCTCGCAAAGCGGAAACACGATCAGACAGAAAGAAGTCTAGAGGCACAGGAGAGCCTTCTTCTTCCTTGCCCCCAGTCCAACCAGGATCCGGGCAACACCGACCTATTCCGAGGTCTCTAGTGGACGGATATGGTCCACAGGAACTTTTGATCTCTCCCCCGGATTGCTTTCCTAGCTCCCTAAAGGAGGACCAACTTGATGTCATATCCCGTTCCTTCGGGATAGATAGGGCCCTTATGCTGCTGCCGGGAGATGGAGTGATGCCATACAATCCTCCCGAGGGCTACTTCGCTTTTAGCAGATACCATTGTATGTGCGGTGCTATCCCCCCTATCAACGCTTGGATAATTAGCTTCACCACATATTTGAAGGTGGCTCCCTTCCAGCTTCAGCCTAATTCTTATGCCATCCTGGTGAGCCTCTTTGTTATCTTCCAGAGGAGGTACGGGCGTCCTCCTTCTAACCGGGAAATTCGATACTTGTACAACCTGAGAGGCTATAAGAAGGGGTCTCCGTATATTAGTCTGGAAGCGGCCGTGCCCTTCAAACCAGTCCTGGACTTATATTCCAAGTTTACCATGTTCAAGAAAGAGTGGTTCTTCATCAAGGACGATGCTGTTTCTTTCCGCCTTTTCACTTCCGGCTGTAAGATGGATTTCATTTATATTTTCCATGTTTTGACTGTAGTGTTTTTTCTGACATGCTTCTATTTCTGGCTAGCGACAGGTGGTATTGCAGTTGTGGAGGATGATTCCTTGGTGCGAATGGCTGCTGAACTAAAGGCTATTCCGGCACGGGACCGGTCGGCCTCCTTCTTGATCAGGAACGCAACCCTCTTGGAGTATAATTTGATCTTACCGCACCAGTCCGTGGTTAAGCAAAGAGACACGGCTGAGGAGAAGGCTGCTAAAGCTAAGGAGGGGGATAAGGTAAAGAGCGGTAAGAGGGAGCCTTTCGCAGAGCGTCCCGTGGTCGGGGGGAAGAAACTGAAGAAGTCCGATGGCCCTTCTCCAAGTACTTGCCCGACTGTCCCGGAGGAGGAAGGTGTAGAAGAGGAGGAAGGAGGCGAAGTTGGAGAAGGGTCGGAGGGTGGAGGAGATGGCGACGGTCAAGGTGGTAGTGGTGTTGCTGCTCTAACCTCTGAACAAGACCTCGAACTGGATGAGGCTCTCCGTCGGGCCTTCGGGGAGTCGGAGGGAGAGTCGGAAACGGAGAAGGGAACGGAGAAGGCAAAGGAAACCGGCAAAGCTGTGGCTGGCACTGACCCATCCTCTAAGGGTTCCTCAGCTAGGGTGATTCCGGCGAACCCATCCTCTAAGGGTTCCTCAGCTAGGGTGATTCCGGCGATGCAAGGTGAACTTTTGTCTTCTGCCGATTCTATTTTCGATAGGGACTTAGAAATTTTTTACGGTTCACTTCCGTCCTGGGGTGAGATCCAGGACTTATTGCAGTATCCCACTCCTCCGCCGGGTTTGTATAATAGATGTGTCTTCCCACTTTTCTTTCTTTTTAACTTAGCACATTTTTTGAACTGTGGATTATTGTATGTTCATAACACTTGTTCTTTATTCCAGGAGCAGGCCAGGCAGTTAAAACGTCGGATGTTCGACATCGCCTTGAACAATTTAAGTCGAGGAGAGCTTCCGCGAAACCTTCTACTGATCGCACTGGGGACGTAGTCAGTTACCGCCCTCTTCTTGGGGTCATCGAAGAGGGCATTCAGAAAAGGAAGCGGAGCCGTTCCTTATTTGAGTCGTCCCCTGGTTCGCAGCCTCCTACTCAGCCTCCTCGTGATACTACGGAGGAGAGCACGGAGCCCGGCCCCCCTCCTCCTCCTTCCAAGAGTCCTACTGTCATTCATATAAGGCGTCCCGATGTGCCTCGCCCCGTGCCTCGTGACCCTTTTGCCGGTCATCCTGATTTAGACCCAAGCTTTCGGGACATTTCATTCGATGAGACCACGGGCGAGCACCTCCTTCCCCGCAACCCCATGGTAAGAGTGCTGGACGAGGCCAAATCTTTAGATCTTGATTTACTTACTACACGGGTAGTCACCATGGGGGATGAGGCCAAGGCTAATATCGACCGGGTGGCCGCAGAGACCAAGAAGTTAATGGAGCATCATGCTAAGTTGGTCAAGGCCGGGGAAGAGATCGGGAGTGCTAACATTCGGTTGAGGTTAAAGGTTGCCGATCAGGCCAAGCAGCTCGCCGACCAAGCCATCCAGATTTCCCAGCATGAGGAAGCCTCCAAGCGGCTGAAAGAGACCATGGAGAAGGCCAGTAGGGCGGAATTACGGAAGATGGAGGTCGCTTGCAGGGAACGGATTAACATAGCTATCGCAACGGTGGATGAGGTTCGAAATGCGGATCTCGAGCGGGTAGAGAAGTTGTCAGGGAGGCTCGAGGCTGCGGAGATGGCTCAGGCCGAGTTGAAGGAGGAGATGGAGGAGATGAGGAGGTCCCTCAAGTTGAAGGAAGAGGAAATGAGGAGGTCACTCCAGGCTGACTGCTTGAGATACCAATCAGAGAGGGACGTCGCCGTCGCCAAGTTGCAAGCTTCCGAGGCCCGGGTGAGGGAGTTTGAGGAAAACGAGGGGATGATGGATGAGATGCTGCAGGATATGTACTTCCACACTTGGAAGGAGGGCGGCTTGTCTTGGATGGACGATTACCCTCGGGTCATGGCCAAGGTGTATCTCCAGGCTTTAGAGGTGGCCAGGGTGAACGCGGGTAAGGAAGGCGGAGAGGCTTTCAACTTGAATGCGGTTACTGCTCAGTTCTCAAAGGAGGAGCAAGCGGCGGTGAAAGAGGGGATGCGGCTGCTTGCTGCAGAGGAAGCGGGCGTGCAGTTGGATGATGAGGATCAAGCGGCGGATGCTGGTGAGTTATTCTTCTTCCCTTTCTTTTCTTCCCGTGTTTCCATAACTTGGTTGTTCGTTTAATGAATTCCTCTTCCGAATTGGACAGGCGGGACTTCTGATCCGCATGCTGGGGGCTCTGATCCTGCGGCTAAGTAGACTGGGGGAGTTGGTGATGGAGTGTGGATGCGTCTGCCATCTTTTTGTTTCTTTTTTATCACTGTTTATGTTAGTCTTTGATATGCAACTGTAATAAAATTATTTGCAAAGAATAACTTCGTGTGATCTTATAATATAAGCTGATTTTGTCATGTTTAAATGTTGTTGCTATCTTTATGTGCCGTGTGAGAAGTATAATTATGTATATGCCTGTGATTCTAGTTGTGTTTGATGTTAAGTTTTTGCTTGAAATATAATTTCACGTTTTGCAATGTCAGTGTATGAATAAGCTATAGTTACGCATTTATGTACAAGAGAAGAGAGTACCGCCCTTTATGTTTTATTCGCAGGCGGTAGCTTTGAGTGTCTTGTGTAACTGTTCACGGGTATAGCTGAGCGCCCTGCCACCCAGTACGCAGGCTTAGAGCCTCATGAGTGAATGCTTCCTATTCGGTTTCCTGTACTTTAGAGTTTGTTATACAGGATAGGAGAAAAATATTTAAATGGAATGGAAATATAGTAAAAGTAAAACTTCCAGTCACGGAAGGCCGTCGATGTGCTTAAGTTCGTGGCAAACGGGTTTTGTAGTCACTTTCCCTAGCTGTGGGTCTTGGAGACATTTGTCACCCATCTTACGCCTCCGCGGGGAGTTTTCTTTTTTACCACAGCCGCACTTAAGACACATCGGAGCCGAGATCGCGCACGGTAACTACCCGAACCATTATGGTCCGTAATCGTGGGTATTATTCGATTTACCGTGGCCGGTTAGCGTGGGTGCCGTTGGCCGTGAACTACCCCTGGCTGGCCACACCTTATGTTGGGGCTTAAAGTAGGTTCACAGTTGCCGGCGAGCCGAACGCCGTAATGAGCTGCCATCGGCTATAGTCGGCCTTTATGATGACTTATAATCGGCTCATTACAGTTGGCTTTGAGGGCAGGCGCGCAACGAGTTAACCCGCAGCAGAGGGATGCTGGAGCAAAAGTGTCTCATTGGCGAGTGCATAGAATCGTAGCGTACCTGTTAGGCCTAGTCCAGATGAGGCCGTGGTGCGTCTTGAGTGGAGATGCCATAGGATTTTGTTCAACAGAAAGGGATAAAACTTAACGAGCAGCCAAGACATAAAGGAACAAGTTAAAAAGAGACAAGATTTTTTAAAGTGGTTCGGCACGGAAATGCCTACGTCCACTGATTCTCTTTGTTAATTCACTTCATATGGGCAGTACAAGTTAAGAAAAGTATCGACGGAGGTGTCGGATGTTCCATGCCCTCTGGAACACCTCTCCGTCCACTGTTGACAAAATGTAAGCTCCGTTGTGGAGATCTTTATGAATTACATATGGTCCGTCCCAGATGGGGTCCAGTGCCCCGGGGCGCGGAAAGATTCGCCTGAGGACAAGATCTCCTTCTTGTAAGCTGCGATGCTTGATTTTGGAATTGTATTGTGCTGCCACTTTTTGTTTGTGAGCTGCTGCTTTGAGTGCTGCATCGTTTCTCCTTTCCTCGATCAGATCCAAAGACATGAGGAGGAGTTCTTCGTTTTCTTCTGGGTTGTAGTGGATCCTACGGTGGGAAGGCACAATAGTCTCAACTGGGAGCATTGCCTCCGATCCATATGCCAAAGAGAAAGGAGTATGTCCCGTTGATGTTCTGAAAGATGTGCGGTATGCCCATAGTGCCGTAGGAAGTTCGTCCACCCAAGCGCCTTTTGACTTTTCAAGTTTCTTCTTGATTAGGGTTTTGAGAATTTTGTTGACAGCTTCAACTTGTCCGTTTGCCTGAGGGTAAGCTACTGATGAGAAGCTTTTATGAATTCCATGTTCTTGGCACCAGTCGGCAAATTCTTCGCTGTCAAACTGGAGTCCGTTGTCGGATACGATCTTGAGTGGGACTCCATACCTGCACAGAATGTTTTTGATCAAGAAGTTGATAACTTTTGCTGAAGATATTTTATTTAAAGGTTCCGCTTCCACCCATTTGGTGAAATAATCGACTGCCACTATAGCATATTTGGCTCCGCCTCGGCCCGTTGGCAGTTCGCCAATTAAGTCAATTCCCCATACAGCAAAGGGCCAAGGGCTAGTCATTTGAGTAATTTCGTTTGTGGGCAGTCGAGGAATCTTGGCGAACTTCTGACATCTGTCGCATTTCTTAACGAAGTCTAGGGCATCTTTGTTTAGTGTGGGCCAGTAATATCCATATCGGAGTATCTTTCTTGCCAAAGTTTGTCCTCCAGTGTGATCTCCGCATCCTCCCTGATGGATGTTTGTTAATATCTCCTTGGCTTCCCTTCCGGCGACGCATCTTAATAAGGGGCTAGAGAAGCCACGCCGGTAGAGGATGCCTTCTTGTATTGTGTAGTGGGGAACTTTCCTCAAGATCTTCTTGGCTTCGTCACGCCTGTCGGGTAGTATGCCATCTTGCAAATATTTCCGGATAGGAGTCATCTAGGTTCCTTCTTCGATTGCAGTTATCAGATTCGCTTGTTCGAAACTCGGGGCTAGCTGCCTTGAGATTGCTAGTGCTCCGGAAATGGTGCTGTTCTTCATACTAGCTTGCTTTGCAAGTTCATCTGCCTCTTGGTTTTCTTCTCGAGGAATGTGTTTGATTAGATAATGGTCCAATCGATCGAGCAGCAGTCTGGTTTTCTTTAGGTATGCTGTGAGTCGTTCTCCTCGAGTCTGGAATTCTCCTAGTACCTGGTTTACGATAAGCTGAGAATCACTATGAATACATAAGGAATTGATTCCAATTTCTAGGGCCAGTTCCAATCCCGCTATTACTGCTTCATATTCAGCATCGTTGTTAGTGGCCGTGAACTCCAATCTTAATGCATAGTACAACTTTCTTCCCCTGGGGGTGATGATCACAATACCTGCCCCCGAGCCTTGTTCGTTTGATGCTCCGTCTACAAAGAGGTTCCACTTGATGTTTTTTGCTACTTCGGATTGTTCCTTGCCTTCGTTGGTAGTGAATTCGGCAATGAAATCAGCCATGGCTTGTCCTTTGATAGCGGTGCGGGGATGGTAGGTGATATCATACTGACTTAGTTCGATGCACCATTTGAGGAGTCGTCCAGAAGTGTCAGGTCGATGGAGCACTTGTCTTAGTGGTTGATCGGTTAGAACCCTGATGGAGTGAGACTGGAAGTAGTGTCGCAGTTTTCGTGACGCGATCAATAAACAATATGCTAATTTCTCAAGTTTAGGATATCTGGCTTCTGCCCCTGTAAATCTCTTACTTACAAAGTAAACCGGGCGTTGTGTGTGGTCTTCTTCTCTTACCAAGGCGGCGCTTAGAGCATGAGATGATACAGCGAGGTATAGGTATAACACTTCACCTTCATTTGGAGTTGAGAGTACTGGTGGTCTCTGAAGGTGTTCGATTAGGTTGAGGAAGGCTTTTAAGCATTCGTCGGTCCACTCGAACCTCCCTTTGTCTTTCTTGAGTGCTTCGAAGAAAGGGACACACTTGTCAGTTGCCTTGGAAATGAATCTGCTTAGGGCGGCCACCTTTCCGTTTAGGCTCTGCATTTCTTTTCGAGTGGAAGGTATCCTTATTTCTTTTAAAGCCCGGATTTGTTCAGGGTTTGCTTCGATTCCTCTGGCGTGGACGATTAATCCTAAGAATTTTCCCGATGATACTCCGAAGGAGCACTTTAGAGGATTCAGCTTCATTCCATATCGGCGAAGTACCTGAAACGTACCGTCCAGATGGCTTACATGGTCGTTGGATTTCTTGGACTTTACCAACATGTCATCCACATATACCTCCATAGTTCGTCCTATCAATTCTGCGAACATTTTGTTGACGAGGCGTTGATAGGTAGCTCCAGCATTTTTGAGTCCAAAAGGCATGACTTTGTAACAATATAATCCGCGGTCGGTGATGAAGCTAGTGTGGTCCTGATCGGGGGCGTGCATGGGGATCTGGTTATATCCGGAGTATGCATCCATAAAAGATAGGAGTTCGTGCCCAGCTGTGCTGTCTACGAGTTGGTCAATTCGGGGAAGTGGGAAGCAGTCTTTCGGGCAAGCGTCATTCAGATTGGAGAAGTCAATACATGTTCGCCACTTTCCATTGGCCTTTTTTACTAGCACTGGGTTAGCGATCCATTCTGGGTAGATGGCTTCCCGTATGAAGCCATTAGCAAGTAGATTTTTTACTTCCTCATCAAGGGCTGCTGATCGCTCTGCCCCCATGCTCCTCTTTTTCTGCTTTACTGGTACCTTGGTGGGATCGATGTTCAACATGTGGCATGCTATGTCTGGGGAGATTCCTGTCATATCGGCATGGGTCCACGCAAATACATCTAAGTTGTGGCGGAGAAAGTCAATGAGTTGATCCTTCAATTCCGTTTTCAGCTGAGATCCGATTTTTAATAGTCTACTTGAATCATGCTTATCTACCGATACGAATTCCATAGCCTCTGCAGACTCGGCGGTAGCCTCCTCCTCTTTATCCCTGGGGTCTAGTTCATTGAAGGGATCGTTTGTGTATCGAAGAGGAGGGGCTTTCTTTAGTTGCTATGCCTCCAAGCTTTTCATGCAGAGAGTAGTCTCTGCATCTTTTCCTTTATTCTTTCTGCGGTTATTGCGAAGTTCAGTTACGTAGCAGTCTCGGGCAGCATCTTGATCTCCTTCTACTTCTCCTACTCCGTTGTCTGTTGGAAATTTCATTTTCAGGCACCAGGGGGCTAATACAATCTGAAAGTCAGACAAGGCTGGTCTTCCCAAGAAAGCGTTGTAAGCCGAGTGGTTTTCTATTAGTACGAATGTTTGTTTTCTCACAACGGAGCGGGATGACTTCCTATTTCGACGAAGAGGTCAAGTTGCCCGAGGGCCATTTTTGCATCTCCAGTGAAACCGTGCAGTGGTTTGTCATAGGGGGATACATCCTTCATTGATAACTTCATTTTGTCGAAAGCATGTTTGAACAGGATATTTACGGAGCTTCCCGTGTCTATTAGAATCCGAAAAACTTTAGCTGGACCAAACCAGGCAGAGATGACCATGGGATCCATATGTGGGTACTGTCTTCCTTCCAAATCATGCCTACTGAATACAATGTCATTGTTTTCTTTTCGTTTCGGGTGGCGTTCCTCCGTAATGGAGTTAACATATCCTTCGGCATTTCTAAGCGACTTGCCGTACCTTTCCATCTCTGCCCAACTTCTGTCGGCGATGTGTGGTCCTCCTGAGATGGTAAGGACCACTATCTTCTCTTGACTAGAGCCACTGGTGTTGTGATTGTTGCGATTCCCTCCGCCTACTTCTGGGAGGGGTTGCTTTGAGTTCTCATTGGCAGGAGTTGGAGTCCTGTTCTGACCTTTCACATAACGTTCCATTCTTCTCCTTCTAATGTGTTCTTCGATCAAGTCCCGAAGATGGTGGCATTCATTGGTGTCATGTCCGTGGGATTCGTGGAAGCGACAGAACTTTCCGGACTTGAGTGCGTTATCTGATTCTTTCTTGTGCGGGGGGCGCTTGTATCCGAGTTCGCCCTGAGTGGCTAGGTAGATGTTTTCGATTGTTTCATTCAAAGGAGTGTAGGAGTCAAATCTTGGCCCTGGTCGATATTGGCGCTTCTCAACCTTTCTGCCCCCAGCATTGTCTCTAGATTCATTTCTTCGAGCGTCCTTAGATGCAGTGGGAACTTTGTCCTGAACTATCTTGCCTTGTTGCCCTGACTGCCTCTCCGTAGCAGCGTCTTCAAGTCTCATATACTTTCCAGCTTCATGGAAGAAATCAGGCAAGGTAGCTGGTTTTTCCTTAGTTAATCTTCTGGCAAACTTGGTGTCTGGATGTACACCACTACAGAGGGCCATTAGAGTGAGTTTTTCATCGGCATCTTGAACTGCTGCCGCTGCGGCGTTGAACCGTGTTAGATATTGTTGCAGCGTCTCTCCGGATTTCTGTTTGACATTGGATAGAGAATAAGCATCCTTGGGTTGTTCCACATGGATGCGGAACTGGCTAATAAACCTTTCTTTTAACATCTCCCATGAGCTGATGGATCCTTGGGGTAGATGGCAGAACCAGGAGGTAGCTAGATCTGCTAGGAATAGCGGAAAGCATTTACATAATACTCCTTCTGTTGCTCCACTCATGAGCATATGCTGGGTGTATCTCTGCAGGTGTACGATGGGGTCGGAAGTTCCTTTGTAAGGTTCCATGGTTGGCATTTTCCATTCCCGGGGAGTGATGGCAGTTTCGATATTTCGGGTAAAGGGACTGGTGACCCTAGCGCCTATTCCCCGGTCCCTTTGCTCCCGTTGGACACATTCTCTGAATAATCGTGCCATTCGTTCGTCAGAACTTGGAGCGGACAAAAATGAGCTCGGTTCTTCCCTGCGGGATCTATCTCGTCCAGATGACCTGTAGGGATGGTACAGTCTATCACTTCTAGCATTATCCAGTGGTTGTCTTTGGCTGCTCGGATGCACGCTAGGACCAGCTACAGTTGCCCCCTGCCTTGATCTTCCCCTGTGGGGTTCTGTTTCGAGCACATCCATGGGGTCAACTTCGGGCTGGGTTCTAGCTCGGCTCCGTTCAGCGGGGTTTCTATGATTAGGTGGCATGACTGGCTCAGCTACATCCGACCCTCGCCTGGTGCCTCCCCCGCTGGGTTCGGTTCCAAGGGCTTCCTCGAGTCGGAATTCGGGCTGAGTCCGGGCGCGGCCCCTATCATTGTTGTTCCTGTTGATAGCTTCTTCGAAGAGGGAACACCTTTGTTGCCTCCGAGATCCTCCGGATTGGGACTCACCCCATGATTCAGTGTTGTGGTTGGACTCTCCAGCATCCCTTAAGCGTGACATGAGTTGGTCCACCAAAGCTTCTTGTTGGGATGTGAAGCGGTTAGTTACTTCAGTCACAACCCTGTCCAGATCTGCCCTAGTGATTGGTTGTTCCGTTGCGGGACCAGTTGGATTTTCCTGATTTTCATCTGGTACTGCTGTTGAAATGGGCTGATCTGCGATTGCTGGATCTGGAAGGCTGCTAGTTGCGATGTTCTTTCCTTTGTTAACATCCCTTCTCTGTTTGGAAGGCATGATTTCTAAGCAACGAGCGATGTTGTTAGGAAGAAGGTTGAGTGGGAGAAGATGAAGCTTGAGTTCAACTCTCAATGAAAGCACCAAAAATGTTTGCACAAAAAATGGACAAACACCTCCAAGTCGTATTATTTAGTTGATTATATGTGACTTTCAATGATTTTAGATGAGTATGTAAATATAAAAGAAGTAGGGGCTGAAATGTAAAAGACACGCAGATTTATAGTGGTTCGGCCAGAATGTGCCTACGTCCACTTTATATGTTATTATCTTCTTCCTTTCAGATTACAAGTACAATGCTTCGTATATAAGTATATGAAAGTAGTTTGAAAGTTCCTTCCTTGCTTGAGCTCTCAAACTTGTCTGCCATTGTTGTACCCCTGCCCCTCTATTTATAAAATGAGCTAGGGGACAGGGGTCTTGGAGGTATATAGCTGCTGGTGGGCCCGGGCTGAAGCAATCTGGAATGGCAATCATCTGGTTCGGCGGAGCTTCATTCGGCATTGAGCTTGGGCCGGTGGTAGGTATGGACCGGTGATACGTGTGAACGTGGACCGGTGGCTAGTTGGTTCGGTGCTTGTTTGGGAGTTAGTTCGGTAGTGGGGCGATGGTTTGGTTCGGTGGAGCAATGTGGACCGGTATGGCTGGTCCGGCTACCGGATGTGACATGCCGAATGGAAGGGGCCGAATGAGATCATGGGGCCGAATGAGGATGGACTTCTAGGTTTATATTAAGTCTTGTGTTTGTCGGACGAGGTGGAGGTTGCGAGCTCGTGCAGAACCATGACTTCTTGGTCTAGAGATCTTTTGGGTGAGAATTCGCCCAACAACATGTTTATATAATGTGATTGCCTTGCGATTTCTTGTATTATATACTTTTTTTGTGTAATATGTTTATTTAACGCAACTTTGTGCATGTAAATAATATTCCTGCAATTTCTCTAGTATATTATGTTACTTAGCACTATTTTTTATCACCAAAATGCTCTGTTTTGCACAACAGAACTGCATTTTTAGCCAACCATGAGGCTACTCATGCTCGAACTCAGTCGAATTCTTTTCGATCAAGTTTTGGTGTGCGTGCCCCTATCTACAGTGCCGAATGTTAAAATGTGGATATTTTACAAGTGATTGAACATCCTGGGCACTTGACTCGATTGCCCTTAGTCTAGTTCACATGATAGTTCCTATCGTTTGGAAGTATTAACTCTGGTGCTTGATTCCAATCACTATATTTTTATTACCACCAATTCCTTGTCTATATTTGAATTCTTCCAAGCTGATCAACAACCAATGTCATTCATGATGTATGTATTAAAAAGACATGTCATCATCATCTTTCATCATAACAAACTCTTCCAAGTTTAGTGTTGAGATCCCGGTCGTGCACTAGTTTCTATTTTTAGAAACTTGTTCGTGAATGGCTCAACACCGTGGATTCTTCCTTGACGGTGACCATCTCTAGGCTCCAGTTAATTCCTTTTGTTATCACTTATCTTCGAGCGATGTCAAGTTCCAAGAAGTTTGATTTGATTTTTCAGCTGATCCGGCGGTTCGGTGTTTCTTGGTGTTGTCGGGATAACATTAGTACTTAAATTGCAAGGTTCTATTTTCACCGTCGATCAGACGGATTGAGTCGATTTTCCCCATCGACTCGGTAACTTTGAACCTTCCCGACAACATCGGTGCAATGCTGGTTCTCAAAAGTTTGGGATCATTTCCCCATCGATCCGCCAGTTTGAGTCGGTTTTCCAGTCGACTCGACGGTTTTGAACCTTCCCAATATTTCACAAGCAACGTCGATTCTTAGAAGGTTGGAATCAATTTTCCCTATCAATCCATGGATTTGGAACCTTTTTGACATTGCTGGGCAACTCTGATTCCAAAAAAGCTGTGATCAATTTTCCCATCAATCCGAGGTTTGAGTCAATTTTCACAGTTAACTCGGCAGTTTTTCTTGCAAGAACATGGTTCCATTGGTTCGAGAATCTATAAATAGAAGATATGGCAAGTCCTGCCAATTTTACAATGCTTCTAATGTTTCTAGATGGCTTATTGTGAAAATAAGAAAAGCTAGATATAATAGGGCAGCAGCAAGTCATTGTTCCAAGCATGCGAGATGGGAACTCCATCTACTGTGGTCAGCTTGAACGTTTCATCTCCAAGCTTCCAGTCGATCACATATGGTCCTTCTCAGTTTGGGCCAAGCACTCCTATAACAGGTAAGATTCATTTCAGGATGAGATCTCCTACTCCAAAGGTACAGTTACAGACTTGGCATTGAAGTAGCGTGCCACTCTTTTTTAGTGAGCAACGACCCTCAGTTCGCCTTCTTCCTGCCTCTCATCGATTTGGTCGTTGAGACTCGAGCGGTAGTTATTCATTCTTTCTTTAATTGAAGTGTCTTCTACGATGAGAGGGGACTTCCAGTTCCACTGGGATCATAGCTTCTACACTATATGCTAAGGCGAACAGTGAGTGCTCGATCATTGATTTGTGTGTTGTGCTATAATCCCATAGTGCGAGTGAAAGCTCATCAACAAAATTACCTTTAGCTCTAGTCAGCAGCTTATTTGTGGTGGATTTGATGATCTTTTTCCCTTCCTTCACTTGCCTATTTTCTTGTGTGTGCACTACCCCAAAAAATCTCTTCTTAATTCGGTAACGCTTGCAAAAGTCCATGAACTCAGTGCTCTCAAACTAAGTCTCGCTGTCCGTGATAATTTTCAACGGTGCCCGAAACCTGCAAATAATATTTTTTGTTACAAAATTAATTACTTTCTTAGTAGTAACCATTGCAATCATTTCCACTTCATCATATTTCGTAAAGAAATCAACTACAACGATAGCTTATTTGGCTCCAGCTATTGGTAGCACGCCGATTATGTTGATTCCCCAAATAGCAAATGGCCAGGGAATGACCATTTCCATAAGTTTTGAAGATAGGTATTTTAAAATCTTTGAGAACTATGGCATCAGTTACTATCTGGTGTAGTTCGCTGCATCTTAGTTTATTGTTGGCTAGAAATATCCGTAGTCAAGTGTCTTCTTCGCCAACGCCTGCCTCCCGGTGTGGTCACTGTAGTTACCATCATGAATTTCCATGAGGATTTTTCTAGCTTCAACTTCGGTTACACATCTAAGTAATGGACAGGAGAATCCACTCCTGTATAGCACTTCATCCTGTATTATGAACCGTGGTGCCTTTTGAATAAGCTTCTTTCGTTCATTTCGATCTTTGGGGAGTATTCCTCTTAGTAAGTAGTCCTTTATTGGTGTCATCCACGATTCTTCCTCTTCTACATTCTCTAAAACCCAATCGTCATCCATCTGACCTATGCTCGAAGCGCTTAACTCTATTATTGGAGTCAATCCCATTAGCTATGCTTCTCCAAAATTGGCTAGCTTATCTAAAGAATCACCTTCATATTCTTCTCTCTAGGAATGTAACATATCGTGTAGCATTCAATTTCATTAAGCAACTCCCAAGCTTTCAAAAAGCAAAGGGAAAGTTTTACACCCTTAGCTTGATACTCCATTCTGACCTAGAAGACGACTAGTTAGGAGTGGTTGTAGGTATGTAAAGTCTTTATCCCAATTCCTTCGCAATCTTCAATCCTGCTATCAGCGGCTCGTATTCCACATCATTTTCGATGGCAGGAAATTCCGACTTTGCGTATTAGATTGATCTTCCTTTGGGAATTTCAAGCACAACTCCCTCTTTTGAGAAAAGTTCATTTGACACACCATTAACAAACAATTTCCAGTGGGATACTGGAATCGTTGTGTCCTTTTCCTCATCATCCCAAGTAATGAACTCGACGATGAAGTTAGTCGATGCTTGTCCATTAATCGCTCCTCGAGGATGATGTGTCACATCGTACTGGCTCAACTTAATATTCCACTTTAGAAGTCGTCCCAGAGTCTTGGATTGATACGGTACCTGTTTCAAGAGCTGATCTATCAACACCTTGATCGGGTGTTTTGGAAATACAATCACAGTTTCCTAGATGCAATTAGCAAGCGATATGCTAGCTTTTCCAACTTTGGATAGTTTTGCTTAGCTCTTGTGAATTGCTTTCTAATGTAGTAGATGGTTCGTTGAATCATATCTTCCTCTCACACAAGTGTTGCACTTAATGCATGAGCAAACTTTACCAGATAAATGAATAAGTCTTCACCATTCATTGGTTTAGACAGAACAGTGGTGTCTTCATATGTTGTAGTAATTCATCGAAAGCAGTCTGGCAGTCTTGACTCCATTCAAGGTTCTTCTTGTCCTTCTTTAATGCATCAATATTATGCGTGTATGCATCGCTTTGGAGATGAATCGGCTTAATGCTGCGATCTTTCCATTCAAGCTTTGTAATTCCTTCATCGTCGTTAGGGCTATGACATTCTGTAGGGCGACAATCTACTCCGGATTGGCCTCAATGCCCATTGCATTATAATAAAACCAAGAAATTTTCCAGAAGCAACACCAAAAGAACACTTTACTAGATTAACTTCATTCCGTACTTTCGAAGGATCTCAAACATCTACGAGAGATTATTCAAATGGTTTCTAGACACTCGCAACTTCACCAGCATGTCTTCAACGTAAACTTCCATTGTCCATCCGGTTTGGCCTTTCAACATCGTATTCACCGGTTTATGGTAAGTAGCGCCGGTGTTCTTCAGATCAAATGGTATTATGCGATAGAAATACAGCCATAAGTCTGTGATGAAGCCGGTGTTCTCTTGATCAGGTTCATGCATCATAATCTAATTGTATCCTGAGTAGGCGTCCGTAAATGAGAGCAGTTCTTGCCCTGCAATTCTATTAACAAGCCGTTCGATCTTCAGCAACGAAAATCTATCCTTCGGGCAAGCTTTGTTCAAAT
The DNA here is from genome assembly GCA_030765085.1 of Allium cepa. Taxonomy (NCBI): domain Eukaryota; kingdom Viridiplantae; phylum Streptophyta; class Magnoliopsida; order Asparagales; family Amaryllidaceae; genus Allium; species Allium cepa. The sequence continues at coordinate 400,476,032 of CM060939.1, read as the reverse complement.
TCGATTAATCAATACAAGTTCGCCAATTCCCGTTCAATGTTCGAACGAACACGGGGTTTGACACCCATTCAGGATATGTTGCATCGTGATTGAGCCGTTAGCCAATAGCCTATCTACTTCTTCCTTTAATGTAGTAGATCGCCCAGGACCTAGGCAACATATCTTTTGCCTTACTGATGTGAACTTAGGACTAATATTAAGTGCATGACACGCTGTCTCCAGCGATATCCCGCACATACCAAAATGTGTCCAAGTGAACATGTCCAAATCGTCACAAAGAAAGTTTATTAATTCCTTTCACGCCTTGATTCGAAGCAGCGAGCCTACTTTCAAGACCCAAATTGGGTCGTCCATGTCAATAGGGACAGCCACTATAATCTCCGCCGGTGCTGCCAATACTTCCATAGAACCCTTCTTCTTAGTGTCCATAGCCTTATCAAAATGACTATGGTCCTCGAGCTAGGTGTGCTTCTGTAATTACTATGTTAAATGTGGGGAAGATGAATGTAGAGAATCTTTCCCCTATTCTTTCCCTTTTCATGGCATTTAGCTTCACGTAATTTAGCAACATAGCATTTCATTGCAACATTTTCGTCTCCACTTACTACTCCTATCTGTTCTCCATTGGGAATTTCATCGTGAGACACTATGGGGCCAAAACGATTCTAAAAGTGGCAAGGGCCAGTTGGCTCAAGAAAGCATTATAAACATAATACTCATCAATGATCATGAAGGTTTGGATAAGAACCACCCTCCATTCTCCTTCCTCGAGTTCTACAGGGAGGTCGATAGTTCCAACCAGCTATTTAGGTTCACTAATGAATCCCTAAATTTTTTTTCTATAGGTGGTCATATCCTTCATGCTAATCTTCGTCTGGTCAAAAGTCTTTTGAAATAGGATGTTGACTACACTTCCATTATCAACCAAGACTCGATGCATAACTTCCAGTCCAATTCTGACTGTTATCACCATTAGGTCCAGATTGGTGCTTCTATACCTTCAGTATCCCAATTTTAGAACACAATGTCTCAAAATCATCCTTTTTTGTTTAGTCGGAGCTTCATCTTCGAGCAACTCTTCTATAGTGCAAGCTTCAAAGAAGTAGCATAACATTCCATCTCACCCTAATTCTTCTACGTTGGGTGAGGATCTCCAGTAATGGTGTTTATATTGGGTCTTCCATCAGTTTGCTGAGGCTCTTCTCTGTAGGGTCCAGATTGATTTCACTGAGCATTCGGCACTTGAGGTCTAATAGGTTGATCAGGGTTTTGCAGATTCTTCACATACTTCTAGCGCCTATTGTTTCCTATGAATTCTTCAATTATATTCTTCGGATACCAACATCTATTTGTGTTGTGCCTATGAGTCTCATGAAAGTGACAGAACTTCCCCGATCTCTTTTGTTTCTCAGTCGCTTCCTTCTTGGGCAGTTTGTTATATCATTCAGTTCCTTGAGTGCTAAGATAAATGTTTTCCAGACTATCATTCAACGCTGTTGTTAGGCATTTTTTCGTCAGACTAACACCCCCAAAGTTTTTGAAAGCTAATTCTAAAAGGATGTAGGTAAATTAAATAAATATCAAAACTATGTAGAAAATAAGTACCGAAAGGTAAAAGAGACACAAGATTTATAGTGGTTCGGGATTGAGATCCTTATGTCCACTTTGAAGAATCAGCTCTTGGCTTCATTCCTCAATTTGGTGCATAAATACTTTTATGACCAAATCTTCCACTAATGATCTTTTGATTAAAGCTTTCTAAAAGGAGTAAAGAATAATAAATGATTGTCATAAATCTCCAACCAGCCCCTTTTTAGTAGAATGTGGTCCTCTATTTATAGCAAAATTAAGGTTATTCGATTGGTGTAGGTATTTTTATTTAGATTAATGACCTGGCTTGTTATAAGCGACTTTGGTTCAAACACTTGTCATCATCTAGTTGAATGTATTTTCACGCAGATTGCTAACATGGCCCTCTTGTATATAGCTTCTTGGACATCTTTTGTTTATCTTGACCATTGGTCTCGATCTGGGCTATCTGGGCATTTATTTTTTTGACACTTACTGAAATGCCTTTGGTTCAAGCACACTGCTGTTCTCAATGAAACTTCTTGTCTTAGCTGGATAATAATCTTAGTCTCAGTCGATGCTTTGGTTCATGCTCTTGTATTATCTGCTCTTGGATATTGAGTTTGATACTTAAGCTTTCGTTGAAAACCCAATGATGGGCCTAAGATTGAAAAGCCAAAGATTTTTTTCATTTCGAGTATTTGTCATTTATAATTTAAAGAAATCATGGTGTAACATATGCCCTCCAAATTTTACCCCATATGATTAATATGAGGTAGACTTTGGAAAGAACAACATCATAACGTGTTTAATACTTGGCTTGTCTGTTCTGTTTCCATCGTGAAGTGACCCCGAGCTTTCGAGTAATATAGTTTTCCAAAAACTTTCGGAAGCATCGCTTTACTAAGACAACTTGTCTATAGGATTTTGGAAACAATTTAAAATCTAACCTTATCTAAAGGGTTTTTGAAATAATTTGAAATGAGTGCATAGAGGCAAAAAATACTTTGATACTATGCCCCAGTCATCTAGACTTGATCTTACATAGGTATCTTTTTTGAGAACTACTAGTGGCGGTACAATGCTTATACTTTGCATGCTATTATAAGAACATGGCTAACTATACTGCATCATTCATGGTACTTCTGACCATGGTTCATTCTTTGCATGACATAATTCGGCCATGGCTCGCTTTTTTGCACAACACTTCGGTTGTGGCTCACTAGGTATGTCGACACGGTCGACTTCCTATGACTGACTCTTTGCACGACACTATCGGTCGTGGCTCATTATTATTGGGAATTTACCCAAAGCATGGTTTTTCTTGACTATGGCTCACTATATTGGGAATTTAACCAATTTTCTAATCTTCTTGGGAATCTACCCAACTTCTTAATCTTCTAGGAATCTACCTAATGCATGGTACTACTTGATCAAGGTTTACTATATTAGGAATCTACCTAATTTTCTAACCTTCAATACTTTCCCTAATGACAAAACTAAGTAATTGTTGTGAGGCAAAATCATTTACTTGGCGAAGCAAAGCAATTGCCATGAGGTAAAATCATTTACCTGGTTAGACTAAGAAATTATAACGAGGCGAAATCATACGTAATTGGCGTGAGGCGAAATCATTTACCTGGTGAAACTAAGCAATTTTCATAAGGAAAAATCATTTACTTGGTGAAGCTAAGAAATTATTGTGAGGTGAAATTATTTACTCGGCGAAGCTAAGTGATTTTCATGAGCGAAATCATTTACTTGGTGAAACTAATGAATTGACATATGGTGAAATCATTTACTTGGTAAAACTAACCAATTGCCATGAAGCAAAATCATTTACTTTCCTAGACGCGAAAGCATAGCTTCGAACTTGCATGATGCTATTTGATCAGAGTATTATTATGATTAAAACTTTTTGATGTACATTTTGGAAGTTGCTTGATATTACTTGATCATGGCAATAATCCCGACTAAAATGTTTAATGCAATGTTTTAAATTCTTTAAACTTTTAAAAGACCGTAGTTTCTCATGGCATACCTAAGCCACAGCTAAGAGATTAGTTATTGTTCTAAACTTTTGATAAAGCTTTATTCAGATAGTAACCTAGTGATGTGATAATGTTTCAAATGCTTATAATTTCAAGTCCAAGGTATTATATTACCATCTGGCATTTTTAATCTCTAAATTCTCGATAGATGACATCATGGATTATCAACGGTCCTTCCCAATTTGGGCCGAGAAGGTCCATCTGCTGAATACTTGGTGTTTGAAATTATATTTCGAAGGACGAGGTCTCCTTTTCCAAATTTTCTAGTCTTACCCCTCTAGTTGTAGTTTTGGGTCATCTTTCGAATATACTCTGCTGTTCTCAAAGCCGCTTAGTCTCGAACCTCGGGTAACAATTCTATTGACTCCTCTTGGAGCTCCACATTCCACTTCTTATTATAATAATACCTTTGGTGAGAGGCAATATCATATCAACTAGAAGCATGGCTTCAGAACCGTAAACTAAAGAGAAGGGAGTATGTCCTATCGAGGTCTTGAAGCTTGTCCTATAAGCCCATAAAACAAAAGACAATTCGTCTGCCCAGTTGCCTTTGGCTTTGTTTAATTTTTTCTTCAAACATGCATTGATAGTTTTGTCGGCAGCCTCTATAGCCCATTTTCTTGTAGATGATCTACCGAAGAAAAACTCTTGATAATACCGTAATCTTGACAATATTCTACAAATTCTCGGCTTTCAAACTAAGTGTCATTATCCTTAATAATCTTATGTGGAGGATCAAATCTAGATACCATATTTTTCATCACAAACTTTATCACTTGATGGGAGGTTATGGTAGCCAAGGGTTCGGCTTCGACCCATTTTGTGAAGTAATCAATTGCCACTATGTCACACGTTACACCTCCTTTGGCAGTCAAAAGGGGACCAATAAGATCAATACCCTAGATATCAAAGGGCCGTTGACTCATTACTAGGGTGAGCTTATTGGGAGGAGCTCTTAGCACTTTTGCATAAAATTAGCACTTATCGCATTTGATTGCATAGTCTAACGCATCTTGGTTTGCTGTCGAACAGTAAAAGCCTTGCCTGGGTATTTTCTTTGCTAGCTTTTGGCCTCCATAGTGGTCTCCACAAATTCCATCGTGGACTTCTCTTGATAATCGTTAATCTTTCAAGATTATTACACATTGTGAGTATGGAGTAGGAAATCCCATCCTATAGACTACTCCATCTATAATGCTGAACTTTGTGATCTTATATTTAATCTATGTTGCTTCAGCAGCATCCGAAGGTAGAATGTCCTCGGTTAAATATCGAATATACGACGACATCCAATTTTCTTCAATTATTATTGGTGTTGTAGATTTACTTTGGGCAGCCCAAGCTTGTGTTATAACTAACACTTTCTCCGATACCTGTATGTTAGGTTTCTCCAGAACCTTAATTGGGATAAAATTAAACTCTTTTACATCCTTTGAGCTTGCATATTTTGCTAAGGCATTGACCTTAGCATTTCGGTCCCTAGGAATATTTTCTATATGATAACTCCCATAAACTTCAGGTAACTGCTTTACCTGTTTAACATAGAGAGCTAACCTCGGGTCTCGGGCCTGGTAGTGATAATGAATTTGTTTGACTACTATATAGGAATTGCTATATATTCAGATCTCTGAAAGCTCGATGGAAATAACCATCCTTAATCCATGATCAAGGATTCATACTCGGCGGCATTATTGGTTGCTCAAAAATAAAGCTTGATTATGCAATAAATTTGGTTGCTATCCGAGGTCACCAAGATATAGCCAGCACCAGCCCCTTGTTCATTTGAGGCTTCATCAATATAGAGTTTACAAGAGAGTTGTCTATTCTTGTTCTCTTCTTTTTTGGCTTTGGCTCCGAAACCAATGCAGTAAATAATGAAGTCAGCTAGTGCTTAACCCTTAATTGGTGTCCTGGTTTCATATGATATCTCATAGTGGCTGAGTTCTATAGCGTACTTAATTAACATCTCAATAGTTTCGGGTTTTCTAAAACCTTGTCGAAGCGGTTGATCCCTAAGGACTTTAATTGTATGGGCCTGGAAATAAGGCCGAAGCTTTCTTGCTATGAACACTAGGTGTTGGTGAGCTTCTCAATTATTGGGTAGTGCTTCTCGGCTAGATCTAGCCTTTTACTAACATAATATATGGGTCTTTGCATCCCATTAGCATCTCTTACTAAGGCTGAACTTATGGCCTGATCCGAGGCGGCTAAATAGAGGAATAAAGTTTCTCCATCTGTTGGTTTAGACAACACCGAGGTAGAATTTAAGTGCTTTCGCAGGTCTTCGAATTCCTTTTGGCATTCATTTGTATATTTGAAAGTAATATGATTCTTTAAGAGGTTGAAGAAGCGAACATACATGTCGGTTGATCAGCTTATGAACCTGTTCAAAGCAGTAATCTTCCCATTCAAGCTCATTAACTCATTTCCATTAGTTGGAGCCTTCATGTTAGTTATAGCTTTTATTTGATCCGGATTTATCTCTATCCCTCTACCACTTACTATAAAACCTAGGAATTCCCAGTATTTTATTTCAAAGGTACACTTCTAAGGGTTCAACTTCATCTTAGATTTCCAAAGAGCTTCGAATGTCTCGACTAGATTTGAAGCATGACTCTTTGACTGCCTAGATTTAACCAACATGTCATCAGCATATACTTCCATGTTTTGACCTATGTGATCGGTGAACATTCGGTTGACTAACCTTTAATTTATTGTCCCTGCATTCTTAAGACTAAAAGGCATTAATAAAACAAACCCATGTCGGTGACGAAACTCGTATGTTCCTTATCAGGCTTGAACATTGATATTTGATTGTACCTGGAATAAGCATCCATAAACGAAAGCAGTTGGTGCCTACTAATAGCGTCTACTAATTGATCGATTCTCAGCAGATGAAAGCAATCCTTTGGGAAAGCTTTATATAAATTAGTAAAGTCAACACAAGTCCTCTACATCCCATTTGATTTCTTTACTAACATTGGATTAGTGATCCACTCTGGATCGTAAACATCTCGCATGAAGTTATTCTTTACCAACTTTTTGATTTCTTCCTATAGGGCCTTATCGGACCTTACCTAAAGGTCTCACCATACGAGAGTAAAATTTAGATCTATATTCAAGCAATGGCAAATAACCGAGGGGTCGATTCCCACTATATCATCATGAGTCCAGAAGAATACATCTTGATTATGCTTGAGGAAGAAAATTAGCTCTTCTCGGACAGATGGATGAAAATAAGTCCATATTTAACTATCTTAGACTTGTCATTTTCATCGAGGCACGCTTCTTCTGGAGTTTCAACTGTTGAACCTGTCTTGGTCCCTTGTCTCAAAATGAGGTCAAGCTCAATTTTTTCTTCCCTTAGAATTTCCTATATAGCATGAACGATCTTCCTCTTTTTCCCAGAAGACTTACTACTACCCCCATTCTATCTTATTATATTCTCTTAGATAGCTTGATATGTAAATTAATTCCTTAACCAAAGAATCTTCTCACCATGGGAAAACTCTTAAGGGTCCTACAAATTTCAATGAATTTAGAACTCATACGATTAACTATTTCCTTAACTTCGAAGGGGGTAGGCTTGTTTACTTTGACATTTTTCTCATAAGATGAAGTTTTCCCTTTATTGATCATGTTCAGGTTTGCATAATACAGTTGCCTTGAGATCCATTGATCTCCCCTTACAAGTCTGTCCCTTATCTCGATGGGAAACTTTAAAAGCAAATGCTTAGTAGACATATACTTGTCCATAGCGTTAAGAGCTAGTCTTCCAAAGAAAGCGTTGTACGTCGAGGGGATGTCCATGATAACAGAAATTTTCGAATATCTTATAATGGGGGACACTTCCAATTTTACCATCAGATTACACTCTCCGTAAGGAATGGTTCCTTCAGAATTGAATCCATATATTGGAGCTTGGCTGGATTTGACCATACTCTCAAGTAGCCCCATCTTAATGAAAGCATGCTTGAAGATTATATTAACAGCAGCTATAGTGTCAACCATAATCTTTCAACTTTCGAGAGTCCAATTTGAGCCATAATTACAAGTGGGTCATTGTGGGATTTGCAGACACCTAGCTTATCGGAGTCACCAAATGTAATTTTTGGCCCAGCTTTTATTTTTTACTAAACTCTCTTCACCTCATACGCTAAGTCGTATCTACTTTTAGCTTCATTAATGCACCATTTCCAACTACCATTATGTGCCTTAACAATGTGGAGTCCTTCCAAAATGATGCCAACAAAGTTCCAAGAGGATGGTAAAAACCTCAAAACCTATGTTTGAGGCTATGCACTTTCATTTCCTGCTGGAATGGTGGCTCCCTAAGTGTTAGCATTCTTAAGAAACTCATTTAACTCACCTTCTCTGATAAGGTTATTGATAAAGGACTTCAAGTACTATGTCCATTCTGCTGATGGTAGCTACAATATTTTCCTTCTTGGTTACTTTATGGTTATTTCCCTCTTCTCGTAAGGCATGAGATTCAGTCTAAAGTCATAGCATAGATTTGAGTATATGAATGATTTAGGGGATATGCTTCAACCACCTGAAGTTACTTCTTAAATCTTTTAGCTGAAGTGGTCTTCTTGTTGTCACCACTCCATTCTAGGTTCTTTATAACAATTCCTTTTGATTCCTCAGTTCGAATTTCTCCTTGAGCTCAAAAAAAGAACTCATTCAGAGATTTGCACTCCTGCCTCAATAGATCGTCTCGGAATGGTGTATTCCTCCATAATCCTGAAGTAATAGCAACTGACTTGGTTTCACTTATCATGCCCTTACATCTGGTTGTTTTGTCATTAAATATTTTACAATAATCCTTTAGAGATTCTCCTCTCCCTAGCCAAAAGTCGATGAGTAAACTTAGTCATGTTATAGTATCTTTCAAAGCAAAGAACTGTGTCAGGAATTATGTTATTAGCTGTTCCCAAGAGCTAATAGAATTTAGCGGATAGCTTTAGAACCATTTCAAGGCGGTTCCACTGAAGGTCGCAGGCATGAATATGCATTTGACATCGTCTGAACCTCGGATTGCTCATATTTGGATTTCATATAAAGCGATGCGATCTTTGGGAATGGAAGTTCCATCATAAGAAAGTTTCGGGATCCTGAACCCCGAAGGCAGAGGAGCTTTCATGATTTCTTAGGAAAAAGGTTGAACCTTTTGGAGCTTCATTTTGGCATCAAGACTAGATTGATCCTCTTGCAGCTTCTCTACCTGCTTTGATAATTTTATCAACAACGCTTCCATTGCATGATTCCCACCAAGTCTTAGAATTTTAGCTTCGGCATTTTGAGTTTGTGGCCTATTTTGTTGTCTTCCCTCGAAGTTTACCCTTTTTGGAATAAAGTCAATGGCTTCTCAAAAGATCATATTCTTCTCGTCTTTGAAATCTTGGCTTTCTTAGCTGCTTCCATTAATCCAGTTCTTAGGTCTCATTAGCTTGGTAACTTTTTATGGTTTCGGCTAAAAGTCAAATGGTTCTCGTCTTCCTCAAGCACAACCGAAACCTTTTTCTCCAATTTAGAAAAAGTGTTCTTAACTTTGTTCTAATAGTTATCCAAGAGTTTGCTGTGTTAGAAATGAACTTCAGCACTATTTGTCGAAACTCACTTTTGGTTAGAGCTGGAGCAGCCGTTTCCTCATTCAGTTTGATTTATTTAGTCCGCTTGATTTGCTTCATTCACATGCAGTTCTTTAATTCCTTCATCCTAGGAATGGAAGCGAGGTGTCTTTTGAGAGGATGACTTTGACTTCATGCTTAATTAAGGTTTGAGTTATCTAGATTAGAAGAGAATGGAGGTTCAAGTGGGCCCTTCTTCTAGTGTCAAAAATGTTAGGCAGATTTTTCGTCTGACTAAGACCCCAAAGTTTTCAAAATATAGTTCCGAATCAATGCAGGTAAGTTAAATGAATACCAAAACTATACCGAAAATAAGTGCCAAAAGATAAAGAGGAGGAAGATTTATTGTGGTTCGGGATCAAGATCCCCCGTCCACTTTGAAGATTCTGCTTCTAGCTTTATTCCTCAATTTGGTGCATAAATACATCTGTGACCAAATCCAACTTTAATGATCTTTTGATCAAGGCTTTCTAAAAGGAGTAAGGAATATTGAATAATTGTAGAATGTTATAAAATCATCAATCTGCTCTTTTCAATAGCACGCGGTCCACTATTTATAGCAAAATTAGGGTTCTTCCATTGGTGCAGGGGCTTTCACTTGGATTGATGACCTGACTTATTATAAGCGACTTTGATTCTAATACTTGTCATCATCTGGTTGAATGTACTTTAGCATAGGTTGCTAATGTGGCGCCCTTATATATAGCTTCTTAGACATCTTCCATGTATCCTGACCATTGGTTTCGGTATGGGCTATCTGAGCCGTTAATTTTTCAACACTTGCTACAACGCCTTTGGTTCAGGCAGCTACTCCTCTCGACAAAGCTTCTTGTCTTGACTGGATAATGATCCTAGTCTCATTCAATGCTTTGGTTCATGCTCTTGTATTACCCGCTCTCCGATACTGAGTCCGGTACTTAAACTCTCTTTAAAAACCAGATGATGGGTCTCGGAATTATAAGCCAAAGATTTTTCATTTCGAGTATTTGTGAATTATACTTTGTACAAATTATGGTGTAACAGATGTATAGTCCTCGAATCTTAGATTCATTGGGCATTTCCCATTTGTAACATCCCGCCTTTTTCGCACGCTTTAAATCGACACACGTGCCAATTCAAACCATACAAAAGGGCGGATTGTTATGGGGTAAATCAGAAAAACAAGAAAGAAATAAAACAAAATAGAATCTCACAACGGAATGATAAAATATAATAGTCAAATATACAGTTTATAAAGCTGGTTTACAAAATATTCGATTATACTTACAACATTTATCAGAGTTACACATACCAATAACAATGCAGCGGAACAGTATGAGTATAGTGGACTAATAATAATAATAATAATAAATCTCCATCTTCGTCCTCTAGAGCTAAGGTCTTCGAAGTCCTGAAACGCTCGGATTGACCCGAGCGAATTGAAAAGACAAAACACTTGAGTCAGAACTAAAAGATCTTATGTAAGTTAAATTAACAGAAATAAATATGAGTGCAGTAACTTAAAAGATGCTCGGGATTCACATCTCTTAAGGATCCGTTAAACTATTTACTATTTACTATCTAGTATATTTCTCTTTTATAATAGTGTCTAATTGTAAAATAAACTTACTTTTTTCTAAGCATTAAGGGGTTACCCATATAGTCCTTAACACGTAATAGTCCCAGTAGTCCATCCAATATCAGCGCATCTCCAGATCGGAAGACTACCCTAAATATTCGACGGCTACGGGAGAAAACCAAACTCGTACAAGGCGCGAAAGGGTAGGTGACACGGCACAACTAGGCAATGCCAGGGTAGATATACTAATTACGCTTCCGGATCGGTGGTAACACGTAGCCGCAGCTACAGCCCACCTCGAGCCACACCCCCAAATAAAAAAAATCAAAAGTGGCCACCGAATCAATCCAAAAGTCAAAGTATAATATCGAAGGGATGTGTTCGATCAAAGGTGCTACCTCAAGTAACCCGTCAATCGCTCTTATTTTAGCCACCTTATGCCAACTCACGAGAGTTGGGTCCACGTATTTACCTTAAAGGAAACGCCACCATCATCCTACTTCATTCTAGAATCTCCACCGCGTACACGGTTGTTAAAGTGGTTTACGGAGTTGGCAGAGAGTATGACAACTTCTGATCCCGGTCTCTTCAACAACCAAACGTTATTATAACACTACGGTTATTTCAAAATAATTTATACCTTTAAAAACCAGAATAAAATATTCATTTCAAAACTACATAAATACGATATGATTTATATTTTAAAGACCCAAATCCATATGTTATCAAATATATCTTTTCAAAAATCATAGCCTTTTCAAATCTATATACCTTGAAACCATAGCTTTGAAACATAACTTTTAATATTTAATGGTTTAATTACTATATTACTTAATATAATAAAATAGCTTCTTTAAATTTCACAATAAAATCCTAATATCAATTTGAACCTCCAAATAAACCATTTTAATTCCCATATATTTCACAGCTTAAATATTCAATATTTCAAAACTTAAACTTTTATAGTTCCTATTTTCCACTCTTTAGATATTCCACTATTTCAAATGGATTCTTTGAAAATTTAATATATCAAATCCAATTCCTGTTATTTAAAACTTGAAATGTATACTTAATCGAACAAATATTATTTAAGTAAAACCCTTAAACTTCAATAACAGGATATTCTTTTTAATTAAATTAACTTGATAACATTCTTTAAATCAATTGGATATTCATCTAAATTCTCAAATCAAAAATCAAGTTATACAATCATACCCTTTAAATCTGATTTTATTTACATTTCAAAACAAATTTTTCGAAGATAATTCTTAAATACTTTAATTCAAATCATATTCACATTTATCTTCAACCTTACTTTTATTTTAGTTATTATAAACTCTATATACAATAGAATTTTTTAAACAGACACTTAAGCGTATTTTATAAAAGAAATCAAACTTCATTTTTTAGCTTATTTTATAATTCAAAACAATTTTATACATAGCTAACTTCAATAATAAGATAGCATTTATAAAATATTTAAAAAAAATTAATATCTATATACTCATATATTTCTTTACAAAACCACAGAAATCATTTTAAAAATAATTTTACATATAGACCGCGGTGTCTGTATATAAATTTCTATCCTATGGTCAAGTGATACGGATATTTATCATTTCAATCCGCAATTTAAAATAAAATTTACGGTTATATATCATTTCAAACCGCAATCCCGAATGAAATGAAAATGCATAATAACTTGCAGTTTATAACAATACAAAATACAGCATCCATTCATCCAATATCAATAATCAACCATTTATCAAAATCATCACCCAAATTCAAACAATACATTAATATATAACAGCTAATAAATAACAGTTATTAACTAACAGTTTGTATTCAATAATAAATAAATAACCGTTTAACTGGCAGTTTATATGCAATAATAAATAAATTTAAGTGGCAATTTATATGCAATAATAAATAAATTTAACTGGCCATTTATATACAATAATAAAATTAAATAATAATTTAATTTAAATAAATGAAATTTAACTGAGATGATGAATAAAATATGCCAAACAATCCTAAATAAATTTCTACTCATATCATAAATCAATTTAACAAGCATAAGAAATTTTAGAAGTTGTGAGTGGGTAAAAACACTCACATTTCGAATTTAAATTGAATTTAAATTCAATTTAAACTTAAAAATTTGACCATCTCAGAATTCATCCAAACCAGCGTCATAAAGTCTGGAATTTCAATACGATCCTAACCAAAAAAATCGCGCGTGAAACAGAGTTCGTATGTGAAAAATATAGCGAAAATTGCGCTTGAATTTCAATTTCTAAAATAAAAAAAAAAAAGAACACTTTCATTCCTAAGCCACGTAATCACCTTTCCCAAACTAGCTACAGGAAAACAAAACGCGGCCGAACAACGTGCACGCAACCCAGAACTTGCCACAAATCTCGAGCACGCGCCGCCACACCACCGTGCCGCGCCACGTCAGGGGCCATCCTCGGCCTCGCCACCCCCGCCGCCACCTCTTCACCGGTCGCCGACCCCATAACGAGCCATTAGCGCACAGCCGCCGCCCCACAAATAAAACCCTAATTGAATTAAAGGCGACGATCCAGCTGTTGAAACCTAGAATTGAACACACCGATGAACAACTCTCAGCCCCCTCTACAATATGCTACCCTCAAATCAACGATCCGTCGAAGTTCATTAACGCTCTATGAACGGCCGAAACTAGTTCGATTTTTACCGATCAAACGACAATCCAAAATGAAAAACGAATGCCACCAGTGAATTATGCTAGTCGAGAGCTTTAACATATATTTTTTTCAAATTTTTCTGAGGACTTTAAATTTTCATTCGATTTTGGAATTTGCAATTGGATCTAGGGTTTGTTTTCTGCCATTGAGGAAGAGGAGGAGCTAATGAAGTTTTACGCGCAGACGGATGAGTATAGGCATAGGCTAGGGTTTAGCAGGGTATTTATAGATAAAGTTGGAATAGACAGATGGATCCGAATTATAAACGTGCTAAACGATAATTGGCCCAAAAAGCCCGTTCTGACTCCGGAACGAAATTGAGTCAACCCATATATCAAAATAGATGTTTTAAAATATTTTAAATGCAATGGAAAAGGATTCAAGTCCAAATTCCATCGTATGAAGAAGTTATGCTAAAACAATATTTTCCAAATTGAATTCAATTGCGTTTATTTAAATGCGTTTCGAGTTCGTACGATCAAATGACAAGTCCGATCGCTATGAAACTTGAAGTCCTACAATAATTCACCGTTACGGATCCGATGAAACTGGTTTCGTCGAAATCCGAGTCCGTGGCCAAAGTGGCTATTTTTATATTAATTAAATAAATTAAAAATAAATCAATTAAATCCAATTTTTAAATTTTACTTCTATAACTGGAAATGTTATCACTTTAATTTTCTTAATCATTCACATTAATTAGACCAAATTTAGATGTAAATTTAGATGTAAATTTAGAGTTAATTAATTTATCCTTTTCAGCGTTAAATTTTCAATTTCACTATATTCACAAATTATAAATTAAATTTGCAAAAATTCCATTGAATTCACTATCCATTCTTATTATCAAATTCATTATAGTCAAATGGATGAAATTAACAATTGGTTCAAGGCTATTACATAAATATTTCCCAATTTCAACTTAATTTTTAAATTAACGTAATAATTAAATATTTGATTTCATTCATTTGCAATTAAGCCAATTATTATAAATTAAATAAATTAACTCACTATTTAAAATTCAAATTCTATAATTCATAAATTTTATCATCTTGTATTACTTATTAATTTATAATTCTTTAAACCAATTCTCATCTCAATTTAAAGTAAATTAATTCTAGTATTTATTTCAGTTTCTTAAAATAATCCCTTTATTATAAATTGAATCCAATTTATTTCAATAAGTTTCCAATTAAACGGATTAGATTCAATTCCAACCCTTAAATTGAGTCTATTATACTCTATACTACAATTAACACTTGTCTCATTTCATTCCATTAATATATTCAAATTCCATCTTAATTTCAATTAGCGTAATAAATTAAATTTCATTTATAATAAATTCATTTACCAAATTAATTTGGTAACTTTTAATAATTGCTCTTATACGTTCGTTACTTATCAATCCAGATTTAAAATTCCATACATAACGCTAATTTTATTCCATTGCATTAATATACCCCTATTTGCATTTTAATTTGAATGAATATTACATTATTAAATGTGTACTTCTACCAATTAAATGCATTCACTAATTAAGGTTTTAAAACCAATAAATGAATTTTCCTTAATTTCATCCTTAAACCAGCTTATTACTCTACATACATTGCGTATTAATTCATCAATTTACATACTATGAACTATCTTCCCAATTTATCAATTACTACCTTAAAATAAACTTATGTTTCATTTAAATTTTCATTTACACTTTCGTTACAATACTAATAATCATTAAAGTAAGGTTTATTATCAACACGGACATTAAATTTCGTTTCTAACATTGATTGTATTTGTTTTAATTAAATGACCCTTTATTAATAATAAAATTTCCTTAACTTGCATTCAGTTACTGTTTGACAATGTGTTCTTTCATAAATCAATTCAATACTTACTTTTATATTCCTCTATATTCAATTATATCCTGGTATGGTACTTACACTATTTCATTTATTGCAGTTTCATTAAATCTATCAAAATTTTAGCTTTAATAACCATTGTTATCCTTCATCCTAGTTATTATTTATTACTCCTGTACAAATTTTATTCGTTTCAATATTATTCCATTTATTACAATAGATCCAAATAATTAAAATATAATATCAATACATCGTTTTAAATTTAATTTCAACCAATTACTATAATTTCATAAATAATATTGAGTTCATTTGATCACCACAATTTTTATCATTTCACTAGTTGAATTAATATTCTCATTTGTTTCCTTATATTAAACTTATAGCCAACGATGACAATTTACATTATTTCAATTAATTCAATTTCATTTTTTTGATTGTTAATTTTTATTACAACTGCTACACTTAAATTTCTACATTCACTTCATTATAAATTATAATATTATTATTTCTTTCTAAATTTAATTAAAAATCTTATTAATTTAACTCATTTTAACCATTGAATTTTACGGGTTGTTACACCATTCCTGTCATGCCTACTGGCATCTTGACTCCTCTTCTTCTATTTTCCATTTTTCATGCATTTCCTACAACAACTCCGAAACTATTTCCATCTTATTCAACCACAATGTTAATCCGATTCACCTCCTTCGACTGCTCATCAATGAGCTTGTCCTTGATTATATTCGCTTCTTCTAGTCTTAGAAATTGATTTTCCTTTTGGTGGAATTCCTCCATGGTAGTTGGTTGCTTTATCTATATCTATTTACTGAAATCTTTTGTCCGCGTTTTGACCCCGGACAATGCCATGAAGACAAGATCTTCCTTCAAATTGCTAACTTCGCTAACTGCAATGCTAAACCAATTCAAGAATTCTTTCAGTAACTCCTTGGGTCCTTGTGAGAAGCCAGGCATTGCATAACATCCTTCGGTCATGCTGTGTGGAGCCTGAACTGCTCTAGAAACTTCTTTGCCAACTTATCAAATGTCGATATGGATTTTGGAGCAAGCCTGGAACCACATCAAAGCGACTCTTTCCAAGAAGATAGGGAAACATCTGCAACAAACATCGTACGTAGCCCATGCATCATTCATATGCCATTTGTATTTGATAAATGTTGTCTAGGATCAATAGTTCCATTGTAGGACGGCATTGTCGGCATGGTGAACTTTCAAGGGTACTATTCCCTTATAACATTTTTAATAAATGAAACTCAGCTTGGGCAGAACCCCAGCCTTCATCCTTCCTACCTCTTCTCTCCTCCACCAACTGTTTGGCCATGTCTGCAATGTTTTCCTCGCTGACATTGTAATTTGCGGGTCGATCGTCAAGGGATGCGCCAAATGTTTGACTCCACAAATGATCTCCACTTGCCAACTAAAACCTAGATTTTCCATTCTCTAGGAGAATCACTCCTGCATAATTCCGCTAGCGTCCGGCTGGTCTTTCCATGGCAAGTTGAACCCCAGTTCCAACGTTTTATCTATTAGCACCAATATACATCCCATCATCACCATCATCCAGCTGCATGTCATCATCACAAGCAGAAAGCAATAATGTATACCCCTTGTCAGCATCATCAAGTGGGACATTAGGTCGGTACTGAGCTATTTTGGCTCGATACCAAGTTGTCCTCTTACAGAGATAGTGCTCCTACCTCCTCCTACTACATTACTTGCAACTCTAGTAGTCACTTCCTTCTGCTTTTGGTTTCCGTCTCTCCTGTTTAAGCCAAAAGCCGAAGAGTTCTCATGTTCTATTGTCACCTCTCACTCTTCTCGCTATCGGTGGCTATAGAGTTAGGAAGGCATCCATCTTATCCATGAGAGCTTTCTGACTATTCGTAACTTCTGGTTAAGTCCATTTATTATTTGATTAAGCTCTCCTTTAGTGATAACTTCCTATTAAATAGTGGATCCTGGAATTGCATGTTGATTGTTTACTTCATTGGTGAGCATTCCCTTCATCACTACTAAGCATAACTACTGATGATCTATTGGACCTTATTGGTGCCATGATAGCAATTCTTCAAGTTCTTCGAGCAAGTTTTCTAGATCTAACTTCTAAATCTATTCAATCCAAAGTAAAGAGTTTGACTCCAGTGAAAGCACAAAAATGTTGACACCAAAAATGGATCACACCTAAGGTCGAGTTGTAAGGAACCCGTGAGACCTAGATATTGCTGACAGTTGTTGAAAATAAAAGAAAATAGAACAAATATAAGGTAGAAAGACATAAGATTTTTGTAGTGGTTTAGCAATGTCTGGTCTACATCCACTTTATAGCTTTTATTTATTGATTCGATAGAGTTAATGTTGGATTACAAAGAATTAGAGAGAGTATAAGTCATTATTACAAGGGTTTGACAAGTTCTAGGGCCTAAAACTGCCAAAAGTAGTTGCCTATGTGACTATTCGGTAGAGGCAGGAGATGAAGAAGAGGAAGATCTTCTGCATATGGAGTTAGTAGAAATCAGATCCTTCTTTATTTGTAGTTAGGTTGGTATTTATAAGGAAATAAGGGTACTGGGTCAAATGTCCGCTTGCATTAAGGTCCAGGAGATTGCCTAGTGTTGCATAAGAAAAATCGAAGCACCATGACCCAAGGAGATAAGTCGGTACCGATATGTATAGCTCAGTACCAGCTATAAACGTTGGTGCAAATTCAACACCGACTCTTGTTTTTCTCTTTAATCTTCATGTTAATGTATCTCATGCTATTTTATTAATTATTGGTTGATTCTAGCAATCCTCCCTTTATCGATTGAATTAACCTTGGCTTTCTTCTCATCAATCTTAGGATTGATCGTCCAAACTCTAAGAAAACCACATAATCATGAGCTGTTGGAGATGTATATGAGTAGTATGGAGTTTGGAAGCTGATTTGGAGAGAAATTATAGGTCGATACCGACCTATGTAGCTCGGTATCGAGCTATGTCTCTTGCTCTAATTTCT
Source organism: Allium cepa (assembly GCA_030765085.1). NCBI lineage: Eukaryota > Viridiplantae > Streptophyta > Magnoliopsida > Asparagales > Amaryllidaceae > Allium > Allium cepa. The sequence goes on along the minus strand of CM060939.1, from coordinate 400,457,623 downwards.
CTCAAACTTCCCGAAGTAGGTTCACAACTCCTTCTAAGTGTGCTTTCAAATTTCCAAGTCATTTCGTCTCCATCTTGACGTTCTAACTTCTACCGACTTCTACTTGGTTAAACCCTGGTTAACATAAATTATAGTGTACATAAACGTAAGTAGGCTACCTGTGTTGATTATGTGAAATCATTTTGAAAATTGAATATATGTTCTGTATGTTTGTTGATTTTGTATGTAAATTCATTTGGTTATTGTTTATGCATTTTGAAAAATTATTTCATTAAAAATTCATAAGTGGACTTTTATACAGATCATAAACCCATTTTAATCCTTCATAAGTCAATGCTAGCCTTTTATTTGCTAACTTCAAATTTTAAAACCTTTAAAGTTACAAATTTTATATATTATATTATTTTAAATTTAAACCATATAAAAATATGCAATTTAAAGTTTATAAAAAGAAACCTTTGCGTAAAATCATAATTTTAATCTTATATCCTTTCTGAGATAAAAATAGATTTAAAACTATTAATTACAAAATTCAAGACACACACACACACACACACACACACACATATATATATATATATATATATAGTAGCCAAAATAATATTTCTAACATGGCATGTGTATGTATGTGTGTGTAATTGTTTTTATATGTAATATCTATAATTATTACTTTATATAATTTAAAAGAAAAAGAAATTTATGGAAAATAAAGGCATATATAAAGTGAAAGATGTGCCTATTGCAGTGTAAATTCCAACACATGTATAGTCACATTAACTATGTACACTTCATATTTGTTGCATGTGCACTATTGACATATAAGTGTATTTGATATACTTATAAACTAAAAATAATATAAATTAAATAAAAACATTTATGAACAAATCATATATAATAATGGCTTTATTTAAAATGTTTTTGATTGGATCAGAAATCAATTTAGACTTCATAGGCCTAATAAAAAATGGAACTTTTTTTGAAATTCATCTATTTAACCCCCCATGATCCAGCCTGGTTCCTATAGTATTCACATTGAAGTTCCACGGTAATATTTAGTAGAGGAAAATTGTAACATCGTTAGATTCAGATTTCCTATTTGATTTTGTTGTCATCAAACAATAGGAAACTGTTTGACGAGCCAATTCCATAGTTACACAACAATTACAAGTATGTAATCCCTTGGTACCCCCAACAGCCAAAAGTAACACCTGCTCAACATTTAGAAAGTATTATATACTATGATCTCAATAGATGTATCGATATCCTTTCTTAAAACAACTTGGCCATGAATATTTAAAACAAAATGATATTTTCTTTTGTGATCAATTACTCAGGATTGCAACATTTACAACTACAATCACATAACATTTTTTCTTATTAGTACACTTTATATTAATTACTTAATTAATTATATCATAGTATAACAAAGTATAAATTATAAATATGCACTTTCACTATAAATAAGATTGATTGCAGAGTTGGATATAGATAACAAATTGCATAATTGTCACTTGGCATACTACTAACTCTTTCACTACATGATTATAACTATACTATTATGACGTGTACACTACCACAGTGCTATGAAAGCATACCTCAACCTATATCTTCTCTTGCATACAACAAATCAGCACATTTCTACCATAGTGCTATGAAATGCGTGGTAAATCTATCAAAATACTTTAATCATAATCGCACCCCGAACGTAAACAAAACATTACGTTTTAGGCTAGGGCTCCCGATAAGGATAGACCAGTCAAGTATGGTAACTAATATAATACTAATACGATGATGCATCAATGCATTTTCACCACTACCTATGATCATATCAAATATAGATCAAAAGTCACATGCCTTATAGTTACCTATTGAGTTACATAAAAGGACTACTAACACAAGGCCTTAAAGAACTTGTTACCAAAATAGGGCACTCTAGCTCGACGTCGCACTAATGCCCCTGTTGTGGACAACTTTTCCTCCTATAACCAATGGACTAGTGATATCAAGTCTCAAGGACAAATATATAGATCAAGAACTCACTCGTATACACAACATTTCGTATGAGACTTCGTATCAAAATATTCTAGTCGTTTTTCCTTGAAAACCACTAAACTACTCCAATGAATGGTTATATAGGTTGAACGTGTTGCAAGCATCCCATATGGTCTCTTTTTTTTCCAACGTCATTTATGCACCCTTCCAAACTTCCCCGCATCATGTGAAGCTTCCTTGGTTTCTCCACAAAGTCCCATTCTTCATAAAAATTATTAACCCATCAGATCAACCAGTCGACTGATCTCTTTGTTATTCGACTACTTATTTTCCAACAACCAACTAAACCATGGCCAAATGGTTTATTTTGGTTGTACCATGGGTTGGCCCTAATTATTAAACCGGATCGTCTAGTTTGTTGACTCGTTGGTAGATTGGTTATGGGGTTTGAGGAGATTTTTAGATTCTTCTCTTCGTTTCCACTATCCACTTACTTGTTGATGGTTCATTCTTAACGGTTTGCTATGATGCTTAGCTTTATGTTACGGCAACACTTTGCACATGCATCTACTACTCGTATTATAGCCTTTGTTATAAGTTGTTCGCATATCAGATGTGTATCTATTCTCTACGGAAACTTGATGAATGACTTTGAGACTTTGAATAACAATCAACTACGTTGGAGTAGAAATACTCAATTATTCAAATTTAGCACTAATTTATCAATCAAATCCATTTCCTCTCCCCCTAAAATAGCTTCCATCTATCTAAGCATGATCAAGATCAATGGAACCCAAAACAATTTGATCCATCATACAGGTTATCGCATTTATCACATTCTTAGATATTTAGTTCATTCATTGTATAATCCAAACATTTACCTACACAATTATCATTCAAAGATCCTAACTTGAACTCCTAAGTCAGATCCTCAACCTTTACTTTATATTAAATGTGAAACGAGAATACAAAAATGTTCATATAGTATAGTAAGTATTTCTTACCCATAAACTACAAGAAGAAATCACAAGCTCAAGCTAACCCATCCTTAAAGCTCCTGAATTTCGAAATCAGTTCTTTCAAGTTACCTATTTAAGAAGATGAGTTTGTAAAGTATTTCCTAACTTGAGTGTTTATTTGGGCTTTTAATTAAGATTTGAGAGGGTTAGGTAGAGTTTTAATGGAAGCTAGTTTTACTTTAGAGGAAGAAGATGATTGAACGAGGAAAGCAAAACTTCATACATTATAATGTAAAACTTTCTATTTATTTACGGTTATTCCTTTAACTCCTATTTCCATCATTTTCTTATCTCATTATCCGATTTGATAAATTAAATATTTTTTATATGTAAATGACATCATGGAAGAAACGAAATATGTCTCAAATCCTAATTTATTCACCTTCGATAATCACAATCTAAATCATAGGTTTAAACTAGATTAATTATTAATGATTAGTACTAGTTATTACCCTAATTACTATGAGTCAAAATTCCAGATGGTAAAAGTATACACAATCGATAGAATGGAATCACATTAGTACTTATTTATCAATTAGCTAAAATATAAAATAATTTAGCATGGTTGATTATAAATTTAATTTAAACTACTGCTCTATTGTAACAACCCAGAATTTGGAAAATTTAAAATATACTATTTAAAGTGATTTTAAATATAAAATTAATAAGTTTATATGGTTCAAATAATATTAGATAGGATTTGAAAAAAGAAGTATACACAAAAATAGTAACATTTGCCTATATCGACAAAAGTGACAAAATGCTGATTTTAGAAAAGTAAGTTTCAATGATTAAATACATTATTTTTGAGTGTTTACATTTTTAAATTGCAATATAAAAATTTATTTTTAAATCTGGTATACATAAATAAATAGCTTAATTAAAGCATCAAAATGTGACTATAAAACATTTTGTCGAAAATCAACGTTTTGTCGATTAAAAGTTGTCGCAACATCGTCGCACCTTTAATTTCTTATATAGAAATTTATATGCAAATAGTATAGGTATTAATAAATTCATTAATCAAGTTTACTTGTACTAAACGAACTTAGAAAATTCTAGAATATAATTAAGAAAAAGTAAGCACAAAAAGACAAACATGTCATTTCAAAGCAAAAAGTAAACATCAAATCAAACCAAACATAATTATTATACTCTTTACTTACTACTTAAGTGAAAATGACATAAAATGATGACTTGAAATGTAATGTTAAGTGTTGAAAAAATAAGCAGATGCAGATGCATCTTGACTAACTGGTATAGTCACATATCGGCTTTTCGAAGAAATTCGATTATCCATATGGGCAAGAACCTTAGATAAGAACAGAAATGGGTCACTTGCATTCTTTGAAAACTCAATAAGAGAAGTAGTGCTATCATTATCAATAATGAGTGGGTAAACATATTTTTTATACCATGATGCAGCATTAGAATGATTATAAGTTTTTCCAAGATAAAAGAAACGAAACAAATTCTTCGAATGTTAATTAACCACTTAACATCTTTTATCGATAATTGGTTTAGAAGGAACCGAGATCGAATTTGGGTGATTCCTATCCGAAGAACCGGCATCGAATTTGGGTGATTCCTATCCGAAAATCACTTCAAACTAATTTTGAAAACCCCATATGAACTTAACATCTTTTACTCGATGGTTGGTACGAAGGAACTAGGATCGGATTTAGGTGACTCCTATTCGAAAAACTGGGATTGGATTTGGATGATTCCTATCCGAAAACCCCTTCAAACTAATTTTCAAAATAAAATATATTGAAGACAATGATCATTGACGACAAAGATCTTCATGATGTAGGATTACTTGTCAATAGTCCCTGGAGATGAAATTTACCAAAGTTAAGGTGGCAGTAGTGCTTTATTATGAAAATCTTTGATTTGCAAGAATATGATTTTAAGTTAAGAAAAAAATTCTTTGATTAAGATTTAATGAATGATTTTAGAATATTTTCCCCAAGATGAAAGTTATAACTTGAATATAAGAAATCTTTGATTAAGATTTAATGAATGATTTGGAAAAGCTTTCCTAAGTAAAAGAGAAAATGATTTGGAATTATTCCAGGATTTAAGAAAGGTTTAAATAAACAAATGATTTGATAAATGAGGCTTAATGATTCCATATACTCTTGAAAGAAAATGGAATAAATTAAAAAGAGTATATCTAGGAAAGATATTTGATTTAAATAAAAGATGAAGTAATTGATTGATGATTGATATCCACATATGAACTTAACATCTTTTAAATCGATAATTGGCTTCGAAGGAGCCGGGGTTGGATTTGGATGATTCCTATTTGAAAACCACTTCGAACCACATTCGAAAGTGAAGACACGCTGAAGATGATGATTATTGAAGACCATGGATCTTCATAGCATGAGAACTGCTTGTTGACATGCTCTGGGTCGCTTCCATTATAGAGTTATTTATAGCATGGTCTCCTCATTGTGGAGATATTTTGGATTACAAGGGCTCCTCGCCTAGTAATGGAAGAGGAAAGTGCCTTCGGTTTCATTCAGTCCAAGAACGAACTTGTATGGACAAATGTCTGACATTGCATTTATAAGACATAACATTTGGCTTTTACAAATGTACATCTTCTTGGTGGCGAAAAAGGCACCTTCTTTTAGCTTAACACCCTTCACTGAGACATATGAGCTCAGAGGTTGTATGCTTATGGGAGTCAAATAGTGATCAAATGAATGGCAGTGTGGCATTCAAAGTGGAAATTGTTTTGATTAAAGTGTGGCTTTGTGAAAAAATGTGACTTTGAAGAAATTGAGCGTACCCTCACTGGCCTCACATCCCGGAAGATGATATGGGATACTATGTGGTTTGACAAATACAAATTCGGAATAAGTGAGTATGTATGGTGGTGTTCAATACGTTGGGACCTTTAGGGGATACGTCCCTCAAGGCATTTATTGCCCCATTTGGATAAAGTGGTTAACTTGTGAAAAGCAGAGAACTACCAGTTATCAGTAGTAGTGTTGCAAGTATAGTTCCAGGTGACTAGTTTGAGAGCGACTAAGGCACCATGAGAACTAGGTTTGTTATGTGCGAATCGAAGAAAAGGCCACGAGTTTCCTATCATGTTGGAAATCCAATCCCAATACGAGATCTAGCTTCTGATTGTATTTCCAAAATAGCTTTAATGACTTGCAAACATTTCTGCTATACCTTTTTGGTATCATATATTACGTACGGTATATTCCATTGACCTAGTCCGAATATATTACCTTAGACATAGTCCAGACATAGATAGCTTATTTGAGAAGTATTTTCAAAAGAATGTCATTAAAAATAATATCAAGTATATTTTGGTATAAAAGTGTTTTGGTTATCATAAAGTAAAAACTAGTCCGTATTTTATATAGGCATGGTCTTATGAGATACCCTTCTTTTCAAAGGTTTTGATATCATCGTCATGATCTATACATCTTAAATTTCGAGTATCTCACGCTAATTTATCAAGCCTAATCCGGGTATTTGTAATACTCGGGTCAGATCCGAGTAGTTTCAGCTTGAGTTGAAGATGGTTGGAGTTTCCAAAGGAGAGCTGGAGATCTTCATCATCGTATAGACGTATTCTATTATCCGGTACATGAATTTCATTTGTTTTGTTGTTTGTCGGCATTTGTAAGGATGGAAGTTTATAATTGTCCAGGCTAAATCTAGGTTAGACTCTGATATTGTATTTTAAAATTTTCCACTGTAAAGATTATTATTGAAATAATATGGTATTCCATTCATGTGAGATTCTGTTCTATCTTTATTTTCTTTCTACCCTTAGTGGTCTGCTTATTCGTGTAATTTGAGTTGGACATGTGTGGTTTATTGTCCATTCAAAGGGCATGGAAAAATGGGTCGTTACATTTGGAATTAGAGCTGAAGGTTAAGCGAGAACCTTGGCTTTGGTGGGGTAAAGACTCATCAGAGATACGGTTAGTAATACCCTAGGATAAGTGACTCATTAGAGATAGGGATAGTAACACCATAGAATGAGTTTGAGTGTATTATATATGAGTGCTTATTTGTTAGTGACTAATAAATTGTTTTGTGTTAATTTATCTTTTGAGCAATTTATGGATTCTAATCGATGCGTTTAATCAACATTATCGATGAGGGTTCCTAAACATTTAAACAAGGCGAACTGATACACTAATTTTGAAAAATTGGTAGATGAAATAATTTTATCTAGGATAATATTTTGAATATAAAGTGTATATTTTGAAAATTTGTATAGTTAGAAATCAGGATTAGTGAAATTTAAATATGAACATCTTGTGATTAGAATTTCATAGTTTGACTATAAGATGTTTCAAAAAGATAATCAATAAGTAAAAAATATGATAATGTAATTAAGATCTTTTATACTTATTCCAAAATAATAAATTAAGAAATGATAATGTTAAGTTACTATCATAAATTGATCAATTGTTTGATTTAAAATTTTAATGACAAATATCTTATGAATTAAGTTTAACGATTTGACTCTCAGGTGTTTGATAATAAGATTTTTTAAGGATTGAACATATAAGATAAAAATGTATTTAAATGATTGTTTAAAAAGATAAATATAAAAGGAATGAGAAATTAAATTCAAGTAAAAAAATTGTGGTAATTTAAGTTAACTAATATAAGATAAAATGAATTTATAAAATAGGTTTTATAAAGTAGTCTCTAAAGGATTTTGAAAATGGTATTATTTCGAATAAAAGGAGATATTTTATGATAATTAGTTCGCATGGTTCGAAAATAAACTAAAAATGGGCAGGTGATGTGTTCAGATGGTAAACGCTTCTCTTAAGTATTACTCTTCTTGTTAAGAAGATATATGATACTATTGGTAGTACCCAGTTCCTCGGATTGTTTTGGAGTATTCCTCGATCTATATAATTTTCTTAAGCTAAAAGAGATAATGTGAATCACTAACTAATAAATTGATTAGTAATCTTTATAAAAGTGTTTAAACAAAAGGTAAATTGGGATCACTAATTGTTAAAATAAAGAGGAATTTCCGATGATTTTGGACGGTCGAAAATTTTCAAATCATACCTAACTCAAAGCTAAAAAGTTTATGAAAACTTTTGAAAAAGATTGTGAAATACTTTGAGTGAATGAAATACGATAAGAATAATTTATAAATCTGATTTATAAAGAAAAAAATATTTAAGAGTTAAGAGTTTGAGGATTTAAATATGGGTGGTTTGAAATTAGTTTTGTTTCAAAGCTAGAAAATTAATAATATTATTAAATAAGAAATAAGTTTTATAACTTATGAATTTAAGATAATAGTAAATTACAACAAAGTCTAAATTTGTTAGATAGTCAAATTTAAGCAAAATCAATTTGGAATTTAGGATTTGTATATACTCTTAGGATGTAAAGGTATATCATACAAATATATATTTAAGTCATAAACTATTAAGTAAAATAACGACTCCTTAAAAAGGTAAATATAACCTAGAAAATATTTCATTAACAAATTCTAGCATTAAATAAGAATTTGGACTTAAGTCTTTAAAATGTCATTGATTTGCATAAGTTATAAGATAAAACAATCTTAAGTAATAGTTTTACGAAATAGTTCATAAATAATATTAGTGTTAAAGGAAATATACTAAGTTAGAGGTTTGTGGAAAAAAAATTATAATAAAGATAAATCATCATTTGAGTGAAAAATGGTTTCTTTGGAATGTTTTCCTTCATTAAAAATATTTGAAATTAAATACTTAAAGGGATTATATAAAGAAGCACCTTTATAAAAATGTTTAAACTTAAGATAATGTTTTTATGAAAGTTTTTAATGGTTAATAAATACATATGTTACATGTAGATCATCTCGTCACACAACTTTGACCTAAGATTCGAGTGCGGAAGTTTGAGATGTTTACACTGGTCTCACAAAGGATTTATCACTTGATTCTTGACGACGAACATTGATGAGGGTTTATGGTTAGATACTTGAGTTTTCTATCATAGTTGAGAGCTATGAGGAAAGCAAAGGATTCTGAGTAAAGAGCCTGATTAAAGTACGCACTAGAGGATTGGGGGATCGATACTAGTTCAAAAATAAAGTTGTGTATTCGAATAGGAGATCGAATAAAATATTTCATGCGAATGATCTGCGTATATTATATGGAATTAAGTTTAAAGATAAATTTTTTGGGCAAACTTTTATTTTGGGTAATTTTGAGGACGAAATTCTTTTAAGTAGGGGAAAATGTAACGACCCAGAATTTGACCACTTTAAAATACACTATATAAAGTGATTTTAAATAAAAAAAATAGGTAAGTTTATATGATTCAAACAATATTAGATAGGATTTGGAAAGAGAAGTTTACAAAAAAATAGTAGCATTTGCCTATATCGACGAAAATGGTAAAATGCTGATTTTAGAAAAGTAAGTTTCAATGGTTAAATAAATTATTTTAAATTATTAATGAATGTTTACTTTTTTAAATAGCAATATAAAAATTTATTTTTAAATTTTATTTACATAAATAAATAGTTTAACTAAAACGTCAAAATGTGATCGTAAAACATTTTGTCGAAAATCAATGTTTTGTCGATTAAAAGTCATCGCAACGTCGTCGAACCTTTATTTTCTTATATAGAAATATATATTCAAATAGTATAAATATTAATTAATTCACTAATCAAATTTACTTTTACTAAACATACTTAAGAAAATTCTAGAATATAATAAGAAAACGTAAGCGCAAAAAGACAAACATATCATTTCAAAGTAAAACGTAAATATCAAATAAAATCAGACATAATTATTATATTATTTAAGTTAAGTGAAAATGACATTAAGTAATGATTTGAAATATGATGTTAAGTGTTGAAAAATAAGGTTTCTTAAAAAGTGAGAAAATGATATTTTGGTCTTTTTACAAAATATTATTTTATTCTAAAACTTTTTCTATAAATAAGCACCCACATTCTCACTTTTTTACACTTCTTCTTCTTACTTTTTCAATCTTTTCTTCCACTCTCTAATGGCTTCTTCTATTCTCTTTCCTTACTAACTTTTCTTAAAATCATATTATATTAACTTCAAACATCACCAAACTTTGCCAAAGTTCTTATATCGTCATCAAATCATGGTTTAACATCTAAGAAGTACAAAAATGATGCAGGAAGAGGTAGAATGGGGCAAGGCCGAACCATTTGGAAGGAGGAAAGCAAGTCATGAAGATCCAGAGCAAGAAAAAGAGAAGGAGGTGCTGTCTGAATCAAAAGGAAAGTCTACAAAAAGGTTTGATGGAGTGGAACTAATTGCGAGTACTCATATTTTAAGTTACTAATTCCTGAACTATATCAAGTTACTTATATGAAAAGTTTGTTATATATTAGATGATTTAATGGATGATAACTTGGTTGATATTATGGTTGATTATATGTTTGTGATATGGATGATAACTTGGTTTGATAAATGATAAAATAAATGGTAAGTAAGCATAGTTAATTAAATGAGAACTAAATTCGTACAAATGTGTGTATGGAAACTATTTAGCCTCTTAGTGATTTCAAAATATCTAAAAAGATTGAAAATGATATTATAATAATATAATATTATAGTATGAAATAAAATGAAAAATGAGTTTGAAATGATGAAAATATTGTTTTAAATAAGTTAAAATAGTTAAATACGGTTTAAACCAAATTTGAAGTGTTTCGGACAAGTTCCGAAGCAATTCATAAAATTGGCCAAAATTGAGCTCGTCGTGTAGCCGCAGTTTGTAAATTTTGACTCGTAACTTCAAATTAATGTAGAGAATGATTTATAAGTCAGATTTCTTCAATAAAAATTCTTGATCCGCAATGATAATATTTTTGCAACGAAGAAAGAAAATCAAGATTTTATCAAGTAGAGTTTGAAATATATCCAAAACAATTTTTTGAAAATATCGCGGTTTTGCAGTTCGGAATCCAAATAAGGATTTCTTTATAAATGGTATTTTTAAATGGTTAAAAATATAAATAAATTTTATTAATGTTTTAAAAGAGATTTAAATTGAAAATATGGATTTCTAAGTGATATAAAAGTTGTTTTGAAGAATATAGCTTTTTAAACATTATTTGCGACACTTTCCGCAACGCTTTTCGCAGCAGTTTTAAATAACTTTTGAAATATTGTTTTAAACTTAACAAATCTTCCCTAAATATTTTGCAAATTTTTTTAAAGAATAATTAAGTGATTTGAAGATTATTTGAAAGTTTTAATAAGAGTTTGAATAAATGGTTAAGAGAAATTGTTTGTAACTCTTAAGTAAAAAGTAAAGAATTTGAATGTATTAACAAACTGAGTATGCGGAAACGACTAGTATATTTGCCCGGCCTGTGAGATTTGAGAAGATAAAACAAGGTGTTTAACTAAGTTAGATATGGAGCAACCAGTACCCTGAACTTTCTCGGTCTACATTTTCTCTTCTTAGGCAAGGGATGGAACAGATCGAAAGGAAAGCCCGGATGCTCTAAATGATCATATTCAAGTTTTTCCAAGATAAAAAAAAAGAAAGAAATTCTTAAAACGTTAATTAACCACTTAACATCTTTTATCAATAATTGGTTTCGAAGGAACAGGGATCGGATTTGGACGATTCCTATCCGAAGAACCAGGATCGGATTTGGGTGATTCCTATCTGAAAATCACTTCAAACCAATTTTTGAAACCCCATATGAACTTAACATATTTTATTCGATGGTTGGTAAGAAGGAACCAGGATCGAATTTGGATGAATTCTATCCCAAAAACCGAAATTGGGTTTGGGTGATTCCTATCCGAAAACCCCTTCAAACTAATTTTCGAAATTAAACATATTGAAGACAAAGATCGATGAAGACAATGATATTCATGATGTAGGTTTTCTTGCCATTAGTCCATGGAGGTGAAATTTACCATATTTAAAGTGGCAGTAGTACTCCGTTATGAAAATCTTTGATTTGCAAGAATATAATTTAAAGTTAAGAAAGAAATCTTTTATTAAGATTTAACAAATGATTTGGGAATATTTTCCCTAAGTTAAAAGTTATAGCTTGAATATAAGAAATCTTTGATTAAGATTTAACGAATGATTTGGAAAAGTTTTCCTAAGTAAATGAGACAATGATTTGGAATTATTCCAGGATTTAAGAAAGGTTTAGATAAACCAAATGATTTGATAAATGAGGCTTAATGATTCCATATACTCTTGAAAAGATAATGGAATAAATTGAAAAGAGTATATCTAAAAAGATACTTGGTTTAAATAAAAGATGAAGTAATTGATTGATGATTGATATCCACATATGAACTTAACATCTTTTAAATCGATAATTGGCTTCGAAGGAATCGAGGTCGTATTTGGGTGATTCCTATCCGAAAACCACTTCGAACCAATGTATACGTTCGAAAGTGAAGACATGTTGAAAATGATGATATTGAAGACCGTGGATCTTCATAGCGTGAGGACTGCTTGTTGAAATGCTCTGGGTCGCTCCCATTATAGAGTTATTTATAGCAGTGGTCTCCTCGTTGTAGAGATTTTTCGGGTTGCAAGGGCTTTTCGCCTAGTAATGGCCGAGGAAAGTGTCTTCGGTTTCGTTCAGTTCAGAACGAATTTGTATGGACGAATATCTGACATTACATTTCTAAGACACAGCATTTGACTTTTACAAATGTACATTGGCTTGGTGGCGGAGAAAGTAACTTCTCTCAGCTTAACACCCTTCTCTGAGACATACGAGATCAGAGGTTGTATGCTTGTGGGAGTCAAATAGTGATCAAAGGAATGGCAGTATGGCATTCAAAGTGGAAATTGTTTTGATTAAAGCGCGGCTTAGTGAAAAAAGCGTGGCTTTGAAGAAATTAAGCGTAGCCTCACTAGTCTCACATCCCGGAAGATGATATAGGATACTATGTGGTCTGATAGATAAAAATTTGAAATAAGTGAGTATGTATAGTAGCGTCCAATACGTTGGGCCCTTTGGGGGATACGTTCCTCGAGGCATTTATTGCCCAATTTGGATAAAGTGGTTAGCTTGAGAAAAAGCAGGGAACTACCGGCTATCAGTAGTAGTGTAGCAAGTATAGTTTCAAATGATTAGTTTGAGAAAGCAATTAAGGCACCGTGTGAGCTATGTTTGTTATGCGTGGATCGGAGAAAAGGCCACTAGTTTCCTATCATGTTGGGAATCTAGTCCCAATACGAGATCTACGGTTTTGATTGAATATTCTCAAATAGCTGTAATACTTGCAAACATTTTAGCTATCACTGTCTAGTATCATATATTTCATTAGGTGTATTCTGTTGACCTAGTATGGATATATTACCTTAGATTTAGTCCAGATATTGATACCTATTTGAATAAATTTATTTGAGAAGTGTTTTCAAAAGAATGTCATTAAAAATAATATCAAGTGTATTTTGGTATAAAAGTGTTTTGGTTATCATAAGGTAGAAAACCCATCGTGTTTATATGTGGGCGTGGTCTTATGAGATACCCTTCTTTTCAAAGGTTTTGATATATACATCTTGATCTATACATCTTAAATTTCGAGTATCTCACGCCAGTTTTTCAAGCCTGATCCGGGTATTTTTAATACTCGAGTCAGATCTGAGTAGTTTCAGGTTGAGTTGAAGACGGTTGGAGTTTCCAGAGGAAAGCTGGAGGTCTTCATCACCGTATGGATGTTTCTATTATTTGCTACATCAATTTCATTTGTTTTGTTTTTGTTAGCATTTATAAGGATAGAAGTTTATAACTGTCTAGGCTGAATCTAGGTTAGACTTTGACATTGTATTTTAAAATTTTCCAATGTAAAGATTATTATTGAAATAATATATGTTATTCCATTCGTGTGAGATTTTGCTATGTCTTTATTTTCTTTCTACCCTTAATGATCCGCTTATTCGTGCAATTTGAATTAGACATGTGTGGTTTATTGTCGATTCAAAGGGCATCGAAAAACGAGGCTGTTACATCTATTTTCAAGGAAGTTTAGAATAACTAATTGGCAAAAATTGTATGCTTGTTTTATTGCATATTTTAAATGTCCATATAATTTTATAAAAGTAATATTTTTTTAAACAATCGTCTTAACTTAGATGCATTTCTCAATTTGCGATAAATATATTGACTTATCTAAGACTCCTTCTGTGTCATCACTAGTCGTTGTCCATATTTCATACAATTTCACCGGTTGGAAAGTTTATAGGTGAAATTTTGGGCATACATCCTTGTAATTATGAAAATCAGGGTTTATGTCTCTCTCGATTTTCTTTTATGAAACACATTATTGTTTTGTAACTTAAGGTGTATTTGGGTAATTTTGATGATCTTGATATGTATCAATGTTTTTATTGAGAAAAATGTGTGATCCTCTAGAGTGGAGGAGAGCACACATGTAAATATGTATATATCGCAAAAGACAAGGTGCTGCTAATGTGCCTAGCAGGTAACTAATAAAAATACAAATAACAAGGAAAATAACAAAAGTACCCCTAGAATAAGCTCCAGCAAGGCCACCGTCCATTACACCCCAATCTCGAGCTCCGGCAAGGCCACCGGCCGGTATTGAGGTGTTAGAAGTACCTAAAAACTATGGAGTATCTCAGAGCCAATGATACTAGAAGCCAACTCCATTTGAGAAGGAAACGCCACATTGTAGACTCGGAAGGAATGGAAATGCAAATGATGTGGAATGGAAAACACCACTCTGTGGACTCGGTAGAGTTGGAGGGAGGCCTCGCTTAAAAGTGAATTATCTAGAAAGTTGAACGCCGCAATGAAGATGTAGAAGAATTGAGAAGAACTTCTTACCACAAACAGCAATCCTACGAACCTACAAAAAGAATTTAACACCATTTCTGGCCCAAACCTGTATCTGAAAAGGAACTAAAGAAAATAATAAGAATAATGCATATATATGTGTATAAATGAAATATATATACATATATATATATATATATGTATTAATGAAATAAAAGTAAAGATACAAAGGCTAAGGTAATAGGACAGAATAAAATAAAAATTAGAAAAAAGGCCAAAAAGAATCCATGACCGAAAGAAATTAAAGATCTATAAACTACAACAAAAACAAACTAAAACTAAAATAAAACGTAAAACAAATTAAAACTTATCCTTATGGTCCTTTGATCAAAAGGATATTATGATAAACGGTAAAATCATCATTTAAGTTTGAAAAAATATTAATACTACAATTATTAATGTCAAAAATATTGTTTTTATGTTTAAATAACTTAATATTATTACTAACCTTATTAAAATATTTTTTAAAATAATTATTTTTAGCTAATTTATATTTAAGATTTGAGATCCAATTAAAACAAAATGAAGAAATTATAAAAATCAATTTATTAAAATGACTATTATTATGATTTCTCTCAAACCAAATATACCAACAAATTATAATAAATGAAGTGTCGAGTAAAAATCTATTTTCCATTTTAAACTTAAATCTAATACTATTCCAATAGTAATCAGAATCGGAAATTTTAGTTGTAAAACTAAAGTTAAATATTTTAAGAGTATAATTCAGAATGTAGTAAGTATCCATGCAATCATTGTATACATATTTAATATCTTCAAAATGCATATTACAGAAATAACATTTATTATAAATTTGCATATTTTTTCTTTTTAAAAGTTCAATAGTATTTAATTTTCCGTGCATAATTAACTACGTATAAATTTTAGATTTAGGAGGAGCATTTGTTTTCCAAATATGTTTAAAAGAGTTATTAGCTACACATGAGAAGTTAAGAAATCTTTAAAAAGAATTAGAAGTATGTTTCTTACTCTTATCCCATTCCCAACTAATATTATCCTTTTCATTATCAATATTACATAGATTCAATCTAGCATAAAGCAAAGAAAGTTTCCTAAGAGTAATACCTACTAAAATTCTATTAAAACTAATATTCCAAGGGGGGTCATTTTCAGGAGAAAAAACATCTTTAATTAAAGCATTATTAAAGTTACAAATTTCGTAAAGCTCTTTAAATTCTATCCTAAGAGGGATAATTGAAATCCTACGGTCATGCAAAAATGAAGTACTATTTCCTGCATGAACTATTGTATTAGTACCTAGGTTAAAAATCTCATGACATTTTAAAATTGATTTACAAAAATTAGACAATTTACAAATAATTGTAGGAGTAGTTTGATATAAATTATTACTACCATTATAGTAATATTTGGAAGTGATTGCTTTCCAAATAGGATTATCGTTGATATCCTTAAATTTTCATAAGCATTTACCTAACAAAGACAAATTCACATTACGCAAATTAATGACTCCTATACCACCTTCCTTTTTGGATTTACGAACGCTTTCCCAATTTACTAAACATTTAATACTGCTGTTAAAGTTTTCCCCACTCCATAAGAAGTCCTTCTTATTTTATCAACTTTGTTAATCACCCATTCTGGAAAAAGATGCATAGACATCCAATAAACTGGGAGAGCTGATAAAATAGTGTTTATAAGAACTAGTCTACCCGCTCTCGATAAAAATCTCCCATTCCAATTAAAAATCCTATTTTAATTTTATCAATGATAATAAACCTATCATCATGTTTAAGTTTAGTTGGTCTAATAAAAAAACCACGATAATCAAATGGAAAGTTCATAGTTTTACAATTAAGCATATTAGCAACTAAATTTTCAATATTTTCAAAATCATTTAAAACTAAAACCGAACATTTATCGAAATTTATTTTTAAACCTAATAGAAGTTCAAAACTATATAAAATAAATTTAAGGGTAATAACATGATTAGGCAAATGAGAGGTAAATAGCAAGGTATCATCCGCAAATTGAAGGATAGATAGACCACATTTCATGAGATTTCACTACCAATACTCCTCAAAGATCCATTATCAACAGATTTTTAAATTATCTTAGCAAAAACATCTACGGCTAAGTTAAACAAAAGAGACGATAAAGAACCACCTTATCTTAAACCTCATTTAGATTGAATTTTATTACCTAAAATACCATTAACCATTATACTACAGTTGCCGGTTTTAAGTAAAGTCATGATCCAGCTAATCCATCTACGTTGAAACCTCTAGCATGTAACATATCAACTAGAAAATTCCAACCCACTGTATCAAAAGCTTTTGAAAGTTCATTTTTAAATCGCACAAGTAATATTATTCTTACAACAGTGATTAATGTATTCTTGAACAACAGCCACACCTTCAGTGATATTTCTCCCCTCAATGAAAGTAGTTTGTGAATAGTCAATTAGATCATTTATTCTTTCACTAAGTCTATTAACTAAAACTTTTGAAATAATTTTAATGGAACAATTAATTAAGGAAATAGATCTAAAATGTTTTAAACTATTAGCACCAATTTTTTTGTGCAATAAAATAACATTTGCAAAATTAAATCTTCCTAATTGCAATTTTCCATTATAGACTTCGTTAAACATGCTAATTAAATTGAATTTTAAAATATCCCAAAAAATTGTACAAGAAAATAGGGAACCCATCCGGACCTGGGGATTTATCACCAGGCATGTCATTAACATCTTCCAAAATTTCCTCTTCAGAAAAAGAATTATCAAACTCAGATAGGTCAATGCTAGAATCAGAAGGATAAAGATCATTCCACCTATCATTAATTCTGTGCTTATTTTTATTACCGAAAATATCTCTATAATAGTCGGTAAAAGCCTTATTAATATCTTTTTGATCTACCAATTCCACATTATTCACAAAAATAGAATTAATCGTATTATTACGTTTTTTTACTATTAGCCGTATTATGAAAAAAATTGGTATTGTTATCACCTTCATTAACCCATTGAATTCTAGCTCTCTGTTTCCACATAACCTCATCTTTTTCTAAAATTGAATTAAGCTCTTCTTTTAGATTAGCAAGAACGTTACACTTACCTTGATTTAGTTGTCTAGTTTCTTCTATCTTGTTTATGTTAAGCCTTTCGGAAAGAATGTTTTCTTCTTTAATTTTACTACCAAAAACATTCTTACTCCAAATTTTAAGAAAGTTCCTAAGATCCCTAAGTTTTTAAACAATTTTTTTTGCAAAATTTTCCATATTTCTAATATTATAAAAGCTCATAGAGATCCATTTATTTTTAATTAAATTCGAAAAATTGGATTCTAATAACCATATTTTTTTCGAATTTAAAAGATCTATTAATAACTCTATGCTGATCCACGTAAGAATAATAGAACAGTGATCGGAATAAGTGTAAGGCAAACCAGAAACTCTACAAATTGGAAATTTATCCCCAATTTCATCACTAACGAAAAACCAATCGAGAAGAGCCATAGATGGGGACTTCCTAATATTACTCCATGTAAAATTCTATTGGAAAGAGGAATTTCAATCAAATTAGAATTAATAATAAATAGGTCAAATTCCTCCATAGCATAGAAATCGCCTTCCCGTGGTGAATACTCTTCTAGAAAATGCCTAACATTGAAATCACCCCCCCCCCACACACACAAAATCCAAGAACCAGGAGCTAAAGATCTATATTCTAAACATTCATTCCAAAGAATCCGACAACAAATTTTTGAGTGGCCCATAAACATTAGAAATAATTAAAATAGAATTATCACTAAGGTTAATAAGAATAATATGTAGTGCTTGTTGCTTAGAAATACATTGGAGAAATTCAAATGAATTATCCCGCCACCCAATAAGTAAACCCCTAGAAGCACCAACAAAAGGTAAATAAGCTTATTTCCTAAATTGATAACCACCTAATCTTCTATAAAAACGAGTATCAGGACATTCAATTTTAGTTCCCTGTAAAAGTGCGATTTCAATAGAATAGTCTTTAAAAAGGCTCTTATTTTATCATACTTATTTAAATCGTGCAAACCTCTGATATTCCAACTAATAATCCTCATACACCAATAGATCTAGCCCTACCAAATTCCCTACTTCTAATATACGCTAAAACAACCTCAACATCAAAAACACAAAAGCGGTATCTCTAGATAATTGACAAAACTCAGAAGATGACAAACTACCTAAAGCATATGATGAATACGAACTACCTAAATCAGAAATCATGTCTGAGCCTGAATTCGTAACACCGCTCATGGCACTCGAATCAGGCAACTCACCCATAGACTAAGACTTACTACATCGGATCCTGGCACTATGTCGTACAGAACCATTAGCAGCCACAGACCTCCTACGCCTACCTCTTCTCGATGATGAAGCACAAGAGGCAGATTTATTGCCGATATCACAACATTGTACATTTGTTATGAAACAAGAACGCTGCAACATAGAATTCTCCATAACTTTGCTCACATTGCTAACAGTAATTTTAATCTCTGATCCACTCGCATCATGATGAACGTAATCTATAATAACTTTACTCTGTGGTCCGCTCACATTGCTAGCAATAACATACTTATTTAAAGTGCCTTTCGCCTCTGGTTGCCTCACCAAAACAACAGAACCCATAAAGCAACCATCACCAAATCAATACCACTAGAAACATCAACGAATACTTTAATTCTACTATTATTGCATACTATGACATACCAGATTGTGCACATAGATATTTATTTGCAAATTGTGATACATCAGTGGTCATCTCAGTTAGATAATTTCCTTCACCAATCACAGCACTCTTCACTGAACCCGACATATCACATTTAACCGAAGAAACTTCACTAAGCATCAAATCAGAATTCGTGCACGTATTGTTATGTACCATCTCTGTGTCATCACATTTACCATATGAATTCACATCCACCATTTCATCAACTAGCCAGTTATCGGATAAAGATTCAACAGAATTTGTTTTAGAAACTTTAGAAATCTACGCATCCAATTTTAAGCCAACTGAGTTGAATAAATCCTTTAATACCACTTTAATTCGTAAATTCATATCATTTGCTTTTAGCCTAAACATTAAAACATCTAGATTCCTTAATCTGACCTCGCTCACAACCAGATTATCTGATACAACAACATTGGAAACTCTTTACTAACTTTACAATCACTTAACAGTTCACGACAACTAACTGAAGAAGAAGAAAAGTCCTCATGGGTCCAATTATTTGAGCAAGAATCAACAACCAAGGATATAGGAGAAGAAGAGGACACAAAGGCACCAGCAGAAACTTAACATACTTATCCGTATCTTTCGAAGAATGATCAACAACATTATCTACCATAGAATTGTTATCCATAAAACAATAGCCAGACAAACCACTATCAGAAGCAACACTTAGATTGAAATCTAATTCTTCATCCTTAAGTGTTCGAAGACAGTCAAAACTATATGAGGTGACAAGCTCGAAATTCTCCAAGTGATTATTTTGGCTTTTAGTTTTTTATTATGAGTATAACTCACCTCATTATTCACATCAGAGACTACATCGCCAATTTAAAATCCATTATCAATCACTTTATCCATGGATCCTTTTGGTAAAGAAATCATGTTGAAATGCGAAACGACTGGATCCAGAAGCATAGAATCAGTAGAGATAAATTCCTTTCTATTATCAGAAATAGAGAAACCCAAATAAATATTGAAGCCAGGGACCATAACCCCAATATCACTATTCAAGATTGCATTTCAATGTTAGTATTTTCATCGAAGTTATCATTGAAAGATAAAGAAGCATAATACCCAAAGTATTCTTTAGGATCTCCAAATTTTTAGAATAATTTCTACCTATTTAACTAAATTACTAACATCGAAGTGATAGAACGGCTATTCCAAGAAATCTATGCCCTCTTTTCTTTGAAACCAGAGATGATCTAACATAACTCTTTTCAACTTCATACATTTCAATACAAATTGGAAACCATGACGTGTGCCAAATAAAGGTTTCAATTTCGTTGAACAGTTAATCAATTTGTGATCAAACACTCCACAACCAAAACACCTTATAGGATCTCTACAATCTTTTGCTATGTGTCGAAAATCTCCACATCTAAACCAAAATCTCTTCCCCTTTCTATATTGGATCCATCTCTTTACATTGGGCTTCTTTTCAAGAAGTTTCTGAGGAGCAAAAAAAGGGTTCTTGACCACTTGGGCATATGTATGTCACGACCCAAAATCCAACGATTGAAAATCGACGTCAAATACCTCACTTGTATTAGAGTGCCGGAGATTCAAATGTTGAACTCCAGTTCGGATGAAACTTATAACAACATTAGATGAAAATAAACAGCGGAAAAATGAATATCATTGATCACAACATAGATACAACTTTGATACAATATCCATAATAACATCGATCGCCAATGTCAGAGTGATACATATATGATACAACAATAAAACGACAACAGAAACTTCAACAAGTTTCCAACATACTTCAACTTCAATAAGGTCTTCAAAACTCCAACACTTCAAGAGATTTCCAAATCCAAAAGCTTCCAGAATCCGACAGCTTCCAAAAGACTTCAAAATCCAACTAGCTCCAAAACATGGATAACCTGCTTCTAGGCTGCCCGTGTGGAAATTATGGGCACCTAGAGTTTAGGAAGGGAACAATATACTCAAGGCCAGTCATGGGACTGGTATGAGTAAACAAAAACAGCTGCTTGAAATAAAAACAGTTTATAAAAGAAAATCGATATTCTTTTTGGAAAATGAAACTACCATAAGACCTCCTTCCACACACACAATGCAATCGCAAACTTGGAGGAGATTTCTTCTTATGATAGTCAAACATGCTTAATACAAGAAAACTCTCTGATATTATTATTAGTGCATAGTGTAGAAATCATTTTGAAAGTATAATATTAATCTTAACCAACATACGTACCATTATAGGATACCTACTATAGCTACCATATTAGATGGCAGGTTCTACAACTAAAACCGTATAGGGCTAGTATTGGATGATTGGATTCCCAATATATGGTCAGGCAAAGGAACTTCCTACTAAAAAATGGAACGCCTCTGGAATGACGTTCTCGAGAACCTAACTGGATCTCTGCCAACACAAGGCCGGGTTACCTCTATAACCAGGTAACTACTGACACGAGTATGCCATCTTCCGATCGTTACCAACCTTTATCCGAAGCGCTTCTCAACCAACAACCACAAAGCAATAAGTTTTCAGCAACCACAAAATTAAGTATATGGGCTCCATACCATGATACTACTTATAATCCAGAAGAAAATGGACATACCCTCAGGGGGCGCTACCCCCAAATAACCTTGCTGCAACGATTCATGTTTGGACCATAACTAGATTGTGAGGTTCGACGAAGTCTCTTCCACAAAACTACGCTTTTGACAAAAGCCTTGCTTCGATCAACAAATGATCATCAACACACAGCAGCACTCAGCATGCCACACTGCCAAATTCGGAGTATATCACTTAAAACCTTCAACTACATAACCTCTGAGCTCGTACGTCTCAGAGAAGGGTGTTAAGCTATAAGAATAAATTCTCCGCCACCAACAGAAATGTATTTGAAAGAGATCAGCTTTATATCTCAAAGTGTAATGTCAGACATACAACCATATAAGTCTGTTTTGGGTTTAAACAAAACCGAAGGTACTTCCAAAGAAGTCCTTGCAATCTGGGCATCCACAATCCCGATCAGACTCCCCATCACATATGGAGATCTCTATACCGGAGCAACTCGGTGCAGAGTCATTCGACATGTTATCATATTGTTCTCGAAGACACCCGGTCTTCACCACCGTCTTCAAATGCTATCCATTTCGTAGTATCACAATTCGAAATAGGTATATGACACAGGGTCCTCTCCCGGCTAAATCGAAGAGTGAGTGCTTAATTTAAAACACGTGGATATATCATTCAAAAAGATTCACTATCAAGGTTCGATGTCGGTTTCGGATATCCAGCTGGAATCCGACTCCCTGTCGCATCGAAATTCAAATGTCGTTTTACGGGACAAAGGGTTTTCACATTCGCACAGAAGTATATTCATCACAGCTATCACATCTCAGCACAAAGCAATTCATATTACATAGCACGCAATCGTATATCAAAGATATCAAACCAATACACAACATTCAACAATAATCAATCATCCTCAATTAAGATGAATAAATCGTGTGGTTTAAATTAATTAACCACATAATTACTTTCATTTATTATCTTTAACAATGATTAATTATCCTTAGTTATAGAAAAATTAAATCTTAATCACCTTCATTAATTAATCATTCCTTAATTAATTATCTTAATTAATTAATCCTCAATTGTTAATTAATTAAATCTTAATTACTTTTATTAATTAATTATTCCTTAATTAATTAATAATTAATTACCAATTAATTAACCTTAATTATTTATTTAATTAATCTTTATTATTAAGTAATGAATTAAGTAATTACTTTTTAAATAATTGTATTAACAAATCATTAATTACTTAACAAATTAAAAGATAAATCTTTTTTTAATCTCTATTAATCACTTTGGTTATCTTATAAACCTTGTTTAATCATCGTCCTTATACATTAGTTGCTTTAAAAAGGTTAAGGTAGTTTAAATAACATTTTATCTTAATTATCCTTGTAAATTACATTATTTATTTAATATAAATAACTTTATAAAATGATGTATAAAAATTTAATAAATTAAAATTTAACTACTTTGAAAATATCTTACTTAAATCTTTCATTGATTCAAACTTTAATCAAAATCATCATTTTGAAAATAGGGTTCAAAAAGGTTTAAAATTTTGAATTCGTTTTAAAGTAAAACTGTTTCATGTAACTGACCCGAGGCCACTTCGAGTTACACCCGAGCAATATGCCTGAATACTTCGAGTTTTACAGAAATCAACCCATATGCTTTAAATTTTTCAAAACTTGAATTTTTTTCTAAGTGTTAACCCTATGCATCCATTATTTACTCGAGCTCAATCTCGAGTCATCACACGATCCTTCGATGCTTGCTTCGAGTTGAATCCTTCTCCCCAATCCGTTTTCCACTGACACCAACCAATTGCTATGCACATGCACAGCCACTACAACCACCTCCGACCGACATCGTGGCCACCTACAGATCATCGCTGACCCCCTCTACAAATCCTAACCACCCAGCACCACAATCGACGACGAAATCGAAAATAACCTACTTGATCAATTTTCTGGAACCCAAACACATTTACTAAATCGCCTCGCTTCGATGACATAGATCACCAAAGGCCACGTGCTTTCATCATGAGCTCCTCCTATCGACCACGCACCACCACCCATAGTCCTTATCCAGTCTGATGCGACATAGGCGTTGAAATTGGTCATTTTTCGACCCTTACAGAAAAATAGGTTTAAAACCTAGTTCGTCGATCTGCAACCACCACGATGACTTATAAATTCATTCAACAATTTTTGTGATGATCCCAGACCACCATGCTAGCTTCAGCCATGATCGCGAGACGAACTTCGTCGTTGATTGCCAGAATCTCATCAAAATTCATCTCACGTTCATCTTACAATTTCTCAATGAATATGTTATTGAAAATTCTAATTTTTCTTTTAAAAATCATAAATTCTAAAAACATTTTAATTGATATAATTGAAATCAAAGATTATGATAAATGACTTTCCAACAGGTTTTAGGTTTGCCTATAATTTCAATTTTTCAGAAAAATCTTCGATTTGATTTGTTTAAAACTATTTTTAGAACTTGATTCATGCCTAAACAAACAACTTTTGTTTAGATCATATGGTTTAATATTGATCGAAGATGAAGAAATCAATTTTTTTTATTCAGACTTATGCCTGGAACAGAACCCTTTTTCAAGTGCACAAACATGCACACTCCATTTTCATGTATATATATACATGCAACTCAAATTTTCAATTTAAACTTCTATATTTTCACAACAACAGGTTTCAGATCAAATCAAAAAAAATTACTTACCTATTAGCCTGAAAACAGAGAGCAGAGAGGAATGTTGATGTTGTCAGACTTGAGGACTAGAGAAAAAAATTGATTGCTGAATTCTTAATCTTGATCTTGGAATCTTTGTTTGTTGAGTTGAATTACAGTGCTTTGCTGTATTGTTTGTTTGAAGTTTTGAAACTGTTTCCTTGATCTCTGGATAGAAATGAATTTCCAGGCCTTAAATCCTTGAAGTTTTTCAATTTCCAGATTTGGTTGATTGTTGATCTTGCTTAATTGAGTTTGTGATGAAGTTTGCTTGATGATGATTTTTCTTTCTGATCTAAAAATTTGTACAGGCTTTCTTTTCTTAAGTTTTTGAAAATGAGATAAAAGAGATGAGAGGAATGAGAGTAATAATGTTATATAGCTTAAATTTCTTTTATAAATCTTCTTAAAAATTAAAAACAAGGAAGATGACATTTGTTTATTTTGTATTTCAAGATTATTACACTTGTTAAGTTACATATGTTAGATAAGAACACTTGTAAATTCCTTTGCATGAGAAAATATCTATACATTATTTTTATTTATATTACACTTCTCATCTTATAAACGTATTTATGTATATTGTTTTAAATGGCATTTTATATTTATATAATCACATCCCTTTGTTATATTTGTACAATTTTGAAGAAAAAGTTTTAATACTAATTATGAAACTATACACATATGTTAATATTTTGAATCCAAATACTTTACGTAAGATATTTATTTAAATTTAAATTCAAATACAAGTTCAAATTCAAATTCAAATTTGAAATCCATTCCATTCTATATATATATATATATATATATAGATAAAAAAACTCAATATTTCACTTGTTTTGAAATTATAAAATTAATTCAAATTAACTCAATTTAAATTTCATAAATTCAAATAAATCACAAATTTTAAATTGATAAAATTTTGGGGATGTTACAAGTCCCCCCTTAAGAAAATTTCATCCTCGAACTTTGAAAGAGAGAGAAAGACAAACGAAGAACATATGAAGATATAAAAGATAAAGAAATGGCTTACCAATCAAGCTGGAATATCCACTCTACAATTAGGATAGGACTTTTGCATACTATCCTCTGTTTCCCAAGTATATTTCTTTGGATCACCACTCCATTGCACTTTAACTAGTTTCACAATTTTGTTCCTCGGCTGCTTTTCATCACGATCGATGATCTTTATCGGTTCTCTCTTTACTACCAGATTTGGTGTGATCTCCAAATCCTGCTGAGCGGCTTCTTTAATGATACTGTCTGGATCGTGCACATATCTTCGAATGTTAGAAATGTGAAACACATCATGCACGCCAGATAACGAACTGGGTAGCTGCACTCGATATGCTAAAGGACCGATCCTTTCCAGAATAGGGAAAGGATCAATATACCGCCGTGCCAGTTTACCAGTCGTCTCAAATCTTAATACGCCACACATTGGAGACACTTTCAAGAAAATAGAATCCCAACTTGAAATTCCAGATCTCTTCTTCTGCGGTTATAATAACTCTTCTGACGACTTTGATCAGTTATCAATTTCTTTCCTATAAAGTCTACTTTCTCCGTGGCTTCTTTAATCATATCTGGTCTAAGGAAGATTCTATCACCTGACTCAATCCAGCATGCAGACGATCGATACAGACGACCATATAAAGCCTCAAAAGGAGCCATCTCGATGTTGGCGTGATAACTATTATTATGTGATAATTCAACCAGATGTAAATGGTCCTCCCCAGAACCACCAAAGTCGAGAATACAAGCTCGCAAAAGGTCTTATAAAATTCGATTAATCCTTTCTGTCTGCCCATTAGACTACGGGTGACAAGCAGTACTGAAGTTTAGTTTTGTTCCTAATGTGGCTTGAAATGCCTTCCAAAATCTACTAGTGAAGATCGGATCACGAAGACTCACTATATTGCTGGGTATACCATGGAGACAAACAATCTCTTTTATATATAGCTCTGCTAAACTTGCCGCTATCCGGGTGGATTTCACTGGAATGAAGTGGGCAGTTTAGGTCAGACGGTCCACTATAACCCAAATTGCTTCATTTCCTTTTTTAGTTCGTGGCAACCCGTTGATGAAATTCATCGATACTTGATCCCATTTCCACTTTGGTGCTTCCAAAGGCTGAAGTAAACCCGCCACTTTCTTTTGATCGCTTTCAATTTGTTGACAGGTAGCACAACGACTCACATATATAGATATGTCTCTTTTTATTGTTTTCCACCAAAACGTTCTTTCGATATCACGATACATTTTATTGACTCCTGGATGGATACAAAGCATGGACTTATGGCATTCGTACAAACCTTCACGTTTTAAATCCGGAATATCTGGGACACAAATTCTTCCTTTCAATCTTATAACTCCATTATGATTGGTTTCAGAACTGGTTTCTTCGCCACGAAGGATTCTCCCATAAATATCTCGAAGAAACTTGTCTTCTTTTTGCTTGCAAGTGACTTTCTCAAGAAGAGTAGGAGCGATAATATGATGCGAAAGAATAGCATGTTTTCTACTAAAAGCATCGGCAACTACATTGGATTTTCCAGGTGTATACAGAATATCTAGGTCATGGGATGCCAGAAATTCCAACCAACGTTGTTGTCGCAGATTCAAATCCTTCTAGGTGAAGAGATACTTCAAAGATTTATGGTCGATGAATAATTCAAAATTTTCACATAAACAAGAAGGATTTATTAAGTATATATTAAGTTAAGTTGAACTTTATAATTTCCTTTTAGTAAAGATGAAAGAGATTCTTACCCAGAAGATAATGTAGCAAATTTTTAAGGCGAAAATAACAACCAAGAGCTCCAAATCATGTGTTGGCAGTTTCTCTCATGCGGACGTAATTGTCTACTCAAGTAGGCAATTACCTTCCCATTCTAAATTAATATTACACCCACATCATCACCACAGGCGTTAGTATAGATAGATAAGCCTTGGTTCCCGTTGATAATAGCGAAAACAGGAGCGGTAGCCAATCTCTTTTTCAACTCCTGAAAAGCTTCATCACATTTTGGAGTCCAATCAAACTTGGCATTCTCCATTGCTAGCTTAGTCAATGGACTAGCTATCTTAGAAAAGTCCTGAACAAACTTTCGGTGATATCCCGCTAAACCCAGAGAACTTCGAACTTCTTTTAGAGTTGTGGGTCGCTTCCAGTCAAGAATAGCGGAAATCTTGCTCAGATCAACAGAGATTCCTTCTTCATTAACAATATGGACGAAAAATCTGACTTCTTTGACCTAAAAGTGGCATTTAGAAAATTTAGCAAATAAAATGTTCTTCCTCAATATCTCCAAAACAATTCTAAGATGCTCAGCGTGCTTCTCTTCGGTTTTGGAGTAGATTAGGATATGATCGATAAATACAAGCACAAATTTATTCAACACCTCTCAAAACACATGGGTCATTAAATCTACGAAGTATGTGGTAGCGTTGGTCAGTCCGAAAGGCATTACTAACCACTCGTAGAAAATGTCTGGACCCTTGAAAGCAGTCAAATGCACACAATCTTTGGCAATTCGTAGCTGATGGAATCCCTGAGCTAGATCCATCTTAGAAAACAAACGAGCGTCGTGCAGTTGATCGAACAAGTCATCGATCTTAGGTAATGGAAATTTGTTCTTGAGAGTATGTTTATTGAGATCGCGGTAGTCTACATACAATCTCAAGGATCCGTCAGATTTAGCCACAAACACCATAGTTGAACCCCGTTCGGAACATTAGGACGTATCAATCCTTTATCTAGCAAATCACTGGTTTGTTTGACTAATTCAGTTCTTTCCTTGGGCGTCATCCTACGGCTTGCATGAATGACAAGACGAGCACTTGGCACTAAGTCGATTTTGAATTCAACCTCTCTGTGCGGGGGTAAAGATTTGACCTCTTCGAATACGTCGAAAAAATGCCAGACAATAGGAATGGACTCCAAACTAGGTTCGGGATATTCTAACGTATACATCAACTTATCCCGTTTTGGACTAGGGTCTTCACAAGAAATTTCAATGAAACCTCCAAGTTTTGTTTTGAACAGAATCGTTCGATTGTTACAATCTAATTTGGCTTCGTACCTTGTTAACCAATTCATTCCGAGTAGTATCTCAAATTCGTTAAAGTCGAGAACATAAAGGCTGATAGGAAATTGATGGCCAGAATACGAGATAGGCATCTTCCTACAATATAGACAAAGATTTGCGGGGCCACCAACCCGATTCTTCATGCAAATAGGTTCATCGACAAATTTAGGTTTAAGTTTTAGTTCATTCAAGATTTGTTGGGAGATAAAGCTATGTGAAGCTCCCGTGTCGAACAAAACTCTACCGACTCTATCACCAACAATAAGGTTACCTTCTAAAACTCCCTTTCCTTCATCCGCCTTTGAAGTTGAGGGGTCATCTTTTACTGCGTGCATTTATGCTACTTGTGATTGTTTCTTTTTCGAGCAATTTTTAACTCTGTGACCTGGCTGGTGACAGTAATAGCATTCCTTGGATCTTTGACTTGCCTTTATGGGTTGATCTTTCTTTACTTGTTTCTTTGGCTTCTTGCAATCATTTGCAAAACGGCCTTTCTCCCGACAGTTATAACAAGTAATATTTCTAGCTGGGTTCTCTTGATCACTCCTCTTCTCCTTGCCTTGATCTGGCTTCCCACTTCGAATTTTTTTTTCTTCCAATTTGAATTACTTGAACTCCCCTTCTCTTTCAGAACTTTCTGCATATCTAGGGTAGCATATCGATAACCCATATCGATCAAGTCCGAAAAGGATTCTTTTATGCGGGCTACCATCCTTTTATGGTACTCCTTATTCATTCCCCGAATGAATCTTTCATTCTTCTTCAAAGGTGTATTCACCAGCTCCGGACCAAATCGAGACAATTCATCGAATTTATTTAGATATTCCTCAAATGATAAACTTCCTTGCTTCAAATCCATGAACTCGAGGTACATTCGAGAGATACCAGTAGATGGAATATATTGCTGCTCAAACACTTCTTTAAATCGTCTCCAAGTAAACTCATCTTCCGGCTCATCCACAGTATTGTCTCCCACCAAGCAAGAGCTTCCTCTTGGAGTTGCCAAGAAGCTATCAATCTCTTTTGATCGTCTTCCAATTTCAATCTTCTGAAAATTCTTTCACACGATCTAATCCAAGCTTGGGCTTCAACAATAGATTCCTTGCCAGTAAATGGCTTACCACCAAGTCTCGAGAAGCTTTTATATAGATCAGCCAGATATGGCTGAGGTTGAGTAAGCATAGCTGTTGTTGCAGGGACTTGACCAGTTGCGGTGGTATTTCCCCATCCCCTACCTTGCCCTCTTCTTCCGCTCATTCTCACTATCTGTAAATAGGAAGAAAGCTTGATTTAGGCATATAGACAAGATATCATAGGGAATATCAACAGTTAAAAGGAACAGGCTAAGAAATTTAGGATTTCGGTCTCTCATTTTATACTCATTCTAGGGTATACTTCACCCTATCTATAATGAGCCACCTAATGTGTTATACTTCGTAGCTAAAGTTCTTACTCAAACTTTAGCTCCGATACCACTTGTCACGACCCGAAATCCAGTGATTGAAAATCATCAAATACCTCACTTGTATTCGACTACCGGAGATTTAAACGTTGAACTCCAGTTCGGATGGAGCTTATAACAATATAAGATGAAAATAAACAGTGGAAAAATGAATATCATTGATCACAACACAGATACAACTTTGATACAATATCCATAATAACATCGATCACCAATATCAAAGTGATACATATGATACAACAATAAAACGACAACAGAAACTTCAACAAGTTTCCAACATACTTCAACTTCAATAAGGTCTTCAAAACTTCAACACTTCAACACTTCAAGAGATTTTCAAATCCAAAAGCTTCCAGAATCCGATAGCATCCAAAAGACTTCAAATCCAGCTAGCTCCAAAACACGGATAACCTGCTTCTAGGCTGCCCACATGGAAAATTATAGGCACCCAGAGTTTAGGAAGGGAACGATAAACTCCAGGTCAGTCGTGGGACCGGTATGAGTAAAAAAAATAGTTGTTTGAAATAAAAACAGTTTATAAAAGAAAACCGATATGCTTTTTGGAAAATGAAACTACCATAAGACCTCCTGCCACACACACAATGCAATCGTAGACTTGGACGAGATTTCTTCTTATGATAGTAAACGTGCTTAACTCTTTGATATTATTATTTGTGTAGTGTAGATATCATTTTGAAAGTATAATATTAATCTTAGCCAGCATACGTACCATTATTGTATGCCTACTATAGCTACCATATTAGATTGCAGGTTCTACAACTAAAAACGTACAGGGCTCGTATTGGATGATTGGATTTCCAACAAATGGTCAGGTAAAGGAACTTCCTACACAAAATGGAACGCCTCTGGAGGGACGTTCCCGAGAACCTAACCAGGTCTTTGCCAACACAAGGCCGGGTCACCTCTGTAACTAGGTAACTACCGACACGAATATGCCATCTCCCGGTCGTTACCAACCTTTATCCGAAGCGCTCCTGAACCAACAACCACAAAGCAATAAGTTTTCAGGAACCACAAAATTAAGTATCTGGGCTCCATACTATGATACCACTTATAATCCAAAAGAAAATGGACATACCCTCAGGGGGCGCTACCCCCAAATAACCTTGCTGCAACGATTCCTGTTTCGACCATAACCGGGTTGTGAGGTTCGACGAAGTCTCTTCCATAAAGCTACACTTTTCTCAAAAGACTTGCTTCGATCAACAAATGATCATCAACACACAGCAGCACTCAGCATGCCACACTACCAAATTGGGAGTATATCGCTGATAACCTTCAACTACATAACCTCTGAGCTCGTAAGTCTCAGAGAAGGGTGTTAAGCTAAGAGAATAAATTCTCCGCCACCAACAGAAATGTATTTGAAAGAGATCGACTTTATATCTCAAAGTGTAATGTCAGACATCAAACCATACAAGTCTGTTCCGGGTTCGAACAAAATCGAAGGCACTTCCAAAGAAGTCCTTGAAATCCAGGCATCCACGATCCCGATCGGACTCCCCATCACATATGAAGATCTCTATATCAGAGCAATTCAGTGCAGGGTCATTCGACAGGTTATTCTATCGTTCTCAAAGACACCCGGTCTTCACCACCGTCTTCAAATGCTATCCATTTCGTTGTATCACTATACGGATTGGGTTATATGACATAGGGTCCTCTCCCGGCTAAACTGAATAGTGAGCGCTTAATTTAAAACATGTGGATATATCATTCACAAAGATTCACTATCAAGATTCATTGTGGGTTTCGGATATCCAACTGGAATCCGACTCCCTATCGCATCGAAATTCAAATGTCTTTTTACGGGCCAAAGGGTTTTCACATTCACATAGAAGTATATTCATCACGGATATCACAGCTCAGCACAAAGCAATTCGTATTACATAGCATCACAATCACGTATCAGAGATATCAAACCAATACACAACATTCAATAATAATCAATCATCTTCAATTAAGATGAATAAATCGTGTGGTTTAAATTAATTAACCACGTAATTACTTTCATTTATTATCTTTAATCAATGATTAATTATCCTTAATTATAGAAAAATTAAATCTTAATCACCTTCATTAATTGATCATTCCTTAATTAATTATCTTAATTAATTAATCCTTAATTGTTAATTAATTAAATCTTAATTACTTTTATTTATTAATTATTCCTTAATTAATTAATAATTAATTACCAATTAATTAACCTTAATTATTTATTTAATTAATCTTTAATATTAAGTAATTAATTAAGTAATTATTTTTTAACTAATTATATTAACAAATCATTAACTACGTAATAAATTAAAAGATAAATCTTTTTTTAATCTCTATTAATCACTTTGGTTATCTTATAAACCTTATTTAATCATCATCCTTATATATTAGTTGCTTTAAAAAGGTGAAGGTAGTTTAAATAACATTTTATCTCAATTACCCTTTTAAATTACATTATTTATTTAATATAAATAACTTTATAAAAGATGTATCAAAATTTAATAAATTAAATTTAATTACTTTGAAAATATCTTACTTAAATCTTTAATTAATTCAAACTTTAATCAAAATCATCATTTTGAAAACAGAGTTCAAAAAGGTTTAAAGATTTGAATTTGTTTTAAAGTAAAACTGTCTCATGTAACTAACCCGAGGCCACTTCGAGTTACACCCGAGCAATATGCCTGAATACTTCGAGTTTTACAGAAATCAACCCGTATGCTTTAAATTTTTCAAAACTTGAATTTTTTTCTAAATGCTAACCCCGCGCATCCATTATTTACTCGAGCTCAATCTCGAGTCATCACACAATCCTCCCGATGCTTGCTTCGAGTTGAATCCTTCTTCCCCAATCCTTTTTCCACTGACACCAACCAATTGCTGTGCATATGCACGACCGCTACAACCACCTCAGACCAACGCCGTGGCCATCCATAGATCATCGCCGACCCCCTCTACAAATCCCAACCACCTAGCACCACAATCGATGACGAAATTGAAAACAACCTATTCGATCAATTTTCTGGAACCCAAACCCATTTACTAAATCGCCTCGCTTTCATGACATAGATCACCAGAGGCCACACGCTTCCGTCACGAGCTCCTCCCATCGACCACGCACCGCCACCCATCGTCCCTATCCAGTCCAATACGACATAGGCGTTGAAATTGGTCATTTTCCGACCCTTACAGAAAAATGGGTTTAAACCATAGTTCGTCGATCTGCAACCACCATGATGACTTATAAATTCATTCAACAATTTTGTGACAATCCGAGACCACCATGCTAGCTTATGTCATGATCGCGAGACGAACTTCGTCGTCGATCGCCAGAATCTCATCAAAATCCATCTCACGTTCATCTTACAATTTCTCAGTGAATAAGTTATTAAAAATTCTGATTTTGCTTTTAAAAATCATAAATTCGAAAAACTTTTCGATTGATATAATTGAAATCAAAGATTATGATAATTGAACAGGTTTTAGTTTTGCCTGTAATTTCAATTTTTTAGAAAATTCTTCGATTTGATTTGTTTAAAACTATTTTTAGAACTTGAATCATGCCTAAACAAACAGCTTTTGTTTAGATCCTATGGTTTAATATTGATCGAAGATGAAGAAATCAATATTTTTTATCAAACTTATGACTGTCAACCTGGGACATAACCCCTTTTCAAGTGCACAGACATGCACACTCCATTTTCATGTATATATATATATATATATATATATATATACACACACACGCAACTCAAATTTTTAATTCAAACTTCTATATTTTCACAACAACAGGTTTCAAATCAAATCAAAAAAAAACCTACTCACCCGTTAGCCTGAAAACAGAAAGCAGAGAGGAATGTCGATGTTGTCAGACTTGAGGATTGGGAAAAAAAATTGATTGCTGAATTGTTAATCTTGATCTTGGAATCTTTGTTTGCTGAGTTAAATTACAGTGCTTTGCTGTGTTGTTTGTTTGAAGTTTTGAAACTGTTTCCATGATCTCTGGATAGAAATGAATTTCCAGGCCTTAAATCCTTGAAGTGTTTTAATTTCCAAATTTGGTTGATTGCTGATCTTGCTTAATTGAGTTTATGATGAAGTTGCCTGATGATGATTTTTCTTTCTGATCTAAAAATTTGTACAGGCTTTCTTTTCTTAAGTTTTTGAAAATTAGATAAAAGAGATGAGAGGAATGAGAGTAATAATGTTATATAGCTTAAATTTCTTTTATAATTTTTTTTTTAAAATTAAAAACAAGGAAGATGACACTTGTTTATTTTGTATTTCAAGATTATTACACTTGTTAAGTTACATATGTTAGATAAGAACACTTGTAAATTCCTTTGCACGAGAAAATATCTATACATTATTTTTATTTATATTGCACTTCTCATCTTATAAACATATTTATGTATATTGTTTTAAATGGCATTTTCTATTTATATAATCACATCCCTTTGTTATATTTGTACAATTTTAAAAGAAAAGATTTTAATACTAATTTATGAAACTATACACATATGTTAATGTTTTGAATCCAAATATTTTACTTAAGATATTTATTTAAATTTAAATTCGAATACAAGTTCAAATCCAAATTCAAATTTGAAATCCATTCCATTCTATATATATATATATAAACAAACTCAATATTTCACTTGTTTTGAAATTTTAAAATTAATTCAAATTAACTCAATTTAAATTTTAGAAATTCCAATAAATCACAAATTTTAAATTGATAAAATTTTGGGAATGTTACATGTACGAGAGGGATAAGAATTGAATTAAAGGAGGAATAATCTCCGGAAAGATTTAAGAGACGAGAGTTTTCGAACAAGAACGATGAAGTGGGAAAGCTTTGAACAGAGGATGTCATTTTCTTTTTTTATCAATAATTCATAGCCATATGCAATACACATTTTGACAGTCAATTTTAAATTTGAAAACGAAAGATATAAAAAAGAAAGAGTTATTAAAAAATGTATAAAATAGTTTCAAAAGGAGAAAGATGAAAACAAATCTATCTATTACTTTATAATAAAGCAGGAACTTCCACCTGCTGACGTGGATTCCTCCACATTCCTCATTTCAAAATAATAGCCTGTTGTACGCTTCCGCTTTTTTTCCCTTACTCGCATGTGCTGTTCCTTTTCCCCTTTTCTCCTTTCCCCTACCTCATCGTCTACAACTGCTCCATCACGTGTTGCGCCCACTTCCCTCGTTTTCCGTTTCGTCCCTTCCTTCGTTTTCCACTTCGTCGCCTTTGCTCCTCCACAACATCTCTGCTTCCGCTTTCTACCCTCCCGCGGTACCAACCACGGAGTCGTCTTCCTCTCTCCTCCCCCTTACGGGTTGTCTTCCCCCACTCGGAGCTGTTGTTCTACAGATCTCCCTCCTCAAGCCGTCGACAACTACTCCCTCCTCAGTGCATCGACAATTGCTCCCTCCTCAGCGCATCGACAACTACAGCCTGGCTTTCTACCCATCCTCCTCCTTTCCACTGCGTAGGCTATACGGGTAATTTTTTGCTTTGTCGGTGTATCCCAATTTTTAATTTCTTCTGCTCCAATTGACTCCACCTTGATGCACATCTTCAATTGGTTTAATACATTATGTTTATTTCCGGTAACGCGTACTGTTTACCAACGTTTTCTATCGTAAACGAAAATCATTCTTTTTTAATCATGTTGAAAGCTTTTCATCCCACCGTTTTGTTGACTTCTGTGTACGTATCATTGTTTATGACATGTTTATGAATGACTGATTCGTATTGGCTTACTAATATTTAAGTTCATGCTTGCAAAAAAAGGACATTGTGTGATAAAATTAGTAAAAGTGGTAAGAATCAATAAACTTAACATATTTTGGACTTAAATAAAATTATGACCTTTACTAATTGGACAAAGTAGTTTGTACATGACACAAAATTTCAAACCTGAATACACCACCAATAAAGAGATAAAATGTCGATAACATACAAACATCAAACTAAGATAAGTTCATATCATTAAGATTAGCTAATGTATGCAACAAAGGTGGTTGGATGATTAAAGTCAAGTGCAACAATGGTAATTTGAGTGGTTCAAACATCCTTCTTACGATGTATTTCTTGATGTTTGTCGTTGTCTATTTCATAGCTCATTGCAACTTCTTCCACAACCTGGTTAAAACATAATATAGTGTTAATTTGGTGACAACATATACAGCTGTGATGTGCATGTTAGTATTGATAATAATATACATTGTAGTATATGTTCAAAGCAGTAATTTTGTTAGCTCCAGACTTGCTACTTTGAGCAGCAACAAATTTTACAACTCAATAAAGATTAGCCTAAGTTTTTACAATTCCAGTGGGTGTAAATTTTGTTAGTTAGCTGTAACTTCTATGCATATTTTTTCTCAATTTCCTGAGCACTAAGGTGGAATTTTTTTATTAACAGATTATAATAACCGAAAGCTTTAACCCATTTACATTGCATTTCTAGCACTCTACGTTTGGTCTACATGCATAAATAACTCAGTAGATTTTCAATCCAGAAGGGTGTTTTGTAAAGTGAAGGTAAATAAATAATTATCATGCATTGGATGATGGAAGGTGAATAAATATAGGTGCAAATAAACTGAAATGAAAAAAAATTAGCTAAGCTATTGGTTTTCTGAACAAATGGAAGTGAGATTTCAAAATAGTGTGTGCCGTTACAAATGCATAGGTTAAAAGCAAATTTTGTTAGATATGGCATTTCTCTTAACAAATATACATGAAAAATAATATATTCACAGTTAAAATTATTATTTCTGTATGACTTAGTCCAATTTTTGCACCAGGTATTTAGATTGTCCTCATCTCTCATGTACACATAATCATCTATCATAATTAGGGTCACATTACAGAAAATTGGATTTTGGAACAAATCAGCAGAAGTTAACTTTTTTTTAAAATATATAAAGGCATAAATTGATAAAGGAAAGTGTAAAAGCATGATTTGACAAAAGAGTGTTTAAGCAAGCTTATAAAACAATATCATTACTCACGACCAAATTGATATATGTTTTAAATGTGCTGTTTTGCATCGCAAACTTAAATAATTAACCTGTGGAAACCTTCCTTCCCCTTGCATGAAACTGTATGTTTATTGTTGCTGTTGCAAGGTTTGTGCACATTTAATTTGCTATTAGTATGCCCTTATTCGTTTCCTCTCATTGATATGTGGGAGTTTTTGTAATGTCGATGGATTGCTACAAAATTGGACCAATAGTATGTGCTTACTGTCATTAAAAAATGAACAACTCCTTGCTTGCTGAACTGTTGACTTTTCACTTGCTTTGCTAAATAAATAGTGTGCTCGATTAGTAACCGTATATTTTTTTTATTTTATTCTACCGTTGATGTGTTACTCGTATGTACAGCTTTAAGTTGTAGTAGAGATAATCACTTTCCCTTTCACATCAACATAATACAATGCATCAGCATAATGAATGTAATCTGTTCTTTTATACATACTAAAAAATGATAGCACTCTATGTTTAGAACAGTTAAAATAGTTTGGTTATATTGAATTAGCCATTGTACTCACATTTTCGTGAAGCCAGTAGACGTTGAATAATTTGAACGACAAAGCGCGTTGATCGGTAATTTTAGGAAACAAGCTGCAATTGTTAGGCCAGTTTTAAGAGCGACTGCATAATGATGACACGCTTTAACGACACTACAAACTGTTGTGCACAGAGAATTCTTTTTGTCGCTCATGAAATGTTGACATTTCATGTATTTAGCTTCAGTTCAGACACTTCCTTAGTAAGTATGTACTGACATTTCATGTATTCAACTTCAGTTCATGATTTTAATTTAAGTTTGGTTTAGAATTAACAACCTGTACATACGCTGATAATGTGCATATCAACTGTAATTAAGTAATAAAGTCATTGAATATTCACAACTATTCCAGCCTTCGAAGCCCGTAGACGTTGATTACAGTGATGCTATTTTGGGTTTCCTTAACTAAATGTTCTTACAATCTATATTTTTGGCATCATCGACTGTGTTATTGATAATCAACAAATTCTAGTACATTTATTTCCCGACATATTCCGCTACTAACTGGTTTGAAGTGGATTACACTCTAAAGTAGATGTGTTATGATCTCTGATTTTGTCTGTTTAATACACTTAAATCACACGACCAGTTTGATATATGTTTTGAACGTGCTGTTTTGCATCAAAAAATTAAATAACTAACATGTGGAATCATTCCTGACCCTTGCTTGATATTGTATGTTTATTGTTACTGTCGAAAAGGTTTGTTCACATTTAGTTTGCTATTAGTATTCCCTTATCAGTTTCCTCTCATTGATATGTGGCAGTTTTTTTAATGTCGATTGATAGCTATAAAATTGGACCAATAGCATGTGCTTACTGTCCTTTAAAACTGAACAACTCCTTGCTTGCTAAAATGTCGACTTCCACTTGCTTTTCCCGTTTTCAACTGGACTGTGCTATTCGTACTGAACTGCATCCCATCTGCTCCGACTGTGTTCCACCTTCTGATGTACGGTCAGAAGTAGGAAATATTTATGATTATTTTTTTTATTCCCATTACTCATAATTCCCAGTTTATTTCTCGGCTGGATTTTAGCTTCCCCCGGTTGCCACTTTTGCTTTTATCAACTTGTGGGTCGTCGTGTCCATCCGTATTTCTTCTTCTACACAGTTGGTCCTTGGCATTTGACGTCAGCTCACGTCAGTTGTGTGTGTATCTATATATTTGTATATATACATATGTATTCATATAATTATATAGCTGTATAAATTGATATTTAATTGTCGTAAAATGGTATGACTGTTTTAATTTTTTTCATCATTTACTGGAAACTTATCAATTGCAAGCTGAGTTATTTACAGTAGTTATGCTATCAAAGTGCCGTGTTTTTTCCCTGTACGATTTTCTATCACCGGAGTTATTAATGACTTACAGACCGTTGAACTATGGTCAAAATTTATGTTCCAGGTGTTCCGCTAAATAGGTGGATTTGGTGTACTATATATTCATTACCCCGAACAACGTAATTTGATATTTTTTCCACTGTCCGTCCTTAACCGTTGTAAATGCACTACTTGCATACATACGTGTATGTATGAATGTATTTTGACTGTCTGTCTGTGTCTACAGACGTTAAGTGTGTATCTATCTACGTTTATCTGCATAAATTTTTCTGTTCAAAAGGTGTGATGTATAGAGTAGTCCCAATACATGTGTTACTCGTGTACACAGATTTAAATTGTAATAGAAATAATCACTTTCCCATCCACATAATATAATAAAAAACATCAACATACTGAATATAAGTTGTTCTCTTAAACATACTTAAAAAAATGACAGCACTCTATGTCCGTTCTTGATTCGCACTACTGACGTCTGCTGTATTTTTTGTGCATTTTGTATACCATTCAGATTTTTGTTCGACTGTTTATCCAAAGATGCCTTACCCATATTTTCTTCGTCTATATGTTTTTGGTGTATGTAAGGTGTACTGTTACTGGTACCAGTTTTGGTGTATGCCACCAAGGATCATCATTTTTTTCCGTTACATATTGTTTGCACCAATTAAACGCTGGACTTTCGTTATGCAGGCAATGCCTCCCTGTACGATGGGGGTGTTTCTTGGCACACAGAGCTTCTGATTTCTCAGTCCACGGGTCTCGACAGAACTAACGTTTACGAGTACACAGTCTACGACCGGCTGAAGTACGTATATTTTTCATCTTTTTCATGGTTTTATTTATTTTGAACATGCCTTTTTTTAGTGACTACAAACATGATAGTTTTCTTTTATGTTTCTAACGCTCCTTTTGACTTCCACCTACTTTATGGTCTTAATGCAAACTGGATGAATGTTGCATAGGTTGTTGTTTATTTTTAACCAAACTGGGGAAGGCTGGATGGTTGGTTTTGCCGTCAGACATTAGCATGTTGCACACGCGTGCATGTCAGTAGTCGGTATGCATGCTTTTCATACTATTTTGAACGCATTGCTGTGCTGTTTGCAAGTACATTAACGTTTCTTCCAGTTCTGCATGTTGTCATATTGATGTTGCTCCGTTTGTCCTAAGGCTGGATTAATCTGTATACCCAGGTATGCAAGTCTGCTAGAGCGAGATGCAGGCTGCTACTGAGATGGAAACGGGCAAAAAATATCATACAAATAGATCGATCAGGTGCAACAACTGTTGTCCACATTTCATAGACATGTCCCTACATAATTTCTCCGACTTTCTTTGTTGACGGCATGAGGAGGAAACTATCAAATTGATTTCTATCGATCGATCTTGCCGTCGAAAGAGTTCGTATCCTTTTACTACCCTTTTTCCCCCTTCTGGCTATGCATACTATACACGACTATTAATGAATTGCTGTTTTCTGATTGCAGTCTGTCGGATAAATCGCCATAACAGGCTTCAAAAACTGTGGCACAAGAAATTGAGGATAGAAGCTATGGGTAAGAGTGATTTTATTCTTCATCTGTTATGGGCGTCTGACGGAATAGCAAACGTCTGATGTACAGTATGTTCGTTGCAGGTTATTCCATGTTTTTAGTGTTCTTAGCGTTGTTATATGTTGTTGCAGAAAACCACCAGCTGACAGGGTGTCCCTCCGACTCATTGCCGGCATCGTTTGACTTGGCTCAACATGGGAACGACATACCTCTGTTCGCTGCATCGCAGCGTACCCGTCTTGCTGCAGTTGATAATTACGGACGGCGTATGTATTGTACATTAACTTGGTTGGTATAAAATGCATTGATTGTGCAAACAGTTTCATTTTTTTGCAAAATATGCATGTAAGATGTTTTTTGCTCACAGTTTTGGCCCACCCTCATGTACATGCTCATTCTGCGAAGCATTGCTTTGGTTTGAAGAAAGAGTAAGGAAGGGGAGTACAAAGTCAAACCCAAAATTTTCAATCTGTTGTCAGAAGGGAAAGGTCCAGCTCCCATCCTACCAGCCGGCCCCCAGTTATTTAATGAAACTTCTGGACTACAATGGAGGATCTGTTTCAAAAGAATTTAGGCGACAAATACGAGTTTATAATTCTATTTTTGCTTTCACGTCAATGGGTGGGAATGTTGATAGCTCCGTCAACAACAGCCGTGGTCCGTATGTTTTCAGACTGAACGGGCAAAACCACCATCGAATTGGCTCGCTTCTTCCGACAATGGGTAAACCAAAATTTGCTCTGTTATATTTCTATGACACCAGTAATGAAGTCAATAACCGGGTTTTGTCGTGTGGCGAAAGTGTGGCGCAAAATTTAGATGTGGGTATTGTCAACAGTTTAATATGCATGTTCAACAACTATAGCAAGTTGGCGAAAGTGTTCAGAATGGCTAGTGAAAGATTTCATGCATTGGAATACCAGCCTATTACCATCAGACTGTTGGAGAGACGTTGTAGGGATGGACGACAGTACAATTTACCAACTTCATCAGAGATTGCAGCATTGATTGATAACTCAAATGCGGATTCATGTGGCTGTCGTGATATAGTTATTGAAGACAGGAATGGGGTACTGAAAAGGATTAGTGAAAAGCAGCCTTCTTTTATGTCAATGCAATATCCTCTTTTATTTCCTTATGGTGAGGATGGTTTCAGGTGTGGCATACAATATAGAGAATTTGATGTACACTTAGAAACTAAAAGAACGACCGTGACAATGCGTGAACATTACGCGTATGTTATTCAGCACAGAGTAGAAGATGGCTCCGTTCTGTTGTGGGGTGGTAGGCCTTTCCACCAGTTCATTGTAGATAGTTATACATGTATTGAAGAAGACAGACTATCGTGGGTAAAGAGTAACCAAAGTACATTACGATGTGAACTGTACAAGAGTCTGCAAGATGCTATTACAACTGGTGACACAAGTGCACGCGCAATAGGAAGAAAAA
Organism: Allium cepa; assembly: GCA_030765085.1. Taxonomy (NCBI): domain Eukaryota; kingdom Viridiplantae; phylum Streptophyta; class Magnoliopsida; order Asparagales; family Amaryllidaceae; genus Allium; species Allium cepa. The sequence goes on along the minus strand of CM060939.1, from coordinate 400,415,196 downwards.
TTGTTCTACCCTCCTCTTTCACAGGAGGTCCTAGGTACATGGTGCAAAAATACCAAGATGCTATGGCCATCTGTCGATGGGCGGGATCGCCAGATTTTTTTGTAACGTTTACATGCAACCTAAAGTGGCCTGAGATTGAAAGGACTTTACTCAACATTCCCAGTCAGAAAGCCGAGGATAGATCAGACATTGTTTCCCGTGTTTTCCATATGAAGCTTATGGAGCTGTTGCGGGACATAAAGGCAGAATGTCATTTTGGTAAAGTCAAAGCACGTAAGTCTGACAAATTCTTACTATTTTCACACGTTTTTTAAATGATCTCTCGCCGACTTAGCTTATATTTTATTTGTATATGTTTTTTTTCCCAGTTGTTTACACAATTGAATTTCAAAAAAGGGGACTACTGCAAGCTCATATACTTATATTTCTGTTTGGCGATCAGAGACTAAGAACTGCTAGCCAGGTTGATGCAGTGGTTAGTGCTGAGATACCAGATAAACATGCGGATCCGTTTGCTTATCATTCGGCGTGTCAGTACATGATTCACGGTCCATGCAGTTACGCAAATCCTGGATGTGCTTACATGGTGGAAGGTTGTTGCTCCAAGCATTATCCTAAGCAGTATAGGAGTGAAACTAGTTTTGACAAATTTGGATTTCCTATGTGCAGACGATGCAACAATGGGTTGTCGACCGAGACATCAAATGGGTTTGTGCAGGACAATGGTAACCTCATAATGTTGATTTATTTGTCAAATATCAGGCACATATCAGTGCAGAGATATGCAATAGAACAAGGTCTATCAAATACCTGTTTAAGTACATCAACAAGGGGCATGACAGAGCAACTGTTGTTATTGAAGACAGTGTAAACAAAGAATGCACGTTAGTTCGGGAAGTTAATGAAGTAAAAACTTATTTGGACTGCAGATATATTTCGACTTCAGAAGCATCGTGGCGAATTTTCGAGTTTGATGTTCAGTATCGCACTCCAGCGGTGGAGAGGTTAATGTTTCATTTTCCAGGAGAGCAAACTGTGTATTTTGATGAAACAGAACATTTGAATGACGTACAAGGCAGGCATAATCTATGCAAAACTATGTTCACTCAGTGGTTGGAGATCAACAGAATGTGTCACGCAGCTCGCCGACTTACTTATGTTGATTTTCGTACTAAGTGGGTATGAGATAAGTCTACTAAGGACTGGAGGATGAGGCAGAAAGGAGAGTGTATAGGTCGGATTTATTATGCACATCCTACGTCGGGAGAGAGGTTTTATATGCGTATGCTTTTAAATGTTGTTCGTGACCCTACATGTTATGAAGACATTAGAGCAGTAAATGGTGTTGTTTTCAACACCTTCAAAGACGCATGCCTTGCACGAGGTTTGTTAGACGATGACAATGAGTGGGATGAGTCATTAACCGAAGCTGTTTCATGGTCTACTCTGAACTGTATGCGAGAAATGGTTGCAACATTGTTGTGTTTATGTGAGGTATCAAACGCTAAGAAACTGTGGGATAAACATTGGCGAAAGTGTAGCGAGGATATGGAATGGAGGTACGTACACAGGAACGATTGTGGGTCTCAAGAAATTTCTTCGAATAAGGTCCAATCAGAAGCATTAATTGCTTTGGAAAAGCTTATGCTCGGAAATAATAGATAGGCGAGTTTTGGTCCGTAACGGAAGTCGACCTTGGAAATTTTCATTCGGTGGATAACACTCTTCTACATGAAGAGGTGGACTACGACTATGATTTCTTAGACATGGAAGTGCAACAATTAGTGCCACTACTAAATTCAAAGAAGGGAATGGTTTTTGACGCTATAGTTTACTCTGTTCGTAACCGTATAGGAGGCTTTTACTTTGTCTATGGAAGTGGAGCGACTAGGAAGACATTTTTATGGAATACTTTAGCCTGCACTATGCGAGCGGAAAGTAGAATTGTATTGGCGGTAGCATCTTCTGGCATTGCATCGCTTTTACTTCCCGAAGGACGAACTGCACATTGAAAGTTCAAAATTCCTATGAACCTTGATGACATGTCAACCTGCAATATCTCCAACCAGTCGTGTTTGGCCGATTTGCTTAGACGTACGGATTTGATTATCTGGGATGAGGCTCCTATGGTTCACCGAAATGCACTTGAGGTGTTCGAGAAGTCATTGTCGGATATAACTTCTTCCGGCTCGAATAATGAAGTTGGTAAAGTATTTGGAGGAAAGGCGGTTATACTGGGTGGAGATTTCAGGCAGACCCTACCTGTTGTTCGTAAAGGCACAAGAGAGATGATTGTACGCTCCGCTATAAGTTTTTCGCCATTGTGGCAATACTGCAAGATTTTCACTCTAACCGTAAACATGAGATTGAAAAATAACGACTTATCGGATGATGAAAAGTCAAGGCTGTCTTCATTTTCTAACTGGATATTAAATGTCGGCGAAGGGAAGGTGAGGTCTATGTCCTTAGATGTGGGCGAAGAACCTACATGGATTCAGATACCTGATGAATATATTATACCGAACTCAGATAATGCCATTCATACAATTATGGAAATAACTTATCCTGATTTGGATACGAATATATTAAAAAAATCTTATTTGCAAGAAAGGTGTATTCTGGCTCCAACAAACAATTGCGTTGAAGAAATTAATTCATATGCAATAGATCTTATAAGTGGTGCCATGCAAACTTATTACAGCGCAGATTCAATCAGCCCTGCGTCTGACACAACCGAAGAACAGCTCTTCTTTATCCTTCTGAATTTTTAAACACGTTAAAACTTTCAGGCTTGCCAAATCATGAGTTGCGTTTAAATGTGGGTGTGCCAATAGTGTTGATTAGGAATCTTAACCAGAGTCTAGGCTTATGCAATGGAACAAGATCAATTGTTGCTCAACTGTCGAAGAAGGTTATTGAATGTGAGATCGTAACGGGAAAGAATGTGGGTAGGAAAGTATTGATTCCGAGAATAGTTTTAACATCCGATGACACGAAATGGCCATTTGTCCTGCGTCGACGTCAATTCCCTATTAAAGTTTGTTTTGCAATGACAATTAACAAAAGTCAGGTACAAACTTTGGAACAGGTTGGAATTTATTTGCCAATGCCGGTTTTACACGTGGACAGCTGTATGTAGCACTATCTAGAACAACTTCCATTTCTGGGCTGAAGATATTGCTTGGGACTTCTAAACCGGGTTTTGAAAATTACACGCAGAACATTGTATACAAGGAAGTCTTCAGGAACATTTCTGGTATGAATTTTTTTTCATCCGTCATTTGTAATTTTAAAGTGTTGTTTACAAGACTACACACACCTTATGTGTTCTTACGTTCACAGTGTTTCAAATTTAATAGGTATGGAAGGCGCAGATGAACCGGATGATGATTTGTAACAGAAGTTGCATAATTGTGAGTTAGGCATAAGGTAATTTAGGTACAAACAACGGTTTATTTGACAATTTGAAATCCATGTGCTGTTTCTGATATTGCAGATCAGGAGAAGCATATGTAAAAGTTACCTTGCTTTCTACTACATTCAGGTTGTTTAATAAAATGAAAAAAAAGGATGGGGTTTTCTACCAATGCTTTGTTCATGCTATGCACATAGGTAACTCCATGGGCAAGGTCTTAATTTGTTATTAAATATGCAGTGCTGTAAGTTTTATTTTTTTAGTTTGATATGCATCCAAATATACCTTTCCTGTATTAAAATTCAACAAAAAACATGTCGTTGTACATCTGTTTTTTGATGTATGAGAAGATGATATGTATGCATATCGATAAGCGAGTCATTATTACTATTTGAATTTATTTAGTTTTATGATATTGTCCCTTTCACATCAGAGTTCCTTTTGGGTTAGGTTGTAAATATTGATTTTTTACATTGAATTTTCCATTGATATCATTGTTCCTTCTAGGGATTAATTATGTTTACGATGCTAGGTTGTGTGCATAATGATTTAATTTTGACTTAAAAATGTGTGATCTTCTTACTGAATTATCACATAGACAAACTTATTACAAGGTGCACCTTTAGCCAACAACTTTTGACGGGAGGGTCAAATAGTGATGGAAATCAAACAGTAGGATAAGGTACCTAAATTTAGCATTACAACATCATTTATTGACAATAGTAGATTTTCTGTTACAAAATTTTTACAAATTCCAAATTAATGATTGATTACTTTTTCTGTCTGCATTTGATGCATATTTTTCCTTGATAAACTACCCTTTTACTGACTGAACCAAATAGGGTGTTATCATTCTGTGTTGCTACCTAACATGCTTAAGGTAAGTCCCCATGTATTTGACTTATCTGAAAATACTTATGTGATTTATAAAGTTAAAATCTATCATCTTACTATTTTAATTCAGGGCAAATTTTTATTTTGACACAAAATTTATGATGCCTTCCAGCTTATTTTCATGGATACTGAAATGAATACTCTACCCAATAAACTGACAAAAATATGAGAATGTGCAAAGGATTCAAGGAAGAACTGTCCAAAACAAGAGGAGGCATTACTAATGAAGATTGTCAGCCAGCATATCCTACCGCTTGTGCATACCAAGTTCTATGTTTTGTCTTTGATGTTTATTTTTATTTTCCACTATCTGTACTTAATTTTGATTTACTTCAGCCGTTCCTGTCGTAACAAACTGCGCATAGGCTATTTTAAGATTTTTTTAATGTAAGTTTACTCAATGATTCACCTTTGAATGATTTGATGTTTAAATTATTAGCATTTTATTTTGGAATCAATTAAATACCGCTTGGTTTTATACGGTATGTCCTATTCTGATATTCTAATGTAAACACTCATTTCATGTGCATGACACCAATACTGCAAACATGCACTTGCTCTGCTTCTTACGATATGGACTAAAAAAATTGGTGTATAAAGCACAAGATATTTGCTATTTAAACGGACTATTAACTGTACGACAAGTAGTTATCCAATATCAACTACCAGTTTTCTGTAATGGTCCAACGGCATTCTGATTACAGTGGTGCACGCTAGTCAACTTCCCGCTTATTAGCATTTAATTTCTACAGGTTACCAACTGAATACCTTTACCTATGTTGTCTCTACTCAATATCAACACAAAAAATAGAAATTTAAAACAAACATACTAAGTGCAGTTGGTTTACATTAGACTTACGGAGTTGGTGATACAATACACTGTCCAATTAACAGCTTTGTACACAAAAAAACTAACATAAAAAATACAAATAGGATTCACTCACTGTAATAAAATTGAACAACAAGTATAGCTCTACAAACATAATTTCAACAAATGCTCCACGCTCTTAGTACTAAAACAACTAGGACCATTCATAACACTCCAACATCATGTTTGTTAACACATAACTTTTTTGGATTCATACATCTTGCGACTGTTGATTTATATTGCTTACAAACACACAATACTCCAAATGATGTAGGATGGCATCTTTGTTTCGTACGCACCACATATATAGGACATATCAAACACCTTTAACACCTGTCAGTCTCTCTCTTTGCTAGATTTGCAAAAAAAAGTGACGTACGTGTACGTGTACAGAAGTTTTTCAAAAATGTATATGAAGGATTTCATCATCAATATGAACCAGAACTTTTACACTTTTTTTTTAAAACGTTCTACCAACGTACGAGTTTTCAGTTATATTGGACTGTTACTAAAATGAGGTTGGTTAAACTGTGTACATAATGCATATAACCAAGTGTTCAAAAACTGATGTTCAATAGATTGTATCTTACATAATGCGTCAGGGTACAGCGAACTTTCAAGCAATATTCAGTATGTTCAAATGCCTTATCTGCGTTACTACTCATTTCCACAATGTACAAACTCACTTTCACTTTGCTACACTAAACACAAATCATTAAAGTTACACATCATAAATACTTACTACTTGATATTTATTTATTTTTAGAAAGAAAAAAAAGAGGATATCGCCCACTGAAATCTCCACTCAGTTATGAGTAAAAGGCATTTATGAACAAACATGGGTGGAAACTGTGAATTTTAGTTCTTATTGACTAAGAACTGAATAACAGAAAAGGTTGCCTAACTGCTAGCAAATCTGGAAAAAATATTTGGCTTTGTAAATCTTTGTTCTTAGTAACGGTGAAATGATTGGTGCACAACATGGGATAGGTAGTGAGTAACCAAATCATATTGCTTTACCGTACAATCGCTGTGCACATATTTTTTGCTATACCAAATTAGCCAACCACTCACTTTGTATTACTGGTGCAGAAATATTTGATATGCATTTCAATGTTCGAGATGACAGCACAAACACCTGTTTTTAATTTAGTCTGAACATGTGGACAATACCCAATATCACCAGGAAATTAGAACAAACTAAATAGCAGTTGTCGCATAAAGTGGAACGACGTGAACATGGTACTAGCAGTTTACCCACTTTCCTTTGGAGCACGGTTTCTTACTAATATGGTCTGAAGTCTTCCTTCTTCTTGACATAAAATTCCATAAAAAAAATTCTACCTTTCTTCTCAACTAGTTTTCTACAATGTCCGCAAACAACTTGTTGCTGTCAGGAGTGGTGTTTGGTACAAACTGGAATACCGTCCATGTTCGAGTGGCCAGGCTATGGAAATTGATCAGTCAGAGAAAGAACGAAGTTTATGAATTAAACATGCAATTTATCGACAGCGGGGTATGTTACTGTCTACTTTTACTATTCAGTCGCTTAGTGTGCTTCCTTTTTGGTACCCCTCCCCTACATAGGCTAATATCCGTCAGCTTGAATGAATGCGTTTTATGCATCCCATGCAGTGTTAGTGGTTTTAACTTTGATTATACTTCACGTTGGTCCACAGTACCGGTGCGCCTACTCCACACTTATGCACCGGCAGTAGGTCATATTCTTCCACGTACATCCATTTCTCCCCTGTACTTGCATTTTACACTTTGACTGTTTGTACTGCACGGTTGATACATAGGTGTAAATTTTTTATTTTGCAAGCTGTTTGGTCTCATTTCTCATGTTTGATGTGGAATGTGACAGGGAAATGAGAAGGTTGGCACGGTTCGAAAGCATATACTTTGTCAGTTCGAAGACATGTTTGAAGAACCTTCGGTGTACGACGTGACACGATTCAACGTTCAAAACGCCGAAGCAACGTACAGAACCGTACACGACGAATGGATAATAGTTCTACGAACAGATACCCAAGCGGTGAAGGTGGAAGATGCAGTGGGTAGAATACCACGGTACAAGTTTGCCTTTGCTGATGACGGCACGCTTATAACCCGATTGTGCCGTATAGACAATCTTACCGGTACTCTTTCTTCCCACCGTAAATATCATATGTCCGCGTTATGTAATCTATGTGCACTCCTGTTGTTGATTTGTGGCTTATTACAGATTTGGATGGTCTGTTACGGGCTGCGACTAATGTATTCCCTATAACTTCTAAAAATGGTACACAAATGATAAAACGAGAGTTGCACGTGGAAAGCAACAAGTGGCGCCATTTCATTTTTTTTTGCTTAACCGAAGTCTACCTAACGTTATACTAATCTTATTTATCACACAGTGGGAATACAAGTGTCGTATCGCTTTGGGCGAGCCAAAGAGATTTACTTGACCAATCTGTGGTAGATAGGTTTAAGAATTCTCCTACCGTTGTTGTCACCTCCCTGACAGTAGCTACCTACGGCCGTAAGCTAACGATCTCCGTACTTGCCTATCCCCGCCACAAAACAATTTCCCTCTAACTAGTATTTCGCTTTTTCATGTGCATTTACTTTCAGCTCTACTTAAGCAACAAAAATATATTTGGACATTGATTTACCTGAACTGGATGTCATTAAGATGAGGTATTAATTTTTAACATGCTCTGCATTTGTCTGACCGTTTCATTTCATATGTCTTTATTACTTAATCTACACAGATCGAACCAACATGCTGGAAAAAAAAATTGAGTACATAGACTACTCCTCCGGTGGTCGTTCTACTGTACTGGAAAGAATAAACAGCGCACTCACCCAGCTGTTGACTGACGTCAGGACTGCTGCCTGTCGGGTACGTTGTTCTTGCACGTAACGCACGCATAATCATAAAGTTTGACCATCACCGTCCATCCACTTTCATTGATTGCACATAGTTCTTTTATCCCTGCCAATCATGTTCTGTTTGAATCCTGGGCATTCACCAATTTTCCTCACTGCACATAACATCTCTTTCCATCCAAATCTTGATGCTTACCTTTTACATGCAGCTGTTTTGTTGCGCGGCAATAACGTTGTCGTTTCAATGCTTTTGCATACTACATTCCTTAATTTGTGTATTTTTCCATATTGCATTTGTACTTCCAGTTTCTTAACTACTATATCTATACCAATCTTTTTGTACATGTTACACTGTTGATTGGAAAAAAAGGTACTCACGTAGGTGTACATATTTTTAGGAGTGTTGGAAATAATAAATGTCCCATCTATGCGATGCTTATTACTTTTTTTTCCAGCCATGCCTGTAAATTTCTAAAACGTTGCTAGATTAAACGACATAACCTTCGCCACCTTTTTCTTTCACAACAATAAGCATTGCTGCCGGGATAAAATATGTTAAATAATATTTTGAAAAGGTCTAGCTGAAGAAGTTTACACTTATTGCTCAACGAAATTAGCTCCATGCATTACGCGCTTGCAAAACGTCTTCATTTCAGTTGATCGTGCTTAGACAAACAGTTATGCAAATGTAGCTCTAAATATATGCTAACAACACTTTTGTTCAGGGTAAGATATATGTCGTGCCAGCAACCATTGTGCAAAAGTTCTTCGTGGAGCTATCTTTCATGCGCGGTCTGCAAGTCTACAGCTCACTTTGAGGCACCAAATATTTTTGCTCCGGATGCCATCGAATGGTAGCTCATCCTGTAAACAGGTACCGTTTGTCGGATTCTTTGTTATGCAGTTTTCCTTTTTTACTTGCAACAAAAGGATAATTACGAATTCTAAAAACATGTTTGTTAGGTACTGTTTAAATGTCGACATATTGGACTCCACTACATCTACTACTATCACCGCTTTTGACAAGGAGGCGGAATGACTACTTGGAAATAAGTTTGACGACATGCTTGCCGTACTTAACTCGGTAAGATAATACAACTACGCATTTCATTTTGCAGTTTCTATACCTACGCATGTTGTAATCAAAAGTGAATGTATGTGCGTGTAAGTTTATCATATTATACTCTCATTGCTTACGTTGGACCGGTCATCTTTGGTCATGATCTTTTTACACGGTTAACTGCACAACTGCCTATGCGTGCTAATCTGGTTGTAAATAATATTACCCAGTTACACAGCAGCCATACTGTTACGTCACTATTGATTTCAACCTGTTCCTTAACATGTACGTACTCCAATTTAGTTTTAATATGTGATCGTTACTACCCACGCAAATGTTCAGCCACACAGTCAAATGTTGTTATCCACTGTCTGCCAATGTCGTGGACTATAAGTTTTGGCCATCATGAATTGTTGCTTCCCCATGCTTTACTGTCATACCACTGCTCACCCACAGTACTTTGCTCATCTTGGACCGTCTATGTGGTGGACACCCCATCTACACAATAGCAAGTACAAGTTCTGACCTCATAACTATATGAGCATTTACTGTTTACACAACTTGTACACATCTAGCCTCTTTCCTTTTCAAACTGTACTGCTTTATTTCATACTGTTTTTTCTTGCCCTACTAATTACTGCCCAAGTAGGCATGGCGTCATCCACGGTTGCAATAGGTTGCTCTACTTCATTTTTTTATACCATGTACATTATAAAATCAAACGCACGTACACTGCTATGCTTTGAATCCTGCCGACTTGACGTTATTAACGGCATGTTACAGCCAATGTGGTTTACATCACTGTTGCATTCTGCAGGAGAATGGGGTCCAAAAAATTGAGAACATTTTCCGCAACCTCTCGGGGACCGAAGCGATGTTTGAGTTCAGACCAAACAACTATGAGATGAACAATCCGGATGCTTACCTCACTGTCAGAAAAATCACCAAAAATTTATCTATTACTGAGACGGTTTGCTGTCAACCATGCTTATACATTAACCTATAATTTACGTACTTAATTTCTCGCTTACTGACGTTGTCCTCTGTTTCGGAACACTTGAAAATTACAGCTCACTCCACCTAGCGACCAGAGTTCTAACTTAGTTTCTCCTTCGATAACGAACAAGCAGGAGACATCGCCGGACGCAGATATCAAAGGGAAGAAACAAATTGATCAGGTTTGATATACAATTATTAAAATTATTTATCTGTCCAAATGGTATATCAGAAAGGACGTCCATTTGTTTTACTAGGACGGCGATGGTATCATTCCTTCAGTCGTGCATGCTTCTACTCCGCCAGTCACCAGAAAGACAATGCGAAGAGGAATTGTAATTCGAGTGCAGTTTTTTAACCGGCAAGTACTATATCTCACACACAACGCTTAACTGATCCTCCTATGATGCGTTCTTCAATCGGTTCACATTGCACACATTTTCCAATATCGAGCGCTGTTTGAGTAACGTATATACGAACACTCATTCCTGTAGCTGTTTCACCTATCAAAAAATTACTGCGCCACTTCATACTCAGTTAATATCGTCTCCATCTGCTACAAATGCATTTTTTGCTTCTAGACTTAAGTCATGTTTTTTTTCCCGTATCTACAGGATGTTGATACAGAAGATCAAAATGCAGTGTGTACTGCTTCAAGAGAAGAAGTAACGGAACTAATTTGCACCATTTCATGATTTCACCACTGTAGTGCATTCACATTTTACCAGTCTGTACCTGCTGCTTCTCCTTTCCATGTAGTCATCAACTCTTTTTTCTCCTTTTTTTGTTACATTTTTTCCCCCCATACATCGTGATGTATGACATTAACTTGGTTTGCTTTCCTATGCATTGCATGTGTGTATTTTTAACAACACCCTGCTCTGACTCTAACTTATTATGTACGATTCCCGTTGCTGTATAGATTACCATTGTGACCATATAGAATTCAGGCTCATAACTGATTGTACTACCTGTTTACTGCATGTATTCTTAGTCCATTATCTACAAATATTAAGACCTATGTTGTTGTTCGTGTGCTAACAGTGCATGAAAAACAAAATATATGACATTACCCCTTCAAAAATTTTACATTACGAATCTTTCAACATGTGACTAACTCTTCACATTTTATTGGTTTAATTGGATTTCAAACAAATTTAAATTATATCCTCATATCATGTTTCAAAACTCCATATTTGATTGATATAGCCGCATCTACTACATGCAACACATAGCCATCCTATACAGGTTATATGCCTATACAATGACAAATAGTATAAATATTGTTAACCATTTCAGTAAATGATTTGCAATTATGCTACTACAATACTTTGGATTTGATTTATTTTAAATCTATAGACTTCATCAGGATAATGCAAATGGTATTTGTTGTGGCTACTTCTGCCTACAAACGCACGCAATGTACAATGCCCCAACAAAGTGCATCGTAGGTTACATGTTCCAGAAGTGATCAGGATATATTTAAGTGTTTACCAACATATTTGAATATGTCACCGCAAGTTTGGTATTGTTCTACTTCAGATTTGATTTATTTTGTATCTATTGACTTAAGAAAATCTAACCAGTGTCATGAAAAAAATCATTACAACCACATTGTTTAAACATAAATCTTTAACCTCATAATTCTATGTTTTAAGTAGTGGAGTGTAAAACCTTTAATATAACTTTGACATTACTTGAAATTTAACTTTAGCCTTGGTGTAAATATACAAAAGCTCATCTGTTTTTTCGCTACTTGCTTAAGCGGAATATATAAATTCATATTATGCGAAAATTTATCTCTAAGTTTTATTGTTTAGATTAGATACACTAATGTGTATGCAACTTTGGTTAGGAACTATGTATTGCTAGAATTATTATCACTTTGAAAACTATCGATCTTTGCATCCTGTCGTTTTCAAGATGTAAAGCACCCTAAGTAATATGCATTTATATACTTCTCATTTACCATCTACCATAATTTACAGTTAAGATGATCACTTATTAACAATTTTTCTGTTCGTGTACCCAATAAGGGCTATTTTTCCTTGAATTTTTTTTTTAAACCTAAATCTTCTTTAATGTACAGAGTCATCCTCATGCTTAGTTTCCAAAAGACTAAAACTTAGGCATTTTATTTCATAGATTGATACTTTACCTAACTCTTTGTAGGAAATTAACCTGCCCTAGGAAAAAGCATGTTATTATAAGATATGGTCCAACATGTTCACAGATGAATTCGGAAATGAGTATTTATAAACAAAAGATAATCTAATTATAGTACTTACTACAAAAATTGTTTTACATATTTATTACAGTCTACGTGATTATGCTAACTTAGTAGATCAGTGTAAAATATTGTTTTGAATCCTATATATCTGCATACACAGGGAAGAAGAAAAAAAGAGGTAGGAGAAAATCACGAGAAGAGTGCAATGTTAAGAGTCGTAGAAATATAGGTCATTATTGCTTTCTTTTTCACCGTTATCTATCTCTACTCATTATTTACCATCTAATGCTCTTTGTAGAAATACGATTTGACTACATCAACCCATGTGTGTAATCCATGCAAACTGAGCATATGCTTAATGTATATAAGCAACAATATTTGATGTATGTGGACAATATACCTAATCAGCTCAATGGATAAAACAAAACAAGGTTAAAAAAGCTTTATGTATGTCTTCTTTTCTTTTATTACATGTTGTGGCAACAATGACTTTAACCATTTTAAGACCTTAGAGATAGGCTTATAGATGCGATTTAAATGCTTGTGGATGTTCAAGACGCTTACCCTTGCAGTTCAATTTGTCCATCAACTACTCGTGGATCCATATCAGATAGCTTTGGGCTACTATAAACATAAGTCATAGTGAATATTTGTCTCATAGTATGTATACAGGAGTGCACCAGTAGAGTATCAGCTGTAACACTTTAGTTTGAATATTGATTTTTACTTTGGATATGCTTTTAACAACCGTCAAATGGTGAAATCAGTGCGCTCTGTCATCTATTAGTATCAAACCATGCTATCTAAACCTATTCAGTTTCATATTTTGTGTATTGTTTTTAAAATTGAAGTCTTTACTACTGCAAATTCTATTTGCTAAAGCATAAATCGAGGTTCTGAACACTTATAATGCTATAATATGTTGCCTACTACTTTTAGTTACAAATGTAGATGTTGGAGACCCAATTATTGGTAATAATGTCTACCATGAGATCACTATAAATCAATGATAGTACCTGATACAAGATAAATTACATAACACTACAAATAAAGAGAGTTCAACCTAACCATTTTCCATGTGCGAAGCATGGGATGCACAATTACTAGATTGTTGGATTACTCGAAAACTTTAGTTTTGAGCATTTGAGTTTTCGTATATATGTGTGTGTGTGTGTGTGTGTGTGTGTGTGTGTGTGTGTGTGTGTGTTTCTATGTTCAAACGATATTGACGTAACACCTGACACTACAAACATATGTCCAAGCATTGGAATTAGCTAATACTTAATATTAGTTATAGGAATAAACTGCATATATGGTATTTTACAGAAATTGGGTCGGTATTTATTTACCATTTTTAAATTTATTTAAATTTCTCGAGTATTGAAGCATTTGTTTACGTGTTATCAATTTATAACATTCGCTAATGATATAAATACACGAGAAGATATTGGAAACGAATTTTCATGATCCACCTTATCAAAGCTGAAATGAGAGCTTCGGTTTAGTTATTCATTTCATGACTATGGTAAGCATCTATATATTTTAGTTTGTCCAAAATAAAAATACTCTGATAATAGAGATTACATTTGCAATAAAACATGATTAGCCCTGTCATATCACGTGTGCCTTGCGAGTGCAAAATCACATATTACTTACATGACGCTTAATTGATCCTCCTACGGTACGTTTTTCGATGAGTTCACAACACATATTTATCCATATCAAATGTTGCTTGACTGCTGTATATATGGACACTCCTGCCTGTAACTGTTTCAACTTTCAAATCATTACTACGACACTTCATATTCAGTTAATGTCGTCACCTTCTACTACCGCTACATTTTTTATGCTTCTAAACTTAAGCCCTGTTTTTTATTTCCTTATCTACAAGATGTTGATACAGAACAGCAGAATGCAGTGTCTAATGCAACCAAGATTCGAGAGAAGAAGCAGCGAATTAATTTGTACCATTTCATGATTTCATAACTGTAGTGCATTCACGTTTGTCCTGTCTGTACTTACTACTTCTTCATTCAATGTAGTCATCAACTCTTTTTTCTCCTTTTTTTCCCATACTTTTTTTTCCACTATACATCGTGATGTATGATATTAACTTTGTTTGCTTTCATCTGCATTACATGTGTGTATTTTTACTAACACTCCGCTCCGACCCTAACTTACTATGTATGATTAACATGTTGCGTACATTACCATTGCAAGTGTACAGCGTGTTTGTCCTGACACATGAATTCGATTTACATTGCCCGTTAATATGTATATGCAATATATAATCACTACTCCGATCTACCATTCCCTTTCTACTGCTGATTTTATGATCCACGAATTATAACAATGCCCGTGTGCGAAGCACGGGCCACTCACTAGTAATTTTTGAAAAACATAACATGTAACTGGTTTCCACTGGTTTATAAATATTTAAATTGTTTCATGGTTAATTACTAGACAAGAATCGTTGTTAGCAAAACAGTCGGTATTTATTTAGTTTCGCAAGATTGGTTTACATAACCATCAATCCTTTCATTGATTTTCAATTAATAATATTTTCTTTTTTGTTTAAGTGACTGAGCCATAGTGATTAAACAATTTTTACATGACGTCAAGTTCATTTCATAATGTTACTTAAGATCAATTGTCACGCAAAGAAGTTGACTTACGTCCAACCGGTGGCTGCAATTTCTATTTTTTTTTCTATAGTAAGGAATTACAACCCAGCCCATTTGTTTATTTTAGTTTTCAAAAAGTCCAACTTCATGAATACCTTTACACGAGCCATGCACATTCAGCAAAATTGAAAACGTGATCCTTTTGAAACATTTCAACGACAACGCTATCCAAGGAAAAATTGTAAAACACCAGTTTTAAGTTTTAAAATACATATCCATATCCATGATCCACCTTTTCTTGAAAGCATGCGTAGAGAAACACTTACATATTAGGGACAGTACAGTTCGTTATCCGATTCGATCAGAGGTTATAAGACGATCGGTCTGTGTCCGTACGATTCTTATTTAAGACATGAATTAGAAGAAAAAAAATGTATAAAAATATGTTCGTCTAAAAATGTTCGATGTTTTTCTATTGTCAGAACATTGTTCGTATGTAAACATTGTCGGTCAGTTGTCCAGGTACGAACAATGTTCGAACTTAAAGCTTGTCTGATCTGCGTCCGTCCAGGTACGAACAATATTCGAACTTAAAGCTTGTTCGATCTGTATCCGTCCAAATCTCTTATAATATAGGATTAGGACACACCTCCGTCAAATTTGGTTCTATCAATTTACACCTCTATTATGTATTTTTTTCGATAAAATTGTAAATATCTACGGTTTTAAAATTGCAATAACTTGCAACGTAAACTGTAAATATTTACAGTTTTATTTACAGTTTCTTAAACTGCAAATATTTAAAGTAAAACGTAAATATATAACGTGTGCTACAAATATTTAGAGTAAAAACTGCAAATATTTGTATTTTTCAAAAATTAATTTTGAAAAAGTAAAAAAAAAAGTTTAATTTTGATCATAATAACTCGTGAATAGGTATTGTTTTGTGTATTAACCAATCCTAGTTTCCACTACGTCCAAGAATTACCTAATATATACCGTTAGTTTTCTATAAAATATTTGAAAATAAATTACTCCTCCTTTTAGCTACTTTTTTAATCTCTTTTCCACCAATCAAACCTAAACTGTAAGTTAAGGTAGCTTTCACCGTCAACTATTCTAATCTCAAAGTATTTTATCTGTTTTCCTATATATACATACATACATATATATATATATATATATATATATATATATATATATAGACACACACACACACACACATATATATGTATGTGTGTATGCACATAAGATAAAATATTAGTATTATAAACTGGATTAAATTTTGATTTAATTTATGATTTTGTGTATGATAGTTTATTATATTTTATGTTAAGTAACTATTTTTGTACGAATATAACCTGTTCATTTTAACCTTTTAAAAAAACAATAACTTATTTATATTATTTCAAACGTTAATTACTTGGCGTTTGTTTAGTTTTATTTTTAGTTTTATATTCTTAGTCCTAGGCTTAGGCTCCGCTTGTGAGTTTTGTAGTACCGGGTATGAACGGTTTTAAGAGTATCGATTTTGACCGTAAATGATCGTAGCGGTTTCTATTTGTTCAGACGAAGTGTTGTTATAACCGATCAATTCATACTTGAAAGTTTAATCTACACCGGTTATAAAAGTTTTTCCCTAAAGTAATATTACATGTATACCTTTACGTTTATTCTCCAGTTTTGTGAAAATTAATTTTCCAATATTATTAGTAGGGGTATAACTGGAAAAAAAAGTTAAAACCACTCAAAGTACGCCAATTTGATAGGTTGAGAATTACCATTAAAATTACACTGTACTGGTTTTCATTGGTTTAATAACCAACAATAACTGATGTGAAAAAAACCATACAAGAGTTATTCCAAACATCTGAAATGCAAAGTCATTCAAAACTAGTCAAAATCGATATAAAAAAAATTACAAGTAGAGCCTTAATGTTGGGAAGTACATGTTATTGTCCAATTATTATATACTAGTACGTATGGCAAGTCCGATTGGACGTGTAAAAGAAAAAATGTATTAGTTTGATTTTCAGCAAGGACGAAACTATCTCCCGTTGCCTTATTTTTAATTAATGTATAGTAAGGGTATTAACATAATTTTCAAAGCTTCAAATCAATACATTCCTAATATATATATATATATATGAAAAGTCTATTTAAACACAAAATATGGACATAATTGATGACACAATTATTTTTCACCATTAGATTGCCCCCTGATTTCCACCTTCCATAAATTAGAAAAGAAATAGATTTGTTTTATTGCAAAGTAACAACAGTAATGGATACATAACACAATTACACGGTAGGGTATTTATATACATAAATGATGGGCTGAATACAAAAGCCCATAATACTGATTGCAATCCGTGTGAACCAAAATGATGCATCTGGACCGTTGATGACAATACACGGCTGTTATATATGCTGGTGGTTGCTTCGGATTACTATCTGTGCTTTGTGAAAGAGGAAACCTTGTTTCGATTATATCATAATATGCCGCCTCAAATAAAACTAGGGTTTTATCTCCTCCTCTATTTTCATGTCGGCTGAGAAAATTTTGAGTTCATCTCGAAAGCGATTAAAATTTCTCGCTGATAAAGCTTTAGTCAGGAAGTCTGCTCTTTGATAAAAGGAGGGGACGTGGTTGATGGCGAGTTTGCCGCTTCCCGTTCTCTCATGAACAAAATGGAGATCTATCTCCATGTGCTTTGTGCGAGCGTGTTGAACTAGATTCACGGATAATGATATGGCGCTGAGGTTGTCGCACCAAATAGTGGGTTTCTGAGTTGAGCTGAACCCTAATTCACTAATTAGGGTTTCGATCCAAATAATTTTGGTAGCGGTGCTTGCGATGCATCTATACTCTGCTTCAGTACTGCTCCTAGAGATAGTGGACTGCTTCTTTGTACACCACGAGATTGGATTCTGTCCAAGGTAGATGTAGAATCCTGAGATGGATTTTCTGTCGCCAATGTCATTAGCCCAGTCTGAATCACTGTAAGCACGTATGTTTATGTCTTTGCATGTCTTTAAGTGTAAGCCATATGCCAAAGTCCCTTTGAAATATCTGAGAATACGTTTTACTGCACACCAATGTTCACTTAATGGGTTTTGCATGTATTGGCATACTTTATTAACACTGAAGCATATGTCGGGTCGAGTTATAGTGGCATATTGAAGAGCTCCAACGATGCTTCGATATTGTTTGACATTCTCAATAGGTTCACCTTTGTTTTTGGACAATTGTTTGTGATTTGTCATTGGGGTTGGTAGAGGTTTGGCTTTATCCATATTGGCCCTGACCAGAATGTCACTAATGTATTGTTTTTGTGACTGAATTATCTCATTGTCTGATTTTCTTTGAATGTTAATTCCCAGGAAAAAATTTAGTTCACCCATGTCTTTAATTGCAAAGTGCTTGTCAAGTAGTTTTATGACTTGATCGATATCTTGTTGATCATCTCCTGTAATGAGAATGTCATCGACGTACACCAGTATATATATACTCGTATGCTTTCTTTTCCTTGAGTATAATAAGTTATCTGACTTTGTAGCACTGAAACCTAATTGTGCAAGAGTGTTTTTTAATTTCTCATGCCATGCTCTGGATGCTTGTTTTAGTCCATATATGGCCTTATGTAGTTTGCAAACAAGACCTTTACCAGTATTTGAATTATATCCTTCTAGCTGTTGCATGTAGACTTCCTCACATAGCTCACCATTCAAAAAAGCATTATGCACATCTAGTTGCTTTATTTTCCAATTTTTGTGAAGTGCTAGTGTCAACATAATTCTTATGGTTGTGGGTTTGATAACTGGGGAAAAGGTTTCTGTGAAGTCAAAACCATACTGCTGGGAATATCCTTTAGCAACTAACCTGGCCTTATTCTTAATTATGTTTCCATCTGCATCTCTTTTGATTTTATAAGTCCACCTGCACCCTACTATGTTCTTGTGTCTTGGTGGTTTGACAAGAGTCCAGGTTCCATTTTTAATTAATGCATTGAATTCTTCATCCATAGCCTTTTTCCATTTCTCATGCTTGATGGCTTCAATATATGATGTTGGCTCCACTTCACTCTTTTGTGCTGTGTATATTTTAGGCTTGAAAATCCCACTTTTAGATCTTGTGATCATGGGGTGTGTTGTTTCTGCATGCTGATCATAAGTATCTTCCAATTGATCTTTATTGCCTGCTTCTGCATTATTTTGCTGACTATCGTTGGATGCATTATCATTCTGATCATTGTTCTGCCGATTGTTTAGCTCACTGGTATACTGCTTATCATTTGTTTCATTTGGTAGAAAGCTAGTGGTTTCATTATCTTGGTCTGTGCTATACCCAGATGCAGTGCTTGATATGGATGCAGTTTTATCATTGAGCCTTTGATCATAGAGAATTTGCTGACCATTATTTTCTGCATGTTGAGATAATTCTGGAATGTGCATGATATGTGTTGTTTTACTGCTGATTTTCCTGTCATGTTTCTCCTTATCTGCAAATGGAAAAGCATACTCATTAAAAACTACATGTCTTGAAATATAAATCTTGCCTCTACTGTCCATGCATTTATACCATGGACTGGATCTGAGGCATAGTTTATGCTTGTTATATGGTCTAGTGTAAGGAAAACACAAGCACCCAAAAGTTTTTAAATGATCATACTTTGGTTTAACTCCGTAAAGTTTTTCATATGGAGAAATGTTGTTTAATACTCTTGTTGGCATCCTATTAATAAGATATACTGCAGTGGCAAAGGCCTCACTCCAGTATTTTAGTGGGAGTGATGCTTGAGACAAGAGTGTTAAACCAGTCTCCACTATATGCCTGTGTTTTCTTTCCACTAAACCATTTTGTTCTGAGGTGTGGGGGCATGTAACTCTATGAAGTATTCCTTTTTGGGTAAAGAAATCTTTCAGTGTTTTGAATTCTCCCCTACCATCAGTTTGAAAAATTTTAACACATTTGTTAATTTGTTTTTCAATGTGAGTGATGAACTGTATGATAGCATCTCTAGCATCAGATTTTGCCTTGAGAAAATATATCCTAGTGCGTCTGGTGTGTGCACACACAATTGATTGATATATGGTTTCAGAAATAGAGAAAGGTAATTTATGCATTTTATCCATTTGACAGTGATCACATAAAAGTAAATCACGCATGTTTGGAATAGAAATATCATCTTGTATTAAGATCTGTTTTACAATATTATAACTGGGGTGTCCAAGTCTACAATGCCACTTGTAAAAATTTTTTACATCATTATCATGCCTGGTACTAACATTATTAGACCATATCTTTACATTAGCAGCCTCATTATTTGCCATGTTGCTGAATTTGTACAGCCCATTATCCAGTTTACCCTGTAACAATACATTTCTAGTTAATGAATCTCTAACTAGACAGATTTTGGGGTGAAACTCAAAATACACCTTATTTTCACTGGCAAGTTGTGAAACACTAACAAGATTTTTTTTGATACTTGGTACTCTTAACAAATTATTTAGATAGAGTAACCTTGTACCTTTTATGCAGCCAGTACCAACATGTGTTATGTTTGTAGCTTCACCATTTCCCATAAGAACAGATTGATTACCTGTGTATTCCTTGCTGCCCAAGTTTAAATCTGTAGATTGTTGGTGATGTGGTTTGTAGCACCTGAGTCTGGAAACCATTAATCAGTATTGTAATCATTTGACTTGACTATTTCATCAGTGACATTGTCTCCATTATTCTTTTGTTGAGTTTGAATCATATTTGCATTAACTTGCTTATTGGTATGAGATGACTGGCCATTATTAGTGTCTTCCTTGTATCTGAAATAACACTTGTTTTCCATATGTCCAAATTTCTCACAAATCTGACATTTAATTATGTTGTTGTAATTGTTTCTCCCCCTACCTCTGCCTCTTTGATTGTAACCTCATCTCTGGCTGTGACTGTCTAGTCTGGGTTGACTAGATATACCTTTTTGATTCTTGTTCTTTGATGTAATTGCATAATTGACATTAAAATCTTCTTGCATTGACTTTCTTTGATCAATTCTTCCTTCATGAGCAAGGAGTACTGTGTGTATGTAGTCCAGATCTGGCAGAGTTGGTTGTGTTACTATGTATGTAATTAAAGATTCGTAATCTTGATCCAATCCATTGGTAATGACAAGAATTTGTTCACTGGTTGAGACATGATGGCCTACACCCTTCAATTTGTCACATAGGTTCTTGATTTTTGCAAGATAGTCTCTCATGGGCATATCATTCTTCCTTGCATTTTGCAGTTCCCTCCTGTAATGCATGACTCTAGCTGCTGATTGTGAACCAAAAATACGTTGAATAGCTGACCATATTTCATAGGAACTATTACAACCCACAATTTGTGACAATAAATTTTGGCTGATTTAAGATAACAGCCATGATGATAATAAATTGTCTTTCTTTTGGTACTATTTGTATTCAGGGTTACTAATGGTTTTTCCTTCCTTGTCAGTGATAACAGGAGGTGGGACGATCTTGGTGCCATTGACATAGTCATGTAAGTCATATCCCTTTAATGCAATCTCAACTTGATATTTCCATAGAATATAGTTATCTTTGTCTAATGAAGTATTGATGACTTGACCCTTTGGCTTGATCAGGACCAGATCTGAAATCTGCTGATCTCTTTGTGGATTTCCCGAAGTCCCTGATGTTACATCTTCTTCTTCAAGTGCCATGGTGATTCAAGAATCTTGAAATGCCGATTTCTTGGTGATGAGAAGTGTAATGGCGAGGCTAATCTTGGAATTAGCAGCCAAGAATCTGATCAGGATTATGTATATTACTGTTTTAGCAAAAAACAGTAATGTACATAAATGAAACAAAACTGCACAACCAAAGAAGACAAAATGAGGATGTTTATCTGATTTCTTCTTTAGGATGGTGTAGAAAAGATATAAAACTGATAGAATGGATCTAAATGAGATTATGGAGAGGTATGCCTCCCCGATGATGACATCTTTCTGAGGGGAGTCGAATAATCTCAATACTTTGATTTTCTTGATTTGGTTTTTTTTTTGAGAGGATGCCTTTCGGCTATGATGCTCTGATACCAAATTAGAAAAGAAATAGATTTGTTTTATTGCAAAGTAACAACAGTAATGGATACATAACACAATTACACGGTAGGGTATTTATATACATAAAAGATGGGCTGAATACAAAAGCCCATAATACTGATTGCAATCCGTGTGAACCCAAATGATGCATCTAGACCGTTAATGAAAATACACGGCTGTGATATATGCTGGTGGTTGCTTCGGATTACTATCTGTGCTTTGTGAAAGAGGAAACCTTGTTTCGATTATATCATAATACCATATAAGACAAAAATATCTAACGGTTGAGATGCTTTGTGTTTTCAATTTGTGTCAAATTTTGTGTCTAAATAGCCGCCCCCATATAATATGTGTGTGTGGCTAAGATCAATAACATATTTTATCTAGCATAAGGCTGGATATTCGAAAAATTTGATATTCGTTCTCGTCTTTATTCGAAATGCAGATAAATAGCTGATATTTGAAAAAACAGGTACGAATGTGGATGAGAACACATCTGTATTTGAAAATTATCCATTCGGTTATTTTCAAAATTATAGTTTAAATTTTGTGCATTTTCAAAAACTATTTATAATCAACATGTTTTTTTATTTTAAAAAATTTAATATTCGGTGGAATTGAAAAAAAATAATTATATTAAGCTAAAAAATTTCATTTATGTTTCTTGATTTATTAATCGTTAACGGATATGATAATTATTTGATATACCTCGATATCCGTGGATGCAGATATTCAATATTCAAAAATGATTTATTCGTTTTCAGAAATATTCGTTGACATACCCAGTTTAGTATTATTTTGCAACCTTCAATATCAGCCACAAGGTATTCTACCAACTTGAACCACGTGATCCGAATTAAATAATATTTTGTAGTTTCATTGTATTATTTAATTCGGTAAAGAAGACAACTGAGTTTTTTGGTTCAACATGGGGACTCCTGTATCAAAGTAAAAGAACCTCATGAAACATTTGATAATGCAAAAGGAGTTGACAATAATCGTGAGGCGAACTTTCAAACTTCCAAACTAAAAAATGCGCAACTGAAAAAAGCATAGTGATCAAACAAATGAAGGTCATAGGTACCGATGAAAGGAGAAAAATAAGTTTCCAATATCCGATTACGAAATGAAAAGAGAATCCAAAGAACTAATTAATTGGAATCAAGGCAATCTACAAAATCATCGATCATCTTATTGAACCTGCACTATTGCAAAATAACTATCCTTTCGCATATTTTCATTTGATTCATGAGACACCAACTAAGAAAACTTCAAAAGAAAAAAAAAACAGTCAAAATTATTGACAAATGATAGTAGGCAAAACCATTACAAATTACAAATATAAAAAGAGATAATCATGAGCACCCTTCATCCTTTGTTAGCATTTACATAAAGATATATATAACAAAGAGAAAAAAATTTAACAATATAGATCAAACAATCAAACCTTAATTAAAAAAGGCATGCAAGCTAGATCGTGTAATTACTTGTGCAAGTGATTATGCATGGTGAAATCAGTAAAATATCCTTGAATGAAGTCGTCCATTTCAGTCTGATCGCTCTCTTCATCCTTCTCCTTTGTTATAACCTTCTTCCTACTTGCAGTTTTTTTCATGGGATTTCCAGTGAGTCTTTGCACGAGTTCTCTGAAATTTGAAGGGTCGGTCTTGATTATCTCTGGCGCAATTATGTGCACAATTCTTATCTTTGGCTTTGGCTTTGGCTTTGCCGTTGGGTTGGGCTTTGATACTTCTCTTAGAACACTTGACCTTGGAGGTTTTTGCATGGTTGGGTGCTTCATTTTGGTATGTATGTCATCTACTCAACGTGTTGCAGCAGGGACATGGGAGATAAAATATTGAGCTGAACAAAATAGAAATTTATAGATTAATTATTGTATACCGGTTGTAGTGCGAGATATTTATGTGCCGGGGAGAAAAATTATTAGTATTGATGTCATGTCACACAGCTTTAAATATAAGTTATAACTTAGGGGTCGTTTGGATAGCAATAAATAAGTTGCTTTTTTGCTTATATAATGCAAAAGTTAAAAAGTCAACATGGATAAACAAAATCTACCGACTTTTAAAAGTCACTTTTCAACTTATTGCAAAAGCAATTTTTTTTTGTTTTTCGACTTACATAAGTCGATTTTTATATGAAAAAATACTAAAAAAATGTATTTTCAAATTTCCAAAATTTCAAATTTCAAAATTTATAAATTTCAAATTCAAATTTCAAAATTTTCACATTTCAAAATTTTCAATTTCAAATTTCAATTTCAAAAATTCAAAAATTCAAAATTCCAAATCTCAAATCTCAAATTTCAAACTTTCAAATTTCAAAAATTTTAAATTCTAATTTCAAAATTCAAAATTTCAAAGTTAAATTTTCAAATTTCAAAATTTTGTTCAAATTTCAAAATTGTACAAATTCAAAATTGAAATTTTGAAATTTCAAAAATTCAAATTTTCAGAATTCGAATTTCATAATTTCAAAACATCAAATTTCAAAATTTCGAATTTTAAAATTTGAAATTTCAAAAATTTGAACTTTAAAAATTCAAATTCCAAATTTCAAATTTGAATTTTCAAACTAACACTTCCAATTTCAAATTTCAAATTTTCACAAATTCAAATTTTCAAATTTTGAAATTTTGATAATTTAAAATTTCAAAATTGAAATTTCAAATCTCACAATTTCAAAATTCAAATTTTCAAAATTCGAATTTCAAAATTTCAAATTTTAAAATTTCGAATTTTCGAATTTCGAACTTTAAAATTTGAAATTTCAAAACTTTGAACTCTAAAATATCGAATTTTTAAAAGTTAAAATTTTCAAATTTTGAACTTTGAAATTTCAAAATTTGAATTTTGAAATTCGAAATATTACAATTTAAATTTTAAAATTTTCAAATTTGAATTTTGTACTTTTTTTTCAATTTTGACTTATAAGTCAAAAGTTTTCAAATATGCTTTTTAACTTTTTAACTTTCTAAAAGCAAAAGGACTTTTGAAATAAGCAAAAGTCCTTTTGCTTTTGTTTGCCAAACGGGCTCTTAATTAGAACAAAGGGGGAATTAATTTAAAGGACAAAAACTTCTATATTTTTTGCCTCAAGGACACGACCTCAATATTTTTATCATAAGGACAAACATTCTTCTAAAATTTATTCACAAGGACAAACATTTTTCAAAATTATTCATAAGGACAACAAAACTGATACCGAGCTAAAAACTGATACCTAAAAACTGCTACCCACAGCTACAAACTGATACCTAAAAACTGCTATCAATAACTAAAAACTGATACCTACAGAAAGTTGTCCTTCAGGATAAAATATTGAAAGTCTGTCCTTGGGGCTAAAAAGCTGTAAAATTTTGTCCTTGACAATAATTTCCTGTAGAACAAAATGCACGTTTTGCCGGTGAAAATAAAGTAAAATAATACAACGGTAATTTAGACCAAAGCACAAAATTGTATTTTTTTTATTTTTTTTGGGGATATCAGGACACCAGCAAATGCAAAATTTAGCCAAAATGACATTTTCAGATTTCGTACATACGCACTTGCCAAATCATCACTGCACTCCCACCTTGCAATACCCTAGCCATTGCACCCCCCACGTCTCCCTACACCTATGCTCTGTCGTTGATCGCGGTCTTGACCTTCCGTAACCATCACCTCTTTAGCCACCATCTCCTCAAAACTAAGCCCTAAAAAACAAAAACATATCTCTATTCGCTGCTCACCATGCCGTCTACATCCTTCAGCACATCACAACGTTGTTAGTAGTATTATTTTATAGGTAATGATAAAACTGAAATATATCTACCGTATTTTTTTTAATCAGTAAATACAAAACTGATACTACATAATAGTAATATAAAATAATATATGAAAAATAGCACGATAAATATTTTAAAAAATTAACAAAATGATAACACGTTTGCCAAACTATGCGGTATATTTATAAGTTAATTCATGACAGTATTACAAACATTCAGAAAATAAAATAAAAATGATAATACATTTACAAAAAATCATAAAATGATACTAGAAAGTGGAATTTAAAAATATTAATTCAAAAATGATACTACAATTCATTAAAAAAGTTAATACACTTGATAAAGTGATACTAGAATTCAAAAATATTATAAAATAACCGTGTGAGATACAATATAATTGTTTATAAAGTGCTCTGGAATTTTTAGAAACCTACTACAGTTCATAAACTACTGCTATCGGTATGCTATTATAAAGTATCATTACAAACATAAATATGCATTACTGTAATTTATTTTAAAAAAAACAAAAATGATAATGTACGGTGGCATTACTATGCAGATCTAAAAAAAAAGTTCTAATTATTTATAATAGCTGCTACGTACAAATTAAAGAAAAGTACTACATTTCAGGTTCTGATGCAGCGATTCATAAAATCCTACCATGAAATAGAATTACGAACATAAATATACATAACATGTTATTTATTTAAAAAAAACCGATACTATACGGTAGTACTAGGGCTGTCAATTTTCAACGTGACTCGAAACACAACCTGGAGATTACACGGAAATTAACAATTAACCCGACCCATTTAAGTGGGCGGGTTATTTTCGGGTCAACCCGAATTTGACCCGTTTATAAAGGGGTGGGTTTCCGGTTGACCCGTGAGCCGAATTTGACCCGTTTATACTCATGATGGTTGACCCGACCCGATTATAACCTAACCTGACCCGTGAATCTGAATTTGACCCAATTATAACCCGTTTACGACCCGTTTATAACTCATTTATACATTATACGGGTTGTCCCGACCCGTTTAAGACCCGACGTGACCGAACCCGTTCATAATCATGTTACACGGGTCGATTTCTGTCAACCCGTTTATAATCAGGTCGGGTTCGGGTTGCGCTATTCTTGACCTGTTTAATAAACGGGTTGACCCAACCCATTTAAAACCAACCTAAACCCCACTTGGTCCGACCCGATTATAACCCAACCTAAATTCGACCCATTTATAACCCATTTAGGACTCTTTTATAGCTTATTTATACATAATATGGGTTGACCCGACCCATTTAAGACACGACCTGACCAGACCCGTTTATGATCGGGTTACACGGGTCGGGTCCGGTCAATCCGTTTATAGTCGGGTCGGGTTCGGGATCGGGTTGAGCTATTCTTGACTTGTTTAATAAACAGGTTGACCAACCCATTTAAAATCAACCTGAACCCGACTTGATCCAATCCAAACCCGATACGACCCATTGACAACCCTAGGTAGTACTACTATACACTTTTAAAAAGATGTTACAATTGTTTATAAACTGCTACTACAATTTTTAAAAAGCTACTACAATTTAGAAACTGGTACCCCAATTCATAAAATGTTATTATAAAATAGCATTACAAACGTAAATATATATAATGTAACTTATTAAAAAACCAAAAAAATAATACTATATAGTGGCATTACTATACATATCTAAAAAGATGTTACAACTATATATAAACTTCTGCTTCAATAGAAAAAAGCTACTACAATTAAAACACCACCACTATAATTCATAAAATACTTCTATAAAATAGCATTACGAACTGAAATATATATAATTGTATTTACTAAAATAAAAATAAAAAAATGATAATATATAGTAGCTGTTGAATATGCTATTATATGATTTTTGTTTGATGATAATAAACACATATATATATATATATATATATATATATATATATATATATATTCATGTAAATGTATTTGGTAATGTACTATTTTATTTTTCATAGACTAAATAAATATTTGCTGAATAAAATTAAATAACACAGAATTCGAATTCAAACAGAAAATTTATTCAAACAAATATTTATTACAATTTTGAACAGTACAAATTCAAACTCTCACTATACATATACAACTTTGGTTACAATGCAAATTCAATTACATCACAATCTCACTTTTACATCTGACGTCACTACATATCACTCATTCACTCAACTAGTATTTTATCTTCAACTTTATTCCAATGTGAATCCGGCATCTGAGAAATCTATAAAAATAATTTTTGACGCAGTAAAAGTGAAAAGGAAATATTTTTTGCAGTATAAAATAAAAGGTGAATTTTGAAAATAATATTTGCCTTGGTTATTTGGGTTGTTCATCATCATTTAATTTTGAATCCATCATACACGAACAACTTGTGACATACGCAGTGTATCACTGTATATGCCACAAGGCCGTGCACACCGAAATATACACTTGATTGATTTACAGGGACAAGTGAGCACAGGTCAAATCCAATATACCGAATTCAACTCAAGTACAATAAAATAATGTTACAACTTTCAGTACAAGGTCAAATCCGAGCTTCAAGCTGGATTCAACTCGGGTGTAATTCGAAAAACAAATTCAAATGCAATAAAATGGTCAGAGCATCGTCAATACAACTTGACTATACAGTCTCAAGTGACAGCAAAACACAATACAACATGTCAAGAATGCTAACTGACTCGAATATCACAAAAATGTATCAGAGAGCATATGCAAGGGTCAAGCAAGTGATAAATGCAAACAAAACAAATGGATGCAGCAGATGAAACTACTATGCAATGCACATCAACTAGTAGAGCAGGGTCGAATAACCAAGTGCACCACTGGCCATACAACAAAGCTCAGCAGCTACAACATATATATATAGTGAACTGTGCAGTCATGCAAGCAACAGGTCGAGCATAAAGGAATGCAACAGTATAAAGAAACAAACTCGGCAATGCTCAAGACCAATACACATGAATGCACGGTGCAAACAAATGCACCAAGTAAATGACACAGCAACAATGGAACCAACATAAAAGTTCACAATTCAACATGACAGCAAACAACAGTGCACAAGGGCAGTGACAACATAAAATGATGACCAGGCAGCAAGCATATATACAACAAAGATGAACAATTGCACCAGTACAATGTGAACTAGCTCAAATGAATCAAGTGCATGCCAAACATATATGCAGTGACAATGTACATGAAATCCAAAACTGTCGAGCTAGATCAATGAACCAGATGACAACAGTGGTGCAGTAGACCAACAATGCAACTGTATGCAAGCTACCTGAAGAATACAAGTTAAAACTGCAACACTAACTACGAGTGACAATATATAATGAACCAGAGTGCAACTACAAACAACAACAACAACAACAACAACAACAACCATGTCATACACAGTGAAATATAACATCAAGCTCAATAAAACAGACATCACAAAATCAAGTTAGTCAATATGTTCGAGACAAACTAGTATAGTTTGCATATTATAACCAAGTGCAAGAAGACTGCATCAAGATGCAATCATACATGTATGCAGCAGACTCGAGTGCACCAAGTGTACAAGTCCAGACTACAAAGACCAAGGCACAATGCAGAAGCAAATGGCACCAAATCAAGTTAAACAAGTAACAAAGAACTAGACAAGCTATCATGAATGAACAAAAACAAAAATGAAACAGAGATATGCTACAGGATGGTCAGCACTGTGCCAATAAAACAGAAATGGCACCAAACAGAGATATGCTACAGGATGAAACAGAGATATGCTACAGCAGGGTTTTGCCGAAGCTGGGTAAATTCTGTGTCGTTCTATTTCTGCATTTTATTCTGCTATCTGTGCTGCTATTATTCTGTGTTAAAATTATTTTAAAAGCTTCCGCAATTAATTTTCATAATTAATACTGTCACCCTGTTCACCCCCCCCCCTCTAGGGTGAAATCGATCCTACAAGTGGTATTAGAGCTAGGAATAGAAATCGGTTTTTTGGTTTTAAAATTTTGATATTTTCAAAAATCAATTTTTGTTTTAAAAAATTGAATTTTTTAAATGGCTTCTTTTAATAATGCTTTTGCTGAGGGTTAGTCCATAGTTTGACCACCAATGTTCAATGGTGAATACGCCTACTGGAAAAATAGAATGAAAATTTTCTAAAAACCATCGACGCTTGGAACATTGTTGAGACAGGTTATAGAGCACCAACTATAATTGTAGATAATCAGGAAATAGATAAACTGATGGATCAATGGACAGAGCTAGAAAATAAATTACAAAATGCTAATGCTAGAGCTATGAATTCTATTATCTGTTCATTGGATCAATTTGAATTTAATCGTATCTCACATTGTCTAACTGCGTAGGAAATATGGCATACACTAGAAGTGACTCACGAAGGAACATCTCAAGTCAAAGAATCTCGCCTTGCTATGCTAAGAAGTGAATACGAGAATTTCACAATGGAAAAGGAAGAAAATGTCAAAGAGATGCATGGACGGCTTTCCAATATCGTATACAGATCAAAAGCTCTTGGAAAATCATACACAGAATTAGAGATAGTCCGAAAAATCCTCAGAGTCCTTCCACGAAGTTTTGAAGCCAAAGTGACTGCCATTAAAGAATCAAAAGATTTGAAACAAATGAAAGTCGAAGAACTCATCGGAAATCTCACCGCTTATGAGCTAGAAATGAAATTCAAGAAAGAGCGTGAAGGAGGCGATACTCGAAAGAAATCAATAGCTCTTAAAGGAACAACAGAAGGTGATGGTGATGGTGATGGTGATGATGATGATGATGGAGCAGCAGAATTGGAGCTGATAATAAAGAAAGTCAAAAGGTGGAATTACAAATACGAAAATCCAGCTCTAAATCGAAAATTGAAAAGCAGAATAAATAAAATATTAGACAATCCAGAAGAACCGAAGATCATCTATCATAAGTGCAACCAATCCGGGCACATCAAGCCCAATTGTCCTCAAAATCGACGCGACTTTAAAAAGAAACCAAAAAGGATAAGTTTTGCAGCCACGTGGAATACAAGTGATGAAGATAATCAAAGTACTAACAGTGAAAGTGAGAAAGCAGACATGTGTCTTCATAGTGAAATAACTGACAGTGATGATGACGAGCCAAGTGAGGTATCAAAAGTTTCCCATTCAGAATTACTTATATATTTCCACGAAGTGAATGGCTGCTTTGAACGACTTAGAGAGAAGTATGCCAAACTTGAATCACAAAAAGATACTTTGATAGATTTAAATAAACAACTTGACCAATTAGTTAAAACCTATCAAAGCAGGATCCCCAAGTGTGATAAGTGTCCAACATTCGAAGAAGAAATTAAAAAATCAGAAATTAATATAAAATCACTTGAAAATGAAATTCTGATTTTGAAAGAAAATGAAAAAACTAGGAGAAAGAATTCTATTAAAAAGTGCACACAATTGTTAAACGAAAATGAATCTCTCAAAACATAAGTCCAACAATTGTCAACAACTTTAGACAAATTTTCAAAAAGTGGAAAATCATTGAATATGCTATTAGGAAAGCAAACTGTTAATACGGTTAGACAAGGACTTCGATATAATCAATCTGAAAATGTTGAAAGCAATATTAATCAAGAAAATTCTATGTGCACAATTTGTAGAAAATATGGACACAATCACAATAATTGTTGGTATAGACATAAACATGTGAAAGCTATACCAATTTGGGTTCCAAAAGGCACAAATATAAAATCTCTCAAAGTTGAACAAATTTGGGTGCCAAAAGGAACATATATAAACAGTTTTGGGTCTCCACAAAATTATTTTTCTAAATCTTCTGCCACTAACAATCACGGACCTATAAAAACAAATAGGTCACAAAAATCTTTTCCCGTGTAGGTGTGGTGGCAGGCTAAGGAACAACAATAGTGCCACTTGGATTCTGGCTGTTCCAGGGGCACAATGAGTGACAAAGAAAAGTTCCTTAGCCTAGTATAAAGGTGATAGAATCACAATGGAACACAACGAAAAATATCGTAAAGGTAAAACAGGTAATGGTATATTTATTTAAACGATATATTAAATGTGATAATCTGCACCGTATTCTGAATTAAATCAGCCAATAATGTGATGATGAAATAATGATGATTTTGATTCTGACTTATTCAAAATTATTGGCCAAATTATATTCTTATGCCAAAAACACTATAAAATTCTCTAGATTCTTTGAATTATTTCATTTATATTAGTTTGGGTTAAAAATAGTGTTTTGATTGGATGATAATACATTTGGTTATAATACGGCTAACTCTATATTCACGGTTTCTGATTATTTATACGACTTCAATTCAAATTTAAGAGAATGTCATTTTTAAAATGCTGTTAAAATTGAGTTTGAAATTTTTGGTGCACACTTCATGATCTGGTCTATCAAATTCAGTTAGTGATAGTTTGGAGTGAAAGAGAAATTCAGATGCAGATCACACTAGTAATCTAGTTGATAGAAAACTTACAAGCTGAACGTAATTTTAAGTAACCGCATCGTTTATTTAAGAAAATATCTGCATATTTTTCAATTCAAATAATTTTCAAATAGCAGAAATTTTTCTCATATAACCCCTTCGAGAAAATCATTTTTGACCATATTTTCAGATTAGTCATTTTGAAAAAATTAATTTTATTTGATTTTAAATGACAATTTTGACTTATCTGACTCCCTACTAATTATCAAAAAGATAAATAGTGATTGAAAAGGTGATGAGTGTTGATATTTATCATACATTACTCAAGACAGTATATTTAGAAAATTTCTTTAGAAATTCAAACAAGAGTTATAAAAACTTTTGTTGGGTAAAGATACCATGACCATTTCTATTTCTATCATATTTCTATCGACCATCACTCATCAAAAATTCAATATAGTTTGTCGATATGTGGTACTTTAAACAGGAATCATTCGTTTTTACTTTTATAATAAAATAAAATCCAAAGTATTCACTCTCATTTAAAAGTCCTCACGGTTATGCTGGATGAATCACTTGGAATTTGTTATGTGCTTCCATGCTCATTTAAAAGTCCTTACGGTTATGCATGTATGGAACGCATATCAAAATTGATTCACTAAATAAACAAGTTGATTCTAATCCCATTTAAAAGTCCTCACGGTTATGCGTGATTAGAAGATACTTGATTTCATTTTTAAAATTAAATTGGAATACTACTAATCTCATTTAAAAGTCCTAACGGTTATGCATGATTAGTAGATATTCAAATTCCTGATATAAATGTACCACAAACAGATACAACTGTATGATTTTATATGATGACATCATTTCCATTATTTCTAAAAGTGGAATATGCGCCTAACAAAGGTAGTTATGATTTTTGTTTGATTTTTTACTGAAGTACAATATTTATATTCAATTGAGTTTTAATGTTGGATTAATATCGATCACTTTATCTCTATTTTCTCTAACATTATTACTCTTTTGCTGGTAACAAAAGGGGGAGAGAAAAGTTAAGATTTTGTCAAATAAAATCAAGAAAAGGTCAAATAATTTTCCATTTGCATCTAGGTTCATTTGCATATTTTTATTTGTATGCATATATGTAGGGGGAGCTTTGTGCAGAGAGGAAGCATTTAAATAGGGGGAGAAATTAGAGCATATCTATGGTCAAATACATGTAACATATTTAAAATCTTAAATATATATTTGTTATCATCAAAAGGGGGAGATTGTTGAATATGCTATTTTTGTTTGATGATAATAAACATATATATATATATATATATATATATATATATATATTCGTGTAAATGTATTTGGTAATGTACTATTTTATTTTTCATAGACTAAATAAATATTTGCTGAATAAAATTAAATAACATAGAATTTGAATTCAAACAGAAATTTTATCCAAACAAATATTTATTACAATTTTGTATAGTACAAATTCAAACTCTCACTATACATATACAACTTTGATTACAATACAAATTCAATTACATCACAATCTCACTTTTACATCTGACCTCACTACATATCACTCATTCACTCAACTCGTATTTTATCTTCAACTTTATTCCAATGTGAATCCGGCATCTGAGAAATCTGCAAAAATAATTTATGATGCAGTAAAAGTGAAAAGGAAATATTTTTTGCAGTATAAAATAAAAAGTGAATTTTGAACATATTATTTGCCTCGGTTATTTGGGTTGCTCGTCATCACTTAATTTTGAATCCATCATACATGAACAACTTGTGACATACACAGTGTATCACTGTATATGCCACAAGGCCGTGCACACCGAAAAATACACTTGATTGATTTACAGGGACAAGTGAGCACAGGTCAAATCCAATATACCGGATTCAACTCAAGTTCAATAAAATAATGTCACAACTTTCAGCACAAGGTCAAATCCGAGCTTCAAGCTGGATTCAACTCAGGTGTAATTTGAAAAACAAATTCAAATGCAATAAAATGGTCAGAGCAACATCAATACAACTTGACTATACAGTCTTAAGTGACAGAAAAACACAATACAACATGTCAAGAATGCTAACTGACTCGAATATCACAAACATGTATCAGAGAACATATGCAAGGGTCAAGCAAGTGATAAATGCAAACAAAACAAATGGATGCAACAGATGAAACTACTATGCAATGCACAATAACTAGTAGAGCAGGGTCGAATAACCAAGTGCACCACTGGCCAAACAACAAAGCTCAGCAGCTACAACATATATATATATATATATATATATATATATAGTGAACTATGCAGTCATGCAAGCAACATATCGAGCACAAAGGAAGGCAACAGTATAAAGAAACAAACTCGGCAATGCTCAAGACCAATACACATAAATGCACGGTGCAAACAAATGCACCAAGTAAATGACACAGCAACAATGGAACCAACATAAAAGTTCACAATTCAACATAACAGCAAACAACAATGCACAAGGGCAGTGACAACATAAAATGATGACCAGGCAGCAAGCATATATACAACAAAGATGAACAATTGCACTAGTACAATGTGAACTAGCTCAAATGAATCAAATGCAGACCAAACATATATGCAGTGACAATGTACATGAAATCCAAAACTGTCGAGCTAGATCGATGAACCAGATGACAACAGTGGTGTAGTAGACCAACAATGCAACTGTATGCAAGCTACCTGAAGAATACAAGTTAAAACTACAACACTAACTACGAGTGACAATATATAATGAACCAGAGTGCAACTACAAACAACAACAACAACCATGTCATACACAGTGAAGTACAACATCAAGCTCAATGAAACAGACATCACAAAATCAAGTTAGTCAATATGTTCAAGACAAACCAGTACAGTTTGCACATTGAAACCAAGTGCATGAAGACTGCATCAAGATGTAATTATACATGTATGCAGCAGACTCGAGTGTACCAAGTGTACAAGTCCAGACTACAAAGACCAAGGCACAGTGCAGAAGCAAATGGCACCAAATCAAGTTAAACAAGTAACAAAGAACTAGACAGGCTATCATGAATGAACAAAAACAAAAATGAAAACGAGATATGCTACAGGATGGTCAGCCACCAAAGTGCATGGCAACTACAAACTGCAGTGCAAAGTCAAAACCGTGAGCTACTGACCAAAGTCAAAGTTGAAGTCAACGACAAGTGTACAGTTCGAACAATATCACCGGAATTTTAAGAAATCAAATTGGCCGAAGTCATCAGAAAAATGGAAGACAAAGTCAAAATCGAAGCAGTGTTAACCAAGCCAAAAATATACAAATTGAAAAAGTCAAAAATCAAATCCAAATAAAACAGGAAAGTAGCTGTCGTAACGATCAAGGAGGGATCGAACGGTTTTAAGCTAAAACCGTGACAGTGAAGTAAGGGAAAGATACGATATGAACAAGTCAGAAATATCCAAAGCATTAAAACAAAATCAAATGATCGAGAATACTCAAGTGACGCATTCAATCAAATAGATACGAACAAAAATTCAAGGGCATCGAATTATATATAAGCAACATCATCGGAAGTTCCAAAAATCAACGAGTTCAAGCATTGAAACCAGAAACCAAAAAAAGGAGAAATTCACATACCAAATCAAAGCCGAACTCGATCAAGGAGGAAGAGCCACGAACAATTCTATCGAAGCAGAGACTAACTCGATAAAGCAGAGACGATAAACCAATAGAGCAGGAGAATCGAATTCAATCAAGCATTTACAGTCGCGATCTTCTAAGTTCTGAAAACCCTAATTTCTGTAGAAAGAGGAACGAGAAGCCATTATCTCAAAAAGGGGAACGGGCCGAAGAAATAAAAAGAAGACGGTCGAATTAAAATAAAAATAGGGCCGACCCTTGTGTTTTAAAGTTTAATTAGGGTTTTATTGTCTTTTGTCTTTTAAATTGCTTTTTAAATTTGTTTTTAAATTTTAAACCGTTGTAATTTCTAGACGTGTGACTAGGGCACAAACTACGTGGCGTAGTTTGAGAATTCGCAACTCAGTGGCTGAGTTGTGGTAGGGTTTTGAGCGTAGAGTTAGGTTAGTCAGTAGCGGGTGTATGAATATGCGCTTATATGTTCTTGTTTGATGATAATAAACATATATATTCATTTAAATGTATTTGGTAATGTACTATTTTGTTTTTCATAGATTAAATAAATATTTGTTGAATAAAATAAATTACACAGAATTTGAATTCAAACAGATATTTTATTCAAACAAATATTATTACAATTTTGAATAGTACAAATTCAAGCTCTCACTATACATATAAAATTTTGATTACATCACAATTATTTTTACATAATTTCCTCACTCACACTCATAGTTTATCTTCAACTGCATTCCAGTTTTGAATCCAGCATATGAGAAATCTGCAAAAATATTCACTAACGCAGTAAAATTGAAAAAGAAAAATTTTTGCAATATAAAATAAAACATGATTTTTGAAAATATTATTTGCCTCAGTTATTTGGGTTGTTCGTCATCATTTATATTTGAATTCACCACACACGAACAGTGTGACATGCACAGTGTATCACTGTACATGCCACATGGCCGTGCACATCGATATACACTTGATAATGCTACAGGGACAGGTGAGCACAGGTCAAACCCAAATGAAAAGCCGGGTTCAACTCACGTGCAATATATTTAAAATCACGACACGAGCAAAAGGTCAAACCCGAGTTTTGAAACTGGGTTCAACACAAGGCACAATAAAACTGAAGCATGGCGGATCATAAATGAAACAGCTCAAGCAACAATGGAATGCAAATGCAAGGCCAATGCAGACCAACCAAATGAAGTACCAGAGACTTAGTGCAACAGTGTACACAAGTGAAACCAGGAAAATCATGACATCAAGTAAACAAATGAAGTCAGCAACTTCAAACTGCTTATATACACAAACATGATCAGACACACTTCAATAGTGCAGACCAACAAGAAATTCAAGGAAACAGAGACCAAGTTCATATGCACAGTGCAAGATCACAAAGAAATGCCACCAAGCAAACAAAGACCAGAAAGTAGCAAGCTGAATCAACACAGCAACTCAAAGACCACAAGTGTACAACAACTACAAGGCATAGCAACTACACAGCCCCATGAACAAGACACAACAAAGTTCACAAGTGCAGACACAAGGGCAGTGGACAGTACAAGCAAAAAAAATGCAACAGCGACCAACCAGAAGTTCAAGGCAGTAGTGTACATGAATACAACTACAGGTACAAGGCCAGAAACTACAATATCAAGTTCAAGTGCAAATGACCAGAGCTCAACATACATGAAGTAATGCAATGCCCAAAGACCAAGTCGAAGTCGAACTGTTCTTAACAGTTCTAAGTATCTGACAACAATATGACAATGCAAACATGAAATGAATGCAACAACAAACTCAGTGAAGACCGCAACTCAAATGAAACAGGAAGATTTAAAGAAATGAAACAATACACGATGAATTGGATCAACACGGTCAAGTCAAATGTGACAAGTTGAAGCTGTAGCTCAACAAGCAGTGCAGTAATGGGTGAACAAAACACAATGAACAACTACCAGAAACCATCACACTTGTTACACATATACAAGCAACTGAAGTGCAGCCACAAATGTTCACTGACTCGAAGGAGCAAACATATAGAACAAAGGATAGTGCAAAGTGCAGACTTGATGAACAAAGTTCACAAGTGCAGCCAAATATATACAAGTGCAGACAACAGGGCTCAAAACACAAGTCACAAAAGTTTAAGTGAAGCAAGTACAGATTAAACCAAAGCAGAGATTACAATATCAAGTGAAAGTGCACAAATGTACAAAATCCAGGCAACGATGACCACAAACTTAACAATGCATGAAAGCAGTGACTAAATGCAAACAAACCAATGAATGACCAAGTGCATCAGGAATATGCAATCATCTCGAGATTATAGTACTACAAAAAGCATGTGCAAGGGTCAAACAAATGGAATGCAACAATAATATCAATATACTGTGAACAGTGTAGTAGTGGGTATGCAAGCACTACACAGCAGCAACATGCAGTCGCAAGTAGCCATGCTACAGAATATACAATGAAGACAGTGGTTGATGTTGAGAAACAATCAGAAAATGTAAAGTCGAAATCATGGAAGGATGCTAAAGACAAGTCAGAGAAATTCACGAAAACAAACTTGAATTCAAGTGCGTATCTTTGAAATAGTCAAAGAAAATTAAAAAGGGAAAGTTTCTGGCGTTTGACACAAGAAGGATCGAACGTTCTCAACTTAAAGCCGTGAGTATCAAGTCTAAAAAATATATCAGGAAAGCCGTGCGCATCAGGAAATCACAATTTAGGAAAGTATCAAATTAATACGAGAAAAATCAAGTGTCTCGAATTCATATAAATATTCACCCAACAAATTCATCATTGGCAATCGAGTGCGCAACAAGAACAAGTGATAATTCAAGCAAATTAAACCAGCAAAGAGAATACATACCGCAACAACGAACTTGATCAACAGAGGAGCAACGCAAACCAGAGAATCAACATAAGCGTGCTCCAGAAAAGCCCCAATTTGGATCGAAGAACGAAGCCCTAATTTAGTGGCAAAGAGGATCGGCCGCTATTTTACAGTAGCAAAGGAAAAGGGAACGAAGCCCTAATTCAGAACGAACAAAGAATACAACAGAGGCCGCCATTTTTCCTTCACAAACAAAAGAAAGAGGATCGGGTTAAAGAAAAAATTGGGCCGGCTTGTTTTATTTTTAAAGAAGGCTTTAGTTTATTTCAAATAGGGTTTTTTATTTGAGCAAAAATTATGGAGTCAAGTTTGTATTTTAATTTTTGCTCCTGCTTTCAATTTTGAAGTCTGTTTTTTCTTTTCGAGTCAAAATATTGGTAAATCACCACCTAGGTTGTAGGTAGTGTCAGATTGTCTAGTTAGAATTAGTTCAGTGAGCAGGGTGTGCGAGTTTGCAAAACTCTATAGGCGGGAGCAAGGATTTGCGAGTTTGCAAAACTCTATAGGCGGGAGCAGGGGGTGCGAGTCTATTAGAGTGTTTGTAAGCGGGAGCAGGGTTTGCGAGTCTGTTAGAGTGTTTGTAAGCGGGATACTATTTAATTCTAATAGAAATCTGGGAATGCAGCAGTAGGCAGGGGTTGCCGAAGCTGGGTAAATTTTGTGTGTGATTTACTTTTCAGCATATTTATTTCTGCAGTTTGTTTCTGTGTTTAAATCGAGAAAATTTGCTATGACCCTATTCACCCCCCCTCTAGGGTTAATCTAGATCCTACAAGTGGTATTAGAGCACGGAATTTTTCTTTAACTCTAGAGTCATGAATTCATCAAATAATGCTTTTTCTGAGGGGCAATCTATTGTTAGGCCACCCATGTTTAATGGGAGTGATTATGCTTATTGGAAGGTTAGGACGGGTATTTATCTTAGTTCTGTTGATTATGATGTTTGGGATATTATTGAAACTGGCTATAAATCTCCCACTATAACTGTTGGTGATACTGAGATTCCTAAACCTAGGGATAGGTGGGATGCTAACAATAAGAAATTAAAAACCACAAATGCTAAAGCCATGAATGCTTTGATCTGTGCTCTTGATAAGAATGAATTTAATAGAATTTCTCATTGTAAAACTGCACAGGAAATTTGGCATACCTTGGAGGTGACACATGAAGGAACTTCTTAAGTCAAGGAGTCTCGTCTAGCCCTGTTTAGCAATGAATACGAGAACTTTGTGATGGACAAAGGCGAGAGCATAGAGGACATGTTTGGACGCTTTTCAACTTTGGTGTACAACGCTAGAGCGCTCGGGAAGGTATTCACTGAGGTAGAGCTTGTGAGGAAGGTGCTACGAGTCTTACCGATGAACTTTGAGGCAAAAGTCACGGCAATACAAGAATCGAAAGATCTGAGTAAACTAAGCATGGAGGAGTTGATTGGCAACTTGATGACATATGAGCTTGAGCTAAAAGCAAAGGAAGAACGCAACAACTCCGAACCAAAGAAGAAGACGATTGCCTTAAAGAGCAAAGAAGAGAGCGATAAAGAAGAAGAAGATCCAACTGAAGAGCTTGCAATGGCTGTCAATAATCTTAGAAAATGGTCAAGATTCAAGCCACGCAAGAAGAAAACAAATGGTAATAGGTCAAAAGATTCCGACAATTCCGATAATGAATCGACGTGCTTTAACTGCAACAAGCCTGGCCACTTCAAACAACAATGCCCACTTCTCAAATACAACCAAGGAAAGACAAAGAAGAAGAAGGCCTTTGCAGCGACTTGGGATGATGAAGAAGGAGAGGAAGTTTCGAATAGTAGCTCAGATGAGGCTAACTTGTGTCTTATGGAAAAAATAGATTCAGAAGCAAGCTCAGAAGAATCTAATGAGGTAGGTGACTATTCTTATAAAGATCTTGTTTTTATGTGTCTTGATCTTACTAAAGAAGTTGATGCTCTTGAATCTAAAATTGAAAAACTGAAATCTGATAGGAGAGAACTTGCTCGTGAAATTTTTAGGTTAGAAACTGAACTTGAAAATATTCAAAACCTAGAATGTAAAAGATGTAAAGTTTTAGATTCAGAATTATCAAGACTTAAGAATAGCTTTGAAAATCTTGAAAAAGAAAACTTGAGTCTTAAGGAAACCATTGACACTAGGAAAAAGGATTTTATAAATAGATGCACCTCACTTGTCACTGAAAACACAACACTAAAAACCAAAGTCCAAAATCTTGAGAAATCTCTGAATAACTTTTCAAGAGGCGAAAAATCTTTCAACATGCTATTGGGAAAACAAATTTTTGCTAACAACAGAAAAGGACTAGGCTTTGGGAAAAACAAGTTGAGGATAATGCAAAAGGGAAGAGTGTCTTTGATAGATGTGAAATAATTGAACATCGTTTTGAAAATTGTAGGCATAGGAACAAGAACACAAAATTTATATAAGTTTGGGTTCCTAAGAATTCTACAAACAAATTACATGTCTAATGGAACAAGAATGAAAGGACTAAACAAGTTTGGGTTCCAAAGGGTCTCACAGTGCTTCAGCCACTAACAATCATGGACCTATAAAAACAAATAGGTCACAAAAATCTTTCATCGTGTAGGTATGGTGGCAGGCTAAGGAACAACAATAGTGTTTTCTGGATTTTGGCTATTCCAAAAACACAACGGGCAACAAAGCAAAAGTTCCTTAGCATAGTACAAAGGTGACAGAATCACAATGGGCAACCACGATAAATTGTCGTAAAGGTAAAACAGGTGAAGGTATATTAAATGTGATAATCTGCACCGTATTCTGAATGAAATCAGCCAATATTGAGATGTTGTAAAGATGACTTGTTGGACATCGTTGGCCAATTATATTGATGCTAAAAACACCATTCTTTGAATTACTTCATACATATTTGTTTGGATTAAACATAGTGTTTTGTTGGATGATAATATTGGCTAACTCTATATTCACGATCTTCTGATTATTTACATGGCTCCAATCAAAATTCAAGAGAATGTCATTTAAAATGCTGTGAAAAATTGAGTTTGAAATTTTTGATGCACACTTCATGGTCTGGTTTATCAATTTTAGTTAGTGATATTTTGGAGTGAAAAAGAAATTCAGATGTAGATTACACTGGTAATCTAGTTGATAGAAAAATTACTGGTTGAACGTGATTTTTGAGACATTTAGTAACTGCATCGTTTTCAAGGAAAATATCTGCATATTTTTCATTTCAAATAATTTTCAAATAACAGAAAATTTTCTCATATAACCTCCTCGAGAAAATCATTTTTGACCATATTTTCATATTAGTCATTTTTATTTGATTTTAAATGACAAATTTTGACTAATCTAACTCCCTAATAATTATCGAAAAGATAAATAGTGATTGGAAAAAGTGATGAGTGTTGATATTTTTCATACATTACTCAAGAGAGTATATTTTAGAAAAATTTCTTTAGAAATTCAAACAAGAGTTATAAAACTTTTTGTTGGGTAAAGATTCCATGACCATTTCTATATTTATCATATTTCTATCGACCATTGTTTATCAAAACTTAATTATAGTTGGTCGATATGTGGTACTATAATCAGGGATCATTTGTTTTTCATTTCATATTTTTTTGTAAAAATAAATAAATATCCAAAGTATTCACTCTCATTTAAAATTCCTCACGGTTATGCATGAGTGAATTACTTGGATTTTTGAATATGTGCTTCCATGCTCATTTAAAAGTCCTTACGGTTATGCATGTATGGAACGCATATCAAAATTAATTGATTAAATAGACAAGTTGATTCTAATCCCATTTAAAAGTCCTCACGGTCATGCATGGTTAGAAGATACTTGATTTCATTTTTTAAATTAAATTGAAATACTACTAATCTCATTTAAAAGTCCTAACGGTTATGCATGATTAGTAGATATTCAAATTCCTGATATAAATGTACCACAAGTTGATACAATCGTATGATTTTATATTAGAACATCATTTCCATTCTTTCTAAAAGTGGAATATGCGCCTAACAAGGGTAGTTATGATTTTTGTTTGATTTTTATTGAAGTATAATATTTATATTCAATTTGAGTTTAATGTTGGATTAATATTGATCACTTAATCTCTATTTTTCTCTAACACTATTATTCTTTTACTGATAACAAAAGGGGGAGAGAAAAGTTAAGATTTTGTCAAATAGAATCAAGCAAAGGTCAAATAATTTTCCATTTGCATCTAGGCTCATTTATATATTTCTATTTGTATGCATATATGTAGGGGGAGCATCATGTAGAGAGGAAGCATTTAATAAGGGGAGCAATTAGAGTATACCATTGATCAAATACATTTAACACGGTCAAAATCTTAAATATATATTTGTTATCATCAAAAGGGGGAGATTGTATGAATATGCGCTTATATGTTTTTGTTTGATGATAAAAATTTCATTTAAATGTATTTGGTAATGTACTATTTTGTTTTTCATAGATTAAATAAATATTTGTTGAATAAAATAAATTACACAGAATTTGAATTCAAACAGATATTT
Organism: Allium cepa; assembly: GCA_030765085.1. Lineage (NCBI taxonomy): Eukaryota > Viridiplantae > Streptophyta > Magnoliopsida > Asparagales > Amaryllidaceae > Allium > Allium cepa. The sequence continues at coordinate 400,371,753 of CM060939.1, read as the reverse complement.
TATTCAAAAAAATATTTATTACAATCTTGAATAGTACAAATTCAAGCTCTCACTATACATATACAATTTTGATTTCATCACAATTATTTTTACATAATTTCCTCACTACATATCACTCACACTCGTAGTTTATCTCCAACTGCATTCCAGTTTTGAATCCAGCATCTGAGAAATCTGCAAAAATATTCACTAACGCAGTAAATTTGAAAAAGAAATATTTTTGCAATATAAAATGAAATATGATTTTTGAAAAATATTATTTGCCTCAGTTATTTGGGTTGTTCGTCATCATTTATATTTGAATTCAGCACACACGAACAGTGTGACATGCACAGTGTATCACTGTACATGCCACAAGGCCGTGCACATCGATATACACTTGATAATGCTACAGGGACAGGTGAGCACAGGTCAAACCCAAATGAAAAGCCGGGTTCAACTCACGTGCAATATATTTAAAATCACGACACGAGCACAAGGTCAAACCCGAGTTTTGAAACTGGGTTCAACACAATGCACAAAAAAACTGAAGCATGGCAGATCATTAATTAAACAGCTCAAGCAGCAATGGAAAACATGCATGCAACATGGAATGCAAATGCAAGGCCAATGCAGACCAACCAAATGAAGTACCAGAGACTTAGTGCAACAGTGTACACAAGTGAAACCAGGAAAATCATGACATCAAGTAAACAAATGAAGTCAGCAACTTCAAACTGCTTATATACACAAACATGGTCAGACACACTTCAATAGTGCAGACCAACCAGAAATTCAAGGCAACAGAGACCAAGTTCATATGCACAGTGCAAGATCACAAAGAAATGCCACCAAGCAAACAAAGACCAGAAAGTAGCAAGCTGAATCAACACAGCAACTGAAAGACCACAAGTGTACAACAACTACAAGGCATAGCAACTACACAGCCCCATGAACAAGACACAAAAAACTTCACAAGGGCAGTGGACAGTACAAGCAAAAAAAATGCAATAGTGACCAACCAGAAGTTCAAGGCAGTAGTGTGCATGAATACAACTACAGGTAAAAGGCCAGAAACTACAATATCAAGTGCAAGTGCAAATGACCAGAGCTCAACATACATGAAGTAATGCAATGCCCAAAGACCAAGTCGAAGTCGAACTGTTGTTAACAGTTCTAAGTATCTGACAACAATATGACAATGCAAACATGAAATGAATGCAACAACAAACTCAGTGAAGACCGCAACTCAAATGTAACAGGCAGATTTAAAGAAATGAAACAATACATGATGAATTGGATCAACACAGTCAAGTCAAATGTGACAAGTTGAAGCAGTAGCTCAACAAGCAGTGCAGTAATGGGTGAACAAAACACAATGAACAACTACCAGAAACCATCACACTTGTTACACATATACAAGCAACTGAAGTGCAACCACAAATGTTCACTGACTCGAAGGAGCAAACATATAGAACAAAGGATAGTGCAAAGTGCAGACTTGATGAAAAAAGTTCACAAGTGCAGCCAAATATATACAAGTGCAGACAACAGGGCTCAAAACACAAGTCACAAAAGTTCAAGTGAAGCAAGTACAGATTAAACCAAAGCAGAGATTACAATATCAAGTGAAAGTGCACATATGTACAAAATCCAGGCAACGATGACCACAAACTTAACAATGCATGAAAGCAGTGACTAAATGCAAACAAACCAATGAATGACCAAGTGCATCAGGAATATGCAATCATCTCGAGATTATAGTACTACAGAAAGCATGTGCAAGGGTCAAACAAATGGAATGCAACAATAATATCAATATACTGTGAACAGTGCAGTAGTGGGTATGCAAGCACTACACAGTAGCAACATGCAGTCGCAAGTAGCCATGCTACAGAATATACAATGAAGACAGTGGTTGATGTTGAGAAACAATCAGAAAATGTAAAGTCGAAATCATGGAAGGATGCTAAAGACAAGTCAGAGAAATTCACGAAAAAAAACTTAAATTCAAGTGCATATCTTTGAAATAGTCAAAGAAAATTAAAAAGGGAAAGTTTCTGCCGTTTGACACAAGAAGGATCGAACGTTCTCAAGTTAAAGCCGTGAGTATCAAGTCTAAAAAATATATCAGGAAAGTCGTGCGCATCAGGAAATCACAATTTAGGAAAGTATCAAATTAATACGAGAAAAATCAAGTGTCTCGAATTCATATAAATATTCACCCAACAAATTCATCATTGGCAATCGAGTGCGCAACAAGAACAAGTGATAATTCAAGCAAATTAAACCAGCAAAGAGAATACATACCGCAACAACGAACTCGATCAACAGAGGAGCAATGCAAACCAGAGAATCAACATAAGCGTGCTCCAGAAAAGCCCCAATTTGGATCGAAGAATGAAGCCCTAATTTAGTGGCAAAGAGGATCGGCCGCTATTTTACAGTAGCAAAGGAAAAGGGAACGAAGCCCTAATTCAGAACGAACAAAGAATACAACAGAGGCTGCCATTTTTCCTTCACAAACGAAAGAAAGTGGATCGGGTTAAAAAAAAAAATTGGGCCGGCTTGTTTTATTTTTAAAGAGGGCTTTAGTTTATTTCAAATAGGGTTTTTTATTTGAGAAAAAATTATGGAGTCAAGTTTGTATTTTAATTTTTGTTCCTGCTTTCGATTTTGAAGTCTGTTTTTTCTTTTCGAGTCAAAATATTGGTAAATCACCACCTAGGTTGTAGGTAGTGTCAGATTGTCTAGTTAGAATTAGTTCGGTGAGCAGGGTGCGAGTTTGCAAAACTCTATAGGCGGGAGCAAGGGTTTGCGAGTTTGCAAAACTCTATAGGCGGGAGCAGGGGGTGCGAGTCTATTAGAGTGTTTGTAAGCGGGAGCAGGGTTTGCGAGTCTGTTAGAGTGTTTGTAAGCGGGATACTGTTTAATTCTAATAGAAATCTGGGAATCCAGCAGTAGGCAAGGGTTGCCGAAGCTGGGTAAATTTTGTATGTGATTTACTTTTTAGCATATTTATTTCTGCAGTTTGTTTTTGTGTTTAAATCGAGAAAATTTGCTATAACCCTATTCACCCCCCTCCTCTAGGGTTAATCTAGATCCTACAGCGGGTGTCGCGAGTTTACATGTGTAAGCGTGTGACTACTTAATTTCTAGTAGAAACCTTGGAGGCAGCACGTAGGCAGGGTTTTACTGAAGCTGGGTAAATTCTGTGTCATTCTATTTCTGCATTTTATTCTGCTATCTATGCTGCTATTATTCTGTGTTGAAATTGTTTTAAAAGCTTCCGCAATTAACTTTCATATTTAATACTGGCACCCTATTCACCCCCTAGGGTGAAATCGATCCTACAGTAGCATTATTACACATTGTCATCTTCTTCTTCAATTTATTGATTCTTCTCTAATATCACTTCACTCATGTTGAACTTGAAATCATTGCTACCACCAGAGCCACCCTTCACCATCCATACTCGTTGCCTCTACAGTGTCAAAGCACTTCAAATTCGCGCTTTCTCCAAAACCCTATCCAATCACCATTGCATTCACCTAAGTTACCGTCGCCAACACCGAGATTTGCCGCACCATTGCTAACATCTGTAACAGGATTTCACCAACTGTAGTTGAAAAACAAACTTCGACATTGTTGTGTCTTCTTTCACATTGTACGTATACTTTAAAAAGTCATACTACCAACACTTAAAATCTTCAAATTAAATGCTCATGAGGTTATAGAAAATAATAAAAAACCACATATTGACATTGAGTTGAATGAATAGAGATAATATTGAGTAAATTTGAAAGAAGTATACAATTAGAATATATACAGAGATAGGGTTATAAAGTTAAGATATATTGAGTTAAACAATCTAGAAAAGATTGAAGATATTTATTATGTAATTAGGGATGTAATTAAAGAGTTGTAATTGTTCAAAAAACTTACAGTTGAGTTGAAGAGAAGTGATCAATGGAGCGAAGAGGTGCAACCAAAGAGAAGAACATATGATCAAACATTGCATGGTACTAGTTTTATGACAATAACCGGGCCATTGGTTTTGCTATAACTGGTAGGTCGATTATGCCATAATCGATTGACTGGTTATGGTTCCCATTTATTCTGTTGTATGCATTATATTTTTTCCTATTTCCCTCCTTTTATTCCCTCAAAAATATCACACGGTATTTAGAAGGCTATGCAAAAATTAGGAGTGATCAAAGATCATTTGTGGAGTTTTAAAAAATTTATACTAAAAAGATTGGAAAATGTCTTAAAGTAAAATCATACACTCTTTTAAATTTTTGATCAATTTTTTAGTATTCTTTTTCATCTCCATTTGATTTGTTGACTCCAATGTATATCCCTAAATCCTTGTACTTCACTCCAGTGTCTTGTAAATACATGTTATAATTTCCTATAAATACTCACTAGAATACATTTCATAAACATAATCAAAACACAAATTCTCCCCAATTTTGATGTTTACAACAACTATAATATTACTCCCTTGGTCTTAATACTCTGCCGTATCGTTACACTCCAATTTTTCTCTCCCTTTGTTATTGACAAAAAGGGATAAAAATGAGAAGGTAATAATATATCAGAAATATCTGATAGTAAAAAAATGCAACATGGTCTCAAAACGTACCATTATATGTTTACTCATATACCTTGAGTTCCTCGTAGCAAACATGTCCGACTCGAAGTTTATTTTTCCCATAAACTCTTAATACTCATTTTGAGTAGGATGAAAAAGCAGTTTATGTTTTGGACGATAGAGTTGACGAATGACGAGCAGGAGGCTTCCGAAGATATTAGTTATTTTTTTTTCGCTTCACTATTTGAAAGTTAGTATATGTTTGTAAGTGTGATAAACCCTATATTTTGGGAGTAATCATACGTACTACATGTTTATAATATATATGATCCTTTCCTTATAAGATACTTTTGTTCTGTTCTTTCTTTTTGTTCTTTATTTTCTTGTACCCCAACAATCTGTCTTTCAAACATTTAAATGATCGACACATGAATACCTAAGATGTATTTGATGGCGTCTTTATGTTTCAGAAAGGTGTTATTATAACATTTATAACTTATTTTTAATTTATATTTATTTCGATTAAAAAGAAAATTTTAATTTGTATCTATAACTTTTATAAATTTATGATTTATTTAAATTTGATATTTGAATCAACCTAAGCCGCAAAAAATTGTAAGCCATACATCGGGTATACCGTAGAGAAAGATCGCCTTGATGAGAAAGTCAAGGGCCTAGAGTATGAGGTTTTTGGTTCATAGGAACGTTTCTTAGTCAAAATAACATTGTCTTTGGCTAAACACATTTTCTTAGACAACCATCTTACTGGAATTTTCATAAAATTTACCATGATGGTTGGCCATTTATTCATAATAACACGTAAAGGCATTGATACCATTACTTAATCTAGAGGATCATGCAGTAGAGTAAAACAGTAGATTTTAGAAAAATATCTTTGATAAATTTACTCAATGTACAATTTTGTGCAATTGTGAATGTACAATTAAATCATACTTGATATAAATTTAGTATTATCATTTGAAAATTATTTTAAATAATAATTTAATTATTTGAATGTGAGTATCAGTATATTCAACATTCATATCATCTTAACTCTATATGTATATAATTATATGACGATGAATATATATGTATACATATCTTGTAATTCACACACACTTAGTAGGATTTATAATTATATATATACACACACAAAAGCATACACATACACATACACACAAACACACACACAAACACATACAAATACACACACACATGTATAATGTACATAAATATTTTTTAACCAAACATATACTAATTTATATATGTACGTATTATAATAGTTATAAAAATATTAATCTAATTTATATATAATATAATACATATTTCTAATTATTTAACATATTATTTAAATAGATTTCACTAACTATAAATCTATGGAAAAAATAGATCCTCTTAATTTGCTGGGAGAGGGGAGCCTCTATTAATTTAAAGTTCAAATAGTACTAATGTTTGAATAAATAATATATATTATCATAAATATAAATATTATATTATATTTTTAGTTTTAATAAAATATGTTGTTAGTATTTATTTTAAACACCAGATGATATATAAATATAATTAAATCTTTTCGAGCGTTCATAAATTCAATTTTTTAAATTCCATACATATAAAATTATATGTACCCACATACATATATATGTATGTTTATGTATTGTTATATTTATATATATGTACATATGGATATATATTTAATTTTATATGTTCAAATAAATTAATATATATGCAAATATAAATCCATTTTCAATTTTTAAATTAAAATAAATCTTACATTCATATATAATTATATATGAATCTATATAATATTATATATAATTTATATAACAAATATACATAAAATATAGATTATATAATATTATTTAATTAATATATTAAGTCAGTTGAATATATATAAATAATATTTATATTTAAGAAATTTGATTTTTATATTATAGTTGAAAATCTTAGGGTGAGGTGACATAAATAAAATTAAGATTAGGATTTCGCTCAACGATATTGCCTAATTTTACACGTTGGAATTATAGATCAACCCTTAAAAACTCTTTTTCGATTCTAGTTATGATTTGCAAGACCTAGCTTGAAGTATTCTAATAAAGGAGAAGAAGAAGAGAACCTCTCTCTTCAGATTGGGTTGGAATATTGAGGAATAGTGTAACAAGAATGTGATCCCTAGGTCTATTTATAGTGAAGAGAAAAATATCTTATACTTTCTTTATTTTCTCCACTTTGACCAAAAATATTTGACCCCGCTTTATCCACTTATAGGGCCTGCCATAATTAATAGTGCTAACATGCCTTTTGGCAAGGCATCATACAGGGGGATTTAACCTAATCAACTGCATGATTGTCGAGGTTGAAATACTATAGGTTCAACTCGACTAGATGGATATACGATCAATCACAGATGATAAACATGATTATAAAGCCGAGATTCAGCATAGTCGATAGACAAAAGGCATGAGATACATGAAATATGAGTTTCGACAAAATTCGAGTCATTTCGGGTTGTTTGAATTTTTCCTCAAGTCATAATTGTATTTTTTTGGGTTTCACCTAGGATCGTTCCGGTCAAAGAAGGCTTTACTTTGGGTCAATAGGGATCGGCATGTTTTGGACAGGTCGGTGTTTATTTCAGGTCGGCAGGCTGCTTACTTCAGGTCACTACCCGGGTCACTTGGGATCGGCATATTGTTATGGGGTCGGCTAGTACAAAGGGATCGACATCTTCAAAGAACTCGGGTCGGCATTGGGAGAAACTTGGGTCGGCACTTGGAATGACTTGGGTTGGCATCAAGGTAGGATCGGCACAAAAGCTTGGAAGATGGGGTCGGCAATATCTTGCTTCGAGTCACTTGTAGTTTTACTTCAGATTTTCACTTAGGTTCCTTCGGTTTAGAGAAGGCATTTCTTCGAGTCACATAGGATCAACATAATCTAGAGGGTTTGATGCTACTTGGGGTCGGCAGGCTACTTGCTTGGGGTCAGCCGGCTACTTACTTGGAGTCGGTAGGTATAAATCTTCGGGTCAGCAAATCACTAAGGGGTCAGCATCTTTGAGAGGTCGGCATGTTTTTGGTTGCTTGGGGTCGGTAATTGACATACTCTAGGTCGGCCTTGGGTAATCAGGTCGGCATAAAGGCTATGGGGTCGGCATGTTTTCTACTTCGAGTTCTGGCACGAGTTACTCCGAGTCTCTGCTCAACCTGCTTCGGGTCATGACTCGAGTCACTTGGGGTTGGCATGTTTTCTACTTGAAGTCACATTGCAATCTGCTTGGGGTCAAAATGGACGCCACTTCAGGTCACGACCCGGGTCACTTAGGGTTGGTATGTTTTATACTTCAGGAAATCAGTGGTCGACAATATGGACTTGACTATGGTTTTGGTCGGCCCATATCACCCAATAGGCCTAGTAACTTAGATTTTGCATATAAATACAGCAGACGGGGATTCAAAAAAGAAGATTCTCGTTCTGTTCTTCCATAACTTCTTCTACAAAGGCTGTTCAAGTTATTCTGCCATTTTTTGTTTTAAAAAACTTAGGATTGTAACTTTAATCAATTCTCTAATCAATAAAAGAAAATCTCTGGAATGAACATAGGCCGAAGTTAGCCGAACCACTATAAATCCTGTGTTATTTTACTGCTATCTTTTTAATTTTTAATTGTTCTTCATATTTACACTCTCTACATGCATTCTATCTGTGATCTGTAACCATGAATCGGTGACATTTGGGTGTTAACGGAAAATTTTGATGCTAACGTTTGGTGCTTTCACTGAGAAAGCTAGCATTTAGGGATTCTGAAGCTTTGATTTTGGATTTAAAGGCTTATGAACTCGGATTCTTGGGAAACTACGTCAAAGAAATCAACAAGTAGACAAAAAGCGAAAATGAGTCATCATGAAGGAAGTCAGGAGGCTTCCTTAGGAGCTAATCAGACCTCAGTTTTCATCACCAGAGATGAGATGGAGATGATGATGGATGTTGTGCAGGAAGGATGCTGAAGAGATAGGAGGATACGATGCAGAGCCTACTCCGGCAGATTGGATAGGCTGGAGCGCAGAACCAAGAAAAAAGAGGCAAGTAGGATGTTAGATGGAGCTATGGATTTTGACATGGAACATAATTTAGATGCATGCTTGGAAGAGGACGATCTAGGATTCCCTTGTGGACTCGGGGGAAGGATGGGATTGGTGGATGGAAACAACCTATGGATGTTGGAATAGCTGGAAATTGGTACCCAGGATTTGGAACGGAGATTAGCTGGCTTGGACATAGATTGGAACAGCCGGAGCCAAACCCCGACCAAGGTTAATGGATTGGCACAACTACTTATGGAACTGGGGACATGGATTTAGATGGCTTTGTTTGAAAACAGATAGCAGTGATGGAGCAGGAGCAGCTATCGTCCGTCGCAAATCGAAGCAAGCTCGGTTCAAAGGCACAGGTCATCAACTAATCAAGATGGTATGGAATAAGTAGCAAACTCTGGGCAGACAGCGAAGTCACTTACTCATGTACGTGGACAAAGATAGCCTCTAGGAATGCTATGAGATGATGATAAACCATGATGCTCTAGTTTGTGAAATCTACCTTTTCTTTCAGATTTGGATATTGTTTTTTTCTAGTTTGGTTTTGGAGTTTGGTTTGTACTCCTGGTTTTTTGGTTTCTGGTTTGGATTTTGGTTTAGATGCTTGCCTTTTGGTTTGAATTTTGGTTTGGATTTTGGTTTGGATTTTTTATATGGATTTCTAGTTTTTTGGTTTGATTTGGATTTCGGATTGCATTTTGATTGGATTTTCCTCAAGTGTTTGGTAAAAAAGTCGTTGAGTATGGACTATGCTCAACGAACCCGAAATATATAAGTCTTCGACCGGAGAGTCGAGGCTGGAGAATATAAAAGTCCTCGACCGATGAATCGAGGCCGAAGAATAAAGGTCCTCGACTGGAGAGTCGAGGCTCGAGAATAGAAATCCTCGACCGAAGGGTCGAGGCCGGATTAGAATATGGACCCAGTGAGGTCCCGGATATAAATTATAAGACTCGGTGAGGTCCGGTTTTAGATATAGACCCAGCGAGATTTTAGATTTGGACATGGACCCGACGAGGTCCCGACTTTAGATAGGACCGGGTGAGGTTTCGAATATGGATTATAGGACTCAGCGAGGTCCCGGCTTTGGATCGGACTCGACAAGGTCCCGAATATGGATTATAGGACCTAGCAAGGTCCTGACTTTGGATATGGACCCGGCGTGTTCCAAAGTATGGATTATAAGAACCGACGAGATCCCGGATTTCGATAAGGACCCGGTGAGGTCCCGGCTATGGATTATAGGACCCGACGAGGTCTCAGATATGGATAATAAGACCAGGCGAGGTCCCGACTTTGGATTTGGACCCGGCGAGGTCATGATTTGGATTACAGGACCCGAGAGGTCCCGAACTCGAAAAAAACGACCTGAAGAGACTGTGGATTTATTTAATGGATTTGGGATGAATTCGAAATTGGATATCGACTTAGAATAGTCATGGATTTTGTTAATGATCCGGAGAGATCGAGGAATCGGTTTGGCAAAGGATTGGATTCAAGGTTGAGTATGGCGATCAATGGATTATGGACTTTGGATTTTGGACCTATGGCGGTACAAAACATGCCTTTCGGTTGCAAGGCATGTTTTGGGAGGGCAAAGTGTTAACCCACCTTTTGGAAAGGCAGCTTACATTTAGATTTAACCCAATCGACTACACGATTGTCGAGGTTGGAATACTATGGGTTCGACTCTACTGGATGGATAGATAATCAATCACGGATGATAAACATGATTATGAAGCTAGGATTAGGCATAGCCGATGGACAAAAGGCATAGGATACTTAAAATATGAGTTTCGAAAAAAATCATGTCATTTCGGGTTGTTTGGATTTTGTTTCGAGTCATAATTGGATTTTCTCCAGGTTTTCACCTAGATTCCTTCGGGTCAGAGAGGGCTTTGCTTCGGTTCAATAGGGATCGGCATGTTTTGGAGGGGTCGGTGTTTACTTCGGGTGGCAGGCTGTTTACTTCGGGTCACTATCTGGGTCACTTGGGGTCGGCATATTATTATGGGGTCGGCTAGTACAAAGGGATCGGCATCTTCAAAGAAGGTTGGCACAGGGAGAAACTCGAATCGGCACTTGGAATGACTCGGGTCGACAACAAGTGGGATTGACATAAAAGCTTGGAAGATGGGGTCGGCAATATCTTACTGCGAGCCACTTGTAGGTTTACTTCGGGTTTTCACCTAGGTTCCTTCGGTTCAGAGAAGGCTTTTCTTCGGGTCACATGGGATCGACATAATCTAAAGGGTTCGGTGCTACTTGGGGTCGGCAGGCTACTTACTTGGGATCGGCAGGTTACTTACTTGGGATCGACAGGTACAAATCTTCAGGTTGGCATATCACTAAGGGGATGACATCTTTGAGAGGTCGGCATGTTTATGGTTGCCTGGGGTTAGTAATTGAGATACTCTAAGTCTGCCTTGGGGAATCAGGTCGGCATAAGGCTATGTGGTTGGCATGTTTCCTACTTTGAGTTCTGGCACAAGTTACACCGAGTAACTGCTCAACCTGCTTCGGGTCATGACTCGGGTCACTTGGGGTCGGCATGTTTGGATTCTTAGGTCGGCATGTTTTCTAGTTGGAGTAACATTGCAATCTGCTTCGGGTCAAAATGGACGCTGCTTTGGGTCACAACCCGGGTCACTTGGGGTCGGTATGTTTTATACTCTAGGAAATCAGTGGTCAACAGTATGGACTCGACTATGGTTTCGATGGGCCTGTATCGCTCAGGAAGCCCAGTAACCTAGATTTTGCCTATAAATACAGCAGACGGGACTTCAGAAAAGGGGATTCTCATTCTATTCTTCCATAAATTCTTCTATAAAGGCTGTTCAAGTTACTCTACCATTTTTTGTTTTAAAAAAATTGGGATTATAACTATGATCAATTATCTAATCAATAAAAATGAAATTTCTGGAGTGGACGTAGGACGGAGTTAGCCAAACTATTATAAATCCTGTGTTATTACTGCTTTCTTTTTAATTTTTTATTGTTCTGCATATTTATACTCTCTACACACATTCTATTTGTGATCTGTAACTGTGAATTGGTGCTTTCAGCGGCGTTTGGGTGTTAGTGGCCAATTTTGGTGCTAAAAAATAATATATATATATATATATTATTTAATTCATGGAACGCAATATATACATTATAAATTTTATATTAGACCTTTTAATTAATTAAATTATCCCTTTAAATTAAAATCAAATATATATACAGCAAGTATATAGATTTAATCGATTAATTTTGGTAATCTAAAAATTGAATTATTCACACACACATACACATACCCACAAAAACTATATATCTTTATATAAATTATCTTTATGCTAATTTGTAACAGTTCGGATTTATTATATTATAGTATTTAGGTCGATCGCAACAATTCTTTGTTGTGTGACTTATAGGTGCAACTTCAGTCCATAGTGAATATTTAAACTATTTAGTTGTCAAATATTATGCAAACTTTGTTGAGCAACGAATAATATCCTTATTTAATAGCGAAGTTAAGCTACGAAGTTAATTAGTGCAATCGATAATAAGTATTAATTATCTGAATTTGTTCTAGCCAAAGATGTCTAACATCGAATCAAAATTCAATTATAATGACACTAACTGTTATATTGAAGGAGATGAATTCTCTCTTGAGTGGTGTTTCACCCGTATATCCAATTCTATACCTAACTGTGGGTCATATCATATTATTGACCATCATCAAAGTAGGGCTTTAATATATACGATCCATAAGAATCTCAAGTCAAAAGACCACTGCACATCATTACGTGAGATCCTTTATTTTGACTTAGATAATCTAACCTATTTAAGACTCTCCGAGAGTCATTTTGTAATTGATTAAAAAACAAAAAGTATGTTACCCATTAATGTCCCCAATGGTAATCAATAAACCACTGTTCATCATATGGAGAGCATCATGTACACCAGTCTTGCGGATGAATCCATATCTTTCTCGAATCACCTTGACTACGAATACTTAACGAAGTATTTCTTGATACTACTATAAATCGCACATACGTGCATCTATGGTAATATTTCATTTTTTTAAATAAAAATTTAGTGGACGGATGTACAATATGAGTGCAAAATCTTTGGTGGTCATACCCTTTTATTTCAAACAGTTTTGTTGATTGTGTTGGTTGCAAATTGATAGTGGAATGCTGTTGATGGGAAGTCGAAAATGACGGTGGTTGAGGTTGCAAACGTATGATGAGATTCCCTTAATAGACGAAGGAAGTTTTTAGATTTCCAAAAGTCGCCATGAAAATTGTATCCATTGAGTTCTCTTTATTAATAGTAGAGATATATCATTTCATTACTCATGATTACGAGCACATCCATAATTTTAATCGATTAAACTGTTACTCGTAACGATTTATTATTATATGTATGAAATATAATCATCAACATTTAATTAAAATATAGGCACGCACAATAGGAACTGAAATTAAAGAAACATAATTTAATTTCGACCAAGATTTATACATAAGAGTTAAGGGTTTATGTACTCATAATTACATGATTGCCCCTAGGACACACCTTTAAATCTATCAACTATCCTATGTCCTCCCTAGATCTATTATTTCCCTATGCCTATTATATCCCTATGGCTTCCCTATGTGTAATGACCTATAATTTTCGATAATTGAAAATAAATAATTTAATAAGATTGCGAGTTAATAATGGGAGAAATAAAAAAATTGGTGAATTATTAATGAAATAATAATTAGAATGGAAGGTAATAATGTTAATTTAAGTCAATTATTAACAATTTGAATCAAAGTTCAATTAATTGAAATGATTTAAATGTTATACTTGGGAAAAAATTGAATATAAGAAAAAATGTAAATATTGAATTAATTAATGAAATAATATATAATTTATGGTAATTGAATAAAACCAATGTTGTGTGAGTAATTATGACATTTATTGTAAATGATAAACTTACAAATCTTACTAAATATAGAAATGGCGACAATTGTTATATATTACCAATTTATCTAATCGATTACAAATAAATGTTACATTAATGTGAGTTAAGACAATAATTGAAAATTGTAAATGTGATAAAGGTGTAGAAATTTTAATTACATTTATAAGGCAATAATTGATGTAATATAAAGAGTGAAACAAAAACAAATTAATTTGTTGAGATTTTTAAATTATAATAAAATTGACAAAAAATTGATATAATGAAAATATGGTTGTTAATACAAATAAGAGATGAGAAACAATTATTTAGTAATAAATGTGTAATTACCGTTTGTATCCATAGTGCATAAATATGTTTAAATTACTATTAGATAGGAAATAATTGTTCTACTTCTCATTACATTCATTTAGTCCATTTTGAAACTTAATCAACTGAAATTAATATAATTGAAAATTTTCAATTAATAGGAGAGAGAATGATAAATTGTAAATTAAAAAGTGTAATTAAAAGTAGCTTATGTTTTGTGAAAATATAATGAAAGTTTGATTTAATGAAATGAATATTTGCATCAAATAAAATGAATGTTTCATTTGTGAATGTAGGTTTAATTTCATTAAAATAAAGAATAGAATAATTGATTTTAAAGGAAGAAATATATGTTTATTGAACTGTGTTTTGGCTTACAAATTGAATAAAAGAATAGGAAAATAATATATTTCAAAGTAATTTATTACTTTTGTGTATAAACAACAAATTTATAAACGTGTTTAAATAAACAATTGTTCTATTTTTCAACCATTTTAGTTGTCTGTTTTGAAATTTAACTTTGTAAGTAATTACAATTAATGTAACTCAAATATATCAATTAAAAGGAATGAAAACGTTGATTGCAATTAATAGATTTAATATAAAAAATGCACGTTTTATGTTAAAAAAATGGTGTTTTAATGGATATAAAACCAAATTGAACTTTTTCATTTTTAAGGTAAGTTTAACATTTTTTTATTATACATAGATAAAAACCTAAATGCGTACAAATTTGAATATTATTTGAGTTAATGAAGTTAATTTGGTTACGTTTCAGAAAAATTAAATTTCAAAAGGTTGTGTGATGTACATGGTCCCTTCATTTCTTCTGTTATTAATTGTTGCATGAACATTTTAAAATAGTTACCTTATTATTAACACTTAATATATTCATTTCTCCTTCTGTTTAATACCTGAGCCTAGACTTTTAGGTTGTATTTAGTTCTTGCCACTTCATTTTCAGGTATACAAAATTTTACTTTACTTTGGTTTGCAAACTTTTCCGTTTCTACATACATTTCCTTATGCATTATTAATGCCTGAAGCTTTCAAAATAAATTGTAACATTTATTTTTGTCTCTCCACCTTCAAATCCTAATTATAAATAACCTGCAGCTTATTTCTTCATTTTCATTTTGTTTCTTCTGACACCTCATATTCAAAAGCTCTTATTCTTGCAAATTCAAAAGCTTTCTTCATGAAACATTTTTTTTTCATTTTTCCGTACATATCCTGTCTTTAACTTAGTTGTTCTTCAATCTTTTCCTGATGCCTTATCTTAAGAAAACCGTAAGTATTAAAATTTGTTTATTTTTTTGCGTATTAATTATTATTTTAATAATATTTCTTATAATATGAATATCTTCTGCATATAAACTTTGATTCACGCGTGACTTCTTCTGTTGGATTCATATTTAAATTCCGCGCAACATGAAATTGATTTAGTTGAATTTGTAGACTGTTGAGTTTTGGGCTTCTATTTGGATTTTTATGGACTAAAATTAAAGGTGAGTGTTCTAACCCACTCATAATTACTAAACTATCTTATGTTAGTTAAATTAAATCTATGATGTGATTTGAAATTATTTGATCGATGTTTGGTATGTTCAAATTGTCTTCTAGTTAAATTTGACTTTTATTGCATTTAATCATCGTTCAATTTAACATTAAATTTTAAATTATCTATTTAATACCTGTTATTGATTATTAGTTATCTATTGATATTTATTGATTGATTTGGATGATGATTGTGATAGATGTTTGATTTGTTGATATTGGATGACTGGATGTTGTATTTTATATGGTTATAACGCTGGAAGTTCCCTATGGGTTGAAATGATGCATACCCGAACGATCTATAGATTAGGGAAAAATTGTTATTGGTTGAAATGATAGACTCGAGAGATTTTATTGATTTTTATTTAATTCAATTTGGGATTGCGGTTTGAAATGATAGATAACCATAAAATTTTAAATTACGGATTGAAATGATAAATATTTGTATCACTTGACCCTACGCTAGAAAATTATATAAGGACGCCGGATTGGTTAAATTAAATGATTTTTGAATCTTTAAATTTTGAATTCAGTTAACTAGTATTTTGAAATGGAAATTGATTTATTTAAACTGAGATATTTTCGAAAGTCCAAGCGTAAATATTGAAATTGGAATTGATTTAATGAATTGCTCAAAGGATTTAAATTGGAATTTCAAAGCTGAGCCGTCGAATACAAATGAATTTATCGTAATTGGGTTACTGAAATGTTTGGGGTATAACTTTGAAATCTAATTTAAATTAATTTATACAATTTAATTTATTTAACTATTTCAGTCAATTAAAACTATTTTAATTTATTTTAATCTACTATAACATATTTAATCCAATTTAATCTATTTTACATACTTTAAACTAATTTAATCTATTTAATCTATTTTAAATTTATTTAATCTATTTTAAATCTATTAAATCTATTTTTAATTTATTTAATCTATTTAAAATATATTTAATATAATTTATATCCATTTAATCAATTATTAATCTATTTAAATCATTTTAAATCTAATTAAATCAAATTTAAATCTATTTTTACTATTTAAACTATTTCAATGTATTTTAAACTATTTTTAAAACTGTTAAAACAATTTATAACTACCTAAACTATTTTCTAAAATTTCAGACTGTGTAAAGAGAAAGTATTTACATTTAAATCCTTGATGATAATACAACCTAAGTTGGATTTTGAAATTGATACCTTTTGTGAAATGACATATTTGAGTAAATGTGGTAATTTTGGGATGAGCATTTAATTAGCCTATCTTATCGATAATTTCATAAGTGAATATGATTTTTAAAAGTGAATATGATTTTAAAGTGAATATAGTTTAGAATTGAATATGATTTCAAAAGAGAAATGATTTGAAATCGAATATGATATTTTGATATAAATTATGAAAAAAAATTGAAATTTAAAAGAACCATCCGGTGTAAAATAAGCATTTAGTTGTTAAAAAGATCGAGATCAGATATTGTCATACACTTTACCAATGCCAAAAACCACTTTAATAACTGTGTATGTAGTGGAGATTCCAGAAATAAAGTATGATGGTTTGGCGAACGATTTCTGTAAAGGTATGACATGACCTTGAATCCCTTGAGTCAGCATAGATGTGACCAAAACAGGAGCCATGTCGGGCCAAGTGAGGTCGCTCCTTCTATCGGGCATACTTCTTCGATACTATATTCTGACTTTATGATTGATTTGGTGGCCACCCTTGATTTTTATTTGGGAGTGTGTCCGAGGTGGACGGTAGTAGCTGCTATGCGTTACCACGAGTCTGGATCCGCAATTGGTATATCTACACGGGATCGAGCTCCATGTTCACATGCACTAGAGCGCCTTCTATGTGTTTGTTTTGTACCATACCTATGGAGTGCCCTCTGATAGCCTCCAATTTACGGAGGAGTTACGGTACTGTGTATACTATGGAAATATATAAAAATGTGTTAAGGAGAATATGGGTAACGCCTTAATGCTATTTTAATACTTTCACTTTACTGTAGACATATTATAATAGTGCATTGTACTACATAGTAGATAGTTTAACGGATCCTTAGGAGATGGGAACCCCAAACATCTCTTAAATTACTACACCCACGTTAGACACTGGATAAGAGATGTCAAACCTCATAAACATTTTTGACGTCGTTACACTCATATTTAACGTGATTTAACTTACATAAGATCTTTTAGTTCTGACTCGAGTGTTTTGTCTTTTCAATTTGCTCGGGTCAGCCTAAGCATTTCAGGGTTGAAGACCTTATTCCTGGAGGACAAAGATGAAGATTATACTATTGTTACCAATTATATATATTCTACTGCATCATGTTATTCCACTACATTTATTTATTTATTCCTGTTATGTAACTCTGATGTTTATGTTGTAAAGAATAATCAAATGTACTTTTTTAAAACAGCTTCATAAACTATTATTTGATATTATATTTTGTCATTCCATTGCGAGATTCTGTAATTGTTTTATTTCTTTCTCCTTTTCTTATCTACCCCATAACAATCTGTCCTTTTGAATGGTTTGAGTCTGGCATGTATGTCTGCTTAAAACGTCCAAAAAGGCAGGTCATTACACTATGACTTCCCAATTCTTTTTTTAAAAGTCTAAAAAGAAAATTTTCCTTATGACTTCCCTTTGTCAACCTGAAGTAATATTTGATGAAGTGTTACTACATTTGACTTTATCCAACACAAACCATAGTAAAATATCATGCACGTCAAACTGACCATGCCAAACAGGTAATATTATGAATGTATATTATCATAAAAAAGTACTAACGAACATGAATGTTAAATAACCATTGTAAACACATATAATATGATGCACATCAAGTCCAAACCACAATACATTTTCTACGAACATATCCAAAGAACATTAAGTCCCACACAAACCATAATACCAAATCATATATATACAACCAAAATATGAATAACTTAAAAAAAGATCCGACCCCATCCTCGCTCCTGCCTTGGCTCATGTAAAAATTCCTACACTGAAAACATATCTTATTTAACGTGCCTCTCAGTTCTACATTTGTAATCTTTGGTACCTCTTCTATAAACTTCTCTATATCATCTGAAACTTCAGACATAACACTGTATGCATTATTTCTATATATTTAGGATTAAATTATAACACCAAGCTAATTTTACTCAAAGTTATTCAATCAATTTTGCACCACTAGGAAAACATAAATTCTCTAGCATAAATATTCAACACCTTTCTGATGCCTTTAGGAGCGGTGTGGGTATGGGGTCGGAAAATTGGTAGAATTTAACAAGGTGTTGGAAAAGTATCAGAAATTATTGATGCCTTTCCCATGCCTTGATTATAATGGCCAATAAATATAATGGAGCTAGAATGATATTGGTGACTTTTTATGCCTTTCCAATGCCATTATAATGGCTAACAAATATTTTTCTTTAATATCAATATAAATACAAGTCATTAGAATGACGTTAGAAAATTCTGAGTGCATTCCAACACCATTTCTATGCTAAGTTCATATTACCAACCCATAATAGACTCGACTTAATTATTCCACCCGTCGACTATTTTAAGATTTACCTAAATAAAAACTTCTACCTCATCATTGTTGCTGGTACAAATTCCACCGACGTTGTAGCCTTCTTTATCATTACCAACATATCAAACTAGCCACCATCAAGTCTGCCTCCATCAAACCCATGCTAACCCTATCTTACATGCATTTTGTTGCCACCATCAAGCCAATCACAGCCATCAAGCCTATCAATCCCACTATCATTGTGCTCAACGTTGTCGTACCCTCTCTTTAATTCTCCAAGTTGATGTGTTTTAACAATTCGTCTTTTTCTCTATTCCAATTATACGCAACTCATGATTTGTAAAACCCAAAAACCGAATAAGATGTGGTGTTGGTCATTGATTGTTGGAAATGGGCCAACCCACAACGGAAGTTATGGGTGAATTTCAAAAAAATTACCTTATTGAATTTTTATTAGGCATATGTGGTCTAAATCATTTAGAACATTTCTAATTTATTTCAAATAAAATCATGTATTCTATTTAAATTTAAATATTTTGTAATATGAAATTAATTTTGATTTTATTTAATTTATATGCACATGCATCATATATATATATACACACAC
Organism: Allium cepa; assembly: GCA_030765085.1. Lineage (NCBI taxonomy): Eukaryota > Viridiplantae > Streptophyta > Magnoliopsida > Asparagales > Amaryllidaceae > Allium > Allium cepa. The sequence goes on along the minus strand of CM060939.1, from coordinate 400,352,117 downwards.
GCATGTGTCTGCGCATATGTATCATAATAATCCGTGAAGGGTATAATATGTTTGTATGTAGATGCTGAGATTTATATCGCAATGGACATATTAGCTCATTATATGTATTTCATGTTGTCTAAATATGTGCACATATATGTTATCCCGCCATTTGGCAAGGCCGTGATACCAAGGAATTGATCGAAAACCAAGGGTCACTCTTCCTGGACATCAAGCATACACAGGTTCGCTATGGATATCGATGAATTTTTTCCGAGTCCAGATTGAGCTACAATTGATAGGACAAGACAAGCAAAGCCATGAAGTCCAACATTTCAAATTTCAAGTCAATCCGAGTTCAAATGCTCATGTTATGATCGATTCAATGTAGAGGAAACGGCCCAGCTTTCGCATCCATCGCTACGGTTGATTTCGTATCCATCATCGAACTTCGGTTCGAATCGATCACGTTTGTATCTATCAGGTTCCAGCAACTTCGTATCCATCGAAGTGCCCCAGTTCATATCGATCAACTTCGTATCCATCGAAGTGACTCAGGTCGTATCGATCAAGTTCGAATCCATCGAAGTGCCTCGGTTCGACTCGATCTCATTCGAATCCATCAGGAAGCCTCGGTTCGACTCAATCTCATTCGAACCCATCGGCTCCCCCTTATTCGAACCCATCGGCATCTCCCAACTTCGTATCCATCGGCAGAAAGCCCACTTCGCATCCATCAACTAAGGCAATGGACACTGCTTTGCATCCATCATAGAAGCCTCTCTTCGTATCCACCAGGCAGCTGTTGTTCGTATCCATCAAAGAAAGGCTTGTTCGTATCCATCGACCATCAGTGGTTCGTGTCCATCAATGACTGCTATTCGAATCCATAGGTGAAACCTATATTCGAATCCATCAAGTCAACAAACCTGGGTGACGTGTCATCCCTCGATACGAACAAGGCGAGATGTATGGAGTTGATGCGGTCAACTCGGAGTAAAGACCGGATCGAGGCAAAGATTGCGCTCCACGTCATCACGAAGGCGCGTGCCACCATTGATTCGAAGCAATCGATTCAAACCAATTGATTCGAACCAAGTAGCCACTGAAAAAGTCCATTTCGTATCGACTATATCTCCCGATCCACTTATCCAAATGCAATAAAATTTTCATAGGAGATTGCCTACATGCCAAGGAGTGTTCCCACCAAATTTTAGCTTGATTGGACATCATCGTGATCGATACGAAATGAATTCATATCGATCACAGATCGACTCGAAATTTTCTGAGATTGGTCGCATGGGCCCACTCACGTGCCATAAAAAGTCTTCCGAGATTTGAGCGAAATATCAGCCTCCTACGCCTATAAATAGAGCCCCAGAGCCTAAAGAAAAAGGATCTTTGGATTATGAAGCGCCGAGACTCTACCGGATTGAGATCTCCATCATTCTACTATTGTTGATTTCGAATTTCCAGTTGTAATTTGCTGTTGATTGCTGTAACCACTTGTAATCATTGAAAGAGAATCAATAAAACACCAAAAAACTTCATAGTGGACGTAGGCAACACACCGAACCACTTTAAATTGCTTGTCTATGCATTTACATTCTTGTTCATTGGATTTTTTGTTAGATAATCCTCATTTTTAATTTATATTCTTCGTTATTATCTCTTCAAAAACTTCCGAAGTGTGTTGTGACCAATTTTGGCACAAACACTTTGGTGCTTTCACTGAGAAAACCTAGATTTTCTCCCACTCGTTGGATCTGTCGTCGATACCGGATTGAATAAATCTAAGAGAGAGATCCAGATCACAAATACAAGTTCCTTTCCTTCTATTTAGATTTGCATAAAGTGTAGGAAAGGAATTCAACCTTCAAGATGGTTAGCACAAGGACCACCTCTAACGCTATCAATCAAGAGGAACAGGATAGACAAAATCTTACGCCACTACATCCCTCTGACCAAGACGCTACCGGACACTCGAAACCATCAGGTCCAGTTACCCGACAAGAGTTTCAGCTGTTGCTCCAAGAGTTGACCCAGAGTCGGCAACACCTAACAGAACAGCTACGCGCTAACGCCGAGCTGACCAATCAGCTGAATTGCCAGAAGCGAAGGAGATCTAGGAGAGACCATGCTTCTCACTCCTCCAGCGAAAGTTCTTCATCTTCTAATTATCATCATCGATCTCCACGACCTCAGCTAGATGGGAGTCACATACAAGCTACTGGATATCAACCGGTAATGACCGTTGGACAACTGAGAGTTGGCCCATCGACCAGTTTCGAGACCGGGCCCTCCTCCCGAGGGGGTACCGCTCCTCACTACACCACAGAATACCGTGCCACGAATGCCGCGGATGAACCAAGGGTCGATGCCCAAAATCAGTCAAACCTGGACCGTCGTCAGAATAGGCGTACCCCAGAACCGTACGTCCTAGAGGACTATGAGCCAAGAAGGCAAGATTTGGACCGTCGACAGCATCCGGTCCAACCCCAGAATGTGGGATTCAATCACACTCCGGCGCAAGCCGCACAAAACATACAAATGCCGGATCTTCCGACCATGATACGTCAGATGATCCGTGAGAGCCAGGGTCTCACCACTGATGATTGGGGAATTTCCCGAAGTCACACTCCTTTTACGGACGATATTATTACTGCTGAACCCCTACGGTGATTCAGGATGCCGACTCTACCCATGTACGAGGAAAACTCCGACCCCAACCAACATATTCTGAAATATGAATGGTCGATGAGCGCTGCCAGAGCTGATGATGCAGTGAAGTGTCGTAGTTTCCACATATCCTTGGGGGGCATGGCTACCATGTGGTTCACTTGACAGCCACCTCGATCCATCTCTTCATTGACCAGTTGGCCACAAAATTTGTTGAGCAATACCGCATGCACGTCACAATACCGAAAGACGTCGACACTCTGTCTAGCGTCACCCAAGCTCCCGGAGAGACGCTTAGACACTACTTAGAGAGATTCCATGCTGCATGTGCGGAAATCAGCAATCCGAAAGATAACTCCATCCTTATGGCGTTGACTAAGGGGATTGACCCCGATTCTGAGTTTGGCAACTGGTTGGCTGGAAAACCACCTGCATCATTGGACCGTTTCCACGCCAAGGCGGCTCAATTCCGAAGAAGTGAAGATGCGAAACAGTCTAGGAAGCACACTGATGCAGGGCCAAGCACGGAAGGGATCCAAAGCAACGTCGCAATCAAACAGTCCGGTGAGAGCTTCGGGAAAGTTCAGTTGAACGTTAAAAACAAACAAGCTCAGCGGAGAGAGAGCATGAATCAAACTAGAAAACGAGATCAAAATCAAAGCCCATAGCGCAAGAATTTTATGTTTGACAGTTACACTCCTTTGAATACACCACTGGAGAACTTGTATTTACAAACCTGTAATACAATTTAATACAAAAAACCTTCTCCAAAACGGTCGTCAGAGAGGCAAATCTATACGGAAAAGTTTTGCAGGTTCCATGAAAGCTACGGGCACAATACGAATGAATGTCACCATTTGCAAGATCTCGTTGAAAAATTGATTAGAGAAAGAAAGCTGGAACAGTTTGTGTTGGCACCGCAGCCTGGAGGAGCGGGCCCATCAAATCAAAATAATGAACCCGATCGACCGAGACAGGAAGACTCAACCCATCCCGGTGGGAGATTGGTGATAAACGCCGTCAATGGCGGACCCACTTTGTCAAGAGCTTGGAACAACGACGACCTTCGTCATTGTCACACATGATAGGCTTTATTCAGTCTATGAATCTTTGCAATTTTCTTTGCATTCTGAAGTTTGAATTTGTAATGAGGCACTGACTTTGCCATGTTTTTCCATTCCAGCAATAAGTTACTATCTATTCAAGCTAGAGCTGTGATTCATCGAATGCGACATTCAACAATCACAACACGCGAAGAGCTAAATTCTATTGCACGATGGAATTTATTCAAATAGCGAGTGACTGTGATACGACCGGCCACTCACTAAGTGAAACCTCAGCTCGGGGGCAAACCATCACATCAAAGGCTGAACTGGACCGACACACGGCAGTCCTACAACTAACTCCAAATTCCCAGAGTGCGAATTGGAGTATAAACATCAACTCTAGGTTTCCAGAGTGCGAACCGGAGTATAAATCCTAACTCCACTTTCCCAGAGTGTGAATTGGAGTATAAACGTCAACTCTAGGTTCCTAGAGTGCGAACCGGAGTATAAATCCTAACTCCACTTTCCCAGAGTGCGAATTGGAGTATAAACATCAACTCTAGGTTCCCAGAGTGCGAACCGAAGTATAAACATCAACTCCAAATTCACAGAGTGCGAATTGGAGTATAAACATCAACTTATGGTTCCCAGAGTGCGAATCGGAGCATAAACACCAACTCCAAACTCCCAGAGCGCGAGTTGGAGTATAAACATATAAATGCAGTTTTGGAGAGGGTGGACCCGTCCGCCTAACGACTTCGGCTGTATCCTAACCAAGTTTGAGGAGGATTGACCCGTCTGTCTAACGACCTCGCTTGTTAACTCGGGGTGGATGTGATCTGACCATCCGCGATCCCGATAAATCCATCGTTCCCAGAGTGTGAACGAATTCCTAAAATGCTCAAACAGATGTGACTGACCATCTGTCGGCTAACTTCAAATTCCCAGAGCGTGAATTGGAGTATAAACATCAATTCTAGGTTCTCGGAGTGCGAACCAAGACATAAATGCTAACTCCAGATTCCCACAGCATGAATTGGAGTATAAACATCAATTCCAGGTTCGCGGAGTGCGAACCGAAACATCAATACTAACTCCAAGTTCCCAGAGCGTGAATTGGAGTGCAAACATCAATTTCAGATTCTCGGAGTGCGAACCGAAATATACATGCTGACTCCATCTTCCCACAGTGTGAATTAGAGTACAAATACCAAGTCAAAGTTCCTGAAGTGCGAACTGTATTACAAACATCGATACCTCTCAAATTCCCAGAGTGTGAACCAGATTATCGGTCATAAATTATCCTAAGTCCCCGGAGTGTGGACATGTGCTCAAGATTTGCAATAGGTGCGATCGACCACCGAAATACAAATGTTGTTCCTCAGACCTGGGGGTAAAATCTTAAGTGTTAATCACTAATCGAAGCAATACAATGTCCAAAGTTCAACTCATTCATCAATCACGACATGTGATCAAGATTTTCAGACTTGGCAAATAAAACGAACTCTACTTGATGGTAAAAACACCACAAGTACACTGGACTGAAAGACAAATACTGCAAATACTTAAGCACAAAAGAAATGGGAGTTGAAGCAAAGAAACTAAATGTCATTTCAACTAACTGTATGTGAAGATTCATGTACAGGTTATTCCAAAAAATTCCTACTAACAGGGGGCCAAGCCTGCACCTATACATAGCCTATGAAAGAAAAATAAAAATGCCTTCCTAACTGCCAAAAATGCGCCAGAGGGGGATTATCTACTTTTTCTTCTTCGGCTTTTTCTTCGACGCGGAACTACTAGAACCTCTACCAGTCTTTCGCTTCAAGCCCTTACCCTTTGGCGGATCATCCTCGGATGAAGGCATGATATCGACATCTTCCTCCGAACTTGAACTTAAAGGAATATTCACTTCTGGAGGAGTCGGAGGAGTCGAATCCACAACCGGGGGCGGAATGGGCATGTCGGTTCCAGCAAACGTGTCCCGGGAAGATACCACCATAAGAGGAGTGGGGCCGACCGCTGTCGTAACACTTTCAGAACTACGACCGTGTGCCACCGCTTCCATCTCTACGTTGATTTGAGCAAGTATCTCAGCTTCACGAGCGGCACGAGATTCAAGGTAGGCAGTGGTGGACTATGACGAAACAATAGAAACAGGTGGGTATGCACCAAGAACGAATGGCATGTCCGCAAAAGGATCGCTGCTTTGACCTAAAAGCTCGTTCATCATCTGCTTGTCCAAAGAAAGTGAACTCCCCTGTGTCGTCTCCGTCGGCACGACCGTAGTCGTGATAACCGCTTCAGTAGTGATGGCCTCCTACACTTGATGCGATTCTTGGCTTGCAGGAGGCGCTATCGGTGTAACATTGCTCACTGGACGAGAAAGAAAAGGAGTTGTTAGAACACACTTCAAGAACATGCCCTTCACTTCAAATACACACAAGATTTGTACAGAGTACCTTCCTCAGTTCGACTCGTGGCTGGCTGAACAGCTTCTGAAGGATGTTCCCTTATGAGGGATAAGCGTGGCTGCTCAGGGTCGTAGCCTGGGACCAGCTGCGGCTCAATCGTTGGCGTCGGCTCGGATCCAGATGAAGTAATTATCCCAGAATTTGTAGCTGGGTGTGCGACGCACAGAACCCTCACCAACTTCTAAGTGTTGGGTATCCAGTCTCTCTCTAGCATGGGAGATCATAAAATCGTGGAGAACCTTCTTCTTATCATCATTCAATATACGGTTCTCCAACTCGAACTCATCAAAAGCTTCACCCGCCTGTGCTGCCTTCTCTTCTTCAACTAACAAACTCCAGGCATTGAATAAGTGTGTCGGGTAATCGTCAAGCCATGTCAAATTTCTATGCCTCAGCACATTGGCATTATAAGTGATGAGAAGCTCTTCAATCTCCGTCTCGAGCTTGATCTCTGCCTGCCGAACTTTCTCATCAACTTCAGCCTCCGCTTCGCGGACCTTTTCCACGGCCGCATCCCTTTCCCTTCGAAACTCCACCGCCTGATCACATGCCTCCTGTGCATAAATGTTGGCGGTGTCCCTCTCCTTCATTATTTCCAAAACTTGGGCCTTAAGCTCATTTAGCTCCTTTAAGGCCGCATCCCGCTCGGCGGTTACAATAATGTTTCGGTGGCCCATGTCCTCCATCGTAACATAATGCTCTTTCTTCATCCTGTCCATTGCCGCCTGGGCTTCATCAGCTTTCTTAAGGGTCTCCATCTCTGATTGCCGAGATGACTTGGCTTCAGTGTTCAGCACTTGTATAATATGATCCTTTTGAGCTAGCTCGGCTTGTAGTTTCTCAATGATAGCTGGCCGCTCAAAGGCAAATGATGATGCTTTCTCAACCACTTTAGCCCACATCTTATACTGGACATAGAAGTCATGTACATAGTCATGCACCATCTGCTCAGCTTCCACCGGGATTCTTTTTAAATGAAGAGGAAACATGTAATTATCAAAACAGATGTTCGGAAAATCCTTCTTTAACTGAGCAAGCTTGATCGCCCCTTCCCGTGAAATTTCCGTAGGGGCCTGTTCTGCAACTACGGAGGTTATTGCCTCCGTTCTGGGATGATGGGGCTCAGACCTGGAAGACTGGGAAGCCGACTTGTGCCGCGAGGATTCAGGGGGACGAGAAACATAAACAGGAGGTTGTATAGGAGTTCTGGGAGGAGGAGCGCGAGATCGAGATCAACGTTTGTAATCTCTATCTCTATCATATATCTCTTGGCTGGAGTATCCAGAGTATACACGGTCGTGATCTCTGTCCCTTTCCCTCCTATGCGACTCATAGTATGCAGAAGATCTACGGGCCTGTCGAAGACTTCCCAACATTGAACCTCGTCCAGTCATGGTTACTGCAAGTCAAAACGGAGATAAAAGTTAGTAATCTCTCACAGTGAGTGTACTGCATTCAGAAATCGTGCAATGTCGTGAAGTGTGAATGTATGTGCAACCCCTCGACCAATCGGATGTGTCAACCGCACTAGTGGGCAGAGACTCGCTTAAAACTAAGGCTTCTGAAAGTTCGTCCAATCCGACATCGTGCTGCAAGGACACATCGTTCGGAATTGGAAGATCAGCGGGCCCTTCATATAGATTCTCAGTTCTTAGGGGAGACATCTCCGAAATTCTAATTCCGAAGGCGGACCGGGGCGTGACAACCGATTTCCATCTTCCCTTTTTAGGTGACTTGAAAACGGCTGCCTTGCCTTTTCTCTGCTCTTCGATATCCTGGGCTACATCCGTAGGTTCGCCCAACGGTTCCTCATCGGTGTGAGTTCTTTCGGAGTCAGCTTCCTCGATTATAACAACTTTAGGCTTTCTTCGTTTAACTCGTTCTTTCGAGGCAGTCCTTAAGGCACCATCGAGCATTATACTTTGTCTTCATTCAATCATCCCAAGAATCCTAAGATTCCTATCTGTCAAGAGCAACTCGATATTCCTTTATTCGCTTGGGATTTCTTGGAAGACCCGAACTATCTCCTTGAAACATTCACCTTCGGGTCGTTGGATTATGGCTGAAAAGAAAAAGAGATGTGAGTTCGACTTCACCTACATCAGTTTTATCAACTACCCGAGAAGATAGCAATACTCACGTCTAAATAGCCATCGCCTAGCAAATCCTGGGGGACACCTAACATTAAACCACTCCGTCTTGAAGTAGCTCAATCTAATCCAAGCCCCTATAACCACTTGGCAATTTCTTACCGCCTCCAGGAATGTGAAAGATGGACTATCAGCCCGACACTTGAAGTTAAACAAGTATCTGATCTCAATCGGGAGTGGCGGTCGATAGAGATACTCCATAAATGCAATGAACAAGCTATTGAGTGACGCATATCCTTTCGGATGTAGCTGAGATGGGGCAATCCCCAAAAACGGCAATACTTCTCTTATATACTAGTTAAACGGAAGGAGTGTCCCAGCTGCGCACGTGTGGCGATTGAATGCAGTATATCCCTCCGGTGGATTGTACGGTCTATCATTTGGTCCCGGCAATAATACGTCGTCCATCGACAAACCATGCCTTAAGCATGTTCTTCCTAGCATGTCTTCCGAAATGCTGGAGGAACAAAGTCTGATGGGTTACTAATGAAGGATGCGTCAGGTAACTCGTCCGGAGCTGGATCGATAACTTCAATCTCAATCTTCGGTACTCAAGCATGGGAGGGCCTGAACTCTGAGTTTCTTGCGGCTGCGAACTTGAAGTTTCCATAACGAGCTAACTCACGAGAAATCATCGTTAGATGCTAAAGAGCCCGTGCATACCCCATTGTAAAGTGCATGAATGTTTCGAGCAATGCTGTGCATTACTTGAGCAAATTCTACAGAATAAACTGAAATGTATAAACGACAAAACTCTGAAAATCAGACCGGAAATGACCGTCATCGCTGACCGTCACACCCATGCCATCCAGATGCAAACGATCAATTCAAGTTAAAGTTCGTTATATTTTTGTTAAGTTACGTTTCCATCGGCGAGCTTCGAAAGTTAGTCCAATATGCAGTTCTGCGATCAAGTTCAGTCATGCAAGGCAGAAGCTCGTCGGAGTCAAATATTTTAATGCGCAAAAAATTCTCTAAATTCGTCTAATTTCAACTTGGAATCGGTTGCCGCAGTTCAAATTCGTATCGAGTCAGAGATGCATCATTTTTCGTATCGACCATGTTCGAATTGATACATTCGTATCGATCAGGTTTGACTCGATACGTTTCGTATCGATCGAGTTCGAAACGATACGTTTCGTATCGATTGAGGGCACACCATTTCACATCGATCTGAAAACAATGGCTTCGCATCGATCGCCGCTCTCATATTCGTATTGATACGAAATCATATAATCTGGATCGATTTGAAAACTCCTATTACAGATCGACACGAGACGAAGGCAGAGTCGTTCCTCCACAACTCCTTCTTCTCCAAAAGGGCCCCAACTCCATGGCCACGCTCCATCCCCAATTTTGCTCTGACTCGTCTAGATCTTAAACCCATCAAAGTTGATCGTAGAAACGGAAAAGGATGGCGGAGGTGTCGAGTTTCATCATTCTTGGCATGGTTTAATCTATTAAATTACCTGATTTTAATGTTTAAATTTGAAGGATTGAAGGATTGAATCGATTCGAAGGCTAGAATAGTTCGTTCTCTCGGGCTCTCTATAGATACGAAAGCGTAGAAAGTATAAGCCAACAGTAAAAGTGAAAAAGTGAAAAAATGGCTAAGTCCAAAGTATTTATATGGAGCCTTAAGGGTGATTGGGTCGTATCGCCTCCCAGTCAGCGTGACCGATCACAAACGGTCAAATAATGGATCGATGTGAATGCTACTTTCGAATCCATCAGACTTTGTCTTCATTGAGACGAAGTTACCATCGGACTTCATCGATTCGAAGTACACAACGAAGGCCGCACTAAAAGCATCGAACTCCATCGATTCGAAGTGTCTATTTTGCAAACATCAACTCACGATAGTGCAGGTCCATCGATACGAACGAATATTTCGTATCCGTCAAAACTCATCGATACGAACGAATATTTCGTATCCATCAAAACTCATCGATACGAACGATCATTTCGTATCCATCAATGAAAACCGCGCCAATATAGATAACTGCCGTTCAACCATTTACATCGATTCAGGAGAGGATCGATATAAGAGGATAGTACAAAACAACCATCAAGCGTTGTTTCAACTCGAATTTCAAATTGATTCAGGAGAGAATCGATACGAAATTCGATAACAAACTAAACTGACAACGACTCGTGAACATGCAACGTTAACGAGTGTCAAGTTAGCATATATGCATATATGTCGGACTAATATTCGATTTTCAACATTCACAGGGATTGAATACTCATCTCATTACGATTACGACAACAAATAGCTAATCACTATCACACAGCAATCAGTTACAACAATACAGAGTACAACTTTCAACGAGAAATACGATGATTGTTCAGAAAGAAACTGTAGCTTTTCAAAGCCCGTCATATTTCTACAAGATGTACTTTGGGGGGCAAATGTTATCCCGCCTTTTGGCAAGGCCGTGATACCAAGAAATTGATCGAAAACCAAGGGTTACTTTTCCTGGATATCAAGCATACACAGGTTCGCTATGGATATCGATGAATTTTGTTCGAGTCCAGATTGAGCTACAATTGATAGGACAAGACAAGCAAAGCCATGAAGGCCGGCATTTCAAATTTCAAGTCAATCCGAGTTCATATGCTCATGTTATGATCGATTCAATCTAGAGGAAACGGCCCAGCTTTCGCATCCATCACTATGGTTGATTTCGTATCCATCATCGAACTCCGGTTCGAATCGATCACATTTGTATCGATCAGGTTCCAGCAACTTCGTATTCATCGAAGTGCCCCAGGTCGTATCGATCAACTTCGTATCCATCGAAGTGCCTCAGGTCATATCGATCATGTTCGAATCCATCGAAGTGCCTCGGTTCGACTCGATCTCATTCGAATCCATCGGGAAGCCTCGGTTCGACTCGATCTCATTTGAACCCATCGGCTCCCCTTATTCGAACCCATCGGCATCTTCCAACTTTGTATCCATCGGCAGAAAGCCCACTTCGAATCCATCAACTAAGGCAACGGATACTGCTTCGCATCCATCATAGAAGCCTCTCTTCGTATCCACCAGGCAGCTGCTGTTCGTAACCATCAAATAAAGGCTTGTTCACATCCATCGACCATCGGTGGTTCGTGTCCATCAATGACTGCTATTCGAATCTATAGGTGAAACCTATATTCGAATCCATCAAGTCAACAAACCTGGGTGACGTATCATCCCTTGATACGAACAAGGCGAGATGCATGGAGTCGATGCGGTCAACTCGGAGTAAAGACCGGATCGAGGCGAAGATTGCGCTCCACGTCATCACGAAGGCGCGTGCCACCATCGATTCGAAGCAATCGATTCGAACAAATCGATTCGAACCAAGTAGCCACCGAAAAAGTCCATTTCGTATCGACTATATCTCCCGATCCACTTATCCAAATGCAATGAAATTTTCACAGGAGATTGCCTACATGCCAAGGAGTGTTCCCACCAAATTTTAGCTTGACTGGACATCATCTTGATCGATACGAAATGAATTCGTATCGATCACAGATCGACTCGAAACTTTCTAAGATCGGTCGCGTAGGCCCACTCATGTGCCAGAAAAAGTCTCCCGAGATTTGAGCAAAATATCAGCCTCCTACGCCTATAATTAGAGCCCCAAAGCCTACAGAAAAAGGATCTTTGGATTCTGAAGCGCCGAGACTCTGCCGGATTGAGATCTCCATCATTCTACTACTGTTGATTTCGAATTTCCAGTTGTAATTTGTTGTTGATTGCTGTAACCACTTGTAATCATTGAAAGAGAATCAATAAAACACTAAAAAACTTCATAGTGGACGTAGGCAACACGCCGAACCACTTTATATTGCTTGTCTATGCATTTACATTCTTGTTCATTGGAGTTTTTGTTAGATAATCCTCATTTTTAATTTATATTCTTCATTATTATCTCTTCAAAAACTTCCGAAGAGTGTTGTGACCAATTTTGGTGCAAACAATATATATTATAATATTAAATATAAATAAATAAATATTCATATTATAAAACATATTTCATTATTAAATGTTATAAAATTTAATGTTATATAAGTGTGTGTGCATGCGCGTGCATGCATGCGCATGTGTAACATGATAATCCATAAAGGGTATAACGTGTCTGTGTATAGATGCTGGGATTTACATTGCAGTGGACCCATTAGCTCAGTTTATATTATTATATGTTGTCCAAATATGTGCATATATGAATATTGTAGATATATAAATGTATTAAAAGATATGATTCAAAAAGCTATAAAGTAAATTCATACATGCATGTATACATATGTTTATTTATATTTAGATATCCTATATATATAATATTATAATTTATAACATAGTAGATGTAAATATGTAGATAAGTGAACACGTACATAAATATATATACATAGTATATATTTAATTAATTTTAATGTAAATAAACTATTTTATTTATGTGTATATGTATATATTTATCGATATAAATATAATGAAATAAGTAGTTTCATGGTTCAATATATGTTTACATAAATACAAAGTAAGTAGATATGTGTGTGTGTTTGTATGTATGTATGTACAATGATTAAAAAAATTATTCTAGTTCAAAACTAACATAAGTTTATTGGAAAGATTAATTTAATATTTAATTGTGTATTATTAATGAATAAAATTAATAGTTTCAGTTGTATTTAATTAATATAAGATATTGGACGAAGAAAAAATCAGTTTATAAAATCAATAAAAATCAAGTATCATAAAACACATGTCATGAAAAATATCATATTTATTTGACTTAAAATATTATTTTTAATAACTAAAATACATTTCGGCCATAACTTAATTAAATTATTTAAAATAAAAAATATTAATAGAAAATTCTAAAATAATTTTAAATAACTGCTTATATGATGTATTAATTTTAACAAATATAAAATAAATTTTTGGATCATTCATTATTTTATGTATATAATAAACAATTCATATAATCATTAATAATAAATAATAATACATATAAATATATAAAAAAATATTTTTGGGTTTCATAATTCATAATAACTATAAATAAACATACAAACATATTTAAATCAATTTAATATATTATGTAATCATACATGTCATCATACTTGCCAAAACCGAAATTTGCAGCCCTAATGATAGGCTTTAAACCTATTTATGCCCAAGCCAAAATGTTATGCAATGAAATCTAATTTAATCATATATCGATATCATATATCGATCGATATATTTATAACTATTACAAATACATATAACATTATGTATTTTTCAAATCATATTCAAATTTTGTAATTAATGTTTCATAAATATTAATTAACTTATAACCATTATAAACTAATTAAACCGTTCAGTCTTAAGTGAATTCATCTTTTTGGTTGTGTAACTCTTAGTTTAAATTCGGTTAGCAATTAACACCAAACTATTCGAATGTTAACGTTCACATGTTACGTAGCAGGTAATGTGGTATTATAGCCAAATTTATCGCTTACTCACTTTCGGTAAAATCACATTTTAATTTAATAAGCGTTATCTTCTAGTGGCATTTATATGCACAGTTCTCATCATTAAAACTGTATCACTATGGACTTATGGAATTTGGCCATTGGTCAAAATTCCAATATCAACCACATTCAACTCTATAGTCCAAACACTAAGTTCTTGGTTCAATAATAACAATTATTATTAAACCAAATGTTCTAGCCAAAGACTTTGGCTTTGAGTTGACCTAAGTTGACCGTGATACTAACCCTATATAACTGAGAAAATGAATCCTCTTTTAAAAAGTGCTTCACTTATAATACTTCCACTCGACCCAACTATAATCACTCGACGAACGTCATGCCATGATTTGGCTATAATCGAAGCGGAGCTTTCATATTGAAGATCCACAGTATTCTCAAATCGATAACTATGTAAATCAATCACATTGATATTTTATGTTTGACGTTAGTTATATTAACCAACAAAAAACTATCGAATGAGTTATTTAACAGTTATCCAATAAATATTAATACGTAACCCCTAGGTGCCCCTAACAATCATGAGTAATACATTGTCCAACATTTGGAGAGCATTACGTAATCTAGTCTTAACGGATACATCGATATCCTATCTCGGAACATTTGGCATATTTAATTTTATTGTGATAGATTACTCACAGTTACAACACTTGTAACTGCTATCACAAAACATACATTTATGGATTTTTTATTAAATATACTTTTAATTAATTAATTATTACGACATTATAGCAAGTATATAATAGAAGAAAACACCATTATTTCGAACAAGATTGGTCAACGAGCTGGACATATGTAACAAATACGTAATTGCCCCTAAGGCATACCCCTAACTTTATCAATCTCCCACTTGCACTTGGGGTTGATTATGGAATCTTATTCCAACTTCTCCAATCAGTTTTCTCAAAATCAATTGTGTCAGTCCCATTGTGAACGAGTATATGTTTCAATTATCTACTATGTAAATCAACTCTCTCCGATGGGGATAAGTAGTTTTATTATATGGAACAATTCGAAGTATGTCTTTCGACTTCTAGTGAGCTCTAAGTTCTATCATGAACAATATCGTGACATTGTTATCATATAATAAGTTATAAGATTCTCAACATTTGAGACCACCTTCAGCTCGGTTATAAATTTGTGCGTTTATATTATATACATTAGTTTACTGTAGCACTATTCAAGTAAATGTTCTCCACATTTCGTTAAATCGGCCAAAATCACTTTTATTTTGGAACATTTCCAAATTAAAGATTTTAACTTGAATTTTATTATTGACTTATTATACTGAATATAGCTTATAAAAGTCTGAGTCGGAACATTCCTTCATAAAGAATTTATTGTTTATGCAAACAATTCTCTTGTATTTCATAAATACATGAGAGTATATCAAACAACCATTTAGTGATATCAGTTTGGATTTGATATTTGCTTCATCTATCAAATACATAAAAAAATCACGATATCATAGACAACATAACATGTATGATAATTCCTATTGCTAATGCAAAGGAATCCATCCTCCATCCTTGTATATCAATTTGGAATAATCCTAATACCTTTTATACTCACTTTGAAAGGCACCATTTACAATCCAAATTTGAGTATTAAAACAGCTAAGGTTGACTTTACACAAGTACATCGTTAAAAACAACATGTTGTTTACTTATAGTTTAGAAATATCAATGAACTTTTAACGCTCCTTCTTATGAACACACGCTTCCTTTGCATTTTGATCAATAATCAGACTATTTAATATTTCTGTTAAAATATTTGTTCAATTTTGATGCTTATAAAATGATACTTTTTATTATTTTTTAGATCATATCCAAAGACTCACAAACTCAATATCACTACCATCGACTTCGAGATTTTTTTGGTTATTATGTGTAAACAGTTTACTCTAAATCATCATTTAGAATTTTTTGTTTCGATATATATGTACCAAACATAAAGTCATACTAAGTTGTAATTTTGTGAGTAAAACGAATTAAATTAACCACGTTGAATGATGTATCTATTACTCTAATTTCAACGATTGAAATTTACGATATCAACTTTGCTTACTTAATTCCAACTGCATTATTCTTTGCTAAAAAAGCCACAATTGCGACCAGTGGATCACATGCTTTCGGTTACAACTACCAACATCATATTTTGATAGTGTACTTGGAATTCTTTTGGATTTGTGCAAAATATCATATCATAGAGTCAACACTCTTAATGGTTTAACTGACAATTGAGGATTATCTATTCTCAACATTGATAAGAAACTCATATTTTCTCTTCAGTGTGCAAGAATACTTTTAGACACTCTAATGCAATGTGTTTGTTTAGGTTAGTTAATTTCATCTCATCTAATTTTTTATATCTATGGATCATATCCAATTCCATTTCACTACTAATAATTTCGTAAAGAAATTCCTTCACCGTGAAATTGGTATTTCTTGAAACAACGATTATTTTTCGGTGCAATAGAATAGGTATTCATAAAAAATTTAGGAATTTATTTATTTATAAAACTGATTTAGTTTTAACTTACAAAACTTATGCTCAAAACATAAATATGTCATCTAATGATAGACTTTCTCAAACTCCTTTTGGAGAGATTTACATAAGATTCATCACAAACAATTATTATGTGCAATCTTTCTACTCATACAACTTGTCAACTCCTTGACCTGGGATATGTTGGAGTTTCTTATAAACCATTATCTTTTATGATTTTATAAACTGTTATTTAGATGAAATAATATTAACCTAGTGTACTACTCTTAAGTGCATGACCTTATAGAAAGAAACTAACTCAACTTCACTCACAATTAATCGTACATTATCCAGTAAAGTTCAATTACTTCTCATCGATACATCATTACGTATCACATTGGGAACTGTCTTTTGAGATTGAATCTTTATTCATTTTTAGGTCCGTTCGGAAACTCTTTCCAATATACTCACTCATTCAATCAAATCGAATCATATCTACTGCATGTTATGTTATTTGCTTTCATTTAATACTCTATGAATCTATCTTAGGCATACTACATATGTATCAAATACACATTTCCATTTCGGTGATAACTCATCAGTGAATACGATGAAGTATGTAGAACCGTTTTGGTATTAATAGACTTATGATTGCATACATCTACATGTATCAACCCGAAGAGTTCATCAACTTTTATGATGCCCCCACTGAATGGATGCATACCCCTTAATTATTTGAGATATAATTAAACAGTATTATACGATTCATAATCATATAATAAAATTATTTCTCAAAACAATGAATTATTTTATAATCCAAACAATTGTAAATAAGTTTAGATCTTCTATATTTCCTAAAGCATTACTTTTATTATAAAAACAAATACCATATTATAGTTTTATTTCATAACTAATGTTCATATTATTCATATGGAAATATAGCCATGTCTATTTTTCAGTCCATACTAAAAATAGTCATCATTTCATAAATAATGTTTGGTACGTTTTACAAAAACAATTTTCGTAATTTGATGCAAAAATAAGTGCTACATGGAATGCTCCCACTGTTTGTTTCATTGCTATAACAGCATACTAAATTCGGAGGCCCATTATTCACTTAATATAGATTTTTTTTATTTCATATACCACAACTAGTTTACTGTGGAGAGTTATTTGATCAAATATCTTGAACTCAAAGAAACAAATCTCATAGAAAACAGTTTTCTATGTAAAAATACATTTCGGAATCGAAACCACATTTTTTATTTCAATGTTAAATATCAATCAATATTATTACAATTCTCATTTCCATTATCTCTTTATGAGAAAAAATAACTATTCACTCTCTTCATCCCCGTTGTACCTTAAATGATATCTACTCTTGCACATTCGTTATTCTTTCTAAATGGTCAAACCATTCAAAAGAAAAACCTTACTACAATATCATAACGAACTTTTTACAAAAGCGCATTCGGTTATCCTCATTTTTAAGAACATTAAATATGTTCCACTTTACGTAAACTTATCAAACTGACATTTCAATGATCGGATTCTTACATTTTTATTATCATTTTGGTTTAGTGTTACATTTAATATGATACAATATTTTTGTAATCAATCAAATTGAATACGTGATCTTGCACTAGGGTTTATTTGGTTTGTCGAATAAACTAATTTCATCGAAACATTTTACATTACAAACTTTTGTCTTTCCTATATAACATTTATATGCGATTGTATATGGATCAAATATTTATAGTCTTGTATCGCTTTTAGAGTTCGAAACTCATAGTGTGGAATACCAGGTCTCGACTAAATAAATGTATAAGTGACCAAACTATGAATGTATTTAGTAGTCGTAAAATCAAGCACTTACATGGCTGTTGAAATGTTAACATGCAATAACCTTTTTGTAGTAAGTATATGTATATTTCCATTTGTCAATCTTCAATCCATTTGAATATCTTAATTGGCAAACACTTTCTCAATCTTATTAAATGCACAAATTTATCAATGTAGATTACTATAACATTAAATATCATATGTTCTTACAATATTTGAAAGGTTAAATGTTATCATTTCATTTTTCTACTAAGGCTCCAACTAGTTTTTTATGTTTCACCAAACCCTAAGTGAAACATAGAAGTCTTTCAACTTCACTAACGGGTGTTAGGACTCGTCCATCTTGGAATTCTAACCTTGAGTTGCTCAATAAATCATAGCTCCACGAATGATGGACAACTCCTTATCGGTTGTATCACATATAATTCCTAACCCATGGTCTTTATCCTAATCTCATTTTGACCTTGAGTTTGCTCAACGAATTGAAAGAGATTATTCACTCATACCTACCATATTGCGATGACCTAAGTATAATATATGTACCTTGAGTTTACTCAACAAATACATATTGTTATCTTACCTCGTCTATTCAATGTACTAATAATACTACAAATAACATCCATAGCTTGAATTTTCTCAACAACTAAGGAGTATGCAAGTAATTTATTAACATATATATATATATATACCTTTAGTTTATACATTCATATTATATATGTTTATTTTGATATAACTTTTATATTTCATACTATTTATATAATAGTCTTATGTATAATATTATATTATTTAAATCATATTTAATTAATTAACATTTTAATTAATTTTATATTATTTAAACATGTATATTAAATATTTATTACATATTATAACCTTTATAGTATTACACATATATCTTATATGTGTGTGCATTCATTTAATTAATTAACCTGTAACGATCCGCCTTTTGAACGGTCTAGGTCGACGATAAGCCACACACGTTAAACTAAAACCATTCAAAACAGAGGATTGTAATGGGATAAATAATAAAAAGCAGAGAAAGAAACAAAAAAACAAATACAGAATCTCGCAGCGGAATGATAAAATATAATAATCAAATAAATAGTTCATGAAGCTGTTTACAGATAACATTGATTATACCTTTATAATACAAATCAGAGTTACATACAAAAATAATAAATAAATAAATAAGTAAATGCAGCGGAACAACATAATGCAGTGGAACAAATATAGTACATTATAATAGTACAAAATCTTCGGCTTCGTGCTCCAGAGAGCAGTCTTCGATGAACTGAAAAGCTCAGGCTGACCCGAGCGAGTTGAAAAGACAAAACATTCGAGTCAGAACTAAAAGATCTTATGTAAGTTAAATCAACAGTAAATAAATATGAGTGTAATAGCGTCGGAGATTATTACGGGGTTTAGCATCTTCTATCCAGTGTCAATGTGAGTGCAATAACTTAAAAGATGTTCGGGATTCTCATCTCCTAAGGATCCGTTAAACTATCTAAATACATAGTACAATACGCTATTATAATAGTGTCTACAATAAAGTAAAGTATTAAAATAGCATTAAAGCGTTACCCATATCCCCTTTAACACATTTTATATAATGCTATGGTCTATACAGATATTGTAAACTCCACCGCAGGTGGGCTATTGGGGAGCACTCCATAGGTACGACACAAAAAAACTCATAGAAGGCGTGATAGGGCATGAGAACACGGCACTCGAGGCAATGCCAGGGAAGATATACCAATTGTGGATCCGGATTGTTGGTAACGCATAACAGCTACTAGCGCCCACCTCGGAACACACTTCCATAATCAAAATCAAGAGGTGGCCACCAAATCATCACACAAGTCATAATATGGTATTGAAGAAACGTGTCTGATCGAAGGTGCGACCTCACTTGGCCCGGCGTGACTCCGGTTTTAGTCACATCTAAGCTGACTTACGGGAGTCAGGGTCACATAAATACCTCATACATAATCGTTCTCCAAACAGTCCTACTTCATTTCTGGAATCTCCACCATGTACACAGTTGTTAAAGTGGTTTTCGGTATTGGTAGAGAGTATGACAATATCCGATCCCGGTCTCTTTAACAACTAAACGCTTATTTCACACCGGATGGTTCTTTGACATTTCAAAAGTCAATTCACAATTGATATCAAAATACCATATTCTCAAAACCATATCATTTTCGAAATCACATTTACTTTCGAAATTATACCACATTTGAAATCATATCACTTCCGAATTCGTATTTCCAAAAATAGGTTAAATCCTCATTTAAAATCATCATATTCCTCAAATATGTCATTTAAATCCCTACTCATGCTATAACATCATTAAACCTTATTCGCTTAAAAATCAAGGCTTTAATTAGAAACATTTCCACTTTACATCATCTGAAATTTAGAAAATAATTTAGATAGTTAAAAATAGTTTATATAGTTTTAAGTAGAGATAAATTAGGTTGAATAGGATTAAAATAGATTAAATAAATTTAAAATAGATTAAAATACTTTAATTAGATTTAAAAAAAATAGATGGTTTAAGATAGATTAAAT
Organism: Allium cepa; assembly: GCA_030765085.1. Classification (NCBI taxonomy): domain Eukaryota; kingdom Viridiplantae; phylum Streptophyta; class Magnoliopsida; order Asparagales; family Amaryllidaceae; genus Allium; species Allium cepa. The sequence goes on along the minus strand of CM060939.1, from coordinate 400,331,366 downwards.
AGGTTTATTATGGATTAATTATATTTAAAATAGATTAAATGAATCTAAAAATCGATTAAATAGAATTAAAATATGTTAAATAGTTTAGAATAAATTAAAATAGTTTTAAATCGATTAAAATTGTTTAATAAAGTTTAAATGATTTGAAATAGATTAAAATACATTAAAATAGATTAAATAAATTAAAATAGATTAAGATAGGTTAAATAGGTTAATTAGTTTAAAATAGGTTAAACTAGATTAAAATAAATTAAATAATTTAAATTGATTAAGTTGGTTTAAAATAAATTTAAAATTTAAATTTATTTCCTTATTTTAAATTTATAAAGTTGGTCGATTGCAATTTTAGTTGTCTGTTTCTTTTATTTGAATTTATTTCCTTATTTTAAATTTATAACCAATCATTACTTACAATTATTACAATTACTTGAGATTACATTCAAATAGTCATCTATTACATTAATTTACATTATTAAACTTCATTCTAGTTAGTTTTCTCATTCCTACATCATAAATTTTATTTTCTTCCAACATTAAATCACAAAATCTTATTTAATTCAATATTTTAATTATCTAAAAAATGCAGGTCCTTACATACCTTTAATTAATTTATTTAATAGTTAACCTTTAATTGATTTATATAATTAATTAACTTGTAATTAATTATTTATTTACATAATTTTAATTCAATTATATTAATTTCAGAATTCAATTCATATACATACGTATGTACTTATGTTATTTAAATATTTTACATTATCATAACATATATTATATAATAAATGCATATATATATTTTTATTAGTTAACTTATTTAATTAATTTACTTTATTAATCTAATTAATAAATTTTAAAATTTCGAAATTGATATATATATATATATATATATATTCAAACATTTTGAAAATTTTATTATGCCATAACTATTATAATATATTTATACCTTATTTTAAATTTAATTTTAAATAAAAAAATCTTATGTTTTAGTTTTCAAAATATTTTGAAAATTTTCCCAAGGCCTAGTACAAATTTAGGCACTTTCTACTAGTGACAACTTTTGGACTGTGAGTTTAACAGTTAACCCTAACATGACTAATTTAGCCCGCACAGGCTATTGGGCTCTAATATCATTATTGAAACTGGGTCATCCTACAGCGGAAGTTATGCGCAAATTTAAAAAAAAAACATATTGGATCTTTATTGGACATGTGTAGTCTAATCCATTTAAAACATTTCTAATTTATTTTAAATAAAAACATGTATTTATTCAATTTGAATATTTGGTAACATGAAATTATTTTTGATTTAATTTAATTTATATATACATGTAATATATACATAAATATGTATGTGTGCATGCATAACATAATAATCCGTGAAGGGTATAATATGTCTGTACGTAGATGCTGAGATTACATCGCAACGAACATATTAGCTCATTTTGTATGCATTTTGTATTGTCTAAATACGCGTGTGTTATATATATATATTATAATATGAAATATATATATATATATATATATATATATAACATATTTCATTATTAAATGTTACAAAATTTTATGTTTTATATGCATATATATGTGGGCGCATGTGCGCGTGCGCAGGTGTAACATGATAATCCGTGAAGGGTATAATGCGTCTGTATATAGATATTGGGATTTACATTGCAATGGACACATTATCTTAATTTGTATATATTGTATGTTGTCCAAATATGTGCATATATAAATAATATAGAATTTATAAATCATATATATATATATATAAATGTATCATAAGATATTTTCAAAAAATTATAAAGTAAATTCATACACGTTTGTCTACATATGTTTATTTATATCTAGATACCTTATATATATATATATATATATATATATAATATTATAAGTGGAAATAAGCCATAAGGGCCTCTTTAGCAAGTACAATTAGTTTCTATGACACACAACTGAAATAATTACTTTAAGGACAAAATGAAAAATAATTAGTTCTAAGGCCTAAAAAGCTATGAAATTATGTCCTTGAAAGTAATTAGACTGCTGACTTTGTTCTTAAAAGTAATTGATCTACTAAGTTTGACCTTGAAATTAATTTCTGTGGATGTGTATCATAGAAACTAATTGGACTGTAAAGTCTATCCTTCTAGTTAAATTCCCCATATTATAATTAATAATTTATTACATAATAGATGTAAGTACGTAGAAAAGTGGACATATATATAATATTTATTTAATTAATTTTACTTTAATTTAAATATTTTATTTTATATGTATATACATATAAATATAAATATATTGAAATAAGCAATTTCATGGTTTAATATATGTTTACATAAATACAAAGTAAGTTAATATATATATGTGTATATATAATGATTCAAAATTTTATCCTAGCTCATAATTAACACAAGTTTGATGGAAAAATTAATTATTCTATTGTGTATTATTAATGAATTAAATAATAGTTTCCCTTGTAATTAATTAGTATAAAATATTAGAATGAGAAAATTCAATTTTTAGAATGCAAAAAAAATCAAGATCACAAAACACATGTCATGAAAAAATATCATATTTATTTGACTTAAAATATTATTTTTAATAATTAAAATACATTTTTCCATAAGTTAATTAAATTACTAAAAATATAAATATTCACAAAAAATTCTGAAATTTTTTTGGAAAGCTTCATATTTTATTTATTAATTTTAAAAAATATAAAATTAAATTTTTTAGATCATTAATAATTTTATATACAATAAAAAATTCATATAATCATTAATAATTATAATAATAAACATCAAAATATGTTAAAAAAATTATTTTCGGGTTTTATAGTTCATAATAAATATAGACAAACATATAATCATATTTAAACTAATTTTATATATTATATAATCATATAATATAATCATATGTGTAATTATATACGTAGAGTGTTTATATATACATACATACATCCAATTAATACATGTATACATACATACATATATATATCAAAAAATTAAATTTTGTACAGAAATTTTAGTCTAGTTATAACTGATTTATAAACATAAACTTCTATATCATGCATATAACCAATATGATTATGACAACTACATTTACCTATAAAAATCTTACCTAACTAAACATATAACAATAATATATATACACACACACACATATATGGATTCAGATGTGAACAATTTGGAGATTATAAAATATGATATTATATCGGTAATATGAAATGAAAATTACCTACCAATGATGCCTTTGAGTATACATAGAAGCAATGAATTCCCTTCTCTAAGTATGACCCGATTCGTCAGGTTGCTAATCTATAATCAACCACCTTCTCGTGTTGAATATTATTTGATTTAACATGAAACTGGTTTGTGATATTGGAAGTTGATTAGAGGATCTATTTCAGCTAGCAAAATGAAGATAATAATTAGGGCCATGTAACAACCCGTTATTTTCGATAATTAAAAATGCTAATTTAATTTGATTTTGTGATTTAATATTGAAAGAAAAAAATTCGTAATTTAATAATGAAATAATAACTTGAACGAAATGTAATAATGTTAATTTAAGTTAATCATTAACAATTTGAATGAAATCTCAATTAATCGAAATATGTTAAATATTATACTTAGTTATAAATTTGACATAAGGAAACAAAAGTAAATATTGAATTAACTAATGAAATAATATGTAGTTAATGATAATTGAATAAAAGTAGAGTTATATAGCTAATTATGACATTTTCTTGCAGATAAAAAACTTGCAAATGTTATTAAGTGCAGAAATGATGACAATTGTTATTTGTTACCAATTTAATTAATCAATTACAAATAAATATCATTAAATGTTCATTAATGTGGGTGAAGAAAATAATTTGTTAATACAATGGAATGAATAGAAATATTAATTTTATCCATTAGATAATAATTGATTTAATAAAAAGAATGAAACCCAGATAAGTAAATTAATTGGGATATTAAATTTTAATTAATGGTATAAGGGACAAAAATTCAACAAAACTGAAATATAGTAGTTAATCCATATAAAAGGAGGAAATTGAAGAAGATTAGTGTAATGGAATATAAAACAAATGTTAACTATGTTATTAGACTAATAATCGATCGAATTAATGATTGAAATCAAAGTATAAATCAATTTATTGAAATTAAAGTTATAACTAATTGGATTTAATTAATTTAATATTAATTTATTTAATTAATGTGAAAATGGCCATTTTGGCACTGTCTCGTATTTCGACGAAACCAGTTTCATCGGATCTGTAATGGTGAATTATGGTAACGTTTCAAGTTTCATAGCGATCGGACTTGTCGTTTGATCGTACGGACTCGAAGCGCCTAGAAATCAATTTAATTAAAATCAATTGAAATCGATTTGAAATAAACTGATTTTAACATAACTTCTTCATACGATGGAATCAGAACTTGAAACCTGTTCCATTGATCTTTAAATTTTAATCTATTTCCAAAACATCAACTTCATCCGATCATCGATGGGAGATACTGGGTTGTAGAGAGCGTCGAGCATAGTCCATCGGTGATGTTTGATTGGCGAGGTAACGGTTGGATTTCTTGGAAAAATTCGACTAGGGTTATCATTCGTTGGCGGAGGATGCATTTTTCTGGCCGATGCGGTCGTTTACGGCGTCGGCGAAGGCATGGGAGGTGACGTATGAGTCCACGACGAGCCGGTTGGTGGTCGCGTCGATCATCCCGGCGGCGTGCGGCAAGGCAGTTAGTGGCGGCTGAACCTAGGGCGCGCGTTCATGTGCTGTGTTGAGACGAGGAAGAGGTGACGTGTAAAATTCTTTTTATTATGTTACTGTTTTTACAATATAAATCGTATAATGTTCTAATCTACATAAATTTTCTATACGAGGACCAATTCACGCGCGGTTTATTCCGCTAGGATCGTATTGGAATTTCGGACATTTTGATGCTTGTTTGGATGAATTCTAAGAACGTTGAATTTTGAACCCTAATTTGGATTTAATTTCGAATTAAATTCAGAGGTGAGTGATTTGACTCATTCACAACTTCTAAAATTTCTTATGTTTATTAAATTAAATTTATCATGTGATTAGAAATTTATTTATGGCTGTTTGGTATATTTTAAATCGTCATCTCGGTTAATTTGAATTTATCTAAATTAAATCGTTGTTTATTTTATTATTGAATCTAAATTGCCAGTTAAATACATGTTAATGATTATCAGTTCTCTACTGATGTTTATTGATTGATTTGGATGATGATTGTGATGGAAGTTGATTGTAGATATTAGATGAATGGATGTTGTATTTTATATTGTATAACTGCAAGTTTCCTATGGGTTGAAAAGATACACACTCGAACGATCTATAGACTAGGGAAAATCGTTATGGGTTGAAATGATAGACTCGAGCAATTTTATGGATTTTAATATTAATTCGGGATTGCGGTTTTAAATGATATATAAGCGTAAAATTTTAAATTGCGGATTGAAATGATAAACATCCGTATCACTTGACCCTAGGGTAGAGAATTATATAAGGACACCGGATTAGTCAAATTAAATAATTTTTAAACCTCTAATTTTTTAATTTAATTCAATGATATTTCGAAATAAGAATTTGATTTATATAAATTAGATTGTTATCGAAATGCAAGTTTAATGTTGAGATTTGATTTGGTTTAAAGGAATTTGTTTAAAGGTATTAAAATGAGATTTTAAGTTGAATTTTGAAGTATAATTGAAATTTGTCGGAACTGAGTTATTAAAATGATCTGAAACATAACTTTGAAACGTATTGAAATTGGAGTGGTTTTAATTGATAATCCAAATAGGGATTTAAAAACTAATATGGGAATTTAATAATTTATTGAGAATTTGGATTGAAATATTTGAAATTGGGTTTTGTTGATTTATAAAAATTAATGGTCCAGATGTGTTGAAATGAAGTAAATAGTTTAAATTGATACTAATTTCAAATCCACGTTTTAATATAAACTGTTTTAAAAAAATATTATTTTAAAAATTTCTAATTTTTAAGAATTTCAAATTTTATTAAACTATTTGACCAATATTAGCTGTATAAATTATTTTAACCTATTTTAAACTAATTTAATTTAATTTTAAACTAATTTAACCATTTTAATTTATTTTCAATCTAATTAATCTATTTTAATTATTTTTAATCTATTTTAAATCTATTTAACTATCTTAAATCAATTTAAAATATTTTAAATCTATTTTAAAATATACTAGAGTATTCTAACTGTCCTAAAATTTATTTTACTATGTTAAGCCATTTATAACTATCTAAACTGTTTTTCTAAATTTCTAACTAAGTGAATTATATGTGTTCATATTCAAATCCTCGATTTTAAAGTGAATATGGTTAAATGACATTATAACCTAAGTCGAGATTTAAATAACATATTTGATTTAATATGAAAACTTTGAAATGAGAGTTTAACCTATTTTGGAAATATGACTTTTGAGAGGAAATATAATTTTGAAACTATGATTTCAAATGTGATATGATTTCAAAGGCGGATATGATTTCAAAGTGAATATGATTTCGAAAGTATTATGGTTGTGACAATATGATATTTTGACATAAATTGTGAATTGACTTTTGGAATGTAAAAGAACCATCCGATGTGAAATAAGCATTTGGTTGTTAAAGAAACTGGGATCGGATATTGTCATACTCTCTACCAATACCGAAAACCACTTTAACAACTGTGTACGTGGTGGAGATTCTAGGAATGAAGTATGATGGTTTGGTGAACGATTTTTGTATAGTGTGACGTGACCCTGACTCCCGTGAGTCGGCTTAGATGTGACTAAAATCAGGATCCACGCCGGGCCAAGTGAGGTCATTCCTCCGATGGGGATACTTCTTCGATACTATATTCTGACTTTGTGATTTGATTGACGGCCACCCTTGATTTTGATTCGGGAGTGTGTTCCAAGGTAGGCGGTAGTAGCTGTTATGCGTTACCACCAGTCCGGATCTACATGTGGTATATCTACCCTGGCATTTCCTCGTGTGCCGTATTCACATGCCCTAGTGCGCCTTCTACGTTTTTTTGTACCGTACCTTTGTGATGTCCTCCGGTAAACCTCCAGTTTATGGAGGAGCGTATGGAATTGTATAGACTACGGGAATGTATAAAATATGTTAACGGGGATATGGGTAACGCCTTAATGCTATTTTAAATACTTTTACTTTACTGTAGACCTAATAGTTATTGTACTACACAGTAGATAGTTTAACGGATCCTTAGGAGATGTGAATTTCGAACATCTTTTAAGTTACTGCACTCACGTTAGGCACTGGATAGGAGATGTCAAACCTCCTAAACATCTCTGACGCCGTCACGTGCATATTTACCGTTGATTTAACTCACATAAGATCTTTTAGTTTCGACTCAAGTTTTTTGTTTTTTCAATTCACTCGGGTCAGCCTGAGCATTTCAGGGATTGAAGACCTTATTTCTGGAGGACGAAGATGAAGAGTTGTATTATTATTATATTTATTCCACTGCATTTGTTCTTCCGCTGCATTTATTTATTTATTCTTGTTGTCTGTAACTCTGATTCTATATTGTATAAGTATAATCAATTTTATTTGTAAAACAGCTTCATGACCTGTTATTTTATTATTATATTTTGTCATTCCGTTGTGAGATTCTGTATTTGTTTTTATTTCTTTCTCTTTTTCTTATTTACCCCAATAACAATCTGCCTCTTTGTATGGTTTGAGTTGACGCGTATGTCTGCTTGAAGCATCCAAAAAGACAGCTCGTTACAGGCCAAATGCAAAAAAAGGAATATGTTTTATAGATCCATATATATAGGATTTCATGAGAGAGAAATAGGGAAAACCTTCTTACTTGTTCTCTCTTGATACCAACCCTTTATCTCCGACCCCTTTTCTCAATTTTAGCCACTCAAATGACTTGCCAAAACTGAAATTTACAGTTCTAATGATGGGTTTTAAAACCATTTATGTCCAAGCCAAAATACTGCGCAATTAAACCAAATTTACTCGCTTATCGATATCGTATATTGATCGATATATTTATAACTATTATAAATATATGTAGCATTATTTATTTCTCAAATCATATTCAAATTTATAATTATTATTTCATAAATATTAATTAATTTATAACAATTATAAACTTGTTAAATCATTCGGTCTTAAGAGAATTCATCATTTCGATCATGTAACTCTTGGATGTAAATTCGGTTAACAATTAACACGGAACTATTCGAATTTTAACGTTCACACACACTTAATAGGTGCTATGATATTGTGACAACCCACATTTAGGAAGGTTTAAATCAGCAACTAATCCACACTCCAACCTAAATAATAAGGAACGTAGATAATCAACAGGGATAATTAAGAAAAATAAGGAAAGAAGAAGAAAACAAACACCGAATCTCACAGCGCAATGATAAAATGTAATAATCAAATAAATAGTTCCTGAAGCTGTTTATATCATACATTTAATTTTAATTTGTACAACATTTGTCAGAGTTATTTATACAACGGGGATAAACAATAATAATCAGCAGACAACGTGATGCGAGAATATTAATAGTAATAATATACCAAATATTTGTCTTCGTCCTCATAAAAAATGATCTTCAATGCGCTAAGAAAAACTCAGGGCTGACCCTAGCGTAATATAAAAAAATAAAACACTCGATTCAAGACTAAAGTACTCTTATGTGAGTCAAATTGATATCGAATATAACATGAGTGGCGTGGCGTTAGAGATGTTTACGGGGTTCACGTCTCATATCTAGTGGACAACGTGCGTGCAATAACTTAAGAGATGTTATGGGATTTTCCATCTCCTAAGGACCCGTTAAGCTATTTATATATAATAATATACACTAAAATGGGTAATGTGTTATCAGTAAAATAAATATCAAAATAGCATTAAGGCTTTACATTGATGCACCTTAACACATTTTTATAGCATGTAGTCTATGCAGGTCCTATAACACAACTAGTAACGTCGATAGCCAACGAGTCCCTTATAGGTACAATGCTAAACCAAAGTCGTAGTGGGCTGGTATAAGGATAAGTATGACAAGGCACGTGAGGTAATGCCCAAGGCAGAATTCTTTCCCTTTTTGGCTGGTCGTAACCCATATGTGGCGACCGCGACCTTCAATCCAAACAAAAGAGTGCATCCATCGAGCATGAAGTCACAATAGTAATACAAGGAATCAACGTCGCTAGAGGTAGCTAATCTCATTGGCCAAACATAGGCTCCTGTTTTAGTCAATTTAATTATGACACAAGTGTCAAGGCTATCCATCATCGTTCTCTTATTTCATTCCAATAAACGTTCACCAATTCAACCACTACATTCTGCATATCATCCACCGCGTACACGGTTATCAAAGTGGTTCCAATATTGACAGAGAGTATGCCAATAAGAGGCCTGGTCTCTTTAACAATCAAGTTGTTTTACACATCAGTTGGTACTTTTATATTTCAAAAACAATTCGTACTTGATAGCAAAATATCGTATTCGCTTCAAAATCAAATCCATTTTGAAATCATCATATTTACTCAAAATATACCATATCAATTTTTTGCCTTAATATCTTGATTTCGCTTTTAAAATTGTTTCGAAATTCAATTTAGGTTATAAGTTCATTTTAATCTCATTCGCATTTAAATCCAAGATTTAAATATAAACATTCCACCCTTGACTAGTTTGAATTTTTAGAAAATAGTTTGAATGGTTCCAAAATAGCTTAAATTGTTAAAATAGTTTAATAGAAAATAGTTTAAACATCGAAAATGGTTTATACAGTATAGTTTGGAAAATCAAAATAATATGAATATTTAAGAAGATAGATTTAAATAGTTTATCACTAAAATAATTTATTTGGAAATAGCTCCAAAGTCAAACTGATTCAATTCCAAATTTTCAATTCAAATCAATTTCAATTTCTAATTAATTTTACTAGCAGTTTAATTCTAATTCAATTTAACTGTCAATTCAAATTCTATCAATTAATTCAGATGTCAATTAAATGTCAATTAAGTTTATCAAACAACAATCAATAAATTTAATTCACTTCACGATATACATTTAACTAAACAAAAATTATTTTGGTCAATTGTAAACGTATAAAACACTCACCTTAGAAATATGCTCGAATTTCACTGAAGCGAATAGCGATAAATCCAACTCCATCGCGAAGATAACGTCGATACGAATCCAACGCGACAGACGGCACTCGAATCGAGCCTCGTACAAAGTAGATATCAACTGATAAACATTTTGAATATAATTGAATATTAATTAACAAATTTAATTATCACTAATACCTAATCTAATCATGTGATTAGCAATCACGTTCCTGATCACGCATAACAGATCGAGAACTCGTTACTCCATCGCCTTTTTCATACCGCGCCGCCAACGCCTGATCGGACCCCGCATCGCCGCCAGCGTCGTCGCCTTCACTACATCCCCACGTGCGCATATGGACGCGCTCCACCAAGCCACCAAACATCCAAACCCTAGCGCTCACCCCACGCCGCCGCGCACTCTATACTCGCTCGCCACCTCGTCCTAATCGCACGTGCTCGATCTATTAGATGTTTTCTCTTTTTTTCGAACTAGAGTTCTTATTTTTCGTTTGAATGCTGCGATTCGAAATAAGAGAGGAGAGGGAGATGAAGTATGGGAAAGGCAAGTGGGGCATGGTGTACGAGATTTGGCTTTAGAATGGATGTATATTATTATAATAATTAGAAAATATCCCGCATTTAGACGTCCGAAATTCCCAACTCCAAACGAAGCGTGATGCCTAGCGTTTCTAATATTTTAGCCTCATTCCGAACATAATGGAACTAGTCTCGATTCCTAATTCGATCGTATGCAGAAGATAACTTTTCAAAATCAATTTATTTCAATTAAATTCTGAAATTAATTCCTATGTGTTTCAAGCTCGCACGGCCAAAGGACAAGTTTGATCGCTACGAAAATTGAAATTCTACAATAACTAGCTATTACGGATCTGATGAAACTGATTTCGCCGAAATCTGAGATAATGGCCAAAATGGCTATTTTTACTCATCAATTAAAATAAGTAATTCCCAGAAATTAATTTAACCACTTTAAATTCGATTTTTAAGTTTAAAACCTTTATTGTTTTTTAAATAAAATTTAAGTCAACTTCCGACATCGTTTTCGTTCACATTAAATCCAAAATTCAATTGTTAAAATAATTCCACTATTAAAATTTAATTAATTTAATTATCCAATACTAAAATCCCAATGAATTTTGGTTGTCAACAATTAGTTTATTTTCAACTAAATAAATCAGCATTTATTATTCAATGCACTATTGATTATAAATACATTCAATATTTAGAATTCCATTTCAATACTGTTATCGGCAAAATCTTCGAAATTAGTCATTTCAAAATTTGTATTCAAGTTCATATTCAAATAAATTGCATTAGTAATTCATAAAGTTTTATTTTTAACCATTTTTATTCAATAATCATATTAAATTTATTACTTTCCAAAATGCGGGTCGTTACATTGTCCCCCATCAAAACTTTTCGTCCTTGAAAAGACGTTAAGTAAAGAACTTAATATAAAATATATTTTATTCAAAATAATCACTTATAACTTTAAAATCTTATTAGAAAACCTTCACTATGCTTCGACTAGGCCATTCTGATTGGATTACGGAAGTTACAAGTTATTTTATATAAAAAATGAGTTATAAATTTTTAAAACCTCAAAAAATTTCTAACTTCCGGATTTATGAAAAATTTCGGTAGTGTCTCATTTGCGTGGCTCGTTTGAAATTTTTTTGCAACATAATATATATATCACAAATATACATCAAATATACATCTCATCTCAATGACGAGGCATCCCGTAGGGAAGAATATATAAAAGCACAGTATTTAATTTGAGATGTGTACCTTATTATTAATAATATGAGCGTGTTCGGTCGTATTAAGCAAGCAAAAGCAAAATACAGACAAGCGAGCTCCAAAAGCTAGCATATGCCCTTTCGTACCTACTATCAATAATAGATGAGAATATGCATAAAACAAGAAAGATCAATATATATAACATAAACATAAACTAATAACAACTATATGCAACGCGAGCGCAAAGTAACTAATTTATCACATACCAGCATACTTCATTCATTTTCAAATGATATTATTAAATTCATACACTTCCATTTCTTATTAACATTCATTCTCATTACCATTTCAATTGACTCGGTTTCAATTAATTTACATTCACATCCAATTTATTTGCATTCACTTTATTTACTTCTAAATTGATTAACATTCACTTATTAATATTCATTTCATTAATCATACAATGGGTTTATATTCAGTTCATTCGCTTTTAATTGATTTACGTTCAACTAATTTGATTTCAATCCATTTTTTATTCAATCAACTAATATTCATTGCATTCACATTTGATTTATTACAATTCAATGTATTTACTTCAATCGATTTGTTTTAATTATTTACATTTGTTTCACCCACATTTAATTGGTTTACATTCAATTGATTTCTTTCAATTTAATTAACATCCGTTACAAATTTATTATATTCATACTTACTTATTCACATTCAATGAATTCTCATCCTATATTAATTTACATTCTATTATGTCCAGTTGACTTACATTCAATTATTAACGTTCATTAGGTTCACACTATTTATTTACATTCGTTTTCAATCATATCTGTTATTCACTTTCGCATTCAATTTTATATATGTTCATTTCTTTATTCACTCACAAAGTATATTTCCCTTAATGTCAGTATCACTTAGTTAACCATTCTACAAATTTTACTCAAGTTTAATATCAACATTCTAGATTTTCTTTTTGCTTGCCCAAAATGTTTAACTACATTTATAGCTTGGCTACTTTCAATTTATTCAAATTCATTTCATTTACATTTCAATTTGTGAATTCACTTTTTGTTTAACCTACTTCATTTAAATTCATTTTTGAACCATTTATAAAATTATTCCACTTGACCTTACATAAGTTAAATTTTGTTTTATTTCCACTTAGTATATTCTCTTTTTTATACTAACATCATTTATAAATCATCTTGATTTATTATAAATATTTTATACAACACAACTCACATTTATTATTATTACTTCATATCTTAAGTTATTATTAACTCATCAATTCACTTCCTTTATTCAAATTCATATTATTAATTTACATAAGTAAATTTTATTTTATAACTCAATTCATATTAATATATAAAAAAAATCAATTCATTCAACTTCTCTTAAGTTAACTTCAATTTATAATTCATTCCAATAACTTATTCCATATTATATTAGTTAACATTCAATTTTTATTGAAACTCATTCCATTTGCATTTAATTTATTTACACCAATTTAATTAAATTCAATTGCTCATATTAATTTTACTTACACTCGTTTATTTTATTTTATATCGTCACACTTAAATTACATTTCATTTAAAAATTCAAGTTCTTATTCATTTTATAGCTCAAGTGGAATTAATTACTAATTTATCTAGTTTCATTTTGTATCCAATTCAATTTATTTAATATTAAGTTAAACTTCATTTCATTTTAATAACTCAAATTATTTAATGTTTCTTAGGTTAGTTCTTTTATTTCATATCTCAAATTCAAATTTTCTTTTATTCGCTTAATTAAAAATATTTAACAGTTTCAAATTTTAATTTTCCTTTCCTGTTCAAATCTATTAGTTGTAAACTTATTTTTGTCTATACTACTTTCAGTTATAAGTTCAAAACAATTTTCATATATTTATCCATAACTCAAATAATTCTCGCAAATAAAATTTTGTTTTTAACTGGAAATATATTTTTTTTGGTAGAAATTCTCACTCAGAAACTCGAAAATGAATAATGGCGATGCTGTAGTCATCCCAGAATTATTTCCCAGCGATTAAAGCAAGTTCAATGCTTTCATTTCATTCAAAAATCCTTTCAAAATATATTTCTCATCAAAATATTTTTATTAATTTTGAAGCCTCTGAAAACAATTTTGAAAACAAAGGGATTTAACTTTTTTTAAATACTTTCTATTTATAAGCTATATCATAAATATACTTATTTAATTTCATTACCGTGTTATGAAAATATTTGATTTTTACATCTTGGATAGTGTAAACAATTCTTACTGTAATTGGATTTCAATTCAATTTAATTTATCAAACATTTCGTGAAATAAAATTCATAAAGTATTTATTTTATTTTAATTCCACCAATGACGGTGATAACTAAATATTATCGTCTCCTAACAACTATCATTCATTAAAAATTATCATTTTATATATATAATATAATATAGGTAAACTTATTTCATTTACCCTATTTTAAAACAATATTATGTCGACTTGCCTTGTTTAAGTGTTTAGAAACTCCTATCGATAACATGGCGTCCCGCGCATCGACCAGAACTCATAAACAACTCAACGGATAAGTAAATACAATATAAAACATTTTATAACACTAACAAGTACGCTCTCTCATATATATATACGCTCAAACAAATACATTCTAAGGTATTGCTATCATATTTCTAATGAGTCAAACCCCACAAAGCCAAGGTTATCGCTAAATCTAAGCTCTGATACCAACTATGACGACCCACATTTCGGAAGTTTAAATCGGCAATAATCCACACATGTCCAACTTAAACAATCCAGAACGTAGATAATCAATGGGGATAATTAAGAAAAGTAAGGAAAGTAGAAGAAAACAAACACAAAATCTCACAGCAGAATGATAAAATATAATAATCAAATAAACAGTTTTGTAAGCTTTTTATATCATACATTTGATTATAATTTGCACAACATTTATCAAAGTTATATATAATATAGGGATAAAAAATATCATGCAATAGAAAATGTGATGCACGAATATTTATAGTAACAATATACCAAATCTCTGTTTTCGTCCTTCGGAAAAATGATCTTCAATGCGCTGATTAAAACTCAGGGCTGACCCGAGCGTAATAAAAAACAACACTCGAGTCAGGACTAAAATACTCTTATGTGAGTCAAATTGATATCGAACATAACATGAGTGTCGTGGCGTCAGAGATATTTACGGGGTTCACATCTCATACCCAGTGTATATCATGCATGCAATAACTTAAAAAATGTTATAGGATTTTCCATCTCCTAAGGATCTGTTAAACTATTTATATATAATAGTATATGCTAAAATAGGTAATGTCTTATCAGTAAAAAAAATATCAAAATAGTGTTAAGCCTTTACATTGATCCACCTTAACATATTTTTATAGCATGTAGTCTATGCAGGTCCTGTAACACAACCAGTAACGTTGGTAACCAGTGATTCCCTATAGGTACAATACAAAACCAAAGTCGTAAGTGGGCTCATATAATGATAAGTATGAAAATGCACATGAGGCAATGCCTAAGGTAGGGTTCCACCAGTTTATCCTTTTTGGCCGGTTGTAACACATATCTGGCCGACCGTGACCATCAATCTAAACAAAATGGTGCACCCATCGAGCACGAAATCATAATAGTAATACGAGGAATCAACGTCGCTAGAGGTAGCAAACCTCATTAGCTAGACATAATCTCATGTTTTAGTCGTTTTAGTTATGACATAAGTGTCAAGGCTATCCGTCATCATTCTCTTACGTCATTCCAGTAACGTTTGCTAATTCAACCACTATATTCTGGATATCATTCACCTTGTACACGGTTGTCAAAGTGGTTTCAATATTGACAGAGAGTATGCCAATAAGAGTCCCCAGTCTCTTTAACAAACAAACGTCGTTTTGCACACCGCTTTTACATTTCGAAAACAATTTGTATTTGATATCAAAATATAATATTCGCTTCAAAATCAAATTCATTTTGAAATCATCATATTTACTCAAAATATACCATATCATTTTTTTTGCCTTAATATCTTGATTTCCCTTACAAAATTATTTCCAAATTCGGTTTAGGTTATAACTTCATTTTAACCTCATTCACATTTAAATCCAAGATTTAAATATAAACATTACACCCTTAACCAGTTTGAATTTTTAGAAAATAATATGAATAGTTTTAAAATAGCTTAAATTATTAAAATAGTTTGAGTATCGATAATGGTTTATATAGTAAAATAGTTTAGAAAATCAAAATAATTTGAATATTTAAGAAGATAGATTTAAACAGCTTATTACTAAAATAATTTATTTGAAAATAGTTCCAAAGTCAAACCGATTCAATTCCAAATTTCCAAATCAATTTCAATTCCAAATAAATTTCAATTCAATCCCAATTTAATTTCAATTTCAATTTCAACTATCCCATTCAATGATTAAATTTCAACTCAATTCTCAAATTTAAACTTTTTTTTTTATATCAATTTCAAGTTTGATTATAAAAATATCGATTCAAATCACTTAAATCAAATTAACCTTCAATATTGAATTTAAGATCCAAATCTTCAAATAAATTCAATTTCGAGCTCAATTTTGAAATATCGTTTTATATTACTTTACTTAGAAATATTCAAATTTCGAATAAAAGTTCACTCTTTTAAACAAATCAATTTCTGAAATTCAAATCATATTTCGATTATAACTTCAAAATCTTAAATTCAATTATTTAAACAATTCCTGTTTCCAAATTTAAATTTCAACGTTCCGACTCAAGTTTGAAAATAATTCGATTTCCATAAATTCAATTTTTACTTCTTAAATCAAATCATTTTAAATAATTTAAAATCGAAAACTTTCAAAATCATTTAATTTAACCAAATCCGGTGTCCATATATAATTCTCTATCCTATGGCTAAATGAATAGGTTATTTCAGTTTTAACTCAGGGATGGATATATATATATATATATATATATATATATATATATATATCATTTCAATCCAAAATAAATATCATATGTATATATCTTTTCAACCTATTTCATAATTTATTCGAAATAATTCAATTTAAATTTTATATATTGTAAATAATATAGAGGACGATAACATGATATATCAAAATAAATAAACATCTAAATCATCCAAATTATCAATCAATTTTCATCAAATAGTAAATAATCGCAGCAATTAACCAATTTATCAATAATCGGGAGTTTTTACTAGATGTTTCATTCTAATTCAACTTAGCTGTAAATTCAAATTCTACCAATTAATTCATATATGTCAATTAAGTTTATATAACAACAATCAATAAATTTAAATCACTACATGAAATAAATTTAACTACATAAAAATTATTTTAGACAATTGTGAGCGTATAAAACATCACCTTGGAAATATGTCTAAAATTTCACTTAAGCAAATAGCGAGAAATCCAAATCCATCACAAAGATAACGTCGATACGAATCCAACGCGAAAGACGGCACTCGAATCGGGCCTCGTACGAAGTAGATATTAGTTAATAAACGTTTTGAATATAATTGAATATTAATTAACAAGTTTAATTATCACTAATACCTAATCTTATCATGTGATTAGCAATCACGTTCTTGCTCACGCATAACAGATCGAGAACCCATTGCTCCATCACCTTTCTTCACGCCGCACCGCCATCGCTAGACTAGACCCCGCATCATCGCCAACGTCATCTCCTTCGCTGCATCACCATGCGCATGTAAAAACATGCTTTATCAGGCGATCAAACATCCAAATCCTAGCGCTCGCTTTGTGCCTTTGCGCTTTCTCCAGTCGCTCGCCACCACGTCACAAACGCACGCGCTCGATCGATTTGTTGTTTTCTCTTTTTTTTGAACCAAAGTTCTTTTTTTGTTTGAATGTTGCGATTCGAAATAAGAGGGGAGAGGGTGATAAAGTAGGGAAGAGGCAAGTGGTTCGTGGTGTATGAGATTTAGCTTTGGAATGGATATATATTATTATAATAATTAGAAAATATCCCACTTTTAGACGCCCGAAATTCCGAACTACCAACGAAGCGTGCCGCCTGGCATTCCCAATATTTTACCCCCATTCCAAACACAATGAAACTAGTCCCAAGGCTTAATTTGATCGTATGCAGAAGATAGCTTTTCTAAATCAATTTATTTTAATTAAATTTCGAAATAAATTCATATGCGTTTTAAGCTCGCACGGTCAAACGACAAGTCCAATCGCTACGAACCTTGAAATCCTACAATAATTCACTATTATGGATCCGATGAAACTGGTTTCTTAGAAATCCAAGACGGTGGCCAAAATGGCTATTTTTACTCATTAATTAAAATAAGTGATTCCCAAAAATTAATTTAATCGTTTTAAATTTGATTTTTAAGTTTAAAATCTTCATTGTTGTTTAAATAAAATTTAAATCAACTTCTAGCATCATTTTCATTCACATGAAATCCAAAATTCAATTATTTAAATAATTCCAGTATTTAAATTTAAATAATTTAATTATCCAATGCTAAAATCCCAATGAATTTTGTTTATCAACAATTAGTTTACTTTCAATTAAATAATTCAATGTTTATTAACCAATCCACTATTGGTTATAAATACATTCAATATGTAGAATTCCATTTTAATACTGTTATTGCCAAAATCTTCGAAATTGGTTATTTCAAAATTTGTATCAAGTTCATATTCAAATAAATTACATTAATCATTCATTAAATTTTATTTTTAACCATTTTTATTCAATTATCATATTAAATTTAATAATTTCAAATAGTTAAAAATACAGGTCATCACAGATATTATGTCCAAATCAGTCACTTACTTACTTTCAATAAAATCTCACTTTAATTGAATAAGCGTTATCCGTTAGTGACATTTATATACATCGATTCTCAAAGATGTATCACTTTGGACTTATGGAACTTGGTAATTGAAAAAATTCTAATATCATTCACATTTAACTCTATATTCCAAACATTAAGTCCTTGGCTCAATAATAACAGTTATTATTAACCAAAATGCTCTGGCCAGAGATTTTGACTTTGAGTTGACTTAAGTTGATCGTGATACTAACCCCATATGACTGTGTAGACGAATCCTCTCTTGTATAGTACTTCACTTTCAATATTTCCACTCGACCCAACTATAGTCATTCGAGGGACGTCATGCCATGATTTGGCTATAATCAAAGCGAAGCTTTCATATTAAAGATGCATGGTATTCTCAAGACGAGAAAACTATGTTAATCCGTCACATCGATATTTCATATTTGACCTTAGTTATTTAATCAATAGAAAACTATCTAGCGAGTCGTTCCATAGTTATCTCCAACAGTCATGAGTAAATAAACTGCCCAACATCTGGAGAGTGCTACGTACTCTAGTCTCAACGGATACATTAATACCCTGTCTCGATGCATCTTGCTTATGAACATTTAAAATGGTATATTTAATTTTATTGTGATAGATTACTCACGGTTACAACACTTTATAACTACTATCACGAAGCATACCATTTATGGATTGTCTATTAAATATAATTTTTAATTAATATAACCACATTATATCAAGTATATAATAGAAGAAAACACCTATATTAAAACAAGATTGGTCAACAAGTTCGACAATATCATAATAAATTACATAATTGCCCTTAGGGTATACCTCTAACTCTATCATTGATAACCTAAGGTAAACAATGTAATATAGTTTGACGAAGAGAATTGGTGTAAATAATTGTTACTACTACATACGACTTATAGTTATAAATTTGGATCTTTAATGATGTGTAAGTGATAAATTTGACCAAAATGTCACACCACTAGCTAAGCTAACGTGTAAATGTTAATATTAAAAAAATTCGACATTAATCCCTGGCTGAATTTACACATATGAGTCACACAACTATAGTGATGAATACTCCAAATAACCAGATGATTTAATTAACTTATAATCGTCTTAAATTAATTAAAATAATTAATATTTATAAAATATTAATTATTATATTTTTATTTTGATGTTTAAATGACATTAGTACTTAACGCAATTGGCTTATATAAAAGTTACGCATGCGCTATCGACATATGATATTGATAAAATATTTAAATTTGATTTAATTAATTAAATACTAACTGGATTTGAGAGTTGTTGAAGGTCCATGATGCCTCCATTATGGCCAGCCAAAAAGGGAAGGAGAATTTACAAATGTGATTTGAAAAGGCAAATAAGCAATTAAAAGAACAAATTAAATCTTCATTGTTTGCTCTTCTTTATGACTCGCTTAAAACACATTTATGAAATGGTTTTTGCCCTTTTGCTTCGTTATATTTGTAGCACATGCACTATACACATATAAGTGTATTTGTTACACTTATAAATTAAACCTTACAAAAAATAACTTTTTAAACAAATTAAATAAAATAAAGATTTTACTTAAAATATTGATTTAAAGTCCACTTTAGACTTCAAAGTCCAATAGATCCAAAATAGAATAATTTCCAAAAATATACTTATTTCACCCACTTTCGACTGACCCGGTTCCTTCAGCTTTAACCAAAGATGCCCGACTGCCTCAAAAATATGAATCTTCACCTATACCGTTTCTCTGAAAAGACTGGCACAAACGACACTGTTCATCTAACAAAAATCGCTACTATACAATAATAACTTCAGGTCCTCCGTTGGCATCCTAGCAACGCACCCCTCACAACCACTACCTGACCCTATGCCACCTATCCCTAATCAATGCATGCTCAAAACACAGTTGGTCAGCTTATAATCATCTCAAACATATAATCCAACTAGCCTCCATCTGTCGCGCATACGATCGAGCGATAGGATCAATGGCCCAATGTGATTTTAGGAGCTCAACCATGCAATCTCAACCACTTAACATAGATTCCAACAGCTATAAATACATCAAAACCTACATTATTACAAGGGTTGAACAACTTAAACACTCAAACAATAACTTTCTTGTTATCCTCTCTTGTAATCCAAGTTATTGCAAAAGAAACAAAGTAATAAGAAATTCCTCATGGTGGATGTAGATCAACATAGATCAAACTGATAGAGTTAGGGGTATACCTTAGGAGCAATTACGTAATTTGTTACATATATCTAATAAGTTAGCTAAACTTGTTCAAAATAAAGGTATTTTCTATTATACACTTGATATAATGTGGTTATATTAATTAATCAATTTAATCAAAAGTATATTTAATAAAAAATCCAAAATGGTATATTTTGTGATAGTAGTTACAAGGTGCTGTAACCGTAAGTAATTTATCACAATGAAACAAATATAACATTTTAAATGTTCCTAGTCAAGATACATCTATACTGGATATCGATGTATCCGTTGAGACTAGAGTACATAATGCTCCCCAAATGTTGGGCAGTGTATTACTTATGACTACTGGGGACGCTAAGGGGTCACGTACTGATAGTTATTGGATAACTATGAAAAGACTCGCTCGATAGTTTTCTATTGGCTAAAATAATTAAGGTCAAGCAAAGAATATCGATATGACTAATTTACATAGTTCTTTCAACTTTAGAATACTGTTGACCTTCAATGTGGAAGTGCTGGTTCGATTATAGTTAAATCGTGGCACGACGTTCATTGAACAACTATAGTTTGGTCAAGTGGAAGCATTGGAAGTGAAACACTATTCAAGAGAGAATTCGTCTCCTCGGTTATATGAGGTTAGTATCACGGTCAACTAAAATCAACTCAAAGTCAAAGTCTCTTGGAGGAGCATTTTGTTTAATTATAATTGTTATTATTGTACCAAGGACTTTGTGTTTAGATTATAAAGTTGAATGTGGATGATATTGGAATTTTTAACCAATATCAAATTCCACAAATCCATAATAATATAATTTTGCTGAAGAGAATTGGTATAAATAATTGTCACTATCAGGTACCGCTTATAATAAGTAAAATTGAATTTTACCAAAAGATGTGTAAGGGATATTTTAGCTAAAATGTCACACCATCAGCTAAGTGATGTGTGAACGTTAATATTCGAATAGTTCGACTATTAATCGCTGAATGAATTTAAACCATTGAGTCGCACAACCGTAATGATGAATACTTTGAATAAACTACATGATTTATTAATTTATAAATAGCTGTAAATTAATGAATATTTATGAAATGTTAATTATTAAACTTTATTTGATTTGTTTGAATAACATTAGCACTTAATAAAGTGCGTATATAAAAGACATAAATGCACGTATTGATATTCGATATCAATAAAATGTTTAAGTTGGATTTAAATAGATTGATTATGAAGAAATTTTTTAAATTTTTTATTAAGGCCCACATGCATTGCTTGCACTAAAAATGGTCACAAAAACCTAATTGTTTGAAAGCACCAATTTGCAGTCACAGATCATAGAATAGTATAACGTGGAGAATATAAAATGAAAAGCAAACAAAATTAAAAATGAAAGCAAGTAAAGAGAGACCCAGATTTATAGTGGTTCGGCTAATTCCGGCCTACGCCCACTCGAGAACAATCCTATTTTATTTATAATGTCGTTTGTTTACAATTACAATTCGAAATCCAAGAGTGAAATTGGCAGAGTATAGCCTAGGTAAAAGGAGAAGAAAAGCAAAAAAGAATGGTCCATTTTCTGATGCTATGTCTGCTATATTTATAGGCGAAGAATGCAAACTATCTTGTTGGAAATTTGGCAGAAGAGTCTCTGTATCCATATGGACCCACCAGAACGATCGGTGGTTGTAATTCATTATTTTGGAATGATCGGTATGTTCATATTGATCATTATTCTTGCTTTTGATTGCCATATAATCATTTATAGAGGGGTCCCACATGCCTCTAAACCTTGATCCTAAAATGGTGTCATTCTGAGTTGTAGTTTGCAAGATATGGATTAGTCTTCATCGAGCATGGAACGTTGGCCGATTTACACCGATCGTTAGGAACGATTAGTAACGGTCGATGTAGTTTATCTATTTTGAGTTTTGACCTACAATTGTTTGTAGCGATTATCACATGCCTCTAGACCTTGCTCGAAAAATATAGTGACATTCTGAGTTGTACTGTGTGAGATATGGACCGATCTTTGTTGAATATATCATGTTGGGAATTCTATACCGATCGTTGGGAACGATCGGTATAAAACGATTAGTAATTTCTATTGTTTGTGAATTTTGTCTTGAGATCATTCATGTGGCTCCACTCTTCCATATATTGAGGCCCTGAAAGTTTCAAGTTAATTGCCTTTGTAGATTTTGAGAAATCGATAAATCATCGTTGTTTTATGCTGTTTTATGGATCGTTCTCAATCGATCCATATAAAATTTTCTTTTATCCATAACTCGACCATACGAACTCCAATTGACTTGAATTTGAAATGTATCCTTATGGGGCCTTCCTTATCACTTCATACTGATTGCACCTTAATTGGGTACTTAGCCATTTTTTGATTGTTATCCACCTGAATCCATTCAACCATCATCCATAGTTTCAAATGCAATCGATTTCCAATCCATCCACTTAGCCAAATGCTTGGTATCCTAGCCTGACCAAAAGGCGAGATAATATTTTCCCTTCAAAACATGTCATGTGATAGGAAGGCGTGTTTTGAATCGCTATAATCCAAAATCTAAAGTCCATAATCCTTCGATAGCCGTATTACCCAATTCAGAATTCAATCTGTTGATCATTAGTGTAATCCATGACTATTTCGAGTCGATATCCAATTCTGAATCCATTCCTAATTCATAAACCAAATCTGTGTTCTCTTCGGATCGGTTTATCAATATCTGTATCCATCCAAAGCCAGATTCATTGATGTTTGAAGCTGGTATCTGAATCCATGACCTCTCCGGGTCATTAGCCAAATCTAGGATCACTCCCGGTCCCTATCCAAATCCATGACCTCTCCAGGTCGATATCCGAATCCATGGCCATTTGAATCCTGGAAGTCAATAAGCCAATCCTTGATCGTTTTGGATCGTTATCTAAGTTCGTGGTCTCTCCAGACCCTTACCGAGCATAAACCATACTCGACGACCTGAGTAGGCCGATCATGTCACTCTCCAACGAAGCGACCTACTTCTTTGCCAGGCATAATCCATACCTGACGACCTATGTAGGCTGATCCTGTCGCTTTTTGTCGAAATCCTTGCTAAGCATAATCCATACCTGACGACCTGTTGGGTTTCATACTTTGGCCTCGACTCTCTGGCCGATGACTTAATCCATGGGATCTCCTTCTCCAGCCTCGATCCCCAGTCGAGGACTTGATCCATGGGTATCCTTTTCCGGCCTCGATCCCCAGTCAAGGACCTTTTTCATGTATGAGTCTGTTCTGTCGCTCTCTGACGAAGGGACTCGCACCTTGCGCTTATGGCACCGTCTCTTCAGTCGGGACTATAACCGCGATCTGTTTTTATTTATTACATTAATCCAGATTTAAGCAATCCAAAGTCTGTTTGCTAAAATATAAAATAAGAGTTCGTACAATCGAAAAAATAATAAACTAAAATATCATAAAAACAAGAGTTCAAAGTAAACAAGAAAAATACAAATTTCACAAAACCTAGCGCTAAGGTTCATCATCATCTCAGAGCATGCCTAGGAACCATCCTCGATCCCGTACATGTGTAAGTGACTTAGCCATATTATTATGGAGTTTTTTACTTATTCCACGCCATCCCCATCAATTGATGACAAGTTGACCATAATGCCTAGATCCACTTCCATTTTCATTTGTGGTTGACGGTGGCTGCTCCAGTTCTACCGTTGCAACCCGTGTCCTCACATACTGTTGCAACTGACCATTCCTCACATATTCCTCAACTATATCCTTTAAATTCCTGCAATCTTTTGTAGTGTACCCATCCAGCCCATTAAGCAGTGCTTTCCTGATGTCCGCTCATGTTCGGAGGGTTTCCTCCTTGCCGGCCTTCGGTACTGAAGGCATCCTCAAGTATCCAAATAATCCTTTCCAGACATTCAGTCAAATCCTCAAAAGAAGAAAATTTTGGTTCTCTCCGTTGCCTGTTCAACATATTAAAGTCATCATCCACTTTCCTTTTTCCCTTATCCTTGTCCTTTCCTGAGCTTTCACCGGGTGATCCTCCATTTTTAATCACATTAACTTCTATTGCCACTTTGTCGGCTTTTGCATCTTCTTGTCGTAGAAACCTCTCTGCTTCACGATAAAATTCGACGAGACCCATCGGTGGATCCTTTACCAATGATATCTTAAAATCTGAATTATCTGCAACTCCTAACACTGCTGCCATTAAAACCATCAATGGATCTGGTCACTCCGCCAAAGCAATTACTGCATTGAACCTGGTTAAGAAATTTCTAAGTGATTCTTATGTCCACTGCTTTACCGATGTCAATGTCATCACATTCTTCGGTCTCGTAATGTGAACCTGAAACTGCCATACAAATCTTTCGATCAATCCCATCCATGTGCCAATAAAACTGCTTTCTGACTTCCTAAACCACAACGTAGCTAGTCCGTCAAGTACAAGTGGAAACATCATGCCACGTCTTTCTTTGATGCCCCCAGTACTTCCATGTGTCTCATATACCTCATCAGATGATCCGTACGATCCTCTTTTCCATTATATGCCTCTAGTGTTGGTAATTTGAATTCTGATGGATTTGTAGCTTGCCTGATATTAGGAGTGAAGGATCTCCTATTCACATCCTCTAAATCCATGTTTGTTAATCCACCTTTCATTGCCCGTCTGATCATTTTCGCCAACATGTCGTTGTCATCCAGTGGTAGTCTTCAGTCATTCTCTCCAACCTGCCCCCTGAGTCCATGAGGGAATCCTGATATCTGCTCTTCTAGACGAGCTTCCATATTCCGATCAACACCAAACTGCACAGCACCGCCCCGTATCCTGTCAGGGATCGATCCAACGTGACCCGAAGGCATGCCCCAAAGTATGGATCGATCAGCATCGATCGTTCTAGAATGTTTGGCCCCGATCGTTCTTGGTTTGTCAGGGGCCGGTCCTAACTGTTCACCCCCATCTTGCATCCTTTTAGCTCTGTTTCCTTATGCTTCATTCTAATTTCCAATAGTTCCTGCTACTCCAACTCCGTGATCCATATTTCTAGCGTTTCCAAGTCCTTGGTTCTATACTCCAGCCTGTCCAAGTTGCTAAGGAAATTTTGCATTGTTTCCACTTGCCTCTTCAACATATGTTTCTGCATAGCATCTATTATCATATCCATTTCATCCCTAGTGATGTAGATAGGCGCTTGATTAGCTTTCGAGGAAGACTTCTAAATCCCTCCATGATCCACTATCTGTCTCCTTGTTGATAGTTTCACCATTTCTCTGATTCCAAGTTCTCTCATTGTTTCCAAAACTAAACTCCAAATCCATGTGGCTAACTTTCTTGGTGAAAGCACCAAAATGTTTGCACCAAAAATGGTCACAAACACCCAGTTGTGTGAAAGCACCAATTTCCAGTCACAGATCACAGAATAGTACAACGTAAAGAATATAAAATGAAAAACAAACAAAATTAAAAGTGAAAGCAAGTAAAGAGAGACACAGATTTATATCGGGTAACTCCAGCCTACGTCCACTTCAGAATAGTCCTTTTTATTTATATTGTAGTATGTTTATAGTTATCCGGCCCGAGAAATTCTAGCGATATAAAATAAAATGAAATCGTTCGAAATCCAAGAGTAAAATTGGAAGAGTATAGCCTAGGTTGAAGAAGAAGAGAGGCAAAAAGAAAGATCCTTTTTTTGATTCCATGCCTACTATTTTTATAGGTGAAGATGGCAAAATATCTCATTGGAAATTCGGCAGAAGAGTCTCCAGATCATTAAGGGCCTAATAGAACAATTGGTAGTCGTAATTCATTGTTTTGGAACGATCGTTATTCTAGCTTATGATCGTCATGCGATCGTTTGTAGGTCGTCCCATATGCCTCCAGACCTTGATCCCAAAATATGGTGTCATTCTGAGTTGTAGTTTGCGAGATGTGGATCAATCTTCATTGAATATGGAATGTTGGCTGATTTACACCGATCGTTAGAAGCGATCGGTGTGCATTAAATCTTTTGAGTTTTGACCTAAAATTGTTTATAAAGGGTTCTACATGCCTCTATACCATGCTCCATAAATATAGTAACATTCTAAGTTGTAATGTGCGAGATATTGATCGATCTTAGTTAAATATAGCATGTTGACAATTCTATACCGACTGTTGGGAACAATTGGCATCGAACGATCGGTAATTTCCAATTTTTGTGAGTTATGTCCTGCAATCGTCCATGTGGGCTACACTCTTCAATGTATTGATGCATTAAATGTTTAAAGCAAATTTACCTTGTAGATTTTGAGATATCGATCGATCATTATTGTTTTACGCTGTTTTATGGATCATTCTTGATTGATCCATATAAATTCTTCCTTTGTCCATAACTCGAGCATACGAACTCCAGTTGACTTGAAATTTAAATGTACCTCCATAGGGCCTTTCTTGTCACTTCATAATGATTGCACCTTGATTGGGTACTTAACTATTTTTTGAGTGTAGCCCATCCAAATCCATTCAACTATCGTCCATAGTTTCAAATGCAATCAATTTACAATCCATCTACTTTAGCCAAATCCATGATATCCAGGGCTGACCAGAAGGCGGATAACATGCATGATGAAAAAAAGTGAAAATTTTCAAATGAGATTTGAAAATCTAGAGGAGTTAAAAGAAGGAAATAAATCTCCTCTTTATGCAACACTTAAATATCATTTGTGAAATGAACTTTGTCCTTTACTCTTTTTTTATTTTCTTCTGCTGAAAATACAAAGAGGATGGAAGAGGATATAGTAATTTAATTTTGGAATTAAATAGGAAATGTTTTAAAGGAGGAAATTGAAAAGGTTTTAATATTTCCTTTTAACATATTCTCTCTCATCCTTTTACACGTTCTTGTTTAAACAGACAATTTTTTTCTTTCTCAAGCTCTCCTCTTCTCCCTTAATGGCTTCAATGAAAAATAAAATACTATAAAACAAATTTAAACAAAACAAATAAATTGTAGGTGGTTCTTGCCTCTGGATCTTATTCATCATTCAATGTGCAAATCATTGGCTTCATTTTTGGTAATTCTAATTTCATTTATTTGTATACTCATCATGTTGAAATGGTCCAGATTAAATCATATTATATCTCTTTTATCCCATCACCTTTAAATGGTTTAGATTTATTCATAATATATCTTTTTATCCTATGTATTCATCTTATAGTATAACTCAGATCCACTTTTGTAAATCACATTTTATCATATGGTCATCATGTAGATATAAGTTGAATCTCTCCTTCTTAAATCATTGACCATATGTTATTATGGTTAACGTAGTTCTAATCCTTTATCTCTTTTACTGTTTGTCCCTTTAGTATAGTCAGGTCTATTTTATCATACAACAAATATGTATATGCCTAAGATATCCAATATTTTTTTCTGTCATTGTTTTGAAAAAAAAGGAAATGTGAAAATATTTTGTTATGTTGTATATGAAATTTTATAACTTTTGTATACATAAACATTAATAAACTATATTTGTTGGTTGTTTAAAACTACATTAAAATTAATTTCCAATATTGCATGGTTACTTTCCAAAATGATTTCTTTTTACCTGTTTTTAATCATAAAAGTAAATGTTCTATTTTTTTATTTTAGAATTCATATGTGGTCATTTATGTAAAGTTATAGACTTTTATTTCATACTAAAATTAAAAGACTCAATCATTTTTTTAGCATTAAAGTTAAACATATATGTTACTTAAATTGCAATCTTCACACACACACACACACACATATATGTATATATATGTGTGTGTGTATATATATATTAATCCATATAAATATACGTGTGTTTATGTTATTCTAATCTAAGTCAAAATGGAATTTTGTGTGAAATTATAGAATTTAATTTCAAACTCTTCCTTAAATTGAAACTTACTGTTGTTAATTCCTGTTTTGACCAACTTATATGTATAAGGAAAACTTATTTTAGTATGTATGTGTATAAACTTATCAATTATTATGCATGTATATTTTATTATTTAAATAAAAAAGGAAAAAAAAAACTTAAACAACAAACACATATGCAAATTCTATTGTAAATGCTATTTAATATGTCATTTAATATAATTAGAGAGAGATAAACGAAAGGGTTTCCCTCTCTACATTTGTAGCATCATCTTTTCTAAATTTATTATATGCCAAGAGAAAGAAAAACAAAGATTTTCCTTCTCTAAAGATTTCTCATGCTTTGTTGTACAAATATACACTTCTTATATATTACACTTATATTTCACAACATGGATGTATTTGATACATTCATTACATTACACACATATTTAAATTAAAATTTAAACTTTATTTCTAGATCTAAATAAAATAAATATTTTATTTAAAAGAAAACTTAGAAAAGATCCAAGTATATTTAGACTTCGTAGGCCCATTAAAGATCCAAAATGGTAAAATTTTTGGAATTCACCCATTTCTTCCGCTGCTGGCTGGCCCATTTGCAACAATGGTATCGAAGCCCAATAGCTTATGCGGTCTAAATCAGTCATGTCAGAGCTAACTATTTAAGCTTACGCATTTAATGCGATGTCCAGAAATGTAACAGCCCAAAAATTTTAACAAATATTTTATCTATTTATTTAAAAACTTTAGGGTTTATTATATAAAGGTTTGAATTTTTAAATTGATTATAAATCATTGCCCAAATTTTAGTAAAAATAAGCAATTTCTGTAATTTTGATTTTTGGTTAAAGTTTAACTCTAATTTAAAACTTAAAATTTAAAATTTAAAATTCTAAGTTCTAAGTTCTAAGTTCAAATCTTTTATATAAAATATATAATATTTATTTCGCGGTTGCTTTACTTATACTGGTTATATACTTTTTAAAGTAAGTAATAAATATTGTGAAAAAGAAATAAACTTTTCGTTCTTTTATACATGTGTACATCAGTTCTTAGTTAAATGAGATAAATCAAATGAATGTAACCAAATCAAATTTTTAAGTAATAAATAGTGTATAAATAAGCTATTTAATTTCACATTTTAATTGGTACGTTATTTGATGAAATATTTTTAGCATATATTTTTTTATATATATATAAGAAGTAAATAAATAAGAAACATATAAATTTAATACGTTACTTTGTTAATTATTTGAGCGTACGTTTCAATCAAAAAAATTCACCTATTCCGCGCTCATTAATTTCATACCTCAGCTAATAAAATCGTTCATCAACCGTGCCTTTTCTAAAGGAAAGAAATTTTAAATCTTGCCACAAAATTCGCGTGTCTTGATTCATCTCCTATCCACTTCCCGTTGACTTCTTATACTTAATAGGAATGAATGCCTTTATTTCTCTCAAATGATCAAATCAAATATTCTTTCCGTTTTCTGTTCCCTCAATCAGCGCAAGTTCTTCTTTGTAAATTTAAAACACGTTCAAAAATTTCCATTTACCTCTTGTTTATAATAGGAACAAATTCTTCCATGGTCGTTCAAAATCGTGTGGCCATTTTATAATAAGAATTAAAAACCTTGCTCAATTTGCATGGCCATTCAAAAATCAAATTTTATTAATTCTTGCCAATTATTTCCTTCCTGATTACGCTTAGCTCATTTGTTAAATACGAGACCGGTTCACGTATTCCTCACTGCTTTTTCTTTGGCCTTCATCTTCCTTCTTTCGTGCCCAAGCTCTACAACAGATAATGGCTGCCAAACTTTTTCCTTTCTTTTATTTTATTTTTGTTTTTCTTCTTGCTTGTTTTCTTTGTCCCCATTCACTATTACACAAAAGTGCCTCCACCACATGCCACGACGGCTACCACTCCTCTGCCACCTTCCCCTGTACGGCCTCCCCTGATGCCGAGTTTTGGTCGTAATTTTGAGCAGTTCACCAAATCAAAGCCCATAGAAGCACGACCGATCCCCATGTGACAACCGAGCCACCCTATACCGCACTACCTTCCAGTGCAGACACAGCTGCACCACCACCGCCGACGCCTACTTCTCCCCATGCCTGACCCGTCACTGCCGAACCCTGAGATGATGGTCACTGTGGCGAACCCCATGCTTGACCGAGCCATTCCTTGCCCTGATGTTTGAACCATTCCCTTGAACCATAGTGTTGTGCATATAATAGTTTTTTTCAACATCACTTCCTATGCGTGCATGTCAGTCACTGAATCTGGACCATGTATAAAAAAAAGAGGAAAAAAGGAAAAAAAAGGATAAATTTTTCTTTGCACCACCTTTGCATTTCCACAGCCTAGAAATTTTGTCGAATATCCCACTACCGTGATTTGCGTGCGTGCATGCATTCAGATCTTTAAAAATGGGCAAGGCCGAGCCTTTGTTATGATGGGTCGAGTCATGTGGTGAAGAGGCAGAACACTGGTTGCTCATATCATTCTTTTTCAAATCTTAGTCCAGTTTGCTTTATATAAATTTAATGTTCGTATTTAAAATTCGGGTTATTAGTTTTATTCGTTTTGTTTCAAGATTTGAATTGGGGTGTCACATCCGCTGAAATTTGATCGCGCCTTCTGTACATTTTTCCGGTGTGGTTACCCTTGTTTTAAATAAAATCTGTAGCTTCGTAGAGGTGAGTATTCACACCTGACAAACATACTTATAGAACTGTAAATAATAACAAGTGAAGTTGTAAAATGGTCATATTTTATTTTACTTGCCTGTGATAAATTTTATGATGTTAAAATCCCTGTTATTAAATTTGACACATCATCTGTTATATTATATGCGGTTATATTTTATGCTGTTATACAATTTATTTATTTATTTACTGCTTACCACACTGCAAGTTTCCTGTAGAATAGACTCATTACGGGCTGAAATGATAGGCCTGAATGATATTAATTTAATTATTTTATCTATTTAATTACTTGGGATTGCTGTTTGAAATAATAGAACCCGGATTTTTCTTTGGAAATTATGGATTGAAATGATATATTATCCGTATCACTTGACCTATGGTAGAAAAATATTATACAGGCCCATGGTTATTTTATATATATTCTTTTGGAAATTTTAAGTATTTTTAAATGTGTATATTATAATATTTTGGTTTAAACAAAATTTAAAATGATTTTAGCGATTCTCTATAAGTTAAATATATAAATAAATAAATGGTTAAGTGGGAAATTGAAGTATAAATTTATTTGGAAATTTTGATGGAATTCAAGTTAAGTAAATAAATAGGATAATCTAATTAAACGAAATTTAAATTAAATTAATAAAGTGTTATTAAGTTTCTATGAATTAAATGGTGAAAGAAATGAATACTTAAAATGACATTGAAATATATCTAAATTTAGAAATGGAAGTTTGGTTTAAGAATAAAAGGTAAGTTAAGAAATAAATTTAAAATTTAGTTATATTTTGAAGTAATCAAACTTGATTGTTAAGTTTATTTTGAATACAAAGAATAAAACTTATGTATTTGACTTTAATAAGTAAAGCCTTGAGAAACTGATATTTATTTGTGAAATTTACTTTGTAAAAATCATAAAATTTTGGGAAATTTAAATGAGTATTCCAAAGTGGAAAATATGATTTTTATAAGTAAAAATGGGTTTCAATTAAGATTTCATTATTGCTGAAATTTTATTGAAGTCCGAAATTTAATTTATTTAAATCTGTTGTAAAAGATATTACCGCACTTTGCAAGTGATGTAGTTGAAGTACATAATGTATTCCATGTATCACACCTTCGTCGCTGTTTACATGATCCATCTCTTATTATCCAGCCTTCTGCCCTTGATGGCTTGGATATCGAGCCTAATCTGACTATTAAGAGGAAGCCATTTCATATCGTCGATCGAGGTAAGAAACAGCTTAGAAGGAAATCTGTTCGCCTGGTCAAAGTGCAGTGGAGCACTGATGAACGAGATTGCACCTGGGAGACAGACGAGAGCATACGTGCTTCGAATCCGGAATTATTTATTTCAAGTACTTCTCTCTATAATCTTATCTTCCTTTGTTTTCCTTCTTTCTTCCTTTTCGAGGACGAAAAGTTTTGAGTGGGGGAGAGTGTAACAGCCCAAAAATTTTAACAAAAATTTTATCCATTTATTTAAAAAATTTAGGGTTTATTATATAAAAGTTTGAATTTTTAAATTAATTATAAATCATTTCCCATATTTTAATAAAAATATGCAATTTCTGTAATTTTGACTTTTGGTTAAAGTTTAACTCTAATTTAAAATTTAAAATTCTAATTTCTAAGTTCATATCTTTTATATAAAATATATATGTACAATATTTATTTCGCGGTTGCTTTACTTATATTGGTTATATACTTTTCAAAGTAAGTAACAAATATTGTGAAAAAGAAATAAATTTTTCGATCTTTTATACGTGTATACATCAGTTCTTGGTTAAATGAGATAAATCAAATGAATGTAACCAAATCAAATTTTTAAGTAATAAATAATGTATAAATAAGCTATTTAATTTCATGTTTTAATTGGTACGTTATTTGATGAAATATTTTTAGCATATATTTTTCTATGTATATATATATAAGAAGTAAATAAATAAGAAACGTATAAATTTAATACATTACTTTGTTAATTATTTGAGCGTACGTTTCAATTAAAATTTTCCACCTATTTCGCACTCATTAATTTCATACCTTAGCTAATAAAATCATTCAACAACCGTGCCATTTCTAAAGGAAAGAAATTTAAAATCTTGCCCCAAAATTCACGTGTCTTGATTCATCTCCTATCCACTTCCCGTTGCCTCCTTATACTTAATAGGAATGAATGCCTTTATTTCTCCCTAACGATCAAATCAAATATTCTTTCTGTTTTCTGTTCCCTTAATCAGCGCAAGTTCTTCTTTGTAAATACAAAACACGTTCAAAAATTTCCATTTACCTCTTGTTTATAATAGGAATAAATTCTTCTGTGGTTGTTCAAAATCGCGTGGCCATTTTATAGTAAGAATTAAAAACCTTGCTCAATTTGCATGGCCATTCAAAAATCAAATTTTATTATTTCTTGCCAATTCTTTCCTCCCTGATTACGTTTAGCTCATTTGTTAAATACGAGATTGGTTCACGTATTCCTCACCACTTTTTCTTTGGCCTTCATCTTCCTTCTTTCGTGCGCAAGCATTACATCAGGTAGTGGCTGCCAAACTTTTTTCTTTCTTTTATTTTGTTTTTGTTTTTCTTCTTGCTTGTTTTCTTTGTCCCCATTTACTGTTACACACAAGTGCCTCCACCACATGCCACGACGGCCTACCACTCTTCCGCCACCTTCCCTTGTACGGCCACCCCTGATGCCGAGTTCTGGCCATAAATTTGAGAAGTTCACCACATCAAAGCCCATAGAAGCACTGATCAATCCCCATGTGACAATCGAGCCACCCTATACCCCACCACTTTCTAGTGCAGACACAGCTGCACCACCACCGTCGACGCCTACTTCTCTCCATGCCTGACCCGTCACTGCCGAACCCTGAGACGACGGTAATTGTGGAGAACCCCATGCTTAACCGAGCCATTCCTTGTCGAGCATTGCTGTTTAAATCATTCCCTTGAACCATAGTGTTGTGCATATAACAGTTTTTTTTTCAACATCACTGCCTATGCGTGCATGTCAGTCATTGAATCTGGACAATGTATAAAAAAAAGAGGAAAAAAGGAGCAAAAAAAAGGATAAATTTTTCTTTGCACCACCTTTGCATTTCGACAGCCAAGAAATTTTGTCGAATATCCCACTATCGTGATTTGCATGCGTGCATGCATTCAGACCTTCAAAAATGGGCAGGGTCGGACTTTGTTGTGATGGGTCGAGTCGTGTGGTGAAGAGGCAGAACACTGGTTGCTCATATCATTCTTTTTCAAATCTTAGTCCAGTTTGCTTTATATAAATTTGATGATCGTATTTAAAATTCGTGTTATTATTTTTATTCGTTTTATTTCAAAATTTGAATCGAGGTGTCACATCCGCTGAAATTTGATTGTGCCTTCTATACGTTTTTCCGGTGTGGTTATCGTTGTTTTATTTAAAATCTGCAGCTTCGTAAAGGTGAGTATTCACACTTGACAAACATACTTATAGAACTGTAAATTAATAACAAGTGAAATTGTAGAATTGTCATATTTTATTTTACTTGCATGTGATAAATTTTATGATGTTAAAATCCCTGTTATAAAATTTGACACATCATCCGTCATATTATATGCGGTTATATTTTATGCTGTTATACTATTTATTTATTTACTGCTTACCACACTGCAAGTTCCCTGTAGAATAGAATCGTTACGGGCTGAAATGATAGGCCTGAACGATATTAATTTAATTATTTTACCTATTTAATTACTTGGGATTGCTGTTTGAAATGATAGAACCCGGATTTTTCTTTGGAAATTATGGATTGAAATGATATATTATCCGTATCACTTGACCTAGGGTAGAAAATATTATACACACCCATGGTCATTTTATATATATTCTTTTGGAAATTTTAAATATTTTTAAATGCGTATATTGTAATATTTTGGTTTAAACAAAATTTAAAATGATTTTAGCGATTCTCTACAAGTTAAGTATATAATTAAATAAATGGTTAAGTGGGAAATTGAAGTATAAATTTATTTGGAAATTTTGATGGAATTCAAGTTAAGTAAATAAATAGGATAATTTAATATAAATCGGAATTTAAATTAAATTAATAAAGTGTTATTAAGTTTCTATGATTTAAATGGTGAAAGAAATAAATACTTAAAATGAGATTGAAATATATCTGAACTTAGAAATGGAAGTTTGGTTTAAGAATAAAATGTAAGTTAAGAAATAAATTTAAAATTTAGTTATATTTTGAAGTAATTAAACTTGATGGTTAAGTTAATTTTGAATACAAAGAATAAAACTTATGTATTTGACTTTAGTAAGTAAAGCCTTGGGAAACTGATATTTATTTGTGAAATTTACTTTATAAAAATCATAAAATTTTGGAAAATTTAAATGTCTATTTAAAAGTGGAAAATATGATTTTTTATAAGTAAAATTGGGTTTAAATTAAGATTTAATTATTGCTGAAATTTTATTGAAGTCTGAAATTTAATTTATTTAAATCTGTTG
This sequence comes from Allium cepa, assembly GCA_030765085.1. NCBI lineage: Eukaryota > Viridiplantae > Streptophyta > Magnoliopsida > Asparagales > Amaryllidaceae > Allium > Allium cepa. The sequence continues at coordinate 400,295,208 of CM060939.1, read as the reverse complement.
TAAAAGATATTACCGCACTTTGCAAGTGTTGTAGTTGATGGAAGTGAATTAAGGCTGAACCTTTGGGATTTATATTGGATTTTGTAAGAATAATAACTTCACCTTTAAATAGTTGAATTGAAGTATTTTGATTGAAATATAAGCAATTTTGGAATTTTATAACCACAGAAAATAATAACGTTGGTTGTTAAAGAGACCGAGATCGGATATGGGCATACTCTCTGTCGGTACTGAAAACCACTTTTACAACCGTTCACACGGTGAAGATTCCAAAATGAAATAGGATGGTGGTGACGTTCTATTGAGGTATGTACGTGGACCCGACTCCCGTGAGTTGGCATAAGGTGGCTAAAACAGGAGCGATTCTCAGGCTAATGAGGTAGCATCTTTGATCGAACGCACTTCTTCGTAAGCCATTCTATTACTTTGTGATTGTTTTGTGCACACCTTTAATTTTGGGAGTGTTGTTCGAGATGGGCGGTAGTAGCAGCTACGCATTACCACCGGTCCGGATGCATAATTGGTATATCTTCCCTGGCATTGCCTAGTTGTGCCGTGTCACCTACCATAGCGAGCCATTATACGAGTTTGGTTTTCTCCCGTAGCCCGTGGAGTATTTAGGGTAGTCTCCCGATTTGGAGATGCACTGATACTGGATGGACTACTGGGACTATTATGTATTAATGTGGAAAATGTAAAGCCTTAACGCTATTTAAAAGTAAGTTTATTTTACTAATAGACACTATTATAATGGCGAATTATTACTACATAGTAAATATATTAGCGGATCCTTAGAGGATGGGCGGTCTCAAGCATCCTTTAAGTTACTTGCTTTATATTACAGTTCACTTGAGTTAGTTTACACTGTATAAGTATGTATGTCCTGACTCGAATGTTTATGTTTTATTTTATGCTCGGGTCAGCCTGAGTATCAGTTCGGACTTCATTTCCCAGAGCTAGGACTTCTGAAGATTCGTCTTTATCAAGCTGCTGTCTATTTCCTATTCGGTCTTTTATCTTAACCTATGTAATGGAGACAAATAAATTGGGATTTTCTATGGTCGATTCAAACTATATTTGGTTTTAAGACTATGTAATTTATACTATGTGATAGCGGCTTCATGAACCACTAAGTTATTTTTTATTCCGCTGTGAGTATTCTGATTTTGTGTCTGTGATTCTGTGATTTGATTTCATTTGCTCCAATTTTTATTACAAACTATTGTTTTGAACTATTCAAGTTTGACATGTTTTAATTTATTGTCGAATTTGAATGGTGCAAAATAGTGGGTCGTTACAGTTGGTATCAGAGCTTTGGTTTCTAGGCAAGCCATAGCTTGCGGAGCAAAAAAAACTCATTAGAGATAGGGTAGAAATACCCTAGAATGAGTGAAGTCAAATCTTAGAATTCTTGCTTTGTAAGAGAGCGTATTTTAAAGTATAAAATAAATTTTTTTTTAAAGGATTTTCAAGGAAGTATTTTGATATAAAACTTTCTTGTTTGAAATCAAAAAAATTTCCCGACTGCTTCTTTCCCTTTCTCCATCTTATTTGTTTAGGTCCTTTGTTGAATGTCTTTTCTAGTGAACTATGGACTATCTAGTCTATCTTGGCCTTTATTTTTCCTCTGTCCTTAAATTCATTCTTGATTTCTCAGGATGAATCGATGAAATGCCTAGGGGACGAGATGCTGCCCCAGCTCCTACACCCGATGCCCCCGTTATATTTACTAAGCTTTGTAAAGAATATACCAAGCTTGGTGGCACCAAGTTCACAGGTTCTGTGAGCGTAATTGAAGCTCAACAGTGGTTGAGGGACTTGGAGAGAATCTTCTCCGGTCTTGAGGTCACTAATGCCCAGCAGCGTCAACTGACAGCTTGGCAATTGAAGGGAGCAGCTTTGGATTGGTGGATGTCCGTTACAGCTCACACCACTAAGGCTGAATCACCTGGGAACTATTTAGGTACTTCTTCGATTGTTCCAGTTTAGGTTCAGTTTCCTCCCTTTTGAAATCTATCTTATATCGCTTATCGTGCTTTAGGGATGCTTTTCTCGCTAAATGGATGCCCGAAGCAGGAAAGTCTCAGCTGTACAGGGACTTCATGGATTTGAAGCAAGGCGATATGTCCTTTACTGAATATGAAAGGAAATTCAATGAGCTATCACAATATGGCCTAAATCTGATAAACACTCCTCTGAAGAAAAACGAGAAGTTTATTGCTGGTGCACGCACCGAGTACTACGATCGCTTCATTACCCACGTGCATTGTACGTTCACCGCTCTGATGGACATGGCTATCAGATATGAGAACCCCACCTCTAGGAACCCTCCAGTTGCCCAATCTTCCCCATCTCAGTCTTCTGGTAGTTCTAAGAAAAGGAAGACCAACTTCTACCATCATAAGAAGAACTGGAACAAGACCCCGGGTTTAGGATCGTCTTCGTCATCTCAGAGGCAGCCTGTAGACCTATCTTCCATTACTTGCCATGGATGCAACCAGAAAGGACACTATGCCAATAGATGTCATACCTTAGGTGTTGCAATCTCTCCCCCAACTCAGTTGGCCATACGAGACCTATGCCACATTTGCCTTCAGCCGGGACATTTCAAGAGAGACTGCCCTACTCAAAAGAAGGGCAAGGCATCAGGGATTTTTGTTACTTCAGCATCCTCCCTTGCTCCGTTGCCTACACCTGCACCCGCTTCTGCTCCTAGTGACTCTCAAGATACACTTATGGGATCTTTTACTTTGTTTAAATCTCATGTTCGTGTTTTATTCAATACTGGAGCTTCCCATCGCTTCATTTCTTTGGACCTTTGTAATAAATTCGAGCATCGCCTTTTGCCCGAATTTGCTTCTGTGCCTTTATGTGTTTCGAAGCCCATTGGTGGTCCTGCAAATCTGAGAAGGATTTGTAAGCAAGTGAAGCTTATATATCTCGATCATCGTTTCACTGGTGATTTCTATGTTCTGGGTTTTGACGCTTTCGATCTACTGCTTGGAGGTGATTGGTTGTATAGGCATGATGCTTATATCTCGTGTAGTGCTCGAACTATTTCCCTTAAAGATGATTTTGGTAATTCATTAGAGATCTAGTGTAGTTTGCACCAGGATTTCGCTGGTAGTTCCATTTATTCTCTGGATTCATCCCCTAGTGACCTTGATTCAACTCATGTGGTCAGACTTTATCCCGGTGTATTTAGTGAAGTCACTTCTTTACCTCCTAAATGGGAAATTGACTTCTGTATCGACCTTATTCGGGAGCTCGACCTACAGTTCTTCCACCCAGAAGAATGGCACCCCGCGAGAATGTTGAGTTAAGGAAACAAATTCAAGATTTGTTCGCTAAGGGTCTGATCAGACCTAGCTTTTCAGAATGGGGGGCAACCATGGTTTTCGTCACCAAATATGATGGTTCCCTTCGGATGTGTGTTGATTGTAGGGAGCTAAACAAGCTTACTATGAAGAACAGATATCCTATGCCTCGCATTAATGATATGTTTGATCAACTCTATGGAGCTACTGTTTTCTCTCAGCTTGATCTTGCCACAGGTTTTCACCAACTCAGAGTTGCTGAGGAGAGCATTCCCAAAACGTCTTTCCGTACTGAGAATGGTTTCTTCGAATGGCTAGTTAGACCTTTTGGTTTGACTAACGCTCCCGCTTTCTTCGTCGATTTGATGAATCGCATCTTCCGTGATGTGCTCAATAAGTTTGTTCTAGTCTTTACTGATGATATCCTTGTCTTCTCAAAGACAAAGGAAGAGAACGAGTCGTATTTTAAATATGTTTTAGAGACTCTCCGAAATCATCAATTAAAGGCTAAATTCTCGAAATGTCATTTCTGGGAAGAGGAAGTCCGATTCCTCGGACATATTGTCTCTAGTGAAGGAATTTCTGTTGATCCAGTCAAGATCGCTGCGATCAATGTAAGTCTTTCCCTTCTTTCTCTTCTAAATTTAATCACTCTATCTTTTCTGGAGTCCTTATTCTCCCTATTCCGTACAGGATTGGGAAGAACCTAAGACTCCAACTGATATTCGCAATTTTCTAGGCCTTGTCGGTTACTATCGGAGGTTCATTGAGAACTTTGCTCAGATTTCTGCATTGCTCACTGCTCTAACTCGAAAGAATGCTAAGTTTATATGGAGTGATAAGTGCAAAGAGGCATTTCAAGAGTCAAAGAATAAGCTTACTTCCGCACCAGTGCTTACCGTTCCTATTGGAAATGAGGGATTGACGGCATACACCGATGCTTGTTGCGAGGGCTTGGGAGCGGTATTAATGCAAGATGGGAAGGTGATTTCCTATGCAAGTCGTCAGTTGAAGACCCATGAGGCTAATTATGCTGCTCATGATTTAGAATTGCTGGTTTTTTTTCTTTGCATTGAAGCTTTAGAGACACCATCTCTTGGGTGCTAAGTTTGACCTCTTCACCGATCATCAGTCTTTGAAATATATCTTCACCCAAAAGTATTTAAATCAGAGACAAGTTCGGTGGCTCAAGTTCCTTGCTTCTTACGATCTCGACATCAACTATACTTCTGGGAAAGCAAATGTTATAGCGGATGCGTTGAGTAGGAAAAGTCCTTGTTATGTCAGCTTATTGTTTATTCTTCCTTTTTGGACCATATCAAGGCTAAGCGGGATGAGGATAGGATCATCAGATTGATTAAGGAGAATGTTTGTAGTAAGGTTGGTGGTAGTAGTCTTGATGGTAGTGGAGCTCAGATAGATGATGAAGGGATTTTGAGGATTAATAATAGGATTTGTGTCCCAAATGTTGATGGTTTAAGACAGGGTTTACTTCAGGAACATCATCAATCTAGACTTTCCATTCATCCTGGTGTAGCGAAGATGTATCTGGATTTGAAGAACATTTATTGGTGGAGAGGTATGAAGCGCGACGTCTCTATCTTTGTTAGTAGGTGTGCGACTTGTCAGCAAGTCAAGGCGGATCATCAGAAGACCCCGGGTTTGTTGCAGCCCCTGGAGATTCCCAATTGGAAGTGGGAGCAAGTTTCTATGGATTTCATCGATGGTTTACTAAGATCTAGGAAGGGAAATGAGAGCATCTGGGTTATCATGGATAGACTGACCAAGTCCGCTCATTTTATTCCATTCAAGTCTACCTATACGGCTTTGAGTTTATTTGAGATTTATATGAGGGAGATTGTTCGCCTCCATGGTGTCCCCCTTAGCATTGTTTGCGATCAAGACCCTATCTTCACTAGTCAATTTTGGAAAGCTTTCCAAGAATCCTTGGGTACTCATCTGAATCTGAGCACTGCTTACCACCCGCAGACTAATGGTCAAACGGAAAGGGTGAATAAGATTCTAGAGGATCTTCTTCGTGCTTGTATTTTGGATTATGGAGGATCCTAGGAAGATCATCTCCATCTTGTGGAATTCACCTATAACAATAGTTATCAGGCTAGTCTTAAGATGTCCCCATTCGTTGCTCTTTACGGGCGACCTTGTAGATCTCCATCTTGCTGCATTGAATCTGATAATCGTTTGATTCTTGGTCCCGATATGATTTTGGGAGCTTTGAAGAAGGTCGAGGAGATTAAGAGGAGGTTAAGGATTGCTCAGGATAGGCAGAAGAAGTACGCTGATCGTCGTAGAAGGAGTTTGGAGTTTGCTGTCGGTGATTTGGTTTTCCTTAAGGGCTTCGGGGAGTTGAAAATAAGCATAGATCCGGAGATTCCCGAATAGGTCAACCTTTTGAACTGCTGCTGAATCTATGGGCAGGCAAGAGACAACCTGGCGAACTGAAACATCTAAGTAGCCAGAGGAAAAGAAAGCAAAAGCGATTTCTCCCTTAAGGAACGTGGTTAGAGGGAAGCTTGATCCTAGGTCCATCAATCCATTCCGCATCTTGGAAAGAATTGGATCTCTTGCTTATCGACTGGATTTGCCTGAGAAATTCACAGGAGTACATAATGTATTCCACATATCACACCTTCGTCGGTCTGCATGATCCATCTCTTATTATCCAGCCTTCTGCCCTTGATGGCTTGGATATCGAGCCTAATCTGACTATTAAGAGGAAGCCACTTCGTATCGTCGATCGAGGTACGAAACAGCTTAGAAGGAAATCTGTCCGCATGGTCAAAGTGTAGTGGAGCACTGATGAACGGGATTGCACCTAGGAGACGGAGGAGAGCATACGTGCTTCAAATCCGGAATTATTTGTTTCAGGTACTTCACTCTATTATCTTATCTTCCTTTGTTTTCCTACTTTCGTTCCTTTTCGAGGACGAAAAGTTTTGAGTGGGGGAGAGTGTAACAGCCCAAAAATTTTAACAAATATTTTATCCATTTATTTAAAAACTTTAGGGTTTATTATATAAAAGTTTGAATTTTTAAATTGATTATAAATCATTGCCCATATTTTAATAACAATAAGCAATTTCTGTAATTTTGACTTTTGGTTAAAGTTTAACTCTAATTTAAAATTTAAATTTCTAAGTTCAAATCTTTTATATGAAATATATATGTACAATATTTATTTCGAGGTTGCTTTACTTATATTGGTTATATACTTTTTAAAGTAAGTAACAAATATTGTGAAATAGGAATAAATTTTTCGTTCTTTTATACGTGTATACATCAGTTCTTAGTTAAATGAGATAAATCAAATGAATGTAACCAAATCAAATTTTAAGTAATAAATAGTGTATAAATAAGCTATTTAATTTCACATTTTAATTGGTACGTTATTTGATGAAATATTTTTAGCATATGTTTTTCTATATATATATATACATATATATATATATAAGAAGTAAATAAATAAGAAACGTATAAATTTAAAACGTTACTTTGTTAATTATTTGAGCGTACGTTTCAATTAAAATTTTCCACATATTCCACGCTCATTAATTTCATACCTTAGCTAATAAAATCATTCAACAACCGTGCCATTTCTAAAGGAAAGAAATTTAAAATCTTGCCCTAAAATTCAAGTGTCTTGATTCATCTCATATCCACTTCCCGTTGCCTCCTCATACTTAATAGGAATGAATGCCTTTATTTCTCTCTAACGATCAAATCAAATATTCTTTCTGTTTTCTGTTCCCTCAATCAGCGCAAGTTCTTCTTTGTAAATACAAAACACGTTCAAAAATTTCCATTTACCTCTTGCTTATAATAGGAATAAATTCTTCCGTGGCCGTTCAAAATCGCGTGGCCATTTTATAATAAGAATTAAAAACCTTGCTTAATTTGCATGGCCATTCAAAAATCAAATTTTATTATTTCTTGCCAATTCTTTCCTACCTGATTACGCTTAGTTCATTTGTTAAATACGAGACCGGTTCACGTATTCCTCACCACTTTTTCTTTAGCCTTCATCTTCCTTCTTTCGTGCGCAAGCTCTACATCAGGTAATGGCTGCCAAACTTTTTTATTTTTTTTATTTTGTTTTTCTTCTTGCTTGTTTTCTTTGTCCCCATTTACTGTTACACACAAGTGCCTCCACCACATGCCACGATGGCCTACCACTCCTCCGCCACCTTCCCATATACGGCCTCCCCTGATGCCGAGTTCTGGCCGTAAGTTTGAGCAGTTCACCACATCAAAGCCCATAGAAGCACTGACCGATCCCCATGTGACAACCGAGCCACCCTATACCCCACCACCTTCCAGTGCAGACACAGCTGCACCACCACCGTGGACGCCTACTTCTCCCCATGCCTGACCCGTCACTGCCGAACCCTGAGACGATGGTCACTATGGCGAACCCCATGCTTGACCGAGCCATTCGTTGCTGAGCCCTGATGTTTGAACCATTCCCTTGAACCATAGTGTTGTGCATATAACAGTTTGTTTTTCAACATCAATGCCTATGCGTGCATGTCAGTCATTGAATCTGGACCATGTATAAAAAAAGAGGAAAAAAGGATATAAAAAAAAGGATAAATTTTTCTTTGCACCACCTTCGCATTTCCACAGCCTAGAAATTTTGTCGAATATCCCACTACCGTGATTTGCATGCATGCATGCATTCAGATCTTTAAAAATGGGCGAGGCCGAGACTTTGTTGTGATGGGTCGAGACGTGTGGTGAAGAGGCAGAACACTGGTTGCTCATATCATTCTTTTTCAAATCTTAGTTCAGTTTGCTTTATATAAATTTGATGATCGTATTTAAAATTCGCGTTACTAGTTTTATTCGTTTTGTTTCAAAATTTGAATCAGGGTGTCACATCCGCTGAAATTTGATCGTGCCTTCTGTACGTATTTCCGGTGTGGTTATCGTTGTTTTAAATAAAATCTACGGCTCGTAGAGGTGGGTATTTACACCTGACAAACATACTTATAGAACTGTAAATTAATAACAAGTGAAATTGTAGAATGGTCATATACTTGCCTGTGATAAATTTTATGATGTTAAAATCCCTGTTATAAAATTTGACACATCATCCGTTATATTATATGTGGTTATATTTTATGTTGTTATACTATTTATTTATTTACTGCTTACCACACTGCAAGTTCCCTGTAGAATAGAATCGTTACGGGCTGAAATGATAGGCCTGAACGATATTAATTTAATTATTTTACCTATTTAATTACTTGGGATTGCTGTTTGAAATGATAGGACCCGGATTTTTCTTTGGAAATTATGGATTGAAATGATATATTATCCGTATCACTTGACCTAGGGTAGAAAATATTATACACACCCATGGTCATTTTATATATATTCTTTTGGAAATTTTAAGTATTTTTAAATGCGTATATTGTAATATTTTGGTTTAAACAAAATTTAAAATGATTTTAGCGATTCTCTACAAGTTAAGTATATAATTAAATAAATGGTTAAGTGGGAAATTGAAGTATAAATTTATTTGGAAATTTTGATGGAATTCAAGTTAAGTAAATAAATAGGATAATTTAATATAAATCGGAATTTAAATTAAATTAATAAAGTGTTATTAAGTTTCTATGAATTAAATGGTGAAAGAAATGAATACTTAAAATGAGATTGAAATAGATCTGAACTTAGAAATGGAAGTTTGGTTTAAGAATAAAAGGTAAGTTAAGAAATAAATTTAAAATTTAGTTATATTTTGAAGTAATTAAACTTGATGGTTAAGTTAATTTTGAATACAAAGAATAAAACTTATGTAATTGACTTTAGTAAGTAAAGCCTTGAGAAACTGATATTTATTTGTAAAATTTACTTTATAAAAATCATAAAATTTTGGAAATTTTAAATGTCTATTTCAAAGTGGAAGATATGATTTTTATAAGTAAAATTGGGTTTAAATTAAGATTTAATTATTGATGAAATTTTATTGAAGTCTGAAATTTAATTTATTTAAATATGTTGTAGAAGATATTACCGCACTTTGCAAGTGCTGTTGTTGATGGAAGTGAATTAAGGCTGAACCTTTGGGATTTATATTGGATTTTGTAAGAATAATAACTTCACCTTTAAATAGTTGAATTGAAGTATTTTGATTGAAATATAAACTATTTTGAAATTTTATAACCACTTGATAATAATAACGTTGGTTGTTAAAGAGGCCGGGATCGGATATGGGCATACTCTCTGTCGATACCGAAAACCACTTTGACAACCATTTACACGGTGTAGATTCCAAAATAAAGTAGGATGGTGGTGACGTTCTATTGAGGTATGTACGTGGACCCGACTCCCGTGAGTTGGCATAAGGTGGCTAAAACAGGAGCGATTCTCGGGCTAATGAGGTAGCATCTTTGATCGAACGCACTTCTTCGTATTCCATTCTATTACTTTGTGATTGTTTGGTGCACACCTTTGATTTTGGGAGTGTTGTTCGAGGTGGGCGGTAGTAGCAGCTACGCGTTACCACCGGTCTGGATGCGTAATTGGTATATCTTCCCTGGCATTGCCTAGTTGTGCCGTGTCACCTGTTTGCACCAAAATTGGTCACAAACACCCAATACCGCGAAAACACCCGTTTACGTACTCAAATTAATAATAATCAACACAAATCTCAGCGACAATCAATATAGAATTCAGATCTAAGTAACAAATCACAATAATTCACAGACAACAATCACAAACACAGGATTTATAGTGGTTCGGCGTTCGTGCCTACGTCCACTTTGAAGGTTTTCTCTTTATTGCTTCACTTGATAATCTTAATCAATTACAACGGGTTGTAGCTTTGAACTTGATAATCTTCATTAATTACAACGGATTATAGCTTTGAAATCTGAACTCAACAGCAATAGTGATGAATAGGATTGAATTCAGCAGAGTCTGGGCTTTGCTGAATCTTCTCCCCCTTTCTGAATGACCAGGGGCTCTATTTATAGGCGTGGAAGGCTGGAATCCCGCCCATAACCTGGGGAGGCTGCTTGGCACGTGACGGGGGGCCCACAGGCCCGCGTTCTCGGAATGCGTGCCCAGTTTGGGATCGATTCGAAGTGAACTTCGAATCGATCAGAAAATTGTCCAATTGCGATGAAACTTGGCGTGGACGTTCTTCATCATGTTGACAAACTTCTGTGAAAATTTCATGGGATTTGGATCAGTAGATTGAGAGAAATGATCGATTCAAGGTGATGCATTTCGGTACGCTGGCAACTTCGAACCGATCCTATGGGTCGTTCGAACCCATATGTTTCGAATCCATATGGTTCGAACCCATAGGTTCGAATCCATATGGTTCGAATCCATATGGTTCGAAACCATAGGTTCGAATCGAACCTGTTGCGTGAGGGGGCACTTCGAATCGATGGCTCCGGATCGATTCGAGGTTGTTTTTAACGTGTAGGGTTTGAAGACAGCATGGATTCGAAGCTGTGATGGACTCGAAGCTGCGATGGACTCGAAGCTTGTGATGGACTCGAATCTTGTGATGGATTCGAAGTTGGTGATGGATTCGAAGGTGGTGATGGATTCGAAGTTGATGGATGGAGTCGAAGTAGTGATGGACTCGAAGTTGGTGGATGGATTCGAAGGAAGGTGTTGGCTGATGGGTTCGAGTCAGGCGTTGGCTGATGGATTCGAAAGTGATGAGTTCGAACATGATGGGTTCGAAACAGATGGTTTCGAACACGATGGGTTCGAATATGATGGGTTCGAACATGATGGGTTCGAACCGAGCAATGTGCATCTTCTTAACTTGAACCCATCATAACTTGAGCATATGACCTCGGATTGACTTGAAATTTGAAACGCTGACTTCTATGGTCTTTCTTGTTATGTCCTATCAATTGTGGCCCGATCCGGATTCGGACAGAATTCATCGATATCCATAGCGAAATGAAGTGCGACCAGGCTCTGAGGCGAACTGTCTTTTGTTTTTGACCAATCTTTTGGTATCACGGCTTTTGCCCAAAAAGCGGGATAGGCGGTTTGGTAAACAAGGATTTGGAGGATGTTAATAGGAGTCCTTTCACTTCGGCGATTAGACAAGCTAGAAACCCACCGGATTTCAAGTTACCATCGTTGGACACGTATGACGGAAGAACGGACCCCACGGTTCATCTAACAAAGTATATGAGGCATATGGAAGTGCTGGGGGCACGAGAGGAGGTTATGGCCCGGTGTTTTCCATTATACTTGACAGATATTGCAGCATTGTGGTTTAGGCAATTAGAGAATGGATCCATCGGAACGTGGAATGGTTTAATTGAGAGATTTATGAGGCAATTCAGGGTTCACATTACGAGACCCAAGAATGTGATGACTTTGGCAACCTTAAAGCAGAAAGCCGGAGAGACCTTGAGAAGTTATCTAGCACGATTCAATGCAGCAGCAGCGTCAGTAGACCGAGCGGATCCGTCCATGGTGGTAATGGCAGCTGTGTCCGGAGTAGCTGACGGCACAGAATTCAAGAATTCATTGACTAAAGACCCACCCGTGGATCTAGAGGAATTCTACAACGAGGCAGAAAAGTTTTTACGACTAGAGGATGCAAATGCAGAAAGAGAAGAAGGAGAGGGAATAGAGATTTATATGCTTAAAGACAGAAAGCCTACCGAAAAGGACTCAGACAAGGATAAAGGAAAACGAAGGGCTGAGGATTATGATGACAGGTCAAAACGGCAGCGGAGAGAGCCGCGATTCACTACTTACACCGAGCTGACTGAGAGTTTGGAACGTATTTATCAGGATACCAAGGAGCAGATTCCGTATCGCAGACCAATGCGAAGGGATCCAACCTCTAGCGAGAGAAAATTAGATAAGTTTTGTGTATTTCATGAATTGAACGGTCATAACACTAATGATTGTAGGCATCTGAAGGACGAGGTGGAAGGGCACATCAGGAACGGTATGCTCCTTCAGTACGTGAGGAGGCGAGCTTCAACGGTGGAGCCGGAGCGGCCACCGTCTACATCAACCAGGGGCAACCCTGAACCAGGACATCGTTTGGTTATCAATTAGTTAAAATAACGATGAACGAGTCGCAAGCGCCCACTAACGCAATCGAATCATTTACACATGTACGAGATCGCGAACGTTCTCCAGGCATGCTCTGAGTGATCATTGAATGTTTCGTAGTGGGAACTTGCACTTTGACATCTTTGCTTTGTTTTTTATTTCATGTTAATTTGGACATTTGAACTCGGTTTGTTTGGACATTTCTGTTTTCAAAACTCATCTGTTGAATAGATATTTGATCCTGATAACTCTGAAATGGCTAGGCTACGTGCACATGTATGGGGTCGCAAACGGTCCTTAGGCATGCTCTGAGATAGTGATATACCTATACAAATGATCCAGGGACCCACGCGAACGTGAACCTAGTATCAACAGTATCAAGCCCCCCCCGGGCACACTGATTCGCCTTCAACAGGCACACAAACAATCCAGGAACTCACTCGAACGTGATCCTAGCATCCATAGCATCAAGCCCTCCCGGGCATGCAAACTCGCCTCGAACGGCACCCGACTTCGAACAGTCACAAACTCGCCTCGAACGGCACACGATCGCGAACGGTCATAACTCACTTCACCTCAAATGGCTCGATCGCGAACGGTCGTCATTTGGGGTCCGCCTCGAACGGCACAACTGACTTTACCTCAAATGGCTCGATCGCGAACGGTCATCATTTAAGGTCCGCCTCGAACGGCACAACTCACTTTACCTCAAATGACTCGATCGCGAACGGTCGTCATTTGAGGTCCACCACCTGATCGCTGACTGCTACACCTTACCTCAAATGGCTCGATCGCGAACGGTCGTCATTTGGGGACCACCACTTGACCGCGCACTGTCGCACTTTACCTCGAATGACACGATCCCGAACGGTCGTCATTTGAAGTTGAGCGCTTGACCTTGAACGGTCGCATTTCACCACAGATTATTCGATCCCGAACGATCGACGCATGGATTTACGCGCTTGACCGCGCAGGGTCGCACTTTCCTTCAAATGACTCGATCACGAACGATCGTCATCTGAAGTTAGGCGCTTGACCATGAACGGCCGCGCTCCATCCCGAATAACTCGATCACGAACGATCGTCATTTGAGGACATATAAAACTATCAAGTTCTTCACAGGTTAATGATAGGATATGAACATCCAGCTCAAGGCATTGCAAAACACACCTTCCTACCGCAAGGCATGTTTTGGGGGGCAAGATGTTATCCCGCTTTTTGGGCAAAAGCCGTGATACCAAAAGATTGGTCAAAAACAAAAGACATTTCTCCTCAGAGCCTGGTCGCACTTCATTTCGCTATGGATATCGATGAATTCTGTCCGAATCCGGATCGGGCCACAATTGATAGGACATAACAAGAAAGACCATAGAAGCCAGCGTTTCAAATTTCAAGTCAATCCGAGGTCATATGCTCAAGTTATGATGGGTTCAAGTTAAGAAGATGCACATTGCTCGGTTCGAACCCATCATGTTCGAACTCATCATATTCGAACCCATCGTGTTCGAAACCATCTGTTTCGAACCCATCATGTTCGAACTCATCACTTTCGAATCCATCAGCCAACGCCTGACTCGAACCCATCAGCCAACACCTTCCTTCGAATCCATCCACCAACTTCGAGTCCATCACTACTTCGACTCCATCCATCAACTTCGAATCCATCACCACCTTCGAATCCATCACCAACTTCGAATCCATCACAAGCTTCGAGTCCATCACAAGCTTCGAGTCCATCGCAGCTTCGAGTCCATCACAGCTTCGAATCCATGCTGTCTTCAAACCCTACACGTTAAAAACAACCTCGAATCGATCCGGAGCCATCGATTCGAAGCGCCCCCTCACGCAACAGGTTCGATTCGAACCTATGGTTTCGAACCATATGGATTCGAACCATATGGATTCGAACCTATGGGTTCGAACCATATGGATTCGAAACATATGGGTTCAAACGACCCATAGGATCGGTTCGAAGTTGCCAGCGTACCGAAATGCATCACCTTGAATCGATCATTTCTCTCAATCTACTGATCCAAATCCCATGAAATTTTCACAGAAGTTTGTCAACATGATGAAGAACGTCCACGCCAAGTTTCATCGCAATTGGACAATTTTCTGATCGATTCGAAGTTCACTTCGAATCGATCCCAAACTGGGCACGCATTCCGAGAACGCGGGCCTGTGGGCCCCCCGTCACGTGCCAAGCAGCCTCCCCAGGTTATGGGTGGGATTCCAGCCTTCCACGCCTATAAATAGAGCCCCTGGTCATTCAGAAAGGGGGAGAAGATTCAGCAAAGCCCAGACTCTGCTGAATTCAATCCTATTCATCACTATTGCTGTTGAGTTCAGATTTCAAAGCTATAATCCGTTGTAATCAATGAAGATTATCAAGTTCAAAGCTACAACCCGTTGTAATTGATTAAGATTATCAAGTGAAGCAATAAAGAGAAAACCTTCAAAGTGGACGTAGGCACGAACGCCGAACCACTATAAATCCTGTGTTTGTGATTGTTGTCTGTGAATTATTGTGATTTGTTACTTAGATCTGAATTCTATATTGATTGTCGCTGAGATCTGTGTTGATTATTATTAATTTGAGTACGTAAACGGGTGTTTTCGCGGTATTGGGTGTTTGTGACCAATTTTGGTGCAAACATCACCCACCCTAGCGAGCCATTATACGAGTTTGGTTTTCTCCCGTAGCCCATGTAGT
This sequence comes from Allium cepa, assembly GCA_030765085.1. Taxonomy (NCBI): domain Eukaryota; kingdom Viridiplantae; phylum Streptophyta; class Magnoliopsida; order Asparagales; family Amaryllidaceae; genus Allium; species Allium cepa. Next base: position 400,280,103 of record CM060939.1, on the reverse strand, counting down.
ATTTAGGGTAGTCTTTCGATCTGGAGATGCACTGATATTGGATGGACTACTGGGACTATTATGTGTTAACGTGGAAAATGTAAAGCCTTAACACTATTTAAAAGTAAGTTTATTTTACTAATAGACACTATTATAATAGCGAATTATTACTACATAGTAAATAGTTTAACAGATCCTTAGAGGATGGGTGGTCTCAAGCATCCTTTAAGTTACTTGCTTTATATTACAGTTCACTTGAGTTAGTTTACACTGTATAAGTATGTATGTCCTGACTCGAGTGTTTATGTTTTATTACACTCGGGTCAGCCTGAGTATCAGTTCGGACTTCATTTCCCGGAGCTAGGACTTCTGAAGATTCATCTTTATCAAGCTGCTGTATATTTCCTATTCAGTCTTTTATCGTAACCTATGTAATGGAGACAAATAAATTGGGATTTTCTATGGTTGATTCAAACTATATTTGGTTTTAAGACTATATAATTTATACTATGTGATAGTGGCTTCATGAACCACTAAGTTATTTTTTATTCCGCTGCGAGTATTCTGATTTCTGTGTCTGTGATTCTGTGATTTGATTTCATTTGCTCCAATTTTTATTACAATCTATTGTTTTGAACTATTCAAGTTTGACATGTTTTAATTTATTGTCGAATTTGAATGGTGCAAAATAGTGGGTCGTTACAAGAAAGGAGATGTCTAGGGTTGGAGTTGGGTAATCAAGTACCATATCCTAGTTGGTTGCATTCCTGGCCTAAAAGGTGAAGTGAGCCCAAAGGTATGGTAGAAAAGGCCTAATTTGGAATAGACCTTGGGCTAATTTCCAAAATAGTTTTGAAAATTAAGACTAGATTATAAATTTAAAAGTTAAATTTAAAATAAAAACATTTTTATTATAAAAGTTTATAATATAACATAAATTTTCAAAATGTTTGAAAATGTAATGAAAATTTCAAAATGCTGGAAACTCTTTAAATATTAATTTTGAAATTTAAATTCATTAATAAGATTAACAAAATAAATTAATTAAATTATTTAATTAGCTAATACTTATATGCGTGTATTACATATATTGTTATATGTTAGTTTAAAGTGTTTAAGATAACATAAGTATATATGTATGTAAGGTAAGTTTTGAAATCGATATAATTTAATTAAAATTATTTAATTAAATAAATAAAATAAATATTAATTAATTAATTAATATGCATATATAAGATATATATGTTATACTATAAATGTTATAATATACACTATAAAGGTTATGGTAGATATGTCTGATATAAAAGTTATAATTGAATACTAATTTAAAATTAATTAAAGAGATAATTAATTAAAATTAATTAAATAAGATATAATTAATAAATTATTATACATAGGTTTATTATATAAGTAATATGAAATATAAAAGTTATGTAATAGTAAAACTTATATGATATTTATGTATTAACTAAAAGTGGAACATTAAAGAAACCCTAAATAAACTAAAGGAATGAATACATATGTTAATGTACGTATACCGTGATTTTCTATGTGTCCCACACTTGAATAATGAGAGTTTCATAAGAAATACATTATTCCATAAATCGATATCATTCAATATAATATATTGAAGATTATGAATCTTTATATCATCTATTATTTGTATATTAATATATTGCTTACATACTCCTTAGTCGTTAAGCTTTCCTCAAGGTAGGAATGATATGTGTAGTACTAATGATATATTAAATAGACGAGGTAAGATAACTTCACGCATTTATTGAGCTTTCCTCAAGGTACTTGCGTTATACTTAGGCCATCGCGAAATGATAGGTCCGAGTGAATAGTCCAACTTTACTTGTTGAGCTTTCTTCAAGGTAAAGGCGGGACTAGGACAAATTACCAAAGGTTGGGAGTTGTGACGCCCCACCTCTATACCCACCTAGCCCAGAACACTCCGGAGTAGTGCTGTCAACTAGCACGGAGAATAAGGCTGTTGAGGAGCGACCATCCATGTAATTGCTTATCACACGGTGGCTATAAATAATCTTCGGAAACAAACATAGAAATAATCATATCACAAATCAGTCACAGATATCCATATCACAAATGCGGAAGAAGATATGAATATATAACTAACACATGAAAGTGTACATCATAGTAGTGGTCAGTAAGATCCACGATAATACAAAAGAATAGCAACACGTGCTATACAAAAGAATACAACTATGAGTCTATATCTCAAGTGTATACAACAAAAACTGCTAATCTAAACAGTTAGCCAAAAGTCAGAGTGATGAATCCCTGGGAAGAAGTCAAGCAGAAGCACCTGTAACATCTCGGTCTGACCCGAGTATTATTTAAGAAAATAATAAACGGGTCAGTCTAGCTATAAATATCAGATGACATGATATAACATAAAAGATATGGCATAAACATAAACATCCATAATGACATACCACTATAAGTATGTAAATAATGATCAATAGAAGATCAATCAATAAGAGATAATCAATATCACAAGAATCTTCTCAAAGATTCGGAAAGGGCATCATACCCCAAACTTGTACTCATAACAAGTCAATGACATAAATTCTAGAAATCAATGCAAGAAGTCCAGAAATCATAGAAAAGAGAAAGAGGCCTATCACATGACGGTCCGAAGACCAAGGGGAGCTACCCCACATGTGTGAATGGAATCACACAGATTAAGGTCCAGACTAACCAAAAAGCAAAAAGGTATGTGTGAGTGGAATCACACAAGTGGTGTCTAGTCTAACCTCGCAACAAGAGACATCGCACAGTTGCTAGTCTAAATCATCAGAATGATCGTCATGATCAACGAGAAGTGTCAATTACACTAAGCTAGTAAATATAGAAGTTTAGCTTCATGTCCCATAACCACTTGCTTAACTTAAATATTTACGAACAAACTGTAAATCTTCACTAATAAAATTGTCACAAGAGGTTCAATCGAACAAGTCCAAGAATTAACCGACGAAGTGAACGCAAGCGTTTCATACCACTTGTTTTACTAAGTCGTTTAATTAGATTTCTCATCCGAGTGAGGTAAAGGTTTGTGTATACTAATAGATTGGAAAACGGTTTAAGAAAAGAGCTTAGTTATTAAAAATAGAGTTGAAATTGTTTGTTAAAAGAGTTTTGATATTTACTACTAGTATTGAAACCTTTATATTATAAAGTGACAAAACACAGAAGCAATTGTAGAAACAATCAGTCACAAAAATCGCATACGGAGATGTGAATAAAATCCAAGAGAATCAGCTCAATGTTTTTCAGATAAGATCCCCTACGGAGGGGGGGTCCAGGGGGTGGCAACCCCCCAAGGTGGGGGTGCGGGGGCAACGCCACCGCTTACGGGGTTCGACCTACCCGGTCAGGTCGCGGGGGTCCAGGGGGCAGCGCCCCGTCCAAAACGGTACGACCTAGAGAAGACAAAATGAGGTCTAACGACCTAAGAGGAATAGGGTCGAGCGACCTAATGGTTGCGACCTAGGGGTCTAAGGGGCACGACCTAGTGGTCCAGCGACCTAAAGGGTAAAGGTCATGCGACCTAAAATGGGTTCGCGACCTAATGGAGACGAGGTCATGCGACCTAAAGTGGTTCGCGACCTAAAGGTGTTCGCGACCTAACAAGGTTCACGACCTAATGGAGACGAGGTCATGCGACCTAAAGGTGTTCGCGACCTAATAGGGTTCGCGACCTAAAGGTGCACGACCTAAGGTCTTTCGACCTAGGGGTATATAGGTAACACGACCTAAATGATGTCGCGACCTAAGGGGCCAAGCGACCTAGTGGGTCATACGACCTAAAGGAAACAGGGTCCAACGACCTAAGTGTTGAATATGCGCTTATATGATTTTTGTTTGATGATAATAAACATATATACATTCGTTTAAATGTATTTGATAATATACTATTTATTTTCACAGATTAAATAAATATTTGCTGAATAAAATAAATAACACAGAATTTGAATTCAAACGAATATTTTATTCAAATAAATATTTATTACAATTTTGAATAGTATACAAATTCAAGCTCTCACTATTCACTATACAACTTTGATACAATTTCAATTACATCACTATTTTACATCAGCACCTCACTACATATCACTCACACTCGTATTTATCTTCAACTGCATTCAAGTTTGAATCCAGCATCTGAGCAATCTACAAAAATATAAACTAACGCAGTAAAATTGAAAATAAAATACTTTTGCGATATAAAATAAAACGTGAATTTTTGAAAATGATATTTGCCTCAGTTATTTGGGTTGTTCGTCATCATTTAAATTTGAATTCATCATACACGAACAACTTGTGACATACACAGTATATTACTGTATATGCCACAAGGCTGTGCACGCCAATATATACACCTGATTGATTTACAGGGACAGGCAAGCACAGGTCAAACCCAAATAAAAAGCCGGGTTCAACTCACGTGCAATAATATAAATGTCACAATTCTCAGCACAAGGTCAAAACCGAGCTGTAAAACTGGGTTCAACACAAGGCAGTCATGAAGTATGCAAAGAGCTTGAGCATGAGATATTGCAACTACAGTAATGCATCAGTGACCAAACACTACAAACTGCAACATGGCGAAGACTACAAGCAACTGACACAAACAACTCAAATGCACACATGAAGTATGCAAAGAGCTCGAGCACAAGAACATGACAGCAAACAGGAAGTGCAATTCCAAGTGAAGAACCAGACTCAAGTTAGTGCATAGTGCATATATGATGCATACAAGTACAGGCCACAACATGTCAATGAAGCACAGCTGCAAACAACATGACAGTGAAAACTCGAGTCACAGTGCCATGCTACAGATTATAAAATGAAATTCATAAGCAACAACATGAACCAACTGTGCATATATGAAGCACACTCAAGGCCCAGAAACAGTACAAGGCATGTCAACAGCAATGGAATCAACATGAATATCACAGGAACTCGTCAGTGGCAAGCTACAGGAATGATCAGACCAACAACAGTGTGCAACAGGGAACACAGTGTACAACACCAACATGAGCAACATGAATGCAACAAAGACCAAGCTGCAGCATCAAGATAAGAAGATCAAAGTGAACCAGATCAATAGCAGCTCAGTTATACAAGCTAACCAAGTTTATATGCAATGCAAAGACCACGGCTACAACAAATGTACATATATGGACAGTGAAAACAGAAGTGCACAGCAACAGTAAGGAAATGGACAAATGCAACTAAACCAACTACACAAATATGCTATGCAGTAAAGTCAATCAGAGGCATCAACAAAGACAATGCTTGACACCGAGCATGAACAAAATGATGCATGATGAATCAGACCATACAATATGAAACAGAGGCAACAAGACTATATGCAAGCAAAATCTCTACATGGATGCAGTGATACAAGTCAGAGCAACAATATCAAAGCAATGGTGATGGGCCGAGAGGACCAGTGATATAAGTAAAGATGAGTGCAGATTCGAAGTCGAAAGCAACACCATGTACAACAATGCACTGGAACACATGATGCATATGTCGAGTTCAATGCAACATAGCACCAGGCATCACTATGATACAACTTACAAACCCAAATGACAACTCAATAAATTTTTCAGTGAATCATAATGAAGCAGTGCAACATCTTCCATCAACACAATCAAGTGACCAACATACTACAGTGACATCAAAACATGGCAGTAGGGATGTAATTGCTGTGAACAACAAGAGGGATACAAGCATCAAGCTGCAGTTTTCAAAACGTGTAACCAAGTCAAAGCAAGTGATAACCAAACATCTCAAATTCAAGGCATCGAGTCAGGTCAGAGAAATTCACCGAGTCAGGATTGAACATAAATTCAAAGCCGTCAACTTTAAACCAAGTCAACCAAGAAATAATAAGAATAATTCGCATATGAATTAGTCAAGGTAAATCGCAATCATCCAAGCGTAAACGATCGGCAGAGATAAAATCAAATATATTTTGTGCGAACGAAAATCTAGGGTTACAAACCCTATATAAGAAAATCACCATCGGCAAATCTTTGGTATCGAGTTCAAGAATCAACCAGCAAAGCAAAAAGAAGAAAATACATACCAAAGCAATCGAAGCAATCGAACTCGATCAAGCAAGAAGAAGAAGCCGCAAACAAATTGAAGCAAATCAGAAACAGTAATTGCAAACAACCAACAAAGGCAGCAACTTAAAACCCTAATTTAAGAGCACGGCATCAAGAACGAAAGCCCCAATTTTGCAAAGGAACGGTCGCCATTATACTCGAGCAAAGAAAAAGAACCGGGCCGATAAAATAAAAGGGAGACATATTAGTGGGCCGTTTAGGCTTTGTTTTTAAATAGGGTTATTTGCTTTTTATGTTTTGTGCTTCTTTTAATTTTTAAAATTCTCTTTTAAACCGTTTTAATTTTCTAGTCGTGTGACTAGGGTACAAACTACGGTGTGTAGTTTGGGAGTTCGCAACTCGGTGGTTGAGTTGTGGTCAGGGTTTTGAGCGTAGAGTTAGATTAGTCAATAGCGGGTATAGCGAGTTTACGTGTGTAAGCGAGGGACTATCTAATTTCTAGTAGAAACCTTGGGGACAGCACGTAGGCAGGGTTTTGCCGAAGCTGGGTAAATTCTGTGTTGTTCTGTTTTATTCTGTTATTTATATTCTGCGATATCTGTGCTGCTATTCTGTGATCCGTGTTAAATATTAATTAGCTTCTGCAATTAAGTTTTTATAATTTACACTATCACCCTATTCACCCCCCCTCTAGGGTGAAATCGATCCTACAAGTGGTATCAGAGCTAGGAATAGAAGTCAACATTTGTTTTAAAAATTCTATTTTTTTTGAAAAAAATCAGTTTTGTTTAAAAATTCGAATTTTTAAAATGGCTTCTTTTAATAATGCTTTTGCATAAGGTCAATCCATAGTTAGACCACCAATGTTCAATGGTGAATATGCTTTTTGGAAAAATAGGATGAAAATCTTTTTGAAAACCATTGACGCTTGGGATATTGTTGAGACAGGTTATAGAATACCAACTATAACTGTAGATGATCAGGAAATAGAGAAACCAAAGGAACAATGGACAGAACTAGAAAATAAATTACATAATACTAATGCCAAAGCTATGAATTCTATTATCTGTTCATTAGATCAATTTGAATTTAATCGTGTCTCACATTGTCTAACTGCGTAGGAAATATGGCACATATTAGAAGTAACTCACGAAGGAACATCTCAAGTCAAAGAATCTCGCCTTGCCATGCTAAGCAGCGAATACGAGAACTTTACAATGGCGAAAGAAGAAAATGTCAAAGAGATGTACGGACGACTTTCCAACATCGTATACAAATCAAAAGCTCTCGGAAAAACATACACCGAATTGGAAATAGTCCGTAAAATCCTCAGAGTCCTTCCACGAAGCTTTGAAGCAAAAGTAACTGCCATTCAAGAATCGAAAGATTTAAAACAACTCAAAGTCGAAGAACTCATCGGAAATCTCACCACTTATGAGCTAGAAATGAAATTCAAGGAAGAGCGTGAAGGTGGAGATACTCGAAAGAAATCAATAGCTCTCAAAGGAACAACTGAAAGTGATGATGAGAATGATGACGATGATGATGGAGCAGCGGAGCTAGCGCTACTAATAAAGAAATTCAAAAAGTGGAATCGCAAATACGGAAATCCAGCTCGAAATCATGAATTGAAAAGCAGAATAGGGAAAGCACTAGACAACCCAGAAGATCAGAAAATCATCTGTTGCAAATGCAACAAACCCGACCATATCAAGCCACAATGTCCTCAAAAACGATCAAATCAAGGAAAGAAACTAAAGAAGAAAAGCTTTGCGGCTACTTGGGATGAAACTGACGAAGATGAAAGTGATAACACCGAGAGTAAGAGTGAAAAAGCAAACATGTGTCTTCATGGTGAAGTTACAGACAGTGATGACGACGAGCCAAGCGAGGTATCAAAACTCACTCATTCTGAATTACTAATTTATTTCCATGAAGTAAATGGCTGTTATGAACGACTTAGGGAAAAATATGCTAAACTTGAATCTCAAAAGGATACTTTGATAGAATGCAATAAACAACTTGATCAATTAGTTAAGAACTATCAATGTAGAATTCCTAAGTGTGATAAGTGTCCAACATTCGAAGAAGAAATTAAAAAATCGGAAATCAATATAAAATCACTTGAAAATGAAATTCTGATTTTAAAAGAGAATGAAAATACTAGGAGAGAGAATTCTATTAAAAAGTGCACACAGTTGTTAAACGAAAATGAATCTCTCAAATCACAAGTCCAACAATTGTCAACGACTTTAGATAAATTTTCAAAAAGTGAAAAATCGTTGAATATGCTATTAGGAAAGCAAACTGTTTATACGGTTAGACAAGGACTTGGATATAATAATTCGGAAATTGTTGAAAACAAGATTAATCAAGTTAATTCTATGTGCACAATTTGTAGAAAATTTGGACACGGTCACAATAATTGTTGGTATAGACCCAAACACGTGAAAACTATACCGATTTGGGTTTCAAAGGGCACAAATATAAAATCTCTCAAAGTTAAACAAATTTGGGTGCCAAAGGGAACAATTATAAATAGTTTTGGGTCTACACAAAATTATTTTTCAAAATTTTCTACCACTAACAACCATGGACCTATAAAAACAAATAGGTCACTAAACTTTCTTCTCGTGTAGGTATGCTGGCAGGCTAAGGAACAACAGCAATGGTACTTGGATTCTGGCTGTTCCAGGCACATGACAGGCGATAAATCGAAGTTCCTTAGCCTAGAAAAGTACAAAGGTGGAAGAGTCACAATGGGGAACAATGACAAGTGTAAAATTGTCGGTAAAGGTAAAGTAGGTAACAATACATTTACCTTGAATGACGTTTTATATGTTGAAAATCTGCACCACAATTTGATATCAATCAGCCAGCTATGTGATAAAGGTATGAATGTTATCTTTGATTCTGACATGTGCAAAATTGTTGACAAATCATCAAAAGAAATTTTATTTTCAGGAAAAAGGAAAGGTAATATATATTCTCTATCTTTTGATGATCTCATCCTCTCTAAATGTTTGGTAGCTAAGGATATAGAAGTGAATTTATGGCATAGACGTTTAGGGCATGCTAGTATGAACTTATTAAACAAATTAAAAAGGAAAAGTTTGGTAAGAGGGTTGCCATCACATGAGTTTGAAACTGAGAACATCTGTAAAGCATGTACTTTGGGAAAACTTAGAAAATCATCGTTTCATGCCAAAAACAATGTAAGCACTTCTAGAGTTCTTGAACTAATTCATATGGATCTATTTGGACCTAATGAAATTGCTAGCTTAGGAGGTAAGAAATATTGCTTTGTGTTAGTTGATGATTACTCAAGATATACATGGGTATACTTCTTAGCTAAAAAATCAGAAACTTTTTCATATTTCACAAGATTCGCAAAATTTGTGCAAAATGAAAAAGAAGTCTCTATTGTTTCGTTAAGAAGTGATCATGGTGGAGAATTTGAAAATTATGAATTTGAAACTTTCTGTGATGAAAACGGAATCAAACATGAGTTCTCTACACCACGTACTCCACAACAAAATGGGGTAGTTGAGAGAAGGAATCGAACTTTACAAGAATTGGCTAGGTCTATGTTAAATGAATATGAACTACCTCTGCATCTCTGGGCAGAAGCTGTAAATACAGCATGTTATGTAATGAATAGAGTTATCATCAGACCAATTCTTAACAAAACCCCCTATGAGCTATGGTTCAACAAAAAACCAAACATCGCTTACTTCAAAGTGTTTGGATGTCCTTGCTATATTCTTAATACAGGTGATCAGTTAGGAAAATTTGAAGCAAAGGCTGATGATGGCATCTTCATGGGTTACTCTTCGAGAAGCAAAGCTTATAGAGTCTACAACAAAAAGACTAAAACAATCGTAGAGTCAATCAATGTGAAATTTGATGAAGGCATTGACGAACAGGATACATCCAAAAGCAACGTTGAAGAGGAGAAAGAAAAAGATGAATTTGAAAAACCAAAAGAAACTGCTGATGCTAAAGAAACCACAACACAAGAAGTCCGAAGAAATCTGGATCCAAAAAAGCTGAAATTCAAAACAGACCATCCACCAGAATTGGTAATTGGAAACCCTATAGCAGGTATACAAACTCGTTCATCCTTTAAAAATCTATGTGATCTGTGCTTATATAGTGGATTTATTTCAGAAATATAACCAAATAGCATAGATTCAGCCCTTAATGATGAAAACTGGTTCATGGCCATGCAAGAAGAACTAAATCAGTTTGAACGAAATAATGTTTGGAGTCTAGCACCTAGACCTAAGGATTATCCAGTTATAGGAACAAAATGGATTTTTAAAAATAAATATGATGAATCTGGAAATATAATTAGAAATAAAGCTAGATTAGTTGCTAAAGGATACAATCAAATTGAAGGAGTTGACTTTGATGAAACCTTTGCGCCTGTAGCTAGACTAGAATCAATTAGAATATTGTTAGCTTTTGCTTGTTACAAAGGATTTAAACTAAGACAAATGGACATTAAGAGTGCTTTTCTTAACGGAGTTTTAAAAGAAGATGTGTTTGTTGAACAACCAGAAGGTTTTGAAAGTCATGAATATCCAAACCATGTATACAAACTAAAGAAGGCATTATATGGATTAAAACAAGCTCCCAGAGCTTGGTATGAATGTCTTACATCTTATCTCCTTGAAAATGGGTTCAAAAAGGGATGTGTAGATACCACACTATTTCTGTTGCATGAAAACAATGATATTTTGATTGTTCAAATATATGTTGATGACATCATTTATGGTGCTACGAACAAGTTATTGTATGAGAAATTTGAAAAAGTCATGCAGGAAAAATTTGAAATGAGCTTGGTTGGAGAGTTAAAATTCTTTTTAGGATTTCAAATCCAACAAAGCAATAAAGGCACATTCATTTCTCAAACAAAATATATCAGGGAACTTGTCAACAAATTTGGATTGAAAGATGCTAAACCAGCAAGAACTCCCATGAGTACAACACTTAAACTTGACAAAGATGAAAAGGGTAAGACAGTTGATCAAAAGCAGTACAGAGGTATGATTGGATCACTCCTTTATCTTACCGCCTCTAGACCTGACATCATGTTTTCTGTCTGCTTATGTGCGCGTTTTCAATCTAACCCAAAAGAATCTCATTTAAAAGCTGTTAAAAGAATTATAAGATATTTATTGCACACCCCACGGTTTGGTCTTTGGTATCCATCAAATGATAATTTTGAATTGAAAGGTTTTTCAGATGCTGATTATGCTGGAAATTTGGTTGATAGAAAAAGTACTAGTGGAGCATGTTTTATATTAGGACATTCATTAGTTGCATGGTCGAGTAGAAAACAAAATTGTATTGCATTATCCACAACAGAGGCAGAGTATATTGCTTTGAGCGGTTGCTCTGCTCAAATCTTATGGATGATACAAACTTTGCATGACTATGGCCTAAATTTTAAACGTGTACCACTAATGTGTGATAGCAAAAGCGCAATTGATCTCACAAATAATCCTGTACATCATTCGCGAACAAAACATATAGATGTAAGACATCATTTTATTAGAGATCATATTTCCAAAGAAAATATCTACATAAATTTTATTTCAACTGATTCTCAATTGGCAGACATCTTTACAAAACCCCTACCAGAAAATAGTTTTTGTAAACTACGACTCAGTCTAGGTGTTTTAGAAATTTGCTGAATATTTAACATTTTTTTTCTCCCTACAAATCATCGAAAAGAAAAATAGTGATTGAAAAAGTGATGAGTGTTGATATTGATTATATATTATAACTCGAGAAAGTATAATTAGAAAATTTCTTTAGAAATGTAAACAAGAGTTATAAAACTCTTTGTTGGTAAAAATTCCATGACCATCTCTATACCTATCATATTTCTATCAACCATCACTCATCAAAATTCTATATAGTTTGTCGATATGTGGTATTTTAAACAGGAATCGTTCGTTTTTTCATTTTTTTTTTTTTAAAAATAATAATAATAATAATAACAATAAATAAATACCAAAGTATTCACTCTCATTTAAAAGTCCTCATGGTTATGCATGGGTGAATTACTTGGAATTTGTTATGTGCTTCCATGCTCATTTAAAAGTCCTCACGGTTATGCATGTATGGAACACATATCAAAAGTTGATTGTTTAAAAAATAAACAAGTTGATTCTAATCTCATTTAAAAGTCCTCACGGTTATGCGTGGTTAGAAGATACTTGAATTCATTTTTTTCTAAAATAAATATGGAATACTACTAATCTCATTTAAAAGTCCTAATGGTTATGCATGATTAGTAGATATTCAAATTCCTGATATAAAAATACCACAAATAGACACAATTGTATGGTTTTATATGATGACATCATCTCCATCATTCTAAAAGTGGAATATGCGCCTAACAAAAATTTTATGATTTTTGTTTGACTTTTTATTGAAATTTGATATTTATATTCAATTGATTTTTAATGTTGAATTGATATCGATTACTTTATCTCTATGTTCTCTAACACTATTATTCTTTTGCTGATAACAAAAGGGGGAGAGAAAAGTTAAGATTTTGTCAAATAAAATCTAGCAAAGGTCAAATAATTTTCCATTTTGCATCTAGACTCTTTTGCATATTTTATTTGTATGCATATATGTAGGGGGAGTTTTGTGTAGAGAGGAAGCAATTAAATAGGGGGAGCAATTAGAGCATATCAATGATCAAATACATTTAACATATTCAAAATCTTAAATATATGTTTGTTATCATCAAAAGGGGGAGATTGTTGAATATGCGCTTATATGATTTTTGTTTGATGATAATAAACATATATACATTCGTTTAAATGTATTTGATAATATACTATTTATTTTCACAGATTAAATAAATATTTGCTGAATAAAATAAATAACACAGAATTTGAATTCAAACGAATATTTTATTCAAATAAATATTTATTACAATTTTGAATAGTATACAAATTCAAGCTCTCACTATTCACTATACAACTTTGATACAATTTCAATTACATCACTATTTTACATCAGCACCTCACTACATATCACTCACACTCGTATTTATCTTCAACTGCATTCAAGTTTGAATCCAGCATCTGAGCAATCTACAAAAATATAAACTAACGCAGTAAAATTGAAAATAAAATATTTTTGCGATATAAAATAAAACGTGAATTTTTGAAAATGATATTTGCCTCAGTTATTTGGGTTGTTCGTCATCATTTAAATTTGAATTCATCATACACGAACAACTTGTGACATACACAGCATATTACTGTATATGCCACAAGGCCGTGCACGCCGATATATACACCTGATTGATTTACAGGGACAGGCAAGCACAGGTCAAACCCAAATAAAAAGCCGGGTTCAACTCACGTGCAATAATATAAATGTCACAATTCTCAGCACAAGGTCAAAACCGAGCTGTAAAACTGGGTTCAACACAAGGCAATCATGAAGTATGCAAAGAGCTTGAGCATGAGATATTGCAACTACAGTAATGCATCAGTGACCAAACACTACAAACTGCAACATGGCGAAGACTACAAGCAACTGACACAAACAACTCAAATGCACACATGAAGTATGCAAAGAGCTCGAGCACAAGAACATGACAGCAAACAGGAAGTGCAATTCCAAGTGAAGAACCAGACTCAAGTTAGTGCACAGTGCATATATGATGCATACAAGTACAGGCCACAACATGTCAATGAAGCACAGCTGCAAACAACATGACAGTGAAAACTCGAGTCACAGTGCCATGCTACAGATTATAAAATGAAATTCATAAGCAACAACATGAACCAACTGTGCATATATGAAGCACACTCAAGGCCCAGAAACAGTACAAGGCATGTCAACAGCAATGGAATCAACATGAATATCACAGGAACTCGTCAGTGGCAAGCTACAGGAATGATCAGACCAACAACAGTGTGCAACAGGGAACACAGTGTACAACACCAACATGAGCAACATGAATGCAACAAAGACCAAGCTGCAGCATCAAGATAAGAAGATCAAAGTGAACCAGATCAATAGCAGCTCAGTTATACAAGCTAACCAAGTTTATATGCAATGCAAAGACCACGGCTACAACAAATGTACATATATGGACAGTGAAAACAGAAGTGCACAGCAACAGTAAGGAAATGGACAAATGCAACTAAACCAACTACACAAATATGCTATGCAGTAAAGTCAATCAGAGGCATCAACAAAGACAATGCTTGACACCGAGCATGAACAAAATGATGCATGATGAATCAGACCATACAATATGAAACAGAGGCAACAAGACTATATGCAAGCAAAATCTCTACATGGATGCAGTGATACAAGTCAGAGCAACAATATCAAAGCAATGGTGATGGGCCGAGAGGACCAGTGATATAAGTAAAGATGAGTGCAGATTCGAAGTCGAAAGCAACACCATGTACAACAATGCACTGGAACACATGATGCATATGTCGAGTTCAATGCAACATAGCACCAGGCATCACTATGATACAACTTACAAACCCAAATGACAACTCAATAAATTTTGCAGTGAATCATAATGAAGCAGTGCAACATCTTCCATCAACACAATCAAGTGACCAACATACTACAGTGACATCAAAACATGGCAGTAGGGATGTAATTGCTGTGAACAACAAGAGGGATACAAGCATCAAGCTGCAGTTTTCAAAACGTGTAACCAAGTCAAAGCAAGTGATAACCAAACATCTCAAATTCAAGGCATCGAGTCAGTTCAGAGAAATTCACGGAGTCAGGATTGAACATAAATTCAAAGCCGTCAACTTTAAACCAAGTCAACCAAGAAATAATAAGAATAATTCGCATATGAATTAGTCAAGGTAAATCGCAATCATCCAAGCGTAAACGATCGGCAGAGATAAAATCAAATATATTTTGTGCGAACGAAAATCTAGGGTTACAAACCCTATATAAGAAAATCATCATCGGCAAATCTTTGGTATCGAGTTCAAGAATCAACCAGCAAAGCAAAAAGAAGAAAATACATACCAAAGCAATCGAAGCAATCGAACTCGATCAAGCAAGAAGAAGAAGCCGCAAACAAATTGAAGCAAATCAGAAACAGTAATTGCAAACAACCAACAAAGGCAGCAACTTAAAACCCTAATTTAAGAGCACGGCATCAAGAACGAAAGCCCCAATTTTGCAAAGGAACGGTCGCCATTATACTCGAGCAAAGAAAAAGAACCGGGCCGATAAAATAAAAGGGAGACATATTAGTGGGCCGTTTAGGCTTTGTTTTTAAATAGGGTTATTTGCTTTTTATGTTTTGTGTTTCTTTTAATTTTTAAAATTCTCTTTTAAACCGTTTTAATTTTCTAGTCGTGTGACTAGGGTACAAACTACGGTGTGTAGTTTGGGAATTCGCAACTCGTTGGTTGAGTTGTGGTCAGGGTTTTGAGCGTAGAGTTAGATTAGTCAATAGCGGGTATAGCGAGTTTACGTGTGTAAGCGAGGGACTATCTAATTTCTAGTAGAAACCTTGGGGGCAGCACGTAGGCAGGGTTTTGTCGAAGCTGGGTAAATTCTGTGTTGTTCTGTCTTATTCTGTTATTTATATTCTGCGATATCTGTGCTGCTATTCTGTGATCCGTGTTAAATATTAATTAGCTTTTGCAATTAAGTTTTTATAATTTACACTATCACCCTATTCACCCCCCCTCTAGGGTGAAATCGATCCTACACTAAGGAAAACAAGGTCCAACGACCTAAAGGGATGGGAGTCATGCGACTTAAAGGAGTATGCGACCTAAAGAAGTGCGCGAGCTAAATGAAGGCGGAACAACTCAGGGTCTAACGACCTAGGGGGGGCGACCTAAGGTCTAACGACCTAAGACCGAGGAGACGTTTCCAATAGAGGGAACGACTTAACGACCTAAGCCTAACGACCTACGACCTAAGGTCCCACGACCTAATGAGGCAGGCAAGGCCGAACGACCTATACGCGAACGACCTAAAGTCCAACGACCTACGACCTAAATCCGAGGCGACCTAAATCCGAGGCGAACGAAATATGCAGGCCTTGACTTTTCCACACGCGCGAGCTAATGATTCCGAGCGACCTATACCTGGGCAGAGCGACCTAAGCTCAGGAAGTTCACCAAACAACTAAAAATTGGAGTTTTTCGCCAATCCGATCCAAACCAAATGCAAATATACATGCTAAAGTGATGGGGAATCATTTCCAACAGTCCAATATAGTTATAGACTAGAATTGTGAGATAAAAATCTCACCTTTGCACTAAAATTTATGAAGATGAAGCTTGAAAGCAAGGAGAAGCAATCCAAAGCTTGAATCCAATATCTTCTACTTGAATTTGGAGTTGAATGTTGGAGTTGCAATTGAATTTGAGCTTGGAGTTTTAATTTCTCATTCTCTTCACCATTAATGCCAAAGCTTGAGTTAGTTAGGAAATTTATGAAGAGTGAGGAGAAGAGGGTTGGAACTTGGGCTTAATAGGCTAAACTAACCCAAAGTCCAAAGCGGGAAAAGTTAGTGAAATTTCACTAACTTCAAACCTATCGATGTTTATACTTAAAAAGTTGTAAACGACATTTCAAACTCAATGGAAGTGGTCTCGGGTCCTAATTTAACCGTTTGCAAAAAGTAGTTTTTCGGACCAAAATCCGATTAACGATTTAATATTTAAATAAAAATATTTAAATATAAACTCGATAAATATGCGAGTTGTTACAGGAGTTGTGTGTGATACAATTGATAAAGTGTTATCTATCGTACGGGCCTAGGATTTGTTGAGCTTTCCTCAAGATCAGAATTCTAAGGTATACGAGTCCTGACACCCACTAGTGAAGTTGAAAGTATGTTTTGCTTAGGGTTTTGTGAAATAGAAAAGATTAGTGGGGGCCTTATTAGAAAAATGATACTATAATATTTAACCTTTACAATATTGTAAGAACATATGTTATATAATGTTATAATAATCTACAACGATAAATTATGTATTTAAAAATGATTGATACGTTTATCAATTAATATATACAAATGAACTGAATTGAAAATTGATAAATAGAAACATGACATATACTTACTAATAAATGATTATTATATGCGAACATTTATATACCCATGCAAGTGCCTATTTTTGCGACTAATTAATACTTTCGTAATTTGGTCGCATACATGTTTATTTGGTTGAGACCATGTACTGCATTCCATGAGTTTTGAATTCTAAAACCAATACAAGACTATGGATATTTGATCCATATGCAATCGCTTGTAAATGTTATATGGTGAATAGTCGAATGTAATGTGCAATATTTTGATGAAATTAGTTCAAAAAATCAAATAAACCT
This sequence comes from Allium cepa, assembly GCA_030765085.1. NCBI lineage: Eukaryota > Viridiplantae > Streptophyta > Magnoliopsida > Asparagales > Amaryllidaceae > Allium > Allium cepa. The sequence continues at coordinate 400,262,644 of CM060939.1, read as the reverse complement.
TAGTGCGGGATCAAGTATTCAATTTGATTGATTACAAAAGGATCGTATCCTTTAAACTAGACCAAAACTACAATATACTAAGAACTCGATCACTAAAGTGTAGTTTGATCAATTTATGCAAAGCGCAACATATAAGATGCCTCCAAAAGTCAAGGATAATCGAATGCTCTTTTGTAAAGAATTTATTATGATATTGTAGTAAGGGTTTTTCATTTGAATAGTTTAACAATTTAGGAAGATTAACAAATGTACAAAAGTAGATGTGATTAAAGGTATAGTTAGGATGAAGAAAGTGAATGGTAACTTTTGCTTCATAAAGAAACATCGGAGACAAGAATTGTAATAATAATTGCATTATTATAATAATGGCGAAAATAGTGGGAGCATGTCATATTGCACTTATTAATTGCATCAAAATACAAAAATTATTTTCGTAAAACATACCACACGTCATTTGTGAAATAATGACTATTTTTCAACGTCGACTGTAAAGTAGACATAACTGTAGTTCAATATGAAATTATGGAATAAAACTATAATATGGTATTTGTTATCATAAAAAAGTGGCGCATTAGTAAATACAGAAGTATCTGATATCATTTACAATTATTTTGGATTTATAGACTAAGCCGTGGTTTTGAGAGATAGTATTGTTATATGATTATGAATCATATGGTACTAGTTTATTGTATCTCAAACAATTAAGAGCTATGCACCTATTTAGTGGGAGTATCATTAGAGTTAATGAACTCTTCGGATTGACATATATTGGTGTATGCAATCGCAAATCTATTAATACCAAAATGGTCCCACATACTTCATTATATTCATCGATGAGTTATCACCAACATGGACATATGCATTTGATACACATGTAGTATCTTTATTGCAAACTCATTAAATGGAAATAAATAAAATAAAATAACATGTGATAGAATGATTTGATTTGATCGAGTAAGTATATTGGAAAAGGTTCCAGACGTATATAAAATGAATAAAGATTCAATCGCAAAGTCACTCCGCCATGCGATACATAATGGTGCATCGATAAGAAGTAACCTAACTCTGTTGGACAATGTACGACTAATTATGAGTGAAGTTGAGTTAGCTTCTTTCTATAAGATCGTGTACTTAAGAGCAGTACACAAGGTTAATATTATTTCATCTAAGTAACAGTTTATAAAATCATGCAAGATGAGGATTATAAGAAACTCTAATATATCCTAGGCTAAGGAGCTAGCAAGTTGTGCGAGTTGAAAGATTGCACGTAATAATTGTTCATAAGGGATCTTGTAAGAATTTCCTTAAAAGAATTTTTGGAAGACTGTCACTGGATGACATATTTATATTTAGACATATTTTTTGTAAAATAAAACCAAATCAGTTTTATAAATAAAGAAATTTATAAAATGTTTATGAATACCTATTATGTTGCACTGAGAAACAATTGTTATTTCAAGAAATACCAACTTCATTGTGAAGAAATTTCTTTGAGGAATTATTGGTAGTAAAATGAAATTGGATACGATCCACAAATAGAACTAATTAGACGAGATGAAATGAAATTAATTAACCTAAATGAACACAGCGTACTAGAGTGTCTAATGAGTATTCTCGCACATTGAAGAGAAACTATGACTTTCTTATCAATGTTAAAAATATGTAATACTTGGTTGTTTAATTAAACCATTAAGAGTGTTGACTCTATGATATGGTATGATGCGCAAATCAGAAAGAATCCCAAGTACACTATCATGATTTTGGTAGTCATAACCGAAGGGATGTGGTCCATCGACAGCGATTTGTGTTTTTATGAGCAAGACTAATCCAGTTGGAATTAAATAAGCAATATTGATAGGAATAATGTAGCAAATTTCAATTGTTGAAATTAGAGTGATATTCGGTATTCAGGGTGCTCAAATTAATTCGAATTTACTCACAAAATTACCACTTAGTATGACTTTATGTTTGATACATATGTATTGAAATAGAAAATTCTAAATAATGATTTATAGTAAACTGTTTATACATAATAACCAATAATGTCTGGAAGTTAGTAGGAGCGATATTGAGTTTGTGTGTCTTTGGATATGATCCAAGAAATAATAGAAAGTATCATTTTATATGCATCAAAATTGAAACTATATTTTGATAGAAATATCAAATAGTTTGATTATTAATGAAAATGCAGAGGAAGCGTGTGTTCATAAGAAAGAACATTAAAAGGTACATTGATATTTCTAAACTATAAGTAAACAACACTTTGTTGATTTTAGCGACGTACTTATGTTAAAATCAACCTCGGTTGTTTTAATAATCAACTTTGTATTGTATATGATGTCAATTGTAGTGAATATAAAAGATACTCTGAATGTCCCAAATCGATATGCAAAGACACCTTATTAAATTGTTTAATATGGAACATAAGAGATTAGTTCCTTATGCATTGGCAACAGGAATTACCATGTATGTTATGTTGTCTACGATATCATGATTCATTTATGTATATGATACATGAAGCAAATATCAAATCCAAATTGCTATCGCTAAATGGTTGTTCGAAATGTTCTCGTGCATTTACAAAATGCTAGAGAATTATTTACAGAAACAAAAACTCCTTATGAATGAGTGTTTAGACTTAAAATTCGTAAGTGATATTGAGTATATAATGTTAATAATAAATTTAAATTAAGAATCTTTAAGTTTGAAATGTTCTAAATGAAAGACGGTGGCTAATTCAATGAAAAAAGGTTAAGTACATCGCCCTGACTATTGCCGTAATAAAGACAATGTATATAAAATTATAAATGCACAAATTTATAACTGAGCCGATTCCAAATGTTGAGAATCACATAACATTGATATAAGATAACAATGTCGTGAATATAGTTCATAATAGAACTTACATCACACTAGAAGTCGAGAGACATACTCTGAATTGCTCCGCGTGATAAACTAGTTTATCATCATCGGAGAGAGTTGATTGGTAGAGTAGATAATTAAAAAATAATAACATATCCTTTCACAAAGGGATTGACCCAAATAATTTGAGAAAACCGATTGGAGAAGTTGGAATATGATTTCAAAATTGACTCCAAGTGCAAGTGGGAGATTGATAGAGTTAGGGGTATGCCTAGGGGCAATTAGGTAATTTGTTATATACATATATATATATATATATATATATATATGTATATGTATATATAGCTCATTGACCAATTTTGTTCGAAATAAAGGTATTTTCTTTCTATTATATACTTAATATAATATGGCTATATTAATTAATCAATTTAATTAAAAGTGTATTTAATAGAAAATCCACAAATGGTATGTTTTATGATAGTAGTTACAAAGTGTTGTAACCGTAAGTAAGTTATCACAATAAAACAAATATACCATTTTAAATGTTCCTAGTCAAGATGCATCAAGATTGGATATCGATGTATCCATTGAGACTAGATTATGTAACGCTCTTCAAATGTTGAACGATGTATTACTCATGGCTGCTGGATGCACCAAGGGGCTACGTATTGATAGTTATTGAATAACTATGGAATGAATCACTCGATGGTTTTCTATTAGTTAATACAACTAAGGTTAAGCAGAAAACATATATATGACTAATTTACAGAGTTCTCTCGACTTGAGAATACTATTGATCTTCAATGTGGAAGCTCCGCTTTGATTGTAGTTAAATCGTGGCACGGCATCCATCGAACAGCTATAGTTGGATCGAGTGGAAGAGGTGAAACACTATTCAAGATAAGATTCGTTTTCTCGGTTATATGAGGCTAGTATCACAATCAACTAAAATCAAGTCAAAATCAAAGTCTCTTGTAAGAGCATTTCGGTTAATTATTATTATTATTATTGAACCAAGAACATTGTGTTTGGACTATAAAATTAAATGTGAATGACATTGAAATTTTGACCATTACCAAATTTCATAAATCCAACGTGATATAGTTTGACGAAAAGAATTGGTGTAAATAATTATCACTATGGGTGCCACTTATAATAAGTAAAATTACATTTTACCAAAAGATGTGTACGCGATAAATTCAGCCAAAATATCACACCGCCTGCTAAGTGACGTTTGGACATTAATATTCGAATAGCTCAATATTAATCGCTGACTGAATTTACACCTTTGAGTCGCACAACCGTAATAATGAATATTCTAAATAAACCACATGATTTATTAATTTATAAATCATTGTAAATTAATTAATATTTATGGAATATTAATTATTAAACTTTATTTGATTTGTTTGAATAACATTAGCACTTAATAAAGCCATCTATAAAAAATATAAACGCACGTATTGATGTTCGATATTAATAAAATATTTAAATTGAATTTAAATAGATTAATTGCTAAGTGTTTTTGAGATTTTTTATTGAGACCCACATGCATGATGAAAAAAGGAGAGTTTTCAAATGAGATTTGAAAATCTAAAGGAGTTAAAAGAAGGAAATAAATCTCCTCTTTATGAATCACTTAAATATCATTTATGAAATGAACTTTGTCATTTTCTCTTTATTTTATTTTATTCTGTCGAAAATATGAAGATGATGGAAGAGGATTTGATGACATAGTTCAAATATTTTATCTCTTTTAATGTCTATCTCTTTGTATAGTCAGATCTGTTTTATCATACAACAAAACAAATTTGTATATGTCCATATTGTCTGATATTATTTTCAGTTGTTGCTTTGAAAAAAGAATTGAAAATATTTTATTGTGTTGTATATAAAATTTTGTAAACTTTGTATACATAAACATTAAGAAACTATATTTGTTAGTTGTCTAAAACTACATTAAAATTAATTTTCATTGTTGCATAGTTAGTTTCCAAAATAATTTCTTTTTACTTGTTTTAGTCATAAAAGCAAAAGCTTTTTTCTTTGTTTTTTCAAGAATTCATAAGTGGTCATTTAAAGTTATAGCTTTTTATTTCATACCTAAGATTAAAAGATTGAACCGTTTTTTTAGCATTAAATCTAAACATATATATTAAAACCATTGTTACAATTATTAATTCTTGTTTTGACAAACTTATAGGCTTGTCAAAGGTACGGGTTTCAGCCCGAGCCCGGTCCGAACCCGCTCTATTTATGCGGGTACGGGTTTTGCCTTTACTACCCAAGCCCGACTCAGGCCTAATCCGGGTTGGGTACGGTTTTATCAAAATCCGGCCCGGTTAGGGCCCTATCCAACTATTAGTTTTTCGTCATAACAAAACATGAGTGTGTGCGTTATTTATTTACCAATTTGTTTATTTGCATGTAGATGTTTTTACATACTTTTGTTATGAGCTTGACTACATCACCGTCTAGTTTATATGTTAACATTGTTTGTATACGAATTTTACCAAAGTTGTAGTTTTAAAATATGGTTTTAACATAAATATTGTATGTTAGGTATACGGTTATTATCCAACGGGCTTAAAAAGCCCAACGGACCGGGCTCGAATATTGGGTTGAAATACCCTACAGGTTCAGGCCGGGCTCGAGTTTTAATTATTGTAATTGGACTGGGATCCGGGTTTTATAATACCCGGACCGAACATGATCCATTGACAGGCCTACTTATATATACAGGAAAACTTATTTTAACATGTATATGTATAAACTTATCAATTATTATGCATATATATTTTATTACTTAAATAAAACAAAAAAAACTTGGACAACAAACGCATATGCAAATTCTATTATTAATGCCATTAAATATGTCATTCAATGGAGATAAACGAAAGAGTTTCTATCTCTATATTTGTAGCCTCATCTTTTTTAAATCTATCATACATGTCAAAGAGAAAGAAAACCAAGGTTTTCCTTCTCTAAAAATTTCTCATGCTTAGTTACACAAATATCCACTTCTTATACCTTACACTTATATTTCACAACATGACTGTATTTGATACATTCGTTACATTACATACATATTCAAATTAAATTTTAAACTTTTATTTTAAATTTAAATAAAATAAAGATTTTATTTAAGAGAAAATTTAGAAAAGTTCTAAGTATACTTAGACTTATAGGTCCATTAAAAATCCAAAATGATGACTTTTTTGAAATTCACTTATTCTTCCGTTATGAGATGGTCAAATTCCAACACAAACTGTTCTAAATTTTGTGTTTCTTTACTTTTTACATATTTTATTTCCTCATTTTACATTTTAAATCAAGGTGTTAGCAAGTAACATTTGCTAATATAAAGTTTTGATCATAATTTCAAGATTGACAAAAATTTAATCAACAAGATGGCAATTGCTATCATTGATTCTTCACAAGCGACGATTCAATGATATTTACTTCAAAACAATGAACAAATGAATGCTTAACTTAAAGTGAATCTATGGCGAAGTTTGGCTTTGAAGCACAAAGGGAAGCAAAAGCTTGAGGAATGAATTGATCTATGAAAGAGTTAAGAAAAAATTTGGTTTTAATCCATGGATCGTTATCCATATAGATGTTCAATTTTAACATGTTCTTCCTTATACTCAATTGGATCTGAACCTAAAATATTTTCTACCCAAGTTAACAGAGGAAAATCATGACATTAAGATTTCACTTCAGCTACTATACCTATAAACAAGAGCATGTGCAATGGAAATGGACTTATGAACTCGTTGCTATTTTATCTAACAAGTTTCGTCATCGTCAATTTTCATTAAATTTCGAGATTAAAAGCGTACCTACTCCCGAAAACTCGTACATAACAATAAAAGTATCTTAGATCAATGGAACTGTTGTAAATCTTGTGTTCTTGCTTTTTCTTTATTTCCTCTTCTTAATATTACATATTATCGGTTATTTCTAGCAGTTCAGTCTAAAATATTGTATTAGAACCACATAAATCCATGAATCAAAACTAAAAACTTGATATAAATCAAACCAATAACCACATCCAAAATTATCGGATTCTACGCAGTCTTTTGGGGATGCTGGAGGAAAAAAATTGCAAACACGTTTTATTTTGTATAAACGCAGACCTCATTTAATTGCCAAATTTCAAATAAATTAACTAAAAAAGAAAAGACTAGATAGGGAAGTAAAGCTAAGACATTAATATTTCCTTGCAAACACTACTGAAGGGCAAACAAACGAATTAATATTTCATCAGCAACGTTAATTCACACTAAACATAGGTCAAAACTTACAAGACTGCTTTCATAATCAATGAAAGAATCAAAATACAACAGTAGTACCTTCAGCACTTTCTAATCTACAGCAACAAACCTTATTGAGGATACGCAAAAACAATAAAGTGTGCTTGCAAAACCTATTTCTTTACCACTGTTAGGCTACTCACGAAAAAATGAGCCAGGCAGCATATAATATTGTTAAAACATTATTAGACTTGTTCGATGAATTAGCCATATTCATGACTCTGGAGTCGGCACAAGGAAATTTCACATGGATTTTTTTAACTGCTTTTGCTTCTGCTTTTTAGAATCAAGAGATGCCAAGCCAGATCCCAATCCAACAGGTGCTTGATCATTGCTTGACCCATTCGAAGCTGGTAAATTTGAATTTGAATTTAAATCAGTGGAAGTGTTATTTTTGTTGAGTGGAATTTTTTGAACAGGTTTAGCGCTTTGTCGAGCAGGGAGGCCTCTTGCTGCTGCAGTTTTTTGGGCACTGGTTGCGGTGCGTGCTGCATCTGCCTTTATAGGCGAATTTAAGGGTTTGCTGACTGATGATGAGCTAAGGTTCCCGGAACCCATGTTTGTGGCTTGCAGTGCCTTTATCAGATCAGGGTGCGCCTGTTCATAAGTTGTATGCTTGAGTTAGTTTGAATTTAGTACAGTGAGTGTGTGTGTGTATGTTCTGTTCTGTGTATCAGAATAATGATACTTAAGTTATTAGTTACCAGTGAATTGACTTATGTATACACTTATTGTATTCCATCTGAACTGAAATTACTTAATTTATATGGAAATAGAACATGTATTCGGAAAGTTGGGAACAAAACATGTGCGTTATTTAAAAATATACTTTGTTCCACACAAAATATTTAAATTTATCGGCCTATTTAAGAAAAAAACTGTAAATATTTTTATCGACATGATGACACTAAGTAGTAGGATCTTGGAATTTAATTTCAAAAAGAACAAGATAGAACAGCAACTATATTGCCTCAGTAGTCAGTTCACACATCCTCAAACTGGATTTATCGTTCTCAGCTTTACTTCTTAATTGTTACTATATACATCCAAGGATCTCAACCCAGTTTGAGGATACACCCAAGTTCGCATATCCTCAAACATGAATCTTAATTGTTACGCACCCATTTGGCAATTTCACCTGAGGTCTTAAGATCTCAACCCGTGATGTAGACCAAGACGTGAATACGAGATTTCTTTTGAAATCCAAGATTTGAAAGCTTGGAATGGTTACGTGTGGCATGGATTTGGATGATAGGGGATATGCTAGCTAGTTATATTTGCAGAGGCACAAGTTCAAAGCATTAAATCTGTTATGACCTTAGAACTTTACAGTTTCGGCCTATTTTCAAAAAGTTATCAGTTTAATCATATTGTATAAAATGTTATAAATATAGTCCATTTTCCACCATGTTGGAAGAAAAATGTTATTTGTACTCAGCATTGGTACAAAAAAATTCTTTTCAGCAAATTACACTGGAGTTATTTGAAACAGCACCACTGTAACTCTTGCGGAAAAATGCACAGCTATTTGAACCAGCACCAGTATAACTCTTACAGAAAAATGCACAGCTATTTGAATAAACATCGGCATAATCATATCAAGAAAAAATGTAGTGGCTATTTCAGACAGCATCAGTACTATTTTCCTTATGGGAAGTGGTTTATGTCTCAATATAAGTTTTGAAAGTGGTTTGAAACTTTGAATGCTATAATAATCCGAATATTTAAACGAGCGTCACGGCACGCGCTTCGCGCGTGATAATGACACGCGCTTTATGCGTGAATTATTTTTCTATAAATTGAATATGTTAGATTAAGTGGTATTTAGATTTGGTAATATTTTGTAGAGGAAAATTTTGAATTTGTAAAGAAAATTTAGTTATTAGATCTTAGATTTAAGCGACACTAAGGTTTGATAATATTTGTAGAAGTTCATTTATTAGATCCTACATTTAAGGGATATTAAGATAGATTCGTCAATATTGGTAGAGGAGAATTTTGAATTTGTAAAAGAAGTTAGATCCAAATTTTAAGCGATATTAAGATAGAGGGGCATTTTTGGTAGTTTACGCTGATACAAAAAAAAGTGTGACACCAAAGATATTACAACTATTAATAAAGATATGGTAAAATGTACCTTCATTATATCAATTGCCTTTTGAGCAGAGGCTGAATCTGCCGCTTGTCCTTTCTGCTTTTGTGCATTAGCCTACAATAACATAAATCGCACTGTTAAACAATTTAACCATGAAAAGTTCGGAACTATTTCGAGCAGAGACTCCACTCCTAATAGGACTCCACTCATATAAGTTCACCATACTCATCTTCCAAAAATCCTTCAAATTTAACTTCACAGCATGCCTATAGCATACGACCAATGATACGCACCTGAGCTTCACGCATTTTGAATATTTTAATCCAATTTTCCGAATCTTGTGTCCGTGGATCCTCTTTTCCAAGCTGTTTAGCTAGTATATCATAAGTATTTTTCTCGTGCTGCAAATAACAAAAAATGACAAACAAAAATCACCACAAGGCATAAAATTATGTTATAAAGAAGCAAAATTTAACTGAAAAACACAATTACATGCCTGATGTGATAGCTTATATGCACCTATGCTGTTAAATGCAATAGCAAGAGCATGGTAACAAACTGCAGTTTGAATATGGTCAACACCAAGAAGGCGCTCATTCTTTTTTAATGCTTCTTGCAGATATCTAAGTGCAGCGTTCATTTTTCCAAGGTCTTGGTACATCATCGCTATATTTATGAAGGTTGCTGCCACATCGGGGTGGTCCGGCCCAGATGAAAGACTTAACAATAGCAATGTTCGAGACATGTGATGTAAAGCAAGTTCTGTTTGAGACAGACCATGATAAAACAAGGCCATGTTTCCATAACTGTATGAATTTGGAATGGGTTAGCAAGATGAATAAATAATGTTAAACTACACTGATAGAAAATATATATAAAAAGGTTAAGTTGTTTTTGCCTGTGGGCAGTATCTGGATGATCGAGACCAAGGCAGCGTTCGTTGATTATAAGTTCTTTATGTTGCTGCGTAATGGCACCAGCCAGATCTCCAGCATGATATAAGACCATTGCTAAGTACCTGAAATTTGATTCATGTAATTTCATAATATTATTCATGTCAAGAAAAAAGGAAAAATAAATGAATATCTGTATAGATATGCATTTTCTTTGAAGGTCCTGTGTTTTTAAAAATATATGGCGACCATTTACTGGGATATATACTCAAATTTAGATGCTTGGCTTTCCTTTATATGAATGTGTGAGTGTGTTTTGCAACAAATTATAATAGAAATTCTGAAAAGAAAAGGCTATGTATAGATTCGCTGTGAGTTTACCAGACCATCTTAATAGATCTACATGAACAAGTTCATTAAAGTTACTATAATGTGAACCTCTAATCGTACAAAATATTGATGAAATGGAAACATGAATCAATTTTAAATCTTTACGAGCTTGGATGGTAATATAGTGAACATTAACATACATTATAGCAGTAAAAAAAAAATTGCTTTACCAACATGACAGTGTTTGACAGATTGATACCAAGTATAAATCTGAATGACACCATCGAATTTGATACTTTAGAAAAGAATTGTATTGTAGAAAGGTATGTACAATCACCTGCAACAATTAGCAACATCCTTATGCATTGGTCCGGTGACCTGTATCGTCGGATATTAGAATTGAAAAAACAAATATTTACTGAATGAAACATAAGGTATTAAACATACTTGCTGAAGTATGGAAAATGCTTCTGAAAAATGTGTGTAGGCTTCATTTAACTTACCCTGCAAAATAACCATCAAATACAATAAATTTTGTATAAAAGGATACAAATCTAGTGTAGATAATGATAAGACAAGCAAAAAATACCTCAGACAGCTGAAACTTTCCTGCTTCAAATATATCTCTTGCTAAGGAACAAACAGGAATAGAGTGTTTAACAACAGGTAAAACACTTAATATGTCTGAAATCTGGAAAGGCGATGCAGAATCAAAATCATATTTGCGTGATGCAATTGAAATCCCAACCTGAAAAATAAAAAAGGATTTAATACATGTCCTATTCATCCAAGAATTAATTGTAGGACTGCTCAGATGAGTCATCCAGCAACATAATTTTTTGACTTGAAAATAGAATATAACTATAGAAGTCAATAAGCAATAAGTTGAAAACTTTGTTTATTACTTATTTCAGCTTTTACAACTAAATTTTATCAAAATTGCTATACTTACCTATCCAAATATTCTACTTTTAGTGCTCACTTAAACCTAGTTAGCAGTTCCAAATCAGAACTACTTTTATGGAGTTACAGAAATAAACTGTACCCAAAATGCATACGCCATGTCTAAATTTGCACACTGATAAGTATATACAAGTTATGACACAAAATTGTGATATAACTAAGATTACGCGATTGTAAGAGCTCTTACCTTTTGGCATAGATTTCTGAGAACAGCCACTTTTTTCACTTGTGACCTTGCATCTTCTGGTAAATCAAACTGAAATAAACAAATGTATATTATATGTGGATAGTTTTGTTTATACATAAAGCAAATACATGAGCAAGGTGAAACTTTTTTTTATATTTCCTAAACTACTCATGTAGTTCCAATTTAATTTAAGTTAGTGAATTGTTACTTAGTGGAGAATGAAGGTGGATTGCGCATACAAGTGTAATGTAACTAATAAAGAATCTGCTTCTTTGCCACAAAACTGGATATACAATACACTACCTGATATTTAAATTTTGCAAATTCCTGAATAGTTGACCATAGCCCTTCAGAAGTCAAAGACAAGTAAGTGGACAGTGCCTTTAAAGCTGTTGCATTGCTCCTCCTTGTTTGACCCTTGATTGATTTGTAGGATGATTGAACATTTGTATGATCCTGAATAAAAGACAGTTTAGCACTGTTCAAAACAATTGTTTGCATTTGGGTGAGTTTACTCCTGATAACAGCTAGTTCGAGTTTGGCTTAGGGCATTTCCAATGTTTTGGTCTTGTTAAGTCGAAAAAAATTGTGTTTGAGAAGGCAAAAGGCTTTTTCAAAAAATCAAGCATTTCATTGTTCCTATTATATTTCATAATAATAACCCCAAAAGAAGACATCAAACGATCATGTCTAGCAGTAGTCATTTTCTTTTGGGGTAATTCTTACAAAGAAGTTCATAAAAATGTGTTTTCAAATAGGTTGTCCGTATTTTGTATCACATCATATGGTGTATTTTTTTATTACTTCACAAGGCTCGCATTTAGAGTATATTCTCTTACTAATAAATGCTGTTTCAAGTCAAAAATGCAAACTCCATTTGTTCGTTCGATAAAAGTTCAAGTTCAGTTCAGCAAGTCAACTTATTTCTTTATATGAAATAGAGTGTAGATGAATATTAAAGGCACAAATACAGCTCAAGAGAGGCATGAAACATAAACACCTACTTTAATTGAGTTCACTGGCATTATTATGTGTGTTTTCAACCAACATTAATGGTGCTCTAGTTGCATCAACGGTTCAAAAGACATAAGCAGACAAACAAAATATCGTTGAAATTTTTCTTTGTGAATTGGCGCTATAATCTCTTATAATCCGACCTCGGCATATTTAGGGAAAAGCCTAAGCAAGCCCATTTTAAATGATTCCAAAGTCCAAACTGAAGCAAACTTGTACAAAAAGAATTCTACTACATAGAAACTCATGCCAAACTCAAACTGAGCTAGAAATTAACTCAAAATAACTAAAGCCCAGCAAGCGTGGCTTGTTAAGCACTACTATTTACAAATAAAGGACATAACATTACATAAGAACCTCATCTGTATAAAGAAAGATACAAAACGAGGATAAGATATATATAACACGCTTGCTTTATTTACAGCCTCAAGTAATGGACACTGTTATAACATTCGAAACCAACAACTCTATGATGTATGTATCGCTGAACTGAGAACTTGCTTCTGTTTAATTTTTGGAAAAAAAATTGAAAAGCGAGAAATAGGAAGGAAGTATAAAATTATATCCACAAAATAGATTGAGCACAACTCCCCATCAAAAAAAATTCATATGCATGCTTTATAGTTGACTAATCAACTGAGGAACTGGTACCTTTTTTAGAACTTTGTTGGCGGCGGCATTTGGTAATACATTTCCAATAAAACAACTAAGAAAATGGGAGATGGCAGGTCCCACTTCATGATCCTGTGTATCCCTTAATGTATTCTGACCACCATGAAACAGTTTGTTAGATTTTGAATGATTATTGAAACTTTAAATCATGTTCAATCATCTGCAAGGCATTAAAGAGCATAAGGAATAAAATCTTTTTTAATCCCCGATAGTATAATTTGCTGACCTTTAGGATATGCTTAGCTGATCTAACTATTATCTCCATGCTGAATAAATTCCATAAATGTGGTAAATGTTTGACCATGTTAGCTACCTGCAGAACACAGTGTATTAAAAAACCAATGAAGAGAATAGGTTATGTATAAGAGCGTTGCTATTTACACCAGTATCGCATCTCTTTAACCCCACATCAAAAAAATTAAAAGTAAACAAATTATGCATTCTGGTAACCCAAATTCATTCGGTGACAAAAAAAGTTAATTCAATGGCCAATTGATGAAAAAATCATTCCCAATAACGACCCGGATTTTCTTTGGATTTTTTATAGGAATGTTATGATGTGTTTAAAAATCGTTTTAATAAATTAAAACGGGTTTAGTTTAGTTCAGAGTAATTTTAGATGTAAAAGTCGAATTTTCGAAGACGATGAAATTAGAATCTGAAACTAGTTTTCATTTCAGAATGTCGTTTACGTTTGGAAAACATGTAAGGCTTGAAGGAATAGGAGAAAAGTGGAAATTGAATCAAGAGGGGCAAACTTGTAAATTGGTTGAAAAAAGGTCTTTAAAAACAATTTTTGAAATATACAGCCTCACTTCCTCATTTTTCACTTTGCCTCCTCTTTCCTATCCATCTTCTCCAAGCCCTAACTCCTCTTTCTTTTGCCATAACTTCGTCTTTTCCTCAAAAATACTCTAAATTCAAATTTGATTTTCTTCTACAATACTCATAAACTAGATTTCTCTAGAATTTAAGGATCGATCTCGAAATTTCTAAAATAGAAATTTAGAGAAGTGAGTTTCAAGCAAATTATGGGATTTCTTCTAGTATTACATGGGTAGGAATGATTCTCTACCTTGTACTATCTCCTTTACTACTTTATGCTTGTTGAGTTAGAGCTTAACCATGAGTGTTTTGCCTCTCAATTGAATGATGAATAGTTGATTGTTTGCTGAAGTATGCAAGTTAGATTGAAGGAAACGTTGAATTGAATTAATGAACAAAGTTATAAATCGAATAAATGAAGATAACTTTAATGAAACCATGGAATGATAACGTTGCACATCAGCATTGCTTGAGTATGTTGGATGTGTGTTTATGGTCGTGTTGGAATTGGTTAGACATTTCATAATTTGTATTGGTCTATAAAGTGTTGAAGTTTCAAGATGGTTCACCGAACTGCCTTTGTTGACATTCGTCTCATGGTGGCATCGATGATATGAACTCGAACACGGAAGGTGGTGGGTAGTTGCGAAATCGTCATGCCACGAAACACGACATCAGGACAAAAAAAGGCTAAAACGATGGTCAAGTGAGGTAAAGAGGTGGGATGAATTCCCTTAGAAGCTTTTACCCCATCAAGGTTTAAGTTGGCAACCTGACATGAATTCAGTCGACTGAATTGGAGTCAGTCGACTAAATAGATACGCATTCTGCAGGGTTTTTAACCAACAAGAAAATAGGCTAAAATTATCCTAGTCTGGTCGACCAAACTCAAAAAACTGAATTTAGTGGCGGTCGACCGGATTTGTGGCAAGGGGAGAACTTTTGTTTTCTCCAACACATGACGTTCAAGCAGGACTTTGTTGAATGAAGTTAATAGGGTCCGATGTGACTATGGAGCGATCTTTTGGAGTCCTTCGACGTAGGGACTAGCGTGGCTTGGGATCGAAACATTGGGCATGTATTACAACGTAGAGTGATCAGAAGACGATTCAAAGTGCGATCGAGGAGTAAGCCATGGATCGGAGTATTCAAACGATCCAGACGATATGTGACTCGACGGTCGTCACGTGACTTATACACGGTTTCAGTGCTAGGTACGACTTGGTATCCGATCATTGGGGTATCGTAGACATGCGAATCTATACACGAGAGGCCTATGGCTTATACGTCGTAATTCTCCATCGAGACTACTAGGATCAACCACGGCTTTCACCAAGTGTGATAGTCGGAGAAAAATGGGGACGTCTATCTATACCGGTAACCGCAATGAGGTAGCGATGACCATTTTGTTTTCTCCAATGTATGGTAGTTCGATAGAAAGACGTATGCTCATTAGTATCAATTTCATATACATAGGTCGGTACGATACGGCGTTACCCTAGAGTCGGGATTGGAATATGATACGATGTTACTCAATGATTCGATAACGGACACGATATGGTGTTACCTTAGGGCCCTGGCTCGTTGTTTGTGCGCATGGGTTTACATGTGCTTTTGTATGAGATGCTCAATGTTGTATTAGCACTATTATTAATCATGTTAAACTTGTTGGATGCATAAGAAGAGCATGGCTAAATACGATACGACGTTACTCTCAAACTCTTGCTCATTTATTTTATGTATGTTTGGCTACATACGATGAATGGTGATATTCTAAGATACCACTTACTACATTATTCATGTCATATTTAGTGTATCGAATATCTTGTTTGATAGTGATGTTTTCATTTTATCAGACTTTACGTCTGACACTCTCTGTGTTTTCCCTTTTATCTATTCTTTGAGCATATACGAACTAGAAACTTGGAAACATTGCTAGCTTGAGCAAGTCATGAACTCATAGCCTTGTATTGTTATGATTATCTATCCAATATTGTATATGGACATGTAGACTATACCTTATGTATGAGACATATTCTTTTGGGATGAGTCATTCGCCATGTGTTTAGAGTATTATGTATTATGAAGATAGATCTCGTTGGCATTATATTGTTATGATATGTACAGTCTTGTTTATATGTGTGGGGGTGATTATATTTTATCATTCCGTAGTGAGTTCTGTGCGAACATGTGAGATGTATTTTGTTCTCTTTTACCCTTAAGAGTCATCAATTGTGGTACTTAGGAATCCTAATGCCTCGGCGTATGGATTTTTGAATATCACAAATGACAGGCCTTTACCCTTGGTATTAGAGCTTAGGCTATCCAATAAGAAACTTGAGCAATGTTGAGGAAGCGTATTTGTATATTATTACCATATGACCACTTAAGTATGCATTATATATCCCATGTATGTCGAAAATCAAGGAAGTTGTTAATGTATACATTTTCAGATAAATTATGAGACAACATATAAGAGCAACGGTGAGTAGACCATTGCAAATGCCAACATTAAAGCCAAGATGCAAGCTTAGTTCCGACAATACCTTGCGGCTACGGCACGAACTACCCCTCCAGTGAGGTTGGTTCCGAATGTTCCGATAGGAATTTAGACGGTGCGGCTTGGGTTTATAGGTTTGGGCAGAAAGCCATACATGGGTACAAAGACGTTTGCCGAGACTTAAGCTTTGATCAAATCTTGTGATCGTATATTCAATAACATGACACTGTGCAATGAAGCGTAGGCTTGCTTAATGGCATCTCCAAGGGGAAGTTCTTTGTTGGTGGGAAGTGGTAGTTATAGAATGATTTCAAATGTCAATTTGAAGCTCGACTCATTTCGAAGGCCAAGAGGGGAACTAAGCCTGAAGAGCTCATCAGTCTTTCCTAAGTGAATCTTTCTGTGCCAGATTATGTGAGCAAGATAACTAAGTTAGTGATGGATCTTATCAAGACTCCATTGAAGAGAGCATCCAAGTTTGCGAGGGATTTAAATCCAGTTTTTAAAAGTCGGGTTCTCGACCAAATTGCAATAGGTGCGACTTTTAAAAACCTTGTAAAGATGCCTCTTCTCTACGAGGGAACCAAAGGAGTGGTTGAAGGGACGATGGAAGTTGAAGGAAAACCAAAGTTTAAAATGAAGCGTAAAGGACAAGGAGGTAAAAACGAGCAACATAAGACAACGAAAGAGAGTGAGATCATTTGTAGAAGATGCAACTTCAGTGATCAAGTGGGGCATTATATAAGGGAGTGTCTGTTGCTTTCTAAAAAAGTCCGGCAAAGGTCTATGTTATTGGAGCGGCTCTGAGCTCTAGTGAACCCACAACTCAAGAGAAGGAAAAGAACGTTGCCTTGGAAGGTTTGGTTTGTATTTATGATATACATATTCGAGTTCTTTTTGATACGGGGCTTGGCATTGCCTTGTATCTAGTCACTTGGTTGAAAGCTTGCATTTGGTTTTGAAATTTATTTGTAAACCTCTTGTCGTCTCAAATCCCGTTCTCAAATCCCGTTGAGGGTTTAACTTGTTTGAATTTGGTTTGTCAAAATTTCCCATTAGAAAAAAAATGGATTCACGTTTTTCTGTGATGTATTTATTCTTAGGTTTTCATGGTACGGTATTATATGGGGTATGGATTGGATAAGCGAACACAAGCTAGTGCTTGATTGTAAAGGGCAATGGATTCAACGGGGAATGGTAAACCACAAGGGTTTGACATGCATTGTGCGTCGAATAGCTTCATCGTGAGGAGCTACTTGTATTCATTAGTCATTTCTCAAGACGAGTTGTTGTCGGCTCCTATCGTCTAGGATTTTGCCAATGTGTTCAAGGAGATTACGAATTTACCTTCCCATGGAGATAGAGTTTCGTGTCAATTTTGAGATTGATGCTAAGGTGGTGGTTATGCCGATTAGACGCATGGTACCGAGGGATGAAGGGAATTGGAAATGCAAACCAAAAATTTGCTTGGGAAGGGCTTTATTCAACAAGTACTTTGAAGTGGGGTGCACCAATTGTATTCGCTATTGAGGCCGATGGTTCGTTGAGGCTTTGCGTCGGTTATAAGGACTTAAATAAGTTAATATAGGGTTGTCAATGAGTACCCCAAAAATTCAAAATCTGTATCTGGAATATAAAAAATTATCTGATATCCAAAAATGGATGCGGATATGGCCATATCTGCATCTGGTAATTAACCTTCCAGTTGTTATCAAGATTATAGTTAACTTTTTTATGTTTTTTACATAAAATGATTGTCATTTACTATTTTATCTAGATAAAAATATTTAATATGAACGTAGAAATCAATATTTGCTGCTTAAAACTATTATTTTTTAGCATATTATTTTTTATGTTTTTTGTACTGAAATGGATTTATAATGAATCAAAAAAAAATTATTTCTTTAAATTTATTAGTTGTGAACTAATCGAAAAATATCTGATATCCGCACTCGTGGATATGAATATCTAAAAATGACTTTGAATATGAATACGGATATGACATTATCTGAATCCGTATCCGACCGTTTACAGACCCGAGTTGACCCAAAAGAACAAATATCCATTGTCACGCATAGACGACTTGTTCAACCAACTTAATGGCACAAAGATTTTTTTTTTGCAATTATATTTTGCGATGGGATTCCATCAATTGAGGGTAGCAGATGATAGCATGTCGAAGACCGTTTTTAGAGCGCCCGAGTCCTTTGAGTGGAAGGTCGTGTCACTTGAATTAACCAATGCTTTGGAGTATTTTATGGAGTTGATGAGCCGTGTTTTTCGAAAGCAACTAAATAAGTATGTAGCGTCTGTCAATGACATCTTAGTATATTGTAAGGATGAGGAGGCGCACAAATCACATCTAAAGTGGTGTTGGAAGTTTTGTGGCAACATCAATTGAAAGCTAAATTCTTTAAGTGTCACTTCTAGGGAGGAGAGGTGCGATTTTTGGATCATGTTTTGTCCGAGCATGAGATCTCGATAGATCTAAGTAGCCACGGTGCAAGATTATAAAGTGTTGAAATCTGCCATGGAGATCCATAGTTTCCTCGAGTTGATCTAGTATTATCGAAAGTTTATTGAAGACTTTTCGAAGGTAGCTACTCCTCTTACTCGCTTGACAAGAAGAACCAACCATTTATTTGAAATGACCATTGTCAGAATGCTTTTGCTAAATTGAAAGAACCATTGACTAGTGCACCGGTCCTCGTCATTCTGGAGCAAGCAAAACCGTTTGTTGTATACACGGATACGTATGGCACGAGTCCTGGACGGTATTGATGCAAGAAGGAAATGTGTAACTTATGCAAGTCTAAAACTAAAACCGCACGAGAGGAATTATTCGACTCATGATTTAAAGTTTACAACTATTGTGTTTACATCGAAGCCTTGGAGACATTTGTTGTTAGGTGAGAAGTTTGATTTATTCATGAACTACAAAATCGTTGAAGTATCGTCAACGACGATGGTTGGAATTCCTTACCTCTTATGATTTTGGCATATTGTACACTCCCGGTAAAGGTTATATGGTGGCTGATGCGCTTAGTAGAAGGCATGTCATGTTGGGTCTATGTCTGTGGAATGTCAATGGTTGGAACTTATTGTGGGATTTGATTTCCGATCCACATACGAACTTGAGACCGGATATTTGACGAACACGAAGATGAGCCTGCTCTAGTTGAACATGGAGGCGAACATGGAATTTTTAATTTAATTTATTTGATTTTTCCATAAATTTTAATCTGAAAATCATTTAATTTATCGTTTGATGATTTTTCAGCAAACAACGGTATTTTTGTGATTTTACAGAATAAGATAACCGGTGTATATTATTGTTTTAAGATCAATCTCTTTTATACCAAGTCCAATCGAGACGCGATCTTTTGTGTTGCACTCGTAATGGCGATAGCTACGCGATGGAACTGGTTTCGTTGAATTTAAAGTAGAATTTTGGGTTAAAATTGAACTTCGTTCGCTTTTTGTTCACATGAAAATGCCCAAGCGTCCGCTGGAATTTTGATAAATTAAACTCATCTTTTTGGATAATCGGTATAATATATTATATATGGTAGATAAAATTTACTGTTCGTGTTTGGATAAATTTTTGGTTGATTTGGTTAAATAACCGCTTTCAAAAAACGATTGACATTTAAAATGAAATATAACGAAATTTGTAGAGAAGTCCATATTTCTTGACATTGTGATCTTTAATTTCCAGTTATATTCCTGTTAACTTTATTTTAGTTATATACATGTTGCACAGATTGTTAAATGTCAAAAATTTAATAATTTAGTCACATTGAACGTGACGCTGACATATGTAAAGGTTGAACCTTATTAGAGAAAAATGGTAATAACACCAGTTAAGTGCTATAGTAACTATCGGCATCGATACTGTATTTGAAAATACTATTAATGTTTGATTTGAAAATAGTTTTCGATTTGAAAGGTGATTTTAAATCTGCCCTTTTGATTTCCTATGATATTTTATTTGAAATAAAAACATAATTTTTGAGCTTCTCTATTTTTCTTTGATTTCTTTTATTTTTCTTTTCTAATATATATGTATATATATAAATGTTTTGTATAGGAAAGGTTATTTTAATAAAGAGCGTTTTATTTGTAAAGGAAAAATAAAGGGATCTATTCTTCATTTGAAGAGTACCTCTATTTTTGAAAAAAGGTAGAAATATTTGAAATAAATATTTGTGAATCGTTCATATAAAATGTTGTATAAAGGGATATATTTATAAATATTATTTTACAAGTGGAAGATAGTTTATAAATAGTGTTTTATAAATAGAAGAACGGTTTTATAAATAATATCCTATAAAAAGGAAATCAATATCATTTTGATAAATTGAAACAGCTAATTCAATTTGTGGATTTACTGTATATATGGAATGATCGTGTTACAGAAGGCATATAAGTTTTATAATTATCTTTGGAGTTGTTTATAAAAAGAGTTTTGTACTCATATTTAGAAATTTATAAAAGGAGTTTATAAATGAATTTGGAGTTTCAAAAAAAGAGTTGCAAATAAATATGAGAATTTATAAAATGAATTTTATAAATAATAGTTTATAAAAGAAGTTTTATAAAAGAATTTATAAATAGTATAAAGGATGTTTTAAAAGGAGCTTATCAAATAATTTTGAAGATTTATAAAAGGAGGTTTCTAATGAGAATTTTATAATTTATAAATAATGTTTCATAAAAAGGGGTTTGTAAAATCCAAGGAGTTTATAAAGGCGTTTTTATAAAAAGAAAAGAATTTATAAAGAGACTGAGATCTGATTTCCATAAACGATCTTTCCAACTTACGGTGGTATGAAAAGTATTCTTTCTATACTTAACACCAAATTCCTAGGTATGAAAACTCGTCTTTATCTTGAAAATTAAAAATATGTATCGCGACAAGGATAGTTTTCTAACTTGTCTGATTTCATTGTTAATCGAGAGATAGTACTGTTTGAAATCGGAAGGTGATTCCAAGTATGTTTGGTCTAATTTCTCTACGATCTATTTACTTACACCAAAAGTGTTTTGAGTTTATTGTTACCCACGTTTTAAATGACATTTGTTTTATCCCAATTGAGTAAGGTTTGGAAGTGAAATCATTCTTAAGATTATGTGAATATGCTTGTACCGTTGAGATAAGTATACAGTTTCTAAGTATTGAAAATGTGGTGTTTTGTAACTGTTAATATAAGCACATGGAAAAGTTTTCTAAGCTTTGAAAGTGATACGTTTGGGGAGTACACATACAGTTGAGAAGTATATTAATACTTTTCAAGTATTGAAAAAAGTAGAGAGATTTGTAAATATATCTTTGTAAAAGTATTTTGATATAAGTATTTACAAAGTGGTTTTAATTAACGAGATGATTAATTAAAGAGGCTTAGTGGTTGCTTTGTGCTTAACCGTGCTTGGTTAAATCTCTGGTTGAATTGCTTGTTATTTGATAGTTAAATAGCCGACTATCAAAATGTTGGCCAGTTTTTAAAACTATCATTGTCAGTTCGAAGAATCCGGGATCAGATACATTATTTGAACCACTTCGAACCGACATAAGTGTTTTGACTTGGGGCATCTTGAAGATGACAAAATCGAAGACGTGGTTCTTTGAAGTGCAAGGCTACTTGCTACTAATTCTGATGGTGATTCCAATATAAATATAGTAGAAGTAGTGTCTTCGGTTTGTTCATATCTAAACAACTTGTATGGATGAATGTTGACACTGCATTGCTGCCTGGAGGTCACTGCTAGCATTCCAAGTGAGATTGTTATCTAAAAAGTAAAACGTAGCATCTACCATCAACAATAGGGAAGGACTAAAATAGAGGATATGCAGAAGGTTGTGTGGGTTGCACCCATTAGTATATTGTCATCACCCTTTTAGATATATATTTATGGATTTGGTTGTGAAAGAGCGCTCTCGGAAAAGGTTGCAAAGCAACCAGGGTGATGAAATATTTCATACTATCCAGTAAGAGGTAGGTCGGTCCTGTGTTGGCAGGAGTCCATGTGAGGCCCTCGGTACATTATTCTAAAGATGTACTGTGGCATACGGTACCCCAATAACTTTGTGATCGTATGGAATTCATTCTCCAATAAGCGTCACACGGACTTAGGTATGCTCAACTATGCTGGAACATGAGATGCAAACATTCAAGTTATATTCATAATTTACATTAAACCCTAGACATTATTATAATATCACTGGATTTTCTATAGAAATGTTTTGATTATTGTAAGGTAAAAACTCGTATGTGTATGTGTCGCGTGGTCTTATGAAATACCTTTATATTTAAAATATTTTATAATATTAAAATCCATTTTGAAGTGTGTTTCTCACGCTGGTTTACCAGACTGATCTGACGTTAATTTCCTATATGCTCGAGTCAGACCAAGCATATTTACATATTTAGTTTAGATGCTTTTGAGCTTCAGAAGACAACCTGAAGGCCTCTAAGACGTACTCACGTATATTTTATTTTCCGCTGCATTTGTTGATTATATCCACCAGCAATGGTGAGGACGAATTGTTATAACTGTCCGGACTGATGATAGATAGTTACTCTGATTTGATGTATGTATATTAGTGTTTCTTCTGCAAAGATCTGTTGTATATTATATACTACTCGTCACATTGTGAGATGATGCTGTCTTTTCTTTCTTTTCCCCTAACAAATTGTTTTTCCAGCATTTGGATTTCGGTACATGAATACCATGGATGGATTAATGTCAATTTTTAAGGATCGCAAAAACGGATCGTTATACACTGTCTCTATTCACTTTGCATGTGAATGAAATTGTGAGACTGCATGGATTCTCAAAGGAATTGTGAGCAGTAGAGATCCATTACTCACTGGTGAATTTTGGCGAAGCTTGCAATTTGTTTTTGGCACATAGATATTAATGGCGCACGGCGCAAAAAAGACGAAAGCCTCTCCAGAGGCTTGGCGCACGGCGAAGCAAATGGCACGCGCCTTTTTAATTTACTGTGCATGTTCACAATTTTCTTATAAATTTAATATGTATAACAATAAACCTAAAAAGTTCAATATTTTTGTTAAACATATACAACACCGATTTTTTAGGCATTTTGCAAAAAATCATCAAATAATATTATAAACATAGAATTTCAAGCATAATAGTTTTCTAAAGCCAAATCCAGTATAATTATACATATTACTGATAAACTAGAAATTTGAATATAATTCGGCAATTATATTTTTCAAATCAATGTCTGCATGATCAGATCCATAAGCTTCCGCATTTTGTTCACCCATCTCATTTAGATTTGTTTTTTCTTCTGAAGATGTAAAGGAGCTGAAATAGCGGCTCTAGCAACAACACTCCAAGTCAAGTCATCATTATCATTATCAAATACAAGCTATCTTTAGTATCGGATGCATCATCAATATTTTTTGTTAATCACTCATTACAATCATCAATATCCTTCAAGGATATTGGATCAATGATGTCACGGATGTCCTACTGTACCTTCTTTTTAATGCTCCATGATACGATGTATACTAATTTTTATATAGTTTGGATTATAAAAAATGAAAAACAAATAAAAAACAATAATATACTGAAAAGGCACGTCATTTTGCGCAGCGCGCTGCGCCTTTTCATGTACGCCGCACCACAAGGAAAAAAGACGCAAACGTCGAGCCGCACCGTGCACGCTGTGGCGCGCCTTTCATAACTTTGCTTAGGCACGGAGTTGAATATAAGTACAGCATACCATCCGCAAATCGATAGACAAACGGAAAGGGTTAATAGAGTACCTGAGAATTTGTTGAGATCTTGCATATTGGATTTAGTGGATCTTAGGAAGATCACTTGCCCTTAGTGAAGTTCACATGTACTAATATTTTTCAACTGAGTATTGACGTGGCCCCGTTTGAAGCCTTGCATGGAAGGTTGTACAAGTCTCCATCTTGTTGGTGGGAGACAATCAATCAATTGATACTTAAGCCGAATATGATTAAAGAGACTTTGGGAAAGACTGATTTGATCAAAAAAAGAATGAAAGTGTCTTAAGACCGAAAAGAGTGTTATGCCGACAAAAGACGAACTGATTGGTGTTTGCGGTGGGAAATTTTGTTTTTGTGAAGGTGTCTCCGCTAAGGAACGTGGTTCGATTGATAAATTCGCACCAACATTTGCTGTACACTCTCTGTTATTGAGAGGATCGGTAAGCTTGCATATCGAATCACACTTCCCAAGAAGATGGTCAGGGTGCATAATGTCTTTCATATATATCGTTTGCATAGATGTGTGCATAGTTCTAATATCACCATAGAGCCGAGTCGACTTGAAGATACGAGTGTTGAACTGAAGGTAACTAGACAAAGGGGTCCTATTCATATTGCTGGGCATAATACGAAGTCTTAAAAGGAAGGTGGTCGAGCTTGTAAGGGTTCAATTGAGTGACAACGATGAAAGGGTTCGTTTTTCGTATGGCACGATGCACATGAAAAGGCACGGTGAATGGTACAAAAAGCGCTTATGGAGCAAATTGCGCGCGACGCGAAAATGATGCGCATTTTCATTATTTAATTGTTTTATTACTTTTATTTATTTATTTTTTATATCTCACAATCCAAACTAATCTCCGACCATGATTGAATGTATTATATATATTTTATACAATGCTGCTATTACACTCTGAACTAATCTCCAATAAACTTTAAACTAATTATTTATATTATAGTCGCACCGAACTACGATGGACAATTAGAACCAAATTCCTCAATTTCGAACCAAACCAATCCAAACCCAACTTGAACCCGATAGGTCCCAGATCGGGTCTAGTTGATTAGAAAATAACATGAAGAACCGATCTGACCCAGAAGATTAAACAAAAAGCAAGGAAATATACGTATTTTTAGTGTTATTGCCCAGTTCGATTCGAACCGACCCGATCCGAATCGAACTTTGAGTCTTATTAAGATTTTAAATAAACAAGTTAGACTCGATAAAACCCAACCCAACTAGAATTGAGATCCACCGAGTTAGATCAAATTACCACCCTTATACCGAACATATAATCTCACGCATTCTCCAAATTAATCTTGAACAAGCTTCGAACTATCTGTTTAAATAACTGTTGCACCGAACAAATAATCTCGAATGGATGTTTTTTCTAAATTAATCTCCAAAGAACTTCGAACCGTCTGTTCCTATTACAGTCGCACTAAAATCGATATGGGACGGATGAGAAAAACACTTAAGCTTATGAATCTGATTATGCAAATATTGATTTAGAAAATATGATTGTTGAATTTATGTATTATCATCTTGGATTTTGGTTTTTAAAGACAATTATGCTTGAAATTTTATGCTTATAATATTGTATTATATGATGTTTTTTGCCAAATGACTAAATTGTTTATTACATATGTTAATATAAATTATATTGAACTTTACTAATTGGTTGTTATATATTAAATAAATAAATTTTAAACATACACAATAAATTAAAAGGACGAGCGTCATTTGTCGCACCGTGCTCTAAGGCTCCAGAAAGACTTTGCACCTTTTTGTACCATGCACCATTAATGACTATGGTGATAACGTCGAGGATAGCACTTAGTAACCAGATGAAGTTCGAACTTCCCACCCGAAGCTGGCTACCATTATGATTCGCTCTACTTTGTAGGACTTGTTTGGTTTATGTTTGCTTGTTGTTGTAGGCTTGCAATATTTGTGTTGACGTTACATTGTTCCGCTTTTGAGAATTTCAAGAACGAAATCCTTCAAGGTGGAGAATATAACGACCTGGATTTTTTTATAGGAATGTTATGATGTGTTTGAGAATCATTTTAATAGGTTAAAACGGATTTGATTTGGTTTAGAGTAGTTTTGAACGTAAAAGCCAAATTTTTAAAGACGATGGAATAAGAATCCAAAACTAGTTTCATTGTCTCTGAAATGTCGTTTACGTTTGAAAAACATGCAAGGCTCGTAGAAATAAGAGAAAAGTGGAACTATAATCGAGAGGCAACTTGTAAATAAGTTTGAGAGAAATGTTTAAAAGACAATTTCTTGAATATGGAGCCTCACTTTCTTGATTTTCACTTTGCGTCCTCCTTTCTCTCCTTCATCTTCTTTAAACCCTAGCTTATATTCCTCTTGTCATAATTTCATCATCTCTTCCCCAAAAATCACTAAATAATACTCTAAATTCAAATTAGATCTTCCTCTACAATACCCACAGACCGGATTTTCCTAAAATTGAAGCATTGGTCTCGAAATTTTTGAAATAGAGATTTGAAAAGTTGGGTTTCAAGCAAATTTGAGGATTTATTATAACATTGAGCGAGTGGGAATGATTCTCTAACTTATATGATCTCTTTTACTACTTCCATGCTTGTTTAATTACTTTGTTTAGAGCTTAGCCATGAGTGATTTGCCTCTTGATTAAATGACGAGTAGTTGATCGTTCGTTGAAGTATGTAAGTAGGTTGAAGGAAACATCGAATTGAATTAATGAACAAAGTTATTGATTGAATAAAGATAATTTAATTGAAACCATGGAATGATAATGCTATGTTTTAGCATTGCTTGAGCATGTTGGATGTGTGTTGGCGGTTGTGTTATTAGGATTGGCTAGACACTTCATAATTTGTGTTGGTTTATAAAATGTTGGAGTTTCGGAAAGGTTCATCAAATTGCATTTGTCGGTGTTTGTCTCATAGTGGATCATCGATGCTATGAACTCGAGCATGAGAGGTAGCAGGTGATCGTGAAGTCGCCATACCATGAAACGTAACACCGGGGCAAAGAAGGTCGGAACGATGGTCAAGCGAAGTAAAAAGGTGGTATGAATTCCCTTAGGGAATTTCACCGCCATCAAGGTTCAAGTTGGCAACCAGACAGGAATTCAATCGACTGAATTGAGGGTCAGTCAACTGAATGAGGTCGTATCTTGCAAGAATTTTGACCCGCAAGAAAATAGGCAAAATTAGCCTAGTTCAGTTGATTGGTCATAACCAGTCGACTAAATTTAATGGCATTCGACCGGTTATGGTAGGCCTGTCGATTGGATTTTGTAGCAGTATGGGAACTTTTGTTTGCTCCGACGTGTGACGTTTGAACGGGACTTTGACGACTCGTGTGAAGTTCATAGGGTCCGATATGACTAAGGAGCGACGTTTTAGAGTTCTTCGACATAAGGCATGTGTGGCTTAGGGTCGAGATGTTTGGGAACTAATTACGATGTAGAGTGATCGGAAGACGACCAAAACTGCGATCGTGGAGTTAGCCATGGATCAGATTATTCAGACGATCTAGGCAGGAGGCGACTCGACGATCGTGCTTGGCGTGACTTCTAAATGATTTCGGCATTAGGTACGACTTCAATATCCAATCATCAGGGTATCGAAGACACGCGGATGAGGGTTGAGTACGATACGATGCTACTCACACCTGAGGCATATAGATACGGCTTAGGCGTTGTTATTTCCCATCAAGACTACTTGGGATTAGCCACGGCTTTCACTGAGTGTGAGAGTCGAAGAGAGATAGGAACACTTATCTATACTGGTAACGTCATAAGGTGGAGATGACCACTTTGTTTTCTCCAACGTATGCTAGTTTAATAGAAAGGTGTATGCTCGTTAGTATCAGTTTCAGATACGTAGATGGGTATGATACGACATTACCCTAGAGTCAAGATTGGAGTGTGATACGACATTACTCAATGGTTCGATTATGGGTGTGATACGACGTTACCTGAAAGCCTTAGCTCGTTCCTTGGGCACATGAATTTACATGTGCCTTTGTATGTGATGTCTGCTGCCGTATTGATGCTATTATTAGTTGTACCAACTTGTTGGATGTGGGAGAAAAACAGGGTTGGGTACGATACAACGTTACTCTAAAGCTCTTTCTCATTTATTTTATGTATGCTTGGTTACATATGGATGATATTTCGAAACACCAATAAGTACATTATTCATGTCATATTAGTGCATCGAACATCATGTTTGGTAGTGATGTTTCCCTTTCATCGGATTTTATTTTTGACGCTTCCTATGTTTTCCCTTTTTATCTATTCCTTGAGTAGGTACGAAATAGAGACTTGGGGACATTGCTAGCTGGAGCGGTACGAAGTCATAGCTTTATATTGTCATGGTAATCTATCCAGTATTTTTATATATGGACATGTATACTCTACGTTATGTATGAGACATTCTTTCCGAATGTTGTATAATTTAAACTTCATATATTTTAAGTGTTACATATTATGATGATGGATCCAATTGTCCTCATATTGTTATGATATGTACAGTCGTGTTCGTACACATATGTTGGTATTATATTTTATCATTCCGTTGTGAGTTCCGTGCGAACCTGTGATAGATGCTCTATTTGGTTTCCTTTTGTCACCCTTAAGAGTCGTCAATTGTGGTATTTGGTGATCCGGGTGCCCTAGTACATGCATTTTCGGATATTATAAATAATGGGTCTTTACAATCTGTCCATAATGGAAAATGGAAGTTGTTATTCATTTTGTTTCCCATGTCAAAAATTAACAATATACAATTTAAAGGAAAATTTAATCGAATTTTAAAACATGCATGCAAATGGTTATTTCCTTAATGATTATAATACGAACAATACGAGAACACACACACATATATATAGTTGTAAATTGGTGTATACTTCAAAGACTTGATATATATCATTCTGGATGAGTTCGGTAAATTCGGTTTGGTCTGACTAAATTTTGAACCCCTTTTTACCCTGTTTTTAGTATTCAAATGTTTGGGTGTATCAGAGAGGAAGGAGATTTTTGGAGAGGTGGGTTTAAGGAAAATGCAATTATATTGATGATGAAGAGGAGATATGGGTGTTAACTGCTGCACTCATGATTAACATGAAAATAAATATCACTGTCGAAATCTGAATCTAACCTTTCCTAGGTAGCGGATATTTATCCCATGAGAATGAAGTGTATCAGTCAAAGTTTGACCATCCATTGGAGATACGTCAAGATTGCAAAGATCTTCAACATATTTTGGAATTGCAACATCAATCAGATACGAACTAGCTTTTCTCACGCTTGATTCATCAGCTGCAATTTCCTGAAACACCAATGCAAGTCCTAAAGGTCGAAAAATGCCAGAAGTAATTGTAAAAGGGTTAAATGTGTATAATTATATGACATACCTCTTCACTGTCTCCCAGTTTAAACTCTGTAAATACATTGGGATTCAGAAGTATGTCTGAAGAGGATTTGGAACTTTTGTCCCCTTCAGAAATGCATGAATCATTAGCAACTTTATTATGTACATCAGTTGATTGCCCCTACATAATATATTTTCTGACATAATTGTACGTCAATAAAGAAAACACAAAAATAACTTCGATGTTAGCAATTATCTTACAGTTTCTACTCCAATTATTGTGTCAGATGAAGCACAGTGAGACTCGAAAGAATTATTTTGAAATCCTGGTTTAGATGTGAACTCTTTGACGTTAGTAGTGTTAGATGGCTTTGTAGCCTCAGCCTGGCATTTAACGACAATTATAAGGATGATAAATTAAGTATAACAATATTATTCTTCAAGATAATGATAAGGTGAGACTACCTGACAATATAAATTAATGAGCTCAGGCCTTAGAACACAAAACCGAGAGCCAGGACCATCATAGTTTGCATCACGAGGGGTAACTCTCATTAAGTCCAACAAATAATGCCTGCTTATCAGCAAAAATAATATATAAAGGAAACATGCAAAAAAAGGTTACTATTGTTATTTTTAATCACGCATGGACGGTAAGATCTAATTTTACAACATGAGAAACCAGGCTTTTTTGGGGTGATGTTGTATTAATATAGAACACATTAATATCAAGAATGTTGGTTGTACTAAGATTTCAACACGCTTCATGGTTTCTCGTTGAGGATATACATATTGATGTCCAAAAGAATATTGTCACCTGTCATCACTGCCAATGATACCCTTACACTCTACTGGAGCAGCTAGTTTAACAGCATTGCCAGAAGCATCTAACACTCTGTGTTCCTTCAAATGAAGATGTTTAGCAGCCTCGAGGACCTAAAACAGGAAAAACTTTACGCACACAAGCAAAACATGAACAAACATACCAATTTGTTACAAATAAAAAAATTCTACAGAAATGAAGAGACAGGTGATTACAAATATTTCAACACTTCAACAATTAACATACTGCAAAGTTGTGGGCAGAAAAGCATGATTAAATAGCAAAAATAGTAGGTATAGCAAGTTTGGTAACATGCTTCGATATTTGAATTGCAGGAGTTAAGATATTTAACTTTCACCCACCAAAATCCCTTTTTGTTCCACCTACCACCCTATATACCTAATACTGTTACAGAAGTATATCCATTACATTCTGGCCAATTATATTCACTTAAAAGCTTAAGAAATGAATCGTCTAAAACTATTGAATCCAAGCCAATTATATCACTATAGAATCTAACACTCAAATGCAGGTTGTGGGGAAGTGTATATCAGATTGCAAAAACCAAAATTTGATTTGATATATCGCACAACTATTTTCTAAATAACCCAAAATACTAGTTATATTTATAAGTCAAATTAATGCTAATGGGATTCTGACAACTAAAGCATACCATTTCAATTTTCTCGTATTCTACATGCTTTGGGAAAAAGGTCACGGGCATTTCATGCTATTAAAAGAAGAATGGAATTATTTTATCTATTGTACTCCCACAGTTTTGTGAAATGCATGGTAACAAAGTTGACTGATTGCCAAAATATTGCTGATAGTAAATGGGTAAAAATTCCCATTTAACAAAAAATCTGCATAAAGAAAAACAATTGAACTTCATTGTTCCTGTAAAACTGACAAATTCTTGTTTTACCATAGAGACATTTACTACCAACAAAAATTAAGAGGTATACAAATATTTAGACAATCTTTAGTTTCAGCTGTGTTATCATTTTTTATTCATTGGGTTGCAATCGGAAGCTCACATATATGAGATCCTGGGACTTGCTAGCTCAGCTACATACACAAGGTTTTCAAAATAGGATTCAAATCGTAAATCATAAAGTTAAAACTTTAGATTGAAACGGGATTCAAATCGTAAATTATAGATTCAGAAGATCCATATTTTAAGGTTTGTAGTTTGTATACACTTTGAAAGTGATTTTGATGTTTGAACTGCTACATCAAAACCTAAAAACTCAATTTTGTCTAGAAAATATTAGAATCGGACGATTTTCCTCAAATGAGATTTAAACTAGATCGTGAAAAGAGATTTAATCTGAAACGAGATTTATATTATGATATGTAGTCTTGTCCAATCAAATTACATGCCTAATAGCAACCACATTATCAGTTACATCTTATTTCTGCATCAGCAAAAAAGAAGTGATTTTACAAATATCCCAAAACATGTTTACTTTAGTATATTGTTTCCTCTAGTAACAACGCAATGATTAACTGACGTAGACACAATATGGTCGGAGCTATCTAAACTCTTATTTAGTTTGTGACAAAGACAATTAAATGGGAACCAACAAAATGGATGAACAAGGGAACAGATAGAAGTTAACTAAAGTTAAACAAAATAGATGCCCGTGGATAACTCACCTTGGAATGGAAAGATTCATTCCAGCAAATTTTCTTCCCATTATCCACCGAACCATATAGTAAAGAATCTGTTTTATCTCCTTGAAGGATGCCAGGTATAATGCTCTGCAATAGAGTATAACAGAGGTTATGATTATAACTAATGAATGAAATTACAGACGGTCAAAATGTAGAATAATAATAGTAAGTGACAAAA
This sequence comes from Allium cepa, assembly GCA_030765085.1. Lineage (NCBI taxonomy): Eukaryota > Viridiplantae > Streptophyta > Magnoliopsida > Asparagales > Amaryllidaceae > Allium > Allium cepa. The sequence continues at coordinate 400,230,158 of CM060939.1, read as the reverse complement.
AAATTCTATCAAACCTGCGCCACAACTCTATGACCTCTATAATCAATAATAGCCATGGCAAGATTATAAAGTCCAGCTACATCGGCTTCTTGAAAAGCTTTGGTGCCTTTTAAATCGTTATTAGCAGAGGCATAAGTAGCTTGCTCGCTATCACCAAGCTGAGCCTCAAGTTCTGTTACTTTGTTATTGGAAGTATCAGTTTCACCGCTATCTTTTGAGGGTGTCTTCTCCTGTTGCCCCACTGTTTTTGAATTTGAGTTGGTGGGAATTTTCGATACCAATCCAAGATCCGCATCAACGGCGAAACTAAAGAAGATATTGTTGTGCACGTACCTGAAATAATGGAGTGAAACTTTAAGAAAAACTATTTGATTAAATTATATTTAATTTTATATTACACGCACACACGCATGCGCGCACACACGCATTGAATGTTGCACATTGCAAATACAGCAGCTTGTATAGTGCATATGAGATTGTGATGTGATACACATGCAGGATCAAGCATTACTTCAAGAAGGAGAAAACTAAGGTATGATTATTCCAGGTAATAGAGTTGTTATTATTTTTACATTTTAATCTACTAGGTGAGTTATTTGTTTCCAATGTTTATTTATTTTGGCACATTTTAATCAAGGTTTGAGCACTCGGTTTCGGTCTCAAATGAAATTTCGAAAATTTTGAAAGTTTCGGTTTTGGTCCCGGTTTTGATTTTCAATTTGTTAATAAAAATGTAATAATAATCCTTGTACCCAAAATATTAAATATGGTACATAAAAGAATAGAATACGACAATATTATAAACAAAAAGACTAACTCTAATTACTTTATGGTCCTAATTAATCATCACTTAATTAAAATAGGAAATTAATTGTTAGTCCAACCTAGCCCAACCCAAAATAAATCAAAGTTGATTTGCTGAAGCTTATAAAATAAAATAAACCGATGCCTTATTCCCTTCTTCTCAAGCTCAAGCTTATAAAATAAAATAAACCATCACTTGACCATTACTTCATGCCCAACCTAATCTATATTGCACCCTAATTCAACATCGTTCCACTTCCACTCCAAGTCAATGTCGACATTGCCCTGCTTCCTCCCTCTCAAAGTCGATGAAGATGGCTAAGGCAAGGAGAGAGAAAAGCCAAAGTCGAAGATCTATATTGTACCATAATTCCTGAAGACGAAGTCGACGATCGGTTTTGTTCAGGCAAGTTGATTTGCTAAAGATGAAGTAGCAGTATTATTTTGATTTTAAAAAAAAATTATAACCTTAACCAAAACCGAATTTTATGCTCGGTTCTAGTTCGGTTGTGGTCGATACCGGTACGATACCATCAAAATTTTGGTGTGCCGTCTGATACTCATACTCTGATTTTAACTACGAGAGTTATGACACACGCTTCGCGCATGAGTTATTTTTCTACAAACTGTATATGTTTCAACACATTCAAAAAATAGAGCATAAATATTTAATCATATTTAGCATTGAAATTATGTGTAGTTGGTTGAATTTTTATTTTTAAGTTCCAATATCTATTATTTTTTATTGTTGGAATTTTTTTTCTGTTACTAATTAATAAAGAACGAATTGTAAGGAAATTTATTTATTAGATCATATTTTAAAGTGATTAAAATTTAATAATATTTGTAGAGGGGCGTATTGAATTTGTAAAAAATTATTAGATTCTATTTTCAAGTGATATTAAATTTGTTAATATTTGTTGAGGGACATTTTAAATTTGTTAAAATTTATTTGTTAGATCCTACTTTTAAGGGATTTGATAACATTTATAGAGGGGCATTTTTGATAGTTCGCGTTGACACCAAAAAAATGTGACACCAAATGTATTACAACTATTATTAAAGATAGTACCCATAAGGATGGGTAAAAAACATATTGGATAACCCACACAGATAAGTTAGGTCTAAGAAACATTCTCGCGTCATGGTGCAAAACATTATAGGCCAATACAGTTAAGGGTAGCAATGGGTCAGGTTTGGCGGGTTAATAGAAATTACAGGCCCAGGACCAAACCCTAGAGATGTGAAGTCAAGAGCCAGCAAGTTTGAAAGATAGGCCTTGCAGTGAAGTAAGGGCACATAATTAGCCAATTCGCATCTGATTGTCACCCTTTGACGATTGAGTATAATTAGTTATGTCAAAATTGTGTATTTTCAAGTGTTAGAGCGCGAAATGCGAAAACACTCCCAATCGAATAAAAACGAACTAAAATAGCAAGAATTGGTAGGAGAAAGAGAGAACACACAGTTTTTGAAGCGGTTTGGCCTAAAATCAAATGCCAACATCCGCTATATCTTTTATTACTGATTAGTTTTACAACTACAGCCGAATTACGACACAAATCTGAGATTCAAATTGGTCGATTCCGAATTTGGCAGCAGTTTTGCGTAAAAGTCAGTAAAGAATCTAATTGATCCTTTTTTAATTGTTGCATGATGTCTATTTATAAACGAATCTCGCTTCAAAACCACCAAATCATCAGTTGAATCAATCGCACAAACATGTAGATCCGAGTTTCCAACAACAAGAACAAGTCAAAGCAATGCATTCTCCAAAAGTTGGATCGGTTGGTACAATCCATATGTGGATCAGTATCAACCGATATGGTTGACTCTCCTTCGCATTCTCTAGCACAAGTCTTCAATCTTGAATAAAATTAAACAGAAATACAACGGAGCCCTCAACACTCATTGCATCGTTCGGTACCGACTGATACAAGTTGTTCAATACTTGGCTAGTTTTTTCAATTTTAAATCTTGAAACCTCACAAACTTCTTGATTCATTCCTTCGTCATTTCGTAGTCCAGATTCATGGAAATGTTCCTTAGTTCAAATACCGGATAACACCAACAAAGTAGAAATAGCATACAAACAACAGATACCATCAGATTTCTTCTCAACAAACAAATTTGTTATGGTAAATTCATAAAATTTACACAGTATAGGAAAAAGATGACATGAGATTTTTTTTGAAAGTGAGAACAGTGGTAGCATAGCTAATCAATTTCCATAGTTACTTGAATTTATATCATCTGAATAGGGAAAGGAAATCTATATATTTATAGCACTTCAGTGTTTGTCAATATCACTATCTACCGAAAAGAATATTTTAAACCATCACTCTCAATAGTTTAGACAACATCAGTCCAAATTGTACTGCTGACATAAATCTATATCTCCCAATCATATCTCAAAAGCATTTCCTTGGCCCATACTGCAAAAATATGAGATGGAGAAGTCAATCCCTAAGAGCATTCCCAACCGTGTTGGTTGAGATACGTCAATTCGAGACGGATCAACCAAAACCCACCCCCAACCGAAGAAAACTTAGCTGGCTTTAATTTAGCCGGCTGTTGGTTGATTCGTCTCGAATCGACGTATCTCAACCAACACGGTTGGGAATGCTCTAAGGTACAAACTGATTGCCACCCATAAAAATATGTATATTTACTGAGTGATGCAAGATAATGGTAAGCATTATGTATCACACCAATCATTGGTTAAAGAGGAGAGCAAAAATACTGCTTTTAGCTGAATAAGAGTGACAAATGTATGGCAGTGGATGCAGAATTTCTGGCCTGAAAAACAATTTATTATCCAATGTAAACAAGTATGCCATAACTCGGCATGTACATTAAGAGATGATAAAATGAAGAGAGCAAAAGTCATAATAAGCCAAAAATAAAATGTCAGAGAATCTCACATGTGAAAACCTTCTGGATCAACTGGATTGATAGGAGGAATACATCTGTTAACAACCCCAATAGCACCATTGATTGCAGCGTCAACAAAATCACCGGTTACTTTATACAAGGCACGGTCACGCATCATCCTGAAAATTTTGCCAATTAATATATGACTATGAATTATTTTATTTAGCAGGGTTTCTATAAATTACTTTGTGAGAGGGACAGGTCCTATGAAGTTTTCATTACTTTATTTGAGAAGAAGATTTGATGTATTATTATTTTCTGAGAATAGTTTCTAAGAATTACTTTAACTGATATTCATAAATAAATAAAACCAATATGTCTGCACCAAGTATAAAAATAGATGGGATGTTATATTATAATGCACCTTTCTTGAACATTAGTGTGAGGAAAATCTCTGCAAGATTGCAGCTCCTCGTTCCAGTCTCGTTGCATGCCAATTAGTTCACTTCCGTAGGAAAGAGTGAATGCATCCTCTGCTCTAGCTTCATCGCGCTTATGGTCTGGGGATATAGAAAACAAAGTTTAAACAAAAAAGTACTTAAATGCTTGCTTCTAGTATCTGAGGCATAAATATGGTTTTATCGACTATTTTCAACTTGTTATCACTAATCAGAGAAATTGTTATCTGCCGGAAAAGGTACATATTGGACAAAATGAATATCATGTTAACAGAATATTATCTGAAATTAGAATCCAAATATTAAAAAAAAAAAAACGCTGCAAGATGAATGAAAATGAAATGAACAATCCAAAACATGTATTAGAGATAGAAAGTACTGAGATAACAGCATTAAAATAAAACAACATAAACCTGGAACAGGATAGACACCCAACCACAAGTTTGGTCGAAGAATCGACTGAACATTTTCAAATGGATGAGCAGAAGCCTTCCTATCCAAAATTTCACGAAAACCTTTAAAAAATGGTGAAAATATGAGATACGGCACTACCTAAAAAAATGAGATAATGAAACACAGGAATGACTACGTGTAATACCTTTTTTGAACTTGGAGCTAACTTTTTGGAGTAACTCTACAAGTGTGGTGGCCTCATAAGATGATTTTAGATGTTTTGGGTCAAGCGTCAATCCTGTGCTAGCGTTCACATAAAATCCTTTAGTCGTCCCAGTAATGCAATATTTGTTTCCTTCAAGTGTTACTGCATCTAAATAAATCAAATCTCCAACAAGCCTGAAGACGAACATAAGTGAAACATGGGAAAATTTTCAGCTATAACCTAAGGATTTTTTATTTTTACCAGATAGTTAGAAAAGAAAGGTGATGACATGAATAAGGTTATGTATGTTATTCTTGAGGAAAGTGTATGTAATTCTATGAATTACAATGTGACTTACCTCCTATAACTTGGAGGAGGGTTAAATGTAGAAAAAGTAACACACTCCAAACATCTGATATCTTTAGATTGCGGTGCCACCAAATTGCATAATGAGTCGGTTATATCTTCCATAAAACCCATACCATCAGGCTCTTGGATTTCCTCTTTTGCATCTACAAGCATAAAGAGAAATGTGGTATACATGTGCCTTTGTGTGAATTAATGCAGAAATTAGGAAAAGTGCAATGATGTGTATCTAAAAAAAACCTGGATTCTTTTGTTGTGCACTTTCATGTTGCATAGCTAGTGATGTAGACAATGATGCATGCAAATTGGAAAGAGAAAGCAACTCTCGTGTTCTACGAACATGAGACCTTATAGATCTATCATCGTATGATGCTGTAAAAATTAATATGGTATGAAAGTTACTGATCCTCAAGTCTATAATGATTATGTTTTATACAGCTGACACTAAATATAATACCAGGCACCATCTCTATTGAGCATCCACCAAGAGTAATATCTACTACTTCAGATATTTCATTGTAATCTTCAAGACGGTGGACAGAACCATCTTTAGCATGCAGTATCAAATCATAACAAGTAAAGAAACAAGTTTCTGGCGCATCTAGAAGAAACTGCCTAATATCCATCACAGAATCTCCTGGGCTCAACTGTGGATCCAAAGTATTAATTAAATACTTGTTTTGTTCTAACATGTATGTTTTCATCGTAATAGTACATTCAAATAATGATGCAAGCTAATCAATTATGACCAGTAGCCATGTTTCATAAAACATAAGATATCGGTAAATTATTATCTCAAAAGATGCATATATATATATATATATATATATATATATATAGTAATAAGAAGAAAGCTGGATGTGTGCAACATTTGTGTGTGCAAGCGCATGCATGTGTGTAGGGAGTGAAGTTACTAACGAGTAACACATTATAACTAGTTTCAAGAGGTGGGTCTATGACTCTATGTTTCGAGAGCAATATATTGAAGAAAAGGTGTGTTCACTGAAACAAATAGATGTATGCCTGTTAATTGTTGCATTTGAAGACAACTATAACTGAGCACGTAATGAGGACTTTTACAAATTAATTATTATTTCATCACAATCATGCTAAAACTAATAAAATTAACTCACCTGGAGCTCTTGCTTTTCTCCAGACATAGACTTCACTGATACAGGGTACAGTCGAACCTCACCTGTATACAAAAGGAAAAATTAGAACAACATACACATGTGTATGTGCATGAAAATGCATGCATAGATACAAACATATACATGGTTACTTATATGTTTTTGATTTATTTTTATACAATTACAGTTGTTGTCCGCTCCATTGTTTTGCCTGCCTCCAAATGTTTGGTGTTAAGTTGGGCCGTAACTAATAATTGTTTTGACTCATTCAGTCTTGTTATTTATGTGCTACCTAGTCATGTTTTTGTAACTGAACCGGCTTTCCTCAGCCAGTTACACGTCTGTACTAAGATCTCTTTGTACTTCTTTTCTCAAGCGATGAAAAATTTACCTGGTTTCAAATATGTTGTGTGTGTGGAAAATCTGTTGGACCACAATTTGGTGACACAATAGATCTCAATGTTTTTTATATCTTAGATCTAATGGAGATATACCGCTTGAAATTCATTGTCATCGATTGTCTCAAACACCCCCCCCCCCCCCCCCCACACACACACACACTCATATAGAAGAGGGATCCATATCCCCTCTCTCGTCTCTTACGGCAAAAAAAAATCCAAAATAAAACGGAATTTTGCAGACATAATACTTAACTGTTAAGATCATTATAATGGTAAATTTACCATTACCGATCTTCTGTTTATGACATATTGGTAATGGCACCCATATTTGAATTATCGATGGTATCGATACAGTAACCGCTACCATAAAACCAATACAGGAAATGGTCAACTAAAGCATGGACTGTAATAAATTCGTGGAAATCTATCTCGGTAGCTTAATATCTTTCTCTTTAGCCATAAGCGCACGCATTATCCTTTGTATAAACTTAGTCCTTGTTCCTTCTACACACACACACACACACATATATATATACATATATATACACACACATGACAACATTTCACTTTCTTTGATTGCTAAGGAGAAATATATATGGATTTACACACACACGCATCCTTTGGTTGTAATAATATCTCATAAGAGGTATACTCGTTATGTGGCCCTTTAAACTTAATCGGATTCCCCAGTACGCACTTCTAGATATCCCTTATAAAGTTAAATGCTAGTGTAAGCACTGCAAAACTGATCCATACATAAGCATAACCTCTGAAAATGTAAGGGTTGCCTTCTACTATGGAGAAAAGTTTCCACAAGAAAGAATGCAAAAAGAAATTGCCAATTCAATTATAATATCAAAATCTACAACGATAAATCTAGAATTTAAATATTTCTATTCAGTAGAACGTAGCATCAACTATACAATAATGAAAACTAATGACATGTCCCACATCATCATCCTTAATGCCTAACATTGATATTTAGCACCATGATCACATAGAATTCTAATTTAAGAAAGAAAAAGAAAACAAATTCACCTTCAGATTTTTCAGGTGAAGCATCCTCCACATTTATATTCCCATCATTCCCCTTTTTTTTAACGCCTTCGTTAATTATGCCACTGCTTGAGTCCTTAACTTCCTCAACACTGCCATTAGTAGGATATGCTACAGTGGTTTCCTCACGTAAAGATACTGCAGAATCAGGTGACTTTGAATTCAGCTCCGAAGCATTAGAAACTGAATTTGATTGTTTCTCTTTATTCTTGTTTCTGTTGGATTTTCCAGCCATGTGTACTGGTGTGGTGATAGTGAAAAAACACAATCAACTGCATATTCAAGGTTCGGCAACAACTTAATTCCAAGCTTAATTCAAAGTGAGTGGTTATAAATAGGACAACTTAATTTACATATAATAGAAATACCTCTTTTTGAAGCTTTAGAAAATATTAAAGTATCCTTGTACAAAAAATTAAATACATGAGAATATGCTCTATAAGAAAATGCTCACGTTCATGTACCACGATACCTACTCATGTAATTTCTTCTTCTCTCCCACTTTCAACCTCAACCCTAAATCACAAAAACTCTCTATTTTATATGCATATAAAAAGAAGTTGACTCGCATATTTATTTATGTCAAGTGTTATTTATGTATAAGACCGTTATTTGCTCTCAATTATTTTTTCACACATCGAACGGCTAACGTACTTGTTTTTTTATTTTAAAAGTAGCAAACAAGTTAACAAGTCATAGATAAGAAAATTATGCTGACGAATTATATCATCTTTTACAACTAAATTTCATCAAAATTTCTACTTGTTTATTCGAACACTTTCATTTTTTACACTTCATTTAAACTTACTTAAAAATTACAAACTGAAACTACTTAAAGTAGCTATGAAAAAGTTGTTACCAAATGGACTCTCATTCCACAAATCATAAAGAAACAGCAAAAGTACTCCACATGCGCACGTACATTGTAGGAAATAACATTTAGAATGTATTACACCACATCTCTGACTACAGGAACGTATTTAAACGCAATTTATGATGGAGAGGGAATATTTGCATTCCCTAAATAGCAGAAGAAAGAGTGTGTTTGATTCCAAAATTAAATCAGATATTGTATAGGTGGTATAAGCTACTGAAGGTTGACACAAACAATGAATGAATTGCAAACTAACGTGCATTTCCAACTTTAATCCTATGAGTTTGTATTTTGGTGTATAAATAAAACATGTGACATCTCATCTTATTACCACAACTACTGAAAGAACTAGGCATTTGATCACAAACAAGCATGTTTGGGTCCTTTGAGAATAACTTATTTATGTTATTTTGCCTTTTAGCATTAAGCTAATCTTCAAGAACTGATTGGGAATAACTTCTGTATTTTGACTTTTTTTATGTGCCGTTTTAGCAAATTCTTCGATGGATGTTCACTTAACGAAATTATAAATATTTTCGCATCAAATATTAATATTTTTCAGATGGATTTAAGTTTCACTGTCTGACAGTAAGAAGATGAGAAAAAAAATGCATAAAACACTGATCCTAGACAACCATATAAGGAACGTAGTTACTAGTTATCCAGTATCTTATGAAAAATTAAACCACATCAAATAAATCTTAAAACTTAAATCAAATAGCTATATGAATAAAGCTCAATTACTCAATAATATTACAGTAAATGCTTCAACTATCCCCAACTAAAAATCCATCTAATTAGAGAGAACATATTAGAACATTTGATAACAAATTTATAATAAACAATCCGACATTGAAAACCCAACATACACATGTAAACATATAAGTTGAGTAAAGAATCCAAGAGAATAAAGAATGAGTTTAAAGAACAAACCTTTTAGAGATATTTTGAGCTACAAAAGTTCAAGCTCAAAGGAGAAGAAGGCGGCGTCTGCAGAAATTATCGAGGAAGCCCTTGAAATGTTCGGAGGGGCTAATATTGGAAGAAGCGAGGATTGCAGTGAACTGGTACAGAATTTCTGAAGGGGTATAATATAATAATAATAGGAATAATGTTAAGCGTTGGTCTGACTTGTTTTAAAGCAACGTTGCAGCTAAAAGCATGCAAGTTGTTTTGCTAAAAGTTTGATGATACAATTGAGTGGGCTAGAGACGGCCAAGGCCGTAGCAACAAAACTCTGTACAGGCTCACTCGTGGAAAGCGAATGCATTCTCTTCCTCCTGATATGTTCGGAGGGGCGAAGCAACATGTGAGTTGCGAGGGTCACGTGACCCCGCTGTGAATTCTAAAAAATATTTTGCATGAATAAAACTCTAACTTTTCAGAATCGTCAACACCGAAATCAAACATAGCAAAGTCATCCATCATTCTCTTTCAACCATCGTAGTTGTTATCAACTCGTCGGCATGGATATGCTTCTTTTAGTCTCACAAATTTGACGGATTTGATTTTGTTCAAATTCAAAGTAATTTCAAATTCAAAAATCAAAATTCAAAATCGATCCTTAGATTTTGATGAACTAAGGTTAATTGTTATTAGAATAATAGTTGTTGGTAGATAAAAACTTGTTTATTGATAAAAAGTTGTTATATGATTTTCCCAAAATTAGCACAAAATGCTCAAGTTGTTGGCTAATAATTACTACAGTCTACAGAGTTTTAACGATTTTGATGAAATGTAGTCTTAATGACATAAAATAAGTATTTTTAAAGGTGATGTCACACTCTGTTTTAGTTAAACATTATTCGGGATATTTAATTGAAAAAATTAAATAAAATAATGTAAAGAGTTAAGGAGAATGAAATTTGAAGCTTAATAAGGCCTTTCCATATTAATTAATTAAGTAAGATTGTTTTAAAAGATAAACATATAAAAGAATATAGGAGAAGGGCAATTTAGGGGATAGACTGTAACAGCCCGCAAATCCGTACCTCTTGAGTCAACACTATTCTACAACAATCAACCCAAGTTGTACAGAAATACGAACCATTTGGGTTGAAGAAGAGGTAGAAGAAGAAAATAGAAAACAACAACAGAATCTAACCATCGCAGCGGAATAAAATATAATAGATAATAAATACTCTTTACTCAACATCAAATATGTTTGTTTACACATTACATCATCAGAGTACATCAATCACAGCTCAACATCAGTGTCATACAAATGGATACACAACAACTCAACACAGCGGAATATATGTATATATCAAGTATGCGATACGTATCGTCATCCAGCTCGTCTCCTGGGTACCACAGCATTTCCTGTATCCTATAATACTCGGTCTGTTATCCCATTTTTTGGTCAAAACTGGAATATCAACAAATTGGTAAGGAATGTTGGATATCGGGATTAAGCTCCGATCAGGACGAAATTGATAGGAGATGATGATGAGGATTAGGAGAGGCTATGTTTCAAATTTCAGGTTAATCAGAGTTCGTATGAAGGAGATATGATCGATGCAAGGTAGGAGGGACATACTATTCGAACTCCACATGGCTCATTCGGCATTCCCAACACAAGGGATCATTCGGCATTCTCAGTATAACATCCATTCGGTAGTACCGAGACCGAACCAAAGTACCACCGATCCAAACCCTCTCCAAGCAAGGCCGGTCCAAATCATAGCCGAATCAGACCTCACCACTCCACTACCTGCCGAATCAAACCCAAAGTGCCACTGCCGAACCAACCTACTTCCCTCCACTGCCGAACCACCCTACTTCCCTCCTACTGCCAAACCAACCCTACCGAACCAACTCCATGCACTACCGGACTAACTACTACCGGACCAACTCCATGCCAAGCCAAGCCACTCATCGCTGAACCAAGGCCTTGCCGAACCAGTACTACCAGGCCAGATTGCTTTAGCCCAGGCCCACCAGCAGCTATATACATCCAAGACCCATGCCCCCAGCCTCACTCTATAAATAGAGAGACAGGGGTACAACAATGGGAAACAAGTTTGAGAGCTCAACCCTGAAAGGAACTTTCAAACAACTTTGATATACTTGTATTCAAAGCTTTGTACTTGTAATCGGATCGAAAAAGGAGAATAACATATAAAGTGGACGTAGGCACATTCTGGCCGAACCACTATAAATCTGCGTGTCTTTTACAGTTTAGTCCCTGCTTTTTACATATTTACATAAACCACCCAAATCACTACGAACAACATAAAATCAACTAAATCATACGACTTGGAGGTGTTTGCCCATTTTTTGTGCAAACATTTTTGGGATATTTGCTGAGATCTGTGATTTGTGTTTGAATATTGCTGAGTTGTATTCATACACTGGTGCTTTCACGGTATTTGGGGTTTGTGGCCAATTTTGGCGCAAACACGGTCTGACCCGAGCATTATAGTTAAATAACACCCGAGTCAGTCTGGAATACCAGCGTGAGAAAATCACACCCAATTGATTATTAGGTTTCAAAAATCCTTTGAAAAGTAAAGCATCTCGTAAGACCACGCCATAAATAAACATGTCGGGTTTTTACCTTACGATAGCTAAAACAATTTTTATAGAACTCCTCTGATATTATAATAGGGTCTATATACAAATACTTATATAAAATAGCCGAAATTGTTACATGATTAAATTCCAGCTACTAGCCACAGAGTGGGTAATACAAACAAAACCCGTACAAGGCTCGTAGGGAGAATGGATTTCCAACTAATGACTAGGCACTGGGGTACCACCTGTCACAGTACGGGGCCTAGATCACCGTACCGAGGAGTACGCCCGCTCCCCTGCAACACAAGGTCGGGATTACCCTTTACTGGATAATCCCAAGTGAGATCACCCCGCGGTTGGGATCAGCAACCGCCCACTAAACCGAAATAAAAAGGGACGTCTAGACTGGAATGACCTCACCCTGCTTGGGTGCTACCCACATAGCCTTGTTGCATAACCCCTGATTTTCAGTCATTCCCATTTGATGAGGCTTGAGGCTAAGCGTTACCTTTTTAGAACATATCCCTTAGAATGCCCATCGTCCACCTGACGATGTTTCGCAAGCATTCATCCATACAAGTCCGTCCCGGGTTCGAACAGAACCGAAGGCACTATTCCTACTACATCCATTTTGAAAATATCCTCAGGATTAGTAGCGACTAGCCCTTGCACTTCACTGCTTCATCTTCGAATCCAAAATCGTTTACACGAAACGTACAAACCGGATCGAAGTGGTTTTCGAGAAATTAATCTCGAACCCGGTCTCTTCGAAACGATCAACGTATTGTCCAATATTGATAGTCGGTTATTTAACTATCAATTAATGTTCACAACATCCAACACACAATAAATAATTTTCCAAAATATTTATTTATCACAAAAATATATTCACAAGATACAATTTCACTTTTCAAACCCCTTTTGAAATAGTTTCAAGCATATTCCTTTCCCAGAATAATTTCCCAAAATTTATTCCCACTGAAACGCCAAGTATAAAATACTTTTAGCTTTAAAATAATTTAAAAGCACTTAGTTATAAATTATACTTCATAGCCTTAAAAATTTAAAACTACTTTAATACTTAATTAAAATATATACTTTAGGAATATTTAATAAATAAGGCTACTTTTATAAAATATAAAACTAGATTTTTCTTTAAGAACAAATACCAAGTCATTTCATAATTACTACAATAATAGTTTTGCAAAATATTTATTTAGTATTTAAACATTTAAAAAAAAAATTCTAAGATATGCTTTTTAAAACAACATAAAACCTTTAACTTATATTTAAAATTGCTTGAAAATCGTACTTGGCTATGCAGGGAAACACTCTTCTCTTCCACATCTTTAAAAATGAATCACTATTTATTTTACACGAATTTCCCTTCCTTTATAAATTTCAACTTTGACTTCATATTTAAAATATCCTCCGTTATTTTATTTTACCTGATATCCCAGTTTAAAAGTTCCAAATCTCATTTAAAATAAATTCTTTATTCATTCAAATAAAATCACTTAAGCTTTATAATTTATTATTACCCCTAATAATTCAAATTCCTCTTATTCAAACTTTGTTAGAGTTTTGCAATCACTTTTATTTTATTTTATTTTATTTTCAATTCATTATTAATTTATTCCAATTCACTAGAATTATTTTACTTAAAAATTTACTCTTTTATTTCTTTCGAAAATACAATTCTAGAGATTTGATAATTGATTTTACTAAGTTATTCAATCCAACTATACCATTCAATACTTCTATTACTCATAAAATCATCATGGGATATCAAATATTCAGAACATAGAATATTCAATAATCCAGCTAATTTCGAGGGGTCCAGTTGGATCCCTCCAACCTGTTTTCCCTGCATCCAAAGATGTTAGCACAACAATATGCCAATTTCAGAATATAACATACTATAACACATCCATCAATTTCAACCATTCAAACAATTATTTAAATTTAGATCATTTAAATTTAAATTTAACTGAGTGAGATTAACTCAGCTTTGCCTCTTAAATTGTACATCCACTTCATTCTCGATTTAAGTCCATGATTTAATACCTTGTATAAACATTTATATGGTTTATTAATATTAGAATAAATCAGGCAATTAATTATTATTTATTTAATTTAAACTAATAACTTGATTTTAAACTAATTTTCCCTTTGAATAAATTATGTTTAGTAGCTAAATTAAATTATATAAGTTAACTGGACTAATTAATCACTAAATCCTTCCTTCTAAAAATAATCTAGTAAGTTTAGAATGTGTGCATGTATATCCCTTTTATTTCTTTATTTTTTTTCTACCTACGTATACAAATGCTTATAAATTAAGTATAAATTTGAAAATAAACTAAAAGATACCTCACTACACACTAGGTCGCTGACCCTACAGCACCTGACTTCGGCCCACGATGAGCATCCAGCAGCCACAAACCCAATCGCTCGATTCTTCCCCTTCGACACTCGAGCGCCACGACTTCAACCACGAACACGAGAATCTTCCAGTCTTACCACGTCGCGCCGCGACCCATCAAAACCACTCGCGACACTAACCAAGCTTCTGCCCTAAATTTCGAGCTCTACGCCTAAACACGCACTCGAATCACCAAATCGAAGTCACACCGTCCCTTCCCCCATCATCACGACCCACCAAATCGCCCCAAGCTTGAGTTGGAGCTCGACTTCAAATCTCGAACGAGACTGCATCTGAATCGCGAAAGCTTGGTCGCGGTTATTCCTTGAATCGAACAAAAGAGGACACTACTTCCCTCTTTTTTTTATATTGTTTTCGAGGAACGAAATCATCTTCGTTTGGACTTCAAAGAAATGGAAGGCCGGCTATTATAATTTTTTTTTATACGAAACAAAGTGAATCTCGTCTTCGTTCAACTGAAAACAAGCAGTGGAGACGAACATGTTTCGTTCCGTTTTATTTGAGAACAAGATCTTGATTTTGTTGAATTAAATATGAACGAAGACGGCCATTATTTTGATTTCGTTAACCGACTTTGATTTTATTTTTTTCGAAAAAGAAAGAAGCTTGCTGGACATATTGAAGAGAAGTGGCGTGTAGAGGAAGGTAAACTGAAGTTGACTTGGTATAAAAATCTATATTCAAATTAAATCGATTTATTTTTTTGTTTAGCCGTTTATATTCCGTACGATCCCACGATAGCTCCGAAAGCTACGAAATTTGGAATCCGATAATAATAAAATATTACGGACCCAATGGAACGGGTTTCGTTGAATTCCGAGACTGTGCCTCGGTAGGCTATTTTAAATTCAGTTTAAACGATATTAAATTTCAAAACTTAAAAGATAATTTTAAATTTGATTTCAACACTTCTATTCTCTTTAGTAATATCAATATAAATTTTATAAACCTTCAAATTATTATTATTAACCGACTTAAAACTTCAGATTACATATTTTACCCAATTCCAAATTATTTAATTTAATAATTTAATCATCAATTGAATTGTGATATTTGAATTCATGTTAAAAAGAATTATCCTTTTAAATATTTTAAAATTAATTAAATATTCCTATTTCAAACGCTCAAAAATTCCGGGTCGTCACATAGACCTATCCCTTGCCTTAAACCATCTTCTCCCTCATTTCATTTTCATTTTACACATTCACAAAACAATCTAAAGAAAAGGAAGTCAAGGTCGGACCTAACCTAGAGAAGTAGAAGCACGAAATCAAGAGGATTCAAGAGCAAAAAGTTTAGGGAAGATAAGCCATATCAAATCTCCACTTAACATCTAAATCTACGGTAAATAATAATGATACCATCTCAGTTTTGCTTGTTTGATTTCGAATCCTATGGGTCTTTTATTCGTTTATGTTAATATGATATGCTATGTTGATCCTATCATTGTTTAGATAAAATAACGATTTATTAGAATTTTATGGAATTTTTTTAAGTTGGTTTTAAGGGTAGAATCTAATATTTTAATGTAGCAACCCGCATATTTTACGATTGAGTATTTAAATATTTTATTTGAATATTTCATCGTTAGTCGGATTTTAGTCCAAAAAGCTATTTTATTGTAAACAGTCAAATTAGGACTCGAGACCACCCCCATTGAGTTCAAAATGACATTTGCGATCTTTTTGAGTATAAACTTCGATATGTTTGGAGATAGTAGAATTTGCTACTTTTTCACTTAGGGCTTTGGTTTTGTTTCAGCTCATTAGACCCAAGCTTCACCCCTCTTCTCTTCATTACTTTACTTCTATTTCCTAATACTCAAGCTTTAGCAACAATGGAGAGAGGAATGGCAAATTAAAACTCCAAGCCCTAGTTTTCATTTGCAAATCAAGTTCTAGCTCTAAATTTATAGAAGAAGCTCTGGTAAGCCTCCTCTTCTTCTTCTCCAACTCATTCTCTTACCAATTTTAGAAATTCCTAAACCTAATTTAGGAAATGTTTCTCTTTTAAGCTTAGATTCAAGCTCTTTGGGTTGGAATTGAAAAGTGATCGTTCTTGTTATTGCTCTATAGCTTCTTCTTTATTGTTTTGTGTAAAAAGGTGAGATTTTTATCTCACATCTATGTTTATATCTATCCTTGTTGTTAGGTATGAATTCCTAACACTTATTCATGTGCATTTGCTTTTGGTTTGCTTTGGTGAATATTCCAATTTTTGGTGTTTTGAAAGCAAATTTATGAAAATCCTTATATGGATATTTAGACATTGATATGCGAGGCGTATCAAAGAGCCTTTAAGGCTGGGTTGTCGCTTGGCATAAATCCTTAGTCATTGTTGCTCTTCCGATCGCTTTCGATATTTGTTTTGGCCATTTTTGGCCAAGGTTCAAGAGAGGCCTGAGAAACAGGTTTCAGACGTCTGAATGCTCCTTTTCAGACGTCTGAATATTATACTGGGAAAATTTCTATTCCCAGATTCAGACGTCTAAATCAATATTTTCAAATGTCTGAATTGGTTCGAATTGAACCAGAGAGGAAATATGCTAAAATTTTGCATTTCCAGACGTCTGAATTTATTGATTCAGAAGTCTGAATTCTGTTCTGGAAAATATTTTATTTTTCAGATTCAGACGTCTGAATCTGCTTGTTGTTGCCTATTTTGCCTATTTTAGCTTGAATTTCCAAATTTAATCAATTTGTGTTGATTCTCATTTGTGGTTATCGTTTATCATCGACTTTGATGACATTTTCTTTGGGTATTTTGGAACATCCACCTTGATGGATTCAGTATCGATTTCTTTGGATTCAATTCACGTCTTCGTATGTGAGTTTTGATGATTGATTGTTTCTACAATCATTTTTATGATTTGTCACTTTAAAAATATAAAGGTTTTCTATACTAGCAGTAAATATTAAAACTCATTCATCAAAATGATTTCAACACTATTTTATTACAAAGCTCATTTCTTAAACCCTTTTCCAATCTACTAGCATATACAAACCTTTACCTCACTCGTATGAGAAATCTAGTTAAACGACTTAGTAAAACAAGTGGTATGAAACGCTTGCGTTTACTTCGTCAGTTAATTCTTGGACTTGTTCGATTGAACCTCTTGTGACAATTTTCTAGTGGAGATCTACAATTTGTTCGTAAATATTTAAGTTAAGCCAGTGGTTATGGGACATGAAGCTAAGCTCGTATATTTACTAGCTTAGTGTAATTGTGACTTTTTGATGATCGATGATGATTATTTTGTGATTTAGACTAGCAATGTGCGATGTCTCTTTGTCTGCGAGGGAGACTAAACCCCGTTTCTGTGGAGCTTCGGCTCAATTTGGTGGGGTAGCGGCCCATGGTCTTCGGACCATTCTGTGGAGCTTCAGCTCAAAATAATGGTTAGCAACCATGGAATAGCGTTCCGTTTTTTGATACACGTGTTGGTGAGTTTTCATGCACCCGTTTTGTGATAGGCCTCCCCCTTTTTGTGATTTCTGGATTTCCATTGATGATTTCTAGAATTTTTGTTTCACCAATTTTTGTGACTGCATTGATAAGTTTTATCAATATTTGTGTATTGGTGAATTTGTGTGTCATTAACTTTTGTGATTGGCATTGATATAATTGTCAATATTTATGGTTTGGTGAATAAAAAATAAAGAGTATGACATTCTTTTTGATATTTGAGAAGATTCTTGTGATATTGATGAATCTCTACTTGATTTTTCAATTACATATTTATCACAGTATGGTATTGTGGTTATCATACGTTTTGTCATATCTCTTATTCTATATCATTTCATCTGATATTTATAGCTAGACTGATCCGTTTATTATTTTCTTATTAAATAATACTCGGGTCAGACTAAGATGTTACAGGTGCTTCTGCTTGACTCCTCATCTAGGATTATCATCCTGACTTTTGGCTAACTACTTAGATTTTTAGTTTTTGGTTGTATACATTTGAGATATAGACTCATTGATGTATATTTATTCCTTTGTGTAGCACTTGTAACTATTCTTTTGTGATATTATGGATCTTGTTTGACCACTACTCTGATGTGCACTTTTATGTGTAATATTCATATCTGTTTCCGCCTTTGAGATATGAACTTGTGTGACTGATCTATGTTATACTTATTTCTATATTCGTTTTCGAAGATATTATAGCCACTGTGTAGTAGCCTTGAGTTTGCATCGGTATGTCGGATTTCCTCTTGTGATGAAAAGTTGTATTTTTATCTGGCATATCGGTACTCACACAAAGCAATTATACAGATGATCGCTCCTCAACAGCCTTATTCTCCACGCTAGTTGATGACATTACTCCATAGTGTTCTTGGCTAGCATGGGTATAGAGGTGGGGAGTCACAGCTTGGTATCAGAGCCAAACTTCGGAACAATGTAGAATAATTTAACAAGGATCATCGTCATAAGTCTATCTTAGGAGTCATGCCTTAGGATTTGATTCGAGTCTTCGTGCCGTCTCATCCTATTTTCTTTTGTGATACCTTGTTTTATCAATCATTATTGTTTGATATTCATTTTGTGAATAACCTTTTTATTCTTCCCTGGCCGTCCCAGTCGTGCCTTAGAAATGGTTAGACCTGGCCGTCCCAGCGCCGGTCAATCAAGTGCTACTCCCCTGGATGGAGTATTTATGTCTGCCTAGCAGCTTCTTAATCTAGTAAAGAATGCTCAAGCAGCCGGTTCTAATCCGGAGCCTACTCACCCTAAGTTTGGATTTGCACGCTTGTGCAACGATTATACCAATTTGGGTGGGAAGCCATTCAAAGGTTCTGAAACCATTATTGAAGTCCAGGCTTGGCTAAGAACATGCGATCGAATCTTTTCTCGCATGAATCTTATTGATTTTCACCGTGTTCAGGTGGCCTCTAGTATGCTCCAAGAAAGAGCATTAGACTGGTATGAGCTTCTAATTTCTGAAATAAATGAAGCGGATCTTACTTGGGAGAAATTCCGAGAACGATTCGAGTTAAAGCTTGTGCCGAAAGCTGAGAAGGTGACATTGGCTTGTCGTTTCATTGACCTTGTTCAAGGTGAATCCTCCATGGCAGATTATGTCGCATCATTCGAGTCACTTTCTAAATACGGGGTAGAATACATAAACACCCCATTGAAGAAGAATCAGAGATTTATCTATGGCTTGAACAAAAATCTCAAGAAGCCATTACTTCTGAAATTAGAAGTTTCTTTTGATCAACTCATTGATATCGCTCTTCGACTTGAAGAGGCGAATAGGGAGAGCGACGTTGAAGTTGTGGGTGCCAAACCAAACTTCAACAACAACAAGAAAAGGCCTAATAAGTTCAAAGGTCTTTATCCCAATAAGAAAGGGAAGCAAGCAACTCCTGCAGCAAAGACTTATTCCTCTAGTAGTGGGCAATGTTATAACTGTGGTTCTAAGGACCATTATGCGAACAAGTGTTCACAGCCCCGTGTTTGTCGCTATTGCAAAAGCCCGGACCATTATTTATTTGCATTCCCCAAACACCAAAACAAGAAGGAGGGAAAGATTAATGTGGCGCAAACTCCTAGCAACACTTCTCGTGGTCAAGGTATTTCTCATTCTATCCTTGATGGCATTATGGTGTTTCGTGATCATCCTATTCGAGTTCTTTTTGATACGGGTGCGTCCCATTCTTTAATATCAAAGGAACTTGTTGATACTTTTTCTTTAAGTGTTGTTGCTTTAATGACTTCTTTGAAAATTGTGAATCCGGTTGGTGGATCTGCAACAATTAGTTTGCTTTGTAAAGATGTCGAGATTATTTTGTGTGATTTTTTTTCCAAGCCGATTTGCATGTCATGCGCTACTTAGGCTTTGGAATGATTTTGGGAATGGATTGGCTTAACCGTTATGAAGCTCATATCCTATGTCCTCAACGGACTATTTATCTTCGACATCCTCGATCTATTAATCAGATTTCTATTGATCTTAAAGATTCGGATTCCAACATGGCTGCGTCTTTATATTCTTTAAATCTTCATGATGACGATAATGATGATGAGGAAGATGTCATTTCTCTTATTCACGTTGTTCGTGAATTTTCCGACATATTTTAGCCCGTTTTAGGATTATCACCTAAGCGAACAATTGAATTCAGAATTAATCTAATTCCTGGAGCTCAACCTATCGCTCGTCCTCCTTATCGCATGTCCAATAAGGAAAATGAGGAGATGCGCAAACAACTATCCGCATTGGAGACGAAGCAATTTATTCGCTCTAGTTCCTCGCCTTGGGGAGCTTCGGCTATTTTTGTGAAGAAATTCAATGGTACACTTAGGCTTTGCGTTGACTACCGCAAGCTTAATGATCTTACTATTAAGAATAAATATCATTTACCTCGGATTGATGATCTATTCGATCAACTTAGTGGTGCTAGAGTCTTTTCACAATTGGACTTGGCAACTAGTTTTCATCAGCTTCGTATTGCAGAGGATAACATTCCTTTGACATCGTTCCGTACTCGTTATGGATCTTATGAATGGCTTGTTATGCCATTTGGTCTAACGAATGCTCCGACTTATTTCGTTGACCTTATGAATAGAGTTTTCAAAGACTTCCTCGATCGATTTGTTCTCATCTTTATTGATGATATTCTTATGTATTCAAAAACCGAGGAGGAACATTAAAAGCATCTTCGGATTGTGTTGGAAACTCTTAGGAGTAATCAATTGAAAGCAAAATTTTCTAAATGCCACTTTTGGCAATCTCGTGTGAAGTTTCTCGGTCATATCATTTTCGAATCCGGAATTTCCGTGGATCCTTCAAAGATTGAGGCGATTCAAAATTGAAAGAGACCGGAGAGTGTGATGGAGATTCGTGGTTTTCTTGGATTGGCGGGCTATTACCGCCGTTTCATAAAAGACTTTTCTAAAATTTCCGTGCGTCTTACTAGTTTGACAAAGAAGGGAGTTAAATACATTTGGTCGGACAAATGTGAAGCTTCTTTTCAGAAATTAAAAGAACTCATTTCCGATGCTCCTATTCTTGTTACTCCCGAAGGGAATCAAGATTTTATTGTTTATGCCGATGCTAGTCGTGTTGGTTTGGGAGCCGTTCTTATGCAAAGAGAGCGTGTTATTGTTTATGCTTCTAGGCAATTGAAGCCAGCCGAGACTAGATATGCCACTCGTGATTTGGAGCTCGCGGCTATTGTATTCGCCCTTCGGATTTGGCGTCATTATCTTTTGGGAGAAAAATTTACTCTTTACACCGATCATAAATCTTTAAAGTACCTATTTTCTCAAAAGGAACTTAATTTGCGTCAAGAACTTTGGCTCGAGTTCCTTTCATCATATGATGTTGATATTCTTTATACTCCCGGAAAGGGGAATCGAGCTGCCGATGCACTTAGCCGTAAGCAACAAGCGGTTGTTTCCCTGATGATATCCGAATGGAATGATCTTGAGACTTTATCAACTTGTGAGATTCGAGATCGTGAATCCGATTTATGTTCATCTCTTGTTTTATGTAGCCTTGAGACTCATCCTTCTCTTTTAGACCGCATCCTTAAAGCTCACAAGCTAGTTCCCGAATTGGCTCTTCTTAGCCAAAGTTGTAGGGACAAATTTGGTATTGAAAGTTTAAAAGACTTTAATATTGATTCTCGTGGCGATATTCAGAAATTTGGTAGACTTATCGTGCCAAATGTTAGTGATCTTCGTAAAGATATTTTAGAAGATTCTCATCGTTCTAAATTTACCATTCATCCCGGTAGTAGTAAAATGTACACAGATATGAAGCGACTTTATTATTAGGATGGAATGAAATCTGATATTGCTAACTTTGCTAGGCGTTGCATGACTTGCCAACTCATTAAGGCCGAGCATCAAAGGCCCGGTGGGTTATTGCAACCGTTAGACATTCCAATTTGGAAGTGGGATCATATTTCCATGGATTTTATCGACGGTCTTCCCCGTTCTCGTTCGGGTCATGATAGCTTATGGGTGATAGTTGATAGACTTACTAAATCCACCCATTTTATTCTCATTCGGTCTAATCGGACCGTTCCTCTTTTGGCCAAGCTCTTTATTAAAGAAACTGTTAAATTACATGGAGTTCCTACTTCTATTGTTAGTGATCGGGATCCATTGTTTACTGGTGGATTTTGGAAGAGTCTTTAAAAAGCTTTGGGAACGAAGCTTAATTTTAGCACCGCTTATCATCCTCAGTCCGATGGACAACCTGAGCGTGTTAATCAAACTCTTGAAGATCTTCTTCGTGCATGTGTTCTTGATTTTGGTGGAAGTTGGGAAGATCATATTTCTCTTGTTGAGTTTTCCTATAATAATAGCTTCTAATCTAGTATTGGTATGGCACCTTTCGAGGCACTCTATGGAAGGCCATGCCGATCTCCTTCTTGTTGGCTTGAGGCCGATGAGAAGCTGGTTTTAGGTCTAGATTTTATTCGTGATTCCACAGAAAAGATTGACCTTATTCGCCATAGGATGAAAGAAGCTCAAAGTAGGCAAAAATCCTATGCCGATAACCGAAGAAGGAAATTAGAATTTTTTGTGGGAGATTTTGTGTTTATTCGTGTTTCACCTATAAAGGGTGTTGTGCATTTCAGTCAATCGGGAAAATTAGCACCTCGATATGTTGGTCCATTTTCCTTCACCGAACGTATCAGTTTCTTGGCTTATCGCCTTTCAATACCGGCTCAGTTTTCTGCTATTCATGACGTGTTTCACGTTTCTCAACTACGAAAATGCCTTCGAGATCCCAATTCTATCCTTGAGCCCGGTGTTGTGGAAGAAATTGAGGTTTCACCTAATTTGACTTATGAGCAACATTCTGTTCGTATCATTGCTTCAGAGATTAAACGCCTCCGAAATAAAGATGTTCCTCTTGTGAAAGTTCAATGGTCCTCAAATCCTAAGGATTGTTCTTGGGAATCCAGAGAATTCATCGAGCGAACACATCCGGACTTATTTTCTCGTGCTCTTTGAGGTGAACTTCTTATTCCAAATTTCTTCTTTCGTGTTGATATACTTTTATGGTTGTTATTTTTTGTTCATTTATTTCTTAAGATTGTGAGGACGCAATTTCTTTAAGGAGGGGAGTCTGTAACAACCCGCATATTTTACGATTGAGTATTTAAATATTTTATTTAAATACTTCATCGTTAGTCGGATTTTAGTCCGAAAAGCTATTTTTTTGCAAACAGTCAAATTAGGACTCGAGACCACCCCCATTGAGTTCAAAATGACGTTAGCGATCTTTTTGAGTATAAACTTCGATATGTTTGGAGATAGTAGAATTTTGCTACTTTTCACTTAGGGCTTTAGTTTTGTTTCAGCTCATTAGACCCAAGCTTCACCCATCTTCTCTTCATTACTTTACTTCTATTTCCTAATACTCAAGCTTTAGCAACAATGGAGAGAGGAATGGGAAATTAAAACTCCAATCCCTTGTTTCCATTTGCAAATCAAGTTCTAGCTCCAAATTTATAGAAGAAGCTTTAGTAAGCCTCTTCTTCTTCTTCTCCAACTCATTCTCTTACCAATTTTAGAAATTCCTAAACCTAATTTAGGAAATGTTTCTCTGTTAAGCTTAGATTCAAGCTCTTTGGGTTGGAATTGAAGAGTGATTATTCTTGCTATTGCTCTATAGCTTCTTCTTTATTTGTTTTGTGTAAAAAGGTGAGATTTTTATATCACATCTATGTCTATATCTATCCTTGTTGTTAGGTATGAATTCCTAACACTTATTCATGTGCATTTGCTTTTGGTTTGGATTGCTTTGGTAAATATTCCAATTTTGGGTGTTTTGAAAGCAAATTTATGAAAATTCTTATATGGTTATTTAGACATTGATATTCGAGGCGTATCAAAAAGTCTTTAAGGCTGAGTTGTCGCTTGGCATAAATCCTTAGCCATTGTTGCTCTTCTGATCGCTTTCGATATTTGTTTTGGCCACTTTTGGCCAAGGTTCAAGAGAGGCCTGGGAAACAGGTTTCAGATGTTTGAATGCTCCTTTTCAGACGTTTGAATATTATACTGGAAAAAATTCTATTCCCAGATTCAGACGTCTGAATCAATATTTCCAAACGTCTGAATTGGTTAGAATTGAACCAGAGAGGAAATATGCTAAAATTTAGCATTTCCAGACGTCTGAATTTATTGATTCAGACGTCTGAATTCTGTTTTGGAAAATATTTTATTTTCCAGATTCAGACGTCTGAATCATACACTTTAGACGTCTGAATCTACTTGTTTTTGCCTATTTTGCTTATTTTAGCTTGAGTTTCCAAATTTAATTGATTTGTGTGGATTCCCATTTGTGGTTATCATTTATTATCGACTTTGATGACATTTTCTTTGGGATTTTTGAAACATCCACCTTGATGGATTCAGTATCGATTTCTTTGGATTCAATTCACGTCTTCGTATGTGAATTTTGGTGATTGATTGTTTCTACAATCATTTTTGTGATTTGTCAGTTTAAAAACATAAAGGTTTTCTATACTAGTAGTAAATATTAAAACTCTTTCATCAAAACGATTTCAACACTATTTTATTACAAAGCTCGTTTCTTAAACCGTTTTCCAATCTACTAGCATATACAAACCTTTACCTCACTCGTATGAGAAATCTAGTTAAACGACTTAGTAAAACAAGTGGTATCAAACACTTGCGTTTACTTCGTCGGTTAATTCTTGGACTTGTTCGACTGAACCTCTTGTGACAATTTTCCAGTGGAGATCTACAATTTGTTCGTAAATATTTAAGTTAAGCCAGTGGTTATGGGACATGAAGCTAAGCTCATATATTTACTAGCTTAGTGTAATTGACACTTTTTGATGATCGATGATGATCATTTTGTGATTTAGACTAGCAATGTGCGATGTCTCTTTGTCTGCGAGGGAGACTAAACCCCGTTTCTGTGGAGCTTCGGCTTAATTTGGTGGGGTAGCGACCCATGGTCTTCGGACCGTTCTGTGGAGCTTCAGCTCAAAATTAATGGTTAGCAACCATGGAATAGCGTTCTGTTTTGTGATATACGTGTTGGTGAGTTTTGATGCTCCCGTTTTGTGATAGGCCACCCCCTTTTTGTGATTTCTGGATTTCCATTGATGATTTCTAGAATTTGTGTTTCGCCAATTTTTGTGACTTCATTGATAAGTTTTATCAATATTTGTGTATTGGTGAATTTGTGTGTCATTAACTTTTGTGATTGGCATTGATATAATTGTCAATATTTATGGTTTGGTGAATAAAAAATAAAGAGTATGACATTTTTTTTATATTTGAGAAGATTCTTGTGATATTGATGAATCTCTACTTGATTTTCGATTACATACTTATCACGGTATGGCATTGTGGTTATCATACGTTTTGTCATATCTCTTATTCTATATCATTTCATCTGATATTTATAGCTAGACTGATCCGTTTATTATTTTCTTATTAAATAATACTCGGGTCAGACCGAGATGTCAGATGCTTCTGCTTGACTCCTCATCTAGGATTATTATCCTGATTTTTGGCTAACTACTTAGATTTGTAGTTTTTGGTTGTATACATTTGAGATATAGACTCATTGATGTATACTTATTCCTTTATGTGGCACTTGTAACTATTCTTTTGTGATATTGTGGATCTTGTTTGACCACTACTCTAATGTGCACTTTTATGTGTAATATTCATATCTGTTTCTGCCTTTGAGATATGAACTTCTGTGACTGATCTGTGTTATGCTTATTTCTATATTGGTTTTAGAAGATATTATAGCCACTGTGTAGTAGCCTTGAGTTTGCATCGGTATGTCGGATTTCCTCTTGTGATGAAAAGTTGTATTTTTATCTGGCATATCGGTACTCGCACAAAGAAATTATACAGATAGTCGATCCTCAATAGCCTTATTCTCCGTGCTAGTTGACGACATTACTCCATAATGTTCTTGGTTGGCATGTGTATAGAGGTGGGGCGTCACATTTTACCTCCAAATGCTTTGATTTTCTGATATGTTGTATAAAATATTATTTTAGAGGTGGATTTTTAATTTCATAATTTTCCAAGTTAAATAAATTATTTTATGAATTTCCTAAGGAGAAAATAACTTAATTTCGTGTTTTAATTATTTAAAATAATTAAATAAGTTTTTTGGTTCTGAAATTTTTATATGATAAAAAGAAGGATATTCTTGAATTTATGTGATTTTTTTGGATTTTTCCCAAGTAATTATGATTTATTATGAAATTATCATGCTAGATGAGCATTTAAAAGTATAATTAATTAAAGGTATTAATTAATTAGCTGTTATATGTTTTGCAAGTTTTAAATGATATGCGATGGTATTTTCTGAAAAGAAATTAAAAAAAGTTTTGTTTACCCAATAGACATTGGACAAAAGGTTAAGATTTGGTAAAAAAAAGTAGTTACTTTTATTAGAAATAAATCAATTCTCTTTGTAGTTACGTTGATGTCATACAGCCTATATCCTCATCCAGCGTGAAGGAATAATGTCTCCATCAATGTCGACGTCAACGATGTGTCTAGCACAGGATAACTACTAAAGTAATTATGGAGTGAGTCCAACCGCTTTGAAGTAGACAATGGCGGCACCCATGAATGACAACATTGCCTTTTCGTAATTCAGCTAAGAGTTTAAAAGCTTTAGTGTCGACATTGACGACGTCGCATGTCTTCATCACTATTTTAAATAATGTTGCATCTCATCTCTTTGTTTATTTTCCAAATCAAGGCAATGATACAGCCTCTTATATCTTCAACTCTATATTAAAAGCGGCATAGTAGCCGAAGTAACTTAAGTGTAAAAGTTTTATAACATCGTCGAGGGTCTTAGGGATTGATGTGCATCAAGGTCCATGACCTATGTTTTAGCGTCGATGCCGCTTAGTTATGATGTCGCACCTTATCTTTTTAATGCTAAAGAGGCTTGTATCCATGTTATTCAAAACTGTTTTAAAGGGGTAAAGAGGCCTATGTTTTAGAGGGCCGACGATCCTATGTCTTCGGCAATGAGTCATATAACTTATAAAGGTTTTAAATTTTGTCTTCGATCTAGATGCAGATCGATGTTGTTAAATTCCACATGAAATATGGTTTATTCTATTAAAGGCGAAGAGCCTTAAACTTCTATGTCGGCATCATTAATGTCGTCGACGTTGATCCATTTTAAACTAATTAAAGGGCCATGAATTTCCTTGTTTTGAATATGAATTAAAGGGGATTCATCATATATCATTATGAAAATGGTTTCAAGGACTTTAATTATGAAATAGCCCAAGTTATGAGTTAAAATTTCTAAAGAAGATATTACTTAAGATTGAGTAATTATGAGACATAAAAAGATTATTAGTTGAACATATTGAATGATGAATGCTGCATGTTCTTGTGTTTATTTAATCAGTTATTATGCATAATTGTTATTGTCATACTCACATCATTATTGACTTGCAACTGCATTTGGGGGGAGGCATTAAGGGCATAGTAACCAGCTAGGTGTCTCAATAGTGTTGTTGCCAAACTAACTCCTGAGTGGATAGAATTGCATCCAAGAGATCGGGAAGATCAAGAGTATATTATGATGCCTTGGACTGATCAAAAGATACCATAAAACCAGATAATAAGTAGAATATGGGACTTGTGTAGGGTCGCGCCCTATGCTTTAACCATTAGCTCCCAGTTGGTAAAGGTCCGCGATTCCAGTGCATAGGGCTTGGTGAGATGAAAGGATGGTTACACATAGGAAGGAACTCATAGCTCTATATGCTCATGTATGATAAAAGAAAACTCCTAACTGAATTTGGAAATCTTTGATGATGGAAGCCTCCTAATCGTATCTGGAGCATGGTTATAGACTTCTAACTGTAATCTGGAGTATTGTATATTTCTTATAACCGTATTTAGAGACCTTTGTATATCTGGTTGAACTGAAGTAGGATAGACTATCCCAATACCTCCTAACTATAATTGGGGATAGGTTAATAGTTGGCCTATGAAAAATATTAGGTTCATAGTGACCCTGGGAAAACTATGTATTGAGACAGATAAATTAAGTACTTAGGATGTGTAATCCAATGTGCATTGCATGATTATACATCATTGTGTTATTATTGTGGATGTAGGGGCACAACATACAGTTAATATGTTCGATTAAAGATACTAGTGAGGGAAAAACCCGTTCCGCTCATCGGCATGGTCTCACTACATATCTATTTGTTCGAGATAGTAGATTATTATTCACACCAAACTTTTTCTCCAATTTGAAGTTTATGTTTTACCCTTAAACTTTTGGATACTCAAAATTAATTTAAGTAGATTGAGAGTAAAGGTTTTTCAAGTTCCATTTAGACGAATAAGCTTCCACAGACATGCAGGAGGCAATCTAGTTATTAGGAACTTTATCAATTTCCATTGTGTAGTTTGGTCTTGTCTATTTGGATGTAATGGCAAAGTTGAATAATTGCCAAGTATGTGACTCTGATCCACCAAGGGGGCATCTTCATATATCGCTTTTAGAGTATTTTATGGTAATTATATTTTCTCTGAATGTGCAATTATGAATTGGTTTATGTAATGAATATGAAATCATATTTTGAAATGGAGTAGAAAAGTTATTTCTAAGTTATGTTTGAATTTTCTTCATATTCATGTGCTTTTTTTTTGGCAAAGCCAGCGGGGTTAACTGGGCCCCTACCAGTTTTATTGCAAGACAATAAAAAAGAGTACAACGTAAAGAAAAGGAATAAAAACAAAAAACTACAAGAACAACAGACTCATCCCCAAGCATTAACCAGAGAAGGTGGAAAACCAGTAGCACAAAAATTCAGCTCAGAATGAGTTCGAGACTTGACTTCTTTCCATATTAAGGCATCAGTTCTTCTAACATTGTCAAAAACCATGGAATTCCTCTCTGCCCAGATCACTGACATACTTATTTTCAATGCAACAGCTATTATTCTTCCTTGTTCCATTCTCCACCTAGTTGCTTTATAGATTATATGCCAGAGAAGACTTGTTGTAGAACCATGAAAACCAGTAATGCAACTGATCCTGTCTAAAACGATGTGCAAGGCAGGACAACCAAAAAAAAGATACTCAGTTGTTTCATCATGCAGTTGACAGAACAAACACAGATTGGAACAAGCCATACCAAAACTACTGATAACTCTTCTTGTAAGTAATGCCTGATTTATGACTTTCCACATCATTAAATTTTCTTTTGGAGTTGAATCAGAATTCCATATCACATTGTACCACTCAGCAGCAGGGAGTGGAACACTAGCAGTAACATAATTGTATACAGTTTTAACAGTGTGAGTTTTCTTATTCCAAGAGACACAAGCATCATATTGCACACTGAAATTATGCTGCTGTATATCACCCCACATCTGCTTAATCACTTGGTTGCTGGTGGATAGTAACAGAATTTTACCATTATGAAAAAAATCATTTGCTAAAGCATTTTGGTGAATACCAGACTGTATTATCTGAGCATGATCACAAACATTGTATAGAATATGACCATTTCTAACCCATGGATCATGCCAAAAGCTAACAGCTATTGTAGAATTTATAGGATATTGTATCATAGGGAGGAAAACATGCCTGAGTTTCAACATACTTCTCCAAATCCAGCTGCAGTTCTGTGGTGTTTCCATAGTCCAAAAATGCTTGTTCTTTATACTGTGATTCCATGTCCAACTAACCCACAAACTATTCTTCTTATTCAGTAGGACATCAAATTGTTTACTAATAGCAGATGTATTCCATTTCCTGATATCAATAACTCCAAGCCCCCC
The DNA here is from genome assembly GCA_030765085.1 of Allium cepa. Taxonomy (NCBI): domain Eukaryota; kingdom Viridiplantae; phylum Streptophyta; class Magnoliopsida; order Asparagales; family Amaryllidaceae; genus Allium; species Allium cepa. Next base: position 400,199,838 of record CM060939.1, on the reverse strand, counting down.
AAGTTTCAAAGGTGTCTCAATTTTAGAAAAGGAACAAGGCACAATCTTTCTGTTGTGTATACTTCCTGTCCAAAAAAATCTAATCATGGCAGACCTAATGAGTTGCAACAGTTTAACAGGAAGGATAAGGGTTCTAGCCCAGTAGACGATGGAGGGAAAAACAACAGATTTAATGATAACTAGCCTACCACTCTGAGACAAGCTCCTATTATCCCAACTAGTTAAGACAGAGGTGATTTTATTAAATAGGGGAATGCAATCAGCCTTAGTTATTCTTTTAGATATTAAAGGTAGACCAAGATACCTCATATCATTAGTCATGCTAGAGAAACCAGTATGGTTATGAAGAGCAGCAGCCTGTAATTGACTAACACCAGTGACCAGCAGAGAAGACTTGCCATGATTAATACAGAGCCCTGTCATACTATGAAATTCATGCAATACTTCCAAAACACCATTTAAAGAAGGCAATTCTGGTTTGGTAAACAGCATAACATCATCAGCAAACATAATAGAAGTAATTTGTAAATCAGAGCACTTAGGATGATACTTAATGATTTTGTGATTGAACTTATCTCTGAGAATTACAGTTAACACTTCCATGACCATCAAGAATATGTAAGATGATACAGGGTCACCTTGGCGAATTCCTTTACTACCTCTGAAATTACCAACAGGTCTGCCATTAATAACAACAGAGTAGGAAGGGGTGGATATACAAACATATATCCAGGAGACAAATGCTTTAGGGAAACCCATCACTGCCAATATCCTAACTATAGAATCCCAATGGATTGAATCATATGCCTTGGATATATCAAGTTTTAGTGTAGCTGCAGGAACCACATTCTTTCTGCCATACCCCTTGGTTATATTCATGTGCTTTTGAATATTGATAAGATTAACATAGCCGTATTTTGTCATTGGAAATTAATAACCATGGACGACTGCAACATCCGTAGCGGTTAGTTTCAGACATTAAATGGAGGATGTTACAAGTTGGTATCGGAGCATAAGTTTATGATAAAACTTGAAAAGATTAAAAAGTTTTTGAAAGCATAATCCGAATGAATTAGAGAATAAGATCGGAGTTATGGGATAATGCCATAGTAATGTACTTGTATTTGCTATATAAAAGCATGCATTCTTCCATCTCTTAGACCGTTCTTCTGTATCTTACTAAGGTTCATATGTAGATTTACGAGAAAGAAATATATGAAGGCAGGAAATGGAAGAGTGAATCTAGGCGGAGGAAGTACCATAACCAATGGAAATGCTCAGCCCAACACCAGAAGGAACCAGGGTCGACGGACGGATGCTAACCAAAATGCAAATGTCAATGTAGATGCTAGAACCCCACCAATAGATATGTGGACTATGCATCAGTTCTTCGTTAATACAATATAAGATGGAGTAGTTGAAGGAGCAGTGGGAGGAAATGCTGCTAATGTGGGAGGAGTTAATCCTGTAGTGCCAGTTGCCAATAATCATGCCAAGCTGAACCGAGATTATATCAGTCTTGGTGGGAAGCCTTTTATGGGGACCAAAGATGCGATAAAAGTAAAGAACTGGTTGTTGCATTGTGAAAAGATTTTTGCTGATTTGTGCTTGAATGACGAGAATAAAAGAAGATTAGCTTCTAGGCAGTTGCAAGGAGCTGCTTTATTCTGGTAGAATGTGGGTGGTCGTAGGAGTACCAAAGAAGGAATTGACTTGGGCAGATTTTCAAAGTCAATTCAAGGAGAGTTTTTATCTGAAGTGGCCAAGTCAACCTTATTCAGGAAGTTTGATGAAATAAAACAAGGAGATATTACGGTGATAGAGCATGCTACTAAGATTGACGAGCTGTCTAGGTATGGGTATTTCGTCATAGATAGTGTCATTGAGAGGAATAAGAAGTTTATCTAGGGTTTGAAGCTGGAGAATGTTAGTGCAACCATGCCACATCTCAGGGATCCATGTAATGAAGTGGTAGAGATGGCAATCAAAAATGAAGAAATGCTTTCTAACTTTGGAAAGGAGAAATTGAGGTGGCTCAGAGCCAACAGAATAAGAAAATGAAATTATTCAAGAAGAAAGGGGCTTCGGAAGGCGGAGCTACCGAAAAGAAGAAGTCTAGGTAGTTTGATATAGCTGCAATAAGAAGGGGCACTATGTTAACAAGTATCGCTTTGGAATGGAAAGAAAGTCTCGGAAAAGAAGGTTATGGGAAAAAAGAATGTGACATGCTACAACTGCAACCAAGTTGGGCACTTCAAGAATTAGTGTCCAAAACTAGTCCGAACTAATAAAGGAAAGGTGTTTGCATCGAACCATTATCTCCTAAAATGACTGCCGCTGAGAAAGGAAAATCTGTGATGAAAGGTACACTTTTGATTCATAGCACACCAGTTAGAGTACTGTTTGATACCAGTGCTGTAACGATCCCGTTTTTGAATCAAAATTAATTTGGTAATTAAATATAAATTTTGGAATAAATTTGAAAATTTTAAAAACAAACTAAATAAGTATTGATTTAAAATATATGAATACATTTGAATTTGAATTTGAATTTAAAAATAAATATCTTAGCAAGTAATTTAAATTTGAAAAATGATACATGTGATTATTTGTTTATATATATAATTTAGTTTCAAAACTATTTTCTTAAAAGGGTTATATATAAATATCAATAAAGAAAATGTATTTATAAAATAAGAAAAACAATTTAAAATAATGTATAAACATTTTCTCATGCAAAAGCACAAGTGTAACATTATGATGAGAAATTAAACTAGTGTTAAAATTTTGATACATGTAAAGAAAAGTGTCATTTTTTTTCTTTTATTTCTAAAAATTTAAGTAAACAAGGTGTTATCCCATTTTTGGTCAAAACTGGAATATCAACAAATTGGCAAGGAATTGTGGATATCAGGATTGGAGATCGGTTGGAATCAAGGCAACGATCGATATCGTCAAAATTTGGTTGAACTCCGATCGGGACGAAATTAATTGGAGATAATGATAAGGATTAGTAAAGGCTATGTTTCAAATTTCAGGTTAATCGGAGTTCGTATGGAGAAGATATGATCGATTCAAGGTAGGAAAGGCATGCTGTTCGAATCGATCAGGGGTAACACACACTTCGAATCGATACACTTCGTATCGATCGACCTGGGTTCGAGTCTGCTACTTCGTATCGACCAAAAGCAGAGCATAGCTATAGGCTTCGAATCGATGGGGTTTGTATCGATTCGGAAGAGATTCGGCTTGGTGAAGTCCGAATCAATCAGGATAGGGTATGTTCGAATCGATCGGTGTAAATGAGATCGATTCGAAGCATGCTCCCGGGATCGATTTAAAGAAGATGTATACATTGGGAGTCGACTTTGTGGATTCGAAGGAGAGGGAGGCGGCTTCATGGATTCGAAGGAGATGGATTCGAAGAAGATGGACTCGAGGGAGATGGATTCGAAGGATGTGGGTTCAAAGCATGGGTTCGAACCAGGCAGAGCACACGAAACTTTGAACTTGAATCGATCATATCTTTCAAATCGTTGATCCAAATGCAATGAAATTTTTACAGGAGCTTACATACATGTTGAAGAATGTTCTCACCAAATTTCAGCTCAATTGGATGATTTCTTGATCGATTCAGAAATTACTTCGAATTGATCCTGATGTGGGCCCGGACCTCCAGATTTCGGACGTGTGGGCCCCCTCACGTGCCTGAAGCGGTCTTCCAGGATTTTAGGAGAAATATCAGCCTCCTACGCTTATAAATAGAGCCCCTGGTCATTCAGAAAAGGGGTCGGAGATTCTAGAGAGAGAAAGCACGCTCGGACGCTGCCAGAATCATTCCATATCATCATTGCTACTATTTATTTCAGATTTTGGACTTTGTAACTGCTGTAATCATCTGTAATCATCAAGGATAATCAATAAAAGGATAAAATTTTTGGAGTGGACGTAGGCCGGAGATAGCCGAACCACTATAAAACTTGTGTCTCTGTTCTTTACTTTGGGATTGCTGTTTAATATTTGCTGAGATATGAGATTTGTGTTTGAACATTATTGATTTGTATTCATACATTGGTGCTTTCACGGTATTTGGGGTTTGTGACCAATTTTGGCGCAAACACTTTGGTGCTTTCACTGAGGAGGACTAGCACCCGCTCCATCGGATTTGAAGTTTGGATTTGAAGAAGTTTGAGGAGTTTCGATTTGAAGACAATGACAAGGCAAAATAGTAGAAGGCTAAGGGCTGAGAGGAGCCAACAGGAAGGAAGTCAACAAGCATCCTCCGGAGCCGGGGAAGGACATGCTTCAATCTACATAACTCGGGATGAAATGGAGGCTATGGCAAATTCTTTGCAAGAGAGATTATTGAAGAGCCAACAGGAAATGATGCAGACTTTCTTTGAGCAAATGAGAGCTGTAGGGATGCAGAACTTAGGAACAGCTACAGCCACGGTGGATGCAGGACAAGGAACTAGGGTTGTGGAACCCAACGGAGGACGGGATGCGGAGCCAGAAGGCAATCAACAAGGGCTTGGGGGCAGGCCCATAGGATCCAACACAGGAGGACCTTTGGAAGGAGTTCAACAGGCTAGAGCTAACGTTGCTACTAGTGAACCACACGAGGAATATGTGCCAGAGTTCCCTCGGGGGCATGGATGCAACCCCCAACAGACAATACCGGATTAGTGGAAATCATCAGAAGAACTGTGCGAGGTGGTTTGTCCAACGGAGACTTGGAAGGAGTGAATAGGAGTCCATTTTCTCGGGAAATAAAGATGGCTCAGAATCCACCTAAGTTTAAGCTACCTAGCGTGGAGGTTTATGATGGCAAGGCAGACCCAACTGATCATTTGATGAGATACACCAGACACATGGAGGTGCTGGGGGCATCGGAGGAAGTGATGGCTCGATGCTTCCCTTTATATTTGACGGACTTAGCTGCAATGTGGTTTAGGCAGCTGGGAGAAGGATCTATAAGGACTTGGAGGGAATTGGTAGAAAAGTTTTTGGGACAATTTCGGGTTCACGTCAAAAGGGCGAAGAATGTGATGACATTAACATCGGTGAAGGAAAGGATGGATGAATCGCTTAGAGCTTTTCTAACTCGATTCAGTGCGGCAGTCGCTTCGGTGGATCGGCCTGATCCATCGATGGTTTTAATGGCAGCAGTATCAGGAGTCAGGGAGGACTCGAATTTTAAGGTGTCTCTGATACGAGGTCCCCCACAGGATCTCGACGAATTCTTTCACGAGGCAGAAAGGTTCCTTCGGCAGGAAGATGCGAGTGCGGATTTAAAAGTGCAAAGGGTTGATGCCACTCAGGATGTAGGACCATCCAGGAAAGGTTTGGACAAAGACAAAGGGAAAAGGAAGTTGGACGATGATTTTGGAAACGCCAGGAAGCGATAGAAGGATCCAAAGTTTTCTACGTACACAGGATTGAACGAGACGCTGGAACGGATATACATGGATACTCGGAATCGCCTTCCTTACCGGAGGCCGGCTAGGAGAGAACCAACAGAACGGGAAAGGACATCGGGAAGGCACTGCCTCTTCCATGATTTAGATGGACATGATACCAACAGCTGTAGGCACTTAAAGGATAAAATCGAGGAGCATGTAAGGAATGGACAGTTACAGCAATACATCGGAACACGAAATGCAGCAGTGGAGAAGGAGCTGTTGAATATGCGCTTTGCGCTATATGATTTTTGTTTGATGATAATAAACATATATACATTCGCTTAAATGTATTTGTTAACGTACTATTTTAATCTTCACAGAATAAATAAATATTTGCTGAATAAAAATAAATAACACAGTTTTTGAATTCAAACGAATATTTTATTCAAACAAATATTTATTACAACTTTGATAGTACAATTTCAAGCTCTCACTATACATATACAATTTTGACTACAATACATGACATTTCACTATTTTACATCAGCACCTCACTACATATCACTCACACTCGTATTTATCTTCAACTGCATTCAAGTTTGAATCCAGCATCTGAGCGATCTGCAAAAATATAAACTAACGCAGTAAAATTGAAAATAAAATATTTTTGCGATATAAAATAAAACGTGAATTTTAAAAATGATATTTGCCTCAGTTATTTGGGTTGTTCGTCTTCATTTATATTTGAATTCATCATACACGAACAACTTGTGACATACACAGTATATTACTGTATATGCCACAAGGCCGTGCACGCCGATATATACACTTGATTGTTTTACAGGGACAGGTGCGCACAGGTCAAACCCAAATGAAAAACCGGGTTCAACTCACGTGCAATAACATTGAAAATTACGACATAAGCACAAGGTCAAATCCGAGTTTTGAAACTGGATTCAACACAAGGCGACATGACATGAATGCTATGTTCAAACATGACACAGCCTCAAACCAGCAGTATACAAGTACAAGACCACCAAGCAAAACCAGTTCAACATGCATGAAATGAAACAACAACATGCAATACAACAATCAGATGGTCAGAGCCATAGCAAACAGAGGCATCAATATGGTAACACAAATGCAACTCGACAAACAGCAAGACCAAACTGCACAAGTGACCACAAAGACCATCAGCTACATCAAAAGCAAGTGCAACACAGTTGCAAACAACAGGAATGAATATCAAGTGAATACAACATGAAGCACTGCTACTCAAGGCAACTAGGAATGAACAGTTTCACAAATGTAAAGATCAGGAAAGTGAACAATGCTTGAAGACTGCAGCGGTCAATATATATGCACAGAAGCAACTACAAACTACTCACGGCAATGCACCAATGTCACAAGCATGCACTTACACCAGAAGCTCAAGTCAATGCACAGTGCAAACATATGTACATCAACCCAATAGTGATATATGCAAACAAAACAATGCCACTGCAGATTAAACATGAATGGTGAGTTGAAACTGACCAGCATCATCCATGAACTGAACCGGTGGCTATATGGATTGAATGAAATGGGTAAAGGCACGTAGCTGCTCAAAATCTGGAGTGAAAATGGCGTGTAATTGAACTGAGAATATCAGAGAGCATATGGAAGGGTCAGACCAACAATGGAACAGCAGTTCATATGAACAAGTGTACAAATGCAAGGACCAGTGATATAACTCAGGTGCAACAACCATGGTCAAGTCAACATAAACAATGTCAAACTCAAATGAACACTACAAGTCAGAGAGTAGTTCAAGTGATGAAGCACTGCAACTCAAAGAGCATCAAAATGCAAATCATGGAAAGGAAACTACAAAAATGTTATACACAGCAACAAGGCAACAGTGGCTCAGATGTACAACAAGTCCAAATACAACAATATGCAGTAGCAAGGTTGCAAGCATATGAAATGCAGACAATACAGTGTCAATCTCATGTATGTAACAGATAACGATGCAAGTGTCGACCAAGTAACAATGCAAGCACAGTCTCAAACATGAAACAAAATGCATTATGAATACTATAGGCCGAGAACCAAACCAGAGAAATATACAGAGACCTGGTGCAAATAACAACAAGTCAAGGCAGCAACAAACATACATATGAAGTAGTTCAAATCCAAGTGCAAATTCAAGAATATATATACACATGTATAAAATACAGAGGTACAGGCCGAGCAAAATCAAGAAAGATTTTTCTTCAAAAATTACTGAAGCCAAAAGAAGCTACAGAGGAACCATGGTCAATATTAAGTGGCCGAAGTCAAATGAATTCAACATCGCTGGTGACCACAAAATTAATCAAGCCGTGGATATGATGTATGAGTCATAATTGACCAAGTTATAGCCGTGATCACCAAGCAATGAATATACAGGAATTGAAAAGGTCAGAAATCATCAGCATCGTTCAAGAATAATAAAGTGGCCGAGATGAATATTTGACAAATTCAAATAAATATATACGATCGAAGATTCAGGAAATCGAACGCATATATAACCCAATCATCATCGGCAATCAATGCATCGAATTCCAGAAAGCATAAATCAGTAAAGAAAAAAGCACATAATTACATACCGGAATTCGATCAACGAAGCAGCCGCGGTGAGCAAATCAAAGAGTCTCGAAGTAGCCAGAGAGAGCAACAACAAATCGATCGAGCAACGCAACTCTCGAACAAACATATATTCGATCGAACAAAAGTCGGCTCTTCGAAAGCCCTAATTTGCATCAAGGAGGAAACCCTAATTTCGCAAGGAGGAACGAACAATTGAGACAGAGGAACGGCCGCGTACGAACAAGAAATAAAAAGAGACGGTCAAGATAAATTAAAAGGGGGCCGGCCTTACTATTTTTATAAAAGGGGTTTATATTAAAATTAGTTTTATTTTAAATTTGCTTTTAATTTGTATTTTCTTTTTTAACCGTTTATATTTTCTAGTCGTGTGACTAGGGTACAAGCTGCGGTGTGTAGCTTGAGAATTCGCAACTCGGTAGTTGAGTTGTGGCAGGGTTTTGAACGTAGAGTTAGATTAGTCAATAGCGGTGTATAGCGAGTTTACGTGTGTAAGCGAGGGACTATCTAATTTCTAGTAGAAACCTTGGGGGCAGCACGTAGGCAGGGTTTTGCCGAAGCTGGGTAAATTCTGTGTTGTTCTGTTTTACTCTGTTATTTATATTCTGCGATATCTGTGCTGCTATTCTGTGATCTGAATTGAAATTAATTTATAAGCTTCCGCGATTAATTTTTATAATTTACACTATCACCCTATTCACCCCCCCTCTAGGGTGAAATCGATCCTACAAGTGGTATCGGAGCTAGGAACAAAAGCCATTTTCGTTTTAAAATTTTGATTTTACAAAAACCAATTTTTAATTTAAAAATTCGTGTTTCAAAAATCAATTTTTGTTTAAAAATTCGTGTTTCAAAAAATCAATTTTTGTTTTAAAAATTCGTGTTTCAAAAATCGGTTTTTGTTTTAAAAATTTGAATTTTTTTAAAATGGCTTCTTTTAATAATGCTTTTGCAGAAGGACAATCCATAGTTAGACCACCAATGTTCAATGGTGAATATGCTTACTGGAAAAATAGAATGCAAATTTTTCTGAAAACCATTGACGCTTGGAATATTGTTGAGACAGGTTATAGTATACCAACTATAACTGTAGATAATCAGGAAATAGAGAAACCAAAGGAACAATGGACAGAACTAGAAAATAAATTACAGAATACTAATGCCAAAACTATGAATTCTATTATCTGTTCATTGGATCAATTTGAATTTAATCGTGTCTCACATTGTCTAACTGCGCAGGAAATATGGCACATACTAGAAGTGACTCACGAAGGAACATCTCAAGTCAAAGAATCTCGCCTTGCAATGCTAAGCAGCGAATACGAGAACTTCAAAATGGCGAAGGAAGAAAATGTCAAAGAGATGTACGGACGACTCTCCAATATCGTATACAAATCAAAAGCTCTCGGAAAAACATACACCGAATTAGAAATAGTCCGGAAAATCCTCAGAGTCCTTCCACGAAGCTTTGAAGCAAAAGTAACTGCCATACAAGAATCGAAAGATTTAAAACAACTTAAAGTTGAGGAACTCATCGGAAATCTCACCACTTATGAGCTTGAAATGAAATTCAAAGAAGAGCGTGAAGGAGGTGACACTCAAAAGAAATCAATAGCTCTCAAAGGAACAACCGAAAGTGATGATGATAACGATGAAGATGATGGAGCAGCAGAATTGGAGCTGTTAATAAGGAAATTCAAAAAATGGAATCAAAAACATGGAAATTCAGCTCGAATTCAAAAAGCAAAAAGCAGAATAGCCAAAGCACTAGACTACTCAGAAGAACAAAAGTTTATTTGTTATAATTGCAACAAACCCGGCCATATCAAGCCCGATTGTCTACAAATTAAATCCAGCCACGGAAAGAAACAGAAAAAGAAAAGTTTTGCAGCCACTTGGGATGAAATAGACGAGAATGATCAAAGCACTGGCAGTGAAAGCGAAAAGGCAGAATTGTGTCTTCGAGGTGATACAACTGACAGTGACGATGACGAGCCAAGTGAGGTATCAAAACTTACCCATTCTGAGTTGCTTATATATTTTCATGAAGTAAACGGTTGTTTTGAACGACTTAGGGAAAAATACGCCAAACTTGAATCTCAAAAAGATACTTTGATAGAATGTAATAAACAACTTGATCAATTAGTTAAAACCTATCAAAGTAGGATCCCTAAGTGTGATAAGTGTCCAACATTTGATGAGGAAATTAAAAAATCAGAAATTAAAATAAAATCGCTTGAAAATGAAATTCTGATTTTAAAGGAGAATGAAAATACTAGGAGAGAGAATTCTATTAAAAAGTGCACACAGTTGTTAAACGAAAATGAATCTCTCAAATCACAAGTCCAACAATTGTCTACGACTTTAGATAAATTTTCAAAAAGTGAAAAATCGTTGAATATGCTATTAGGAAAGCAAACTGTTAATACGATTAGACAAGGACTTGGATTTAATAATTCGAAAATTGTTGAAAACAAGATTAATCAAGTTAATTCTATGTGCACAATTTGTAGAAAATTTGGACACGATCACAATAATTGTTGGTATAGACCCAAACATGTGAAAACTATACCGATTTGGGTTCCAAAAGGCACAAATATAAAATCTCTCAAAGTTAAACAAATTTGGCTGCCAAAGGGAACAATTATAAATAGTTTTGGGTCTACACAAAATTATTTTTCAAAATTTTCTGCCACTAACAACCATGGACCTATAAAAACAAATAGGTCACATAAATCCTTTTCCGTGTAGGTGTGGTGGCAGGCTAAGGAACAACAATAGTGTTCTCTGGATTTTGGCTGTTTCAGAAACACAACGGGCGACAAAGCTAAGTTCCTTAGCCTAGTATAAGGGTGACAGAATCACAATGAACAACGACGAGAAATATCGTAAAGGTAAAGACAGGTAAAAGTATATTTATTTGTACGATATATTAAATGTGATAATCTGTACCATTTTCTGAATAAAATCAGCCAATTATGATATGATGATGATTTAATGATGTTTTTGATTCTGACTTTATTCAAAATTGATTAGCCATTTATATTCTTATGCCAAAAACACTATAAAATTCTCTAGAATTACTTGATATATAAGTTTGAGAGAAAAATAGTGTTTTGATTGGATAATAATATTGTTGTTATAATATTTTTGGCTAAATCTATATTCATGTTTTGACACGGCCTCGATTTAAAATCCTAATGAATTCTATTTTAAAAATTGTAAAAAGGATTTTAATTTTTTTTTTTTTATGAAATTGTTGAAACTTTTAAGAAATTGCTTTGAAATAAAAATAATGTTTGATGGCTTCTAAAATTGACACTTTAATATATGTTTGATTGTTGACACAGTTTTCATTTCAAATTCAAGAGAATTTCATTTAAAATTTGTTGATAATAATCATGAGAAATTTCTTAATCTGGTCTTTGACATTCAACGAGTGAATTTTGAGTGAAATTTAAATTCAGATGCAGATTACACTGGTAATATGGTTGATAGAAAAATTACTAGTGGAACGTGATTAATTTTTGACACATTCATTTGCTGCATCGTTTTTCAAAGAAAATGTCTGCATATTTTTCATTTGAAATTATTTTTTATAGCAGAAAATTTTCTTATGAAACCCTTTCTAGAAAATTAGTTTTTGACCTTGTATCAGATTAGTTATTTAAGAAAACTTGATTTTATAACTATTTTTGAAATTGATTTTAAATAACTATATTAACTAATCTGACCCCCTAATAATTATCGAAAAGATATATAGTGATTGAAAATAAGATGAGTGTTGATATTGATCAAATATTATAACTCGAGACGGTATAATTAGTAAATTTCTTTAGAAATTTAAACGAGAGTTATAAAAATTTTGTTGGTAAAAATTCCATGACCATCTCTATATCTATCATACTTCTAACGACCATCACTCATCAAAATTCTATATAGTTTGTCAATATGTGGTACTTTAAACAGGAATCGTTCGTTTTTTTTTCGTTTTTCACATTTTTTTTAAAAAAAAAAGAAAAAAAAAGAAGGGGTAATAATAATAATAAAAAATACCAAAGTATTCACTCCCATTTAAAAGTCCTCACGGTTATGCATGGGTGAATTACTTGGAATTTGTTATGTGCTTCCATGCTCATTTAAAAGTCCTCACGGTTATGCATGTATGGAATGCATATCAAAAGTTGATTTTTAAAATAAACAAGTTGATTCTAATCCCATTTAAAAGTCCTCACGGTTATGCGTGGTTAGAAGATACTTGAATTCATTTTTCTAAAATAAAATTGGAATACTACTAATCTCATTTAAAAGTCCTAACGGTTATGCATGATTAGTAGATATTCAAATTCCTGATATAAAAATACCACAAATAGACACAATTGTATGGTTTTATATGATGACATCATCTCCATCATTCTAAAAGTGGAATATGCGCCTAACAATATTTTTATGATTTTTGTTTGATTTTCTATTAAAATTTAATATTTATATTCAATTGGGTTTTAATGTTGGATTAATATCGATCACTTTATCTCTATTTTCTCTAACTCTATTATTCTTTTGCTGACAACAAAAGGGGGAGAGAAAAGTTAAGATTTTGTCAAATAAAATCAATCAAAGGTCAAACAATTTTCCATTTGCATATAGGCTCATTCACACATTTTATTTGTATGCATATATGTAGGGGGAGTCATATATGTAGGGGGAGTATCATATAGGAAGGAAGCATTCAAATAGGGGGAGCAATTGAAATTATCAAATACATTTAATATATTCAAAATCTTAAATATATGTTTGTTATCATCAAAAGGGGGAGATTGTTGAATATGCGCTTTGCGCTATATGATTTTTGTTTGATGATAATAAACATATATACATTCGCTTAAATGTATTTGTTAACGTACTATTTTAATCTTCACAGAATAAATAAATATTTGCTGAATAAAAATAAATAACACAGTTTTTGAATTCAAACGAATATTTTATTCAAACAAATATTTATTACAACTTTGATAGTACAATTTCAAGCTCTCACTATACATATACAATTTTGACTACAATACATGACATTTCACTATTTTACATCAGCACCTCACTACATATCACTCACACTCGTATTTATCTTCAACTGCATTCAAGTTTGAATCCAGCATCTGAGCGATCTGCAAAAATATAAACTAACGCAGTAAAATTGAAAATAAAATATTTTTGCGATATAAAATAAAACGTGAATTTTAAAAATGATATTTGCCTCAGTTATTTGGGTTGTTCGTCTTCATTTATATTTGAATTCATCATACACGAACAACTTGTGACATACACAGTATATTACTGTATATGCCACAAGGCCGTGCACGCCGATATATACACTTGATTGTTTTACAGGGACAGGTGCGCACAGGTCAAACCCAAATGAAAAACCGGGTTCAACTCACGTGCAATAACATTGAAAATCACGACATAAGCACAAGGTCAAATCCGAGTTTTGAAACTGGATTCAACACAAGGCGACATGACATGAATGCTATGTTCAAACATGACACAGCCTCAAACCAGCAGTATACAAGTACAAGACCACCAAGCAAAACCAGTTCAACATGCATGAAATGAAACAACAACATGCAATACAACAATCAGATGGTCAGAGCCATAGCAAACAGAGGCATCAATATGGTAACACAAATGCAACTCGACAAACAGCAAGACCAAACTGCACAAGTGACCACAAAGACCATCAGCTACATCAAAAGCAAGTGCAACACAGTTGCAAACAACAGGAATGAATATCAAGTGAATACAACATGAAGCACTGCTACTCAAGGCAACTAGGAATGAACAGTTTCACAAATGTAAAGATCAGGAAAGTGAACAATGCTTGAAGACTGCAGCGGTCAATATATATGCACAGAAGCAACTACAAACTACTCACGACAATGCACCAATGTCACAAGCATGCACTTACACCAGAAGCTCAAGTCAATGCACAGTGCAAACATATGTACATCAACCCAATAGTGATATATGCAAACAAAACAATGCCACTGCAGATTAAACATGAATGGTGAGTTGAAACTGACCAGCATCATCTATGAACTGAACCGGTGGTTATATGGATTGAATGAAATGGGTAAAGGCACGTAGCTGCTCAAAATCTGGAGTGAAAATGGCGTGTAATTGAACTGAGAATATCAGAGAGCATATGGAAGGGTCAGACCAACAATGGAACAGCAGTTCATATGAACAAGTGTACAAATGCAAGGACCAGTGATATAACTCAGTTGCAACAACCATGGTCAAGTCAACATAAACAATGTCAAACTCAAATGAACACTACAAGTCAGAGAGTAGTTCAAGTGATGAAGCACTGCAACTCAAAGAGCATCAAAATGCAAATCATGGAAAGGAAACTACAAAAATGTTATACACAGCAACAAGGCAACAGTGGCTCAGATGTACAACAAGTCCAAATACAACAATATGCAGTAGCAAGGTTGCAAGCATATGAAATGCAGACAATACAGTGTCAATCTCATGTATGTAACAGATAACGATGCAAGTGTCGACCAAGTAACAATGCAAGCACAGTCTCAAACATGAAACAAAATGCATTATGAATACTATAGGCCGAGAACCAAACCAGAGAAATATACAGACCTGGTGCAAATAACAACAAGTCAAGGCAGCAACAAACATACATATGAAGTAGTTCAAATCCAAGTGCAAATTCAAGAATATATATACACATGTATAAAATACAGAGGTACAGGTCGAGCAAAATCAAGAAAGATTTTTCTTCAAAAATTACTGAAGCCAAAAGAAGCTACAGAGGAACCATGGTCAATATTAAGTGGCCGAAGTCAAATGAATTCAACATCGCTGGTGACCACAAAATTAATCAAGCCGTGGATATGATGTATGAGTCATAATTGACCAAGTTATAGCCGTGATCACCAAGCAATGAATATACAGGAATTGAAAAGGTCAGAAATCATCAGCATCGTTCAAGAATAATAAAGTGGCCGAGATGAATATTTGACAAATTCAAATAAATATATACGATCGAAGATTCAGGAAATCGAACGCATATATAACCCAATCATCATCGGCAATCAATGCATCGAATTCCAGAAAGCATAAATCAGTAAAGAAAAAAGCACATAATTACATACCGGAATTCGATCAACGAAGCAGCCGCGGTGAGCAAATCAAAGAGTCTCGAAGTAGCCAGAGAGAGCAACAACAAATCGATCGAGCAACGCAACTCTCGAACAAACATATATTCGATCGAACAAAAGTCGGCTCTTCGAAAGCCCTAATTTGCATCAAGGAGGAAACCCTAATTTCGCAAGGAGGAACGAACAATTGAGACAGAGGAACGGCCGCGTACGAACAAGAAATAAAAAGAGACGGTCAAGATAAATTAAAAGGGGGCCGGCCTTACTATTTTTATAAAAGGGGTTTATATTAAAATTAGTTTTATTTTAAATTTGCTTTTAATTTGTATTTTCTTTTTTAACCGTTTATATTTTCTAGTCATGTGACTAGGGTACAAGCTGCGGTGTGTAGCTTGAGAATTCGCAACTCGGTAGTTGAGTTGTGGCAGGGTTTTGAGCGTAGAGTTAGATTAGTCAATAGCGGTGTATAGCGAGTTTACGTGTGTAAGCGAGGGACTATCTAATTTCTAGTAGAAACCTTGGGGGCAGCACGTAGGCAGGGTTTTGCCGAAGCTGGGTAAATTCTGTGTTGTTCTGTTTTATTCTGTTATTTATATTCTGCGATATCTGTGCTGCTATTCTGTGATCTGAATTGAAATTAATTTATAAGCTTCCGGATTAATTTTTATAATTTACACTATCACCCTATTCACCCCCCCTCTAGGGTGAAATCGATCCTACAGGAGCAGCCACCATCTACCTCACACCGTGATGATGTGAGGCCCAGGAATGATGGTCGATTGGTTATCAATTGACATGGATAATATGGAATAAGTAACAAGCTATTAGCAAACGGCTAAGTCGTTTACACATGTATGGGGACGGAGATAGCCCCTAGGCATGCTCTGAATGATGATAAACTGCGAAGCTATGGCTTGTGAAATTTGTTTTTCTGTTTTGGATTGGACACTTGGTTTTCTGGTTTGGTTTTGGAGTTCGGATTGGACTCCAGGTTTTTGTTTGCTTTCTTGTTTGGATTTCTCCTTCGGATGATTGATTTTGTTTTGGTTGCTGGTTTGGTTTTCTGATTTTCTGGTTTTGATTTGGATTTTCGGATTTGGATTTTGGATTGGATTTTGGTTGGATTTTTATCTGATTTTTGATAAAAGGTCGTCGGGTATGGATTACGCCTGGCAAGGAGTGAGTCGCTTTGCCCGAACGCGGTAAATTGACTCATTCAGGTCGTCGAGTATGGACTATGCTCGGCAAGGGTCCGGAGAGACCAGGATTCGGCCTAGGACTTAGGCCCTGCATTATCAATTGTTATTTCAGGTCATTGAGTATAGAATATGCTCAACAAGGGTCCGGAGCGACCAGGATTCGGCTTAGGACTTAAGCCATGGCATTGTACAACGTCCAGGGACACTGGACCACGGTCGTCAAGTATAGATTACGCTTGGCAAGAACCCGGAGAGGTTAGCTCAACGTCCAGGGACACTGGACCACGGTCGTCAGGAGTGGATTACGCTTGGCAAGAACCCAGAGAGGTTATGGATTCGGATATCTACCCGGAGAGGTCCTCGATCTGGTTATTGGCTATTGGATAAGGATGGAGTAAGACTCGGCTGTCGAGTTCGAATGGATATGGAATTGGCTAAGGCCTTGGTTATGGGATTTGGAATTGGGCATCGACTCGAAGCAGTCAAGGATGACATACTCTGGAAATATGGCTATGGACTTCGGATATTGGATTCGGAACTAGTCAAAACACGCCTTGTTATCACAAGGCATGTTTTGGGGGGCAAAGTGTTATCCCATTTTTGGTCAAAACTGGAATATCAACAAATTGGCAAGGAATTGTGGATATCAGGATTGGAGATCGGTTGGAATCAAGGCAACGATCGATATCGTCAAAATTTGGTTGAACTCCGATCGGGACGAAATTAATTGGAGATGATGATAAGGATTAGGAAAGGCTATGTTTCAAATTTCAGGTTAATCAGAGTTCGTATGGAGAAGATATGATCGATTCAAGGTAGGAAAGGCACGCTGTTCGAATCGATCAGGGGTAACACACACTTCGAATCGATACACTTCGTATCGATCGACCTGGGTTCGAGTCTACTACTTTGTATCGACCAAAAGCAGAGCATAGCTATAGGCTTCGAATCGATGGGGTTCGTATCGATTCGGAAGAGATTCGGCTTGGTGAAGTCCGAATCAATCAGGATAAGGTATGTTCGAATCGATCGGTGTAAATGAGATCGATTCGAAGCATGCTCCCGGGATCGATTCGAAGAAGATGTATACATTGGGAGTCGACTTCGTGGATTCGAATGAGAGGGAGGCGGCTTCATGGATTCGAAGGAGATGGATTCGAAGAAGATGGACTCGAGGGAGATGGATTCGAAGGATGTGGGTTCGAAGCATGGGTTCGAACCAGGCAGAGCACACGAAACTTTGAACTTGAATCGATCATATCTTTCAAATCGTTGATCCAAATGCAATGAAATTTTTACAGGAGCTTACATCTGTTGAAGAATGTTCTCACCAAATTTCAGCTCAATTGGATGATTTCTTGATCGATTCGAACCTTACTTCGAATTGATCCTGATGTGGGCCCGGACCTCCAGATTTCGGGCGTGTGGGCCCCCTCACGTGCCTGAAGCGGTCTTCCCGGATTTTAGGAGAAATATCAGCCTCCTATGCTTATAAATAGAGCCCCTGGTCATTCAGAAAAGGGGTCGGAGATTCTAGAGAGAGAAAGCACGCTCGGACGCTGCCAGAATCATTCCATATCATCATTGCTACTATTTATTTCAGATTTTGGACTTGCTGTAATCATCAAGGATAATCAATAAAAGGATAAAATTTTTGGAGTGGACGTAGTCCGGAGATAGCCGAACCACTATAAAACTTGTGTCTCTGTTCTTTACTTTGGGATTGCTGTTTAATATTTGCTGAGATATGAGATTTGTGTTTGAACATTATTGATTTGTATTCATACACTGGTGCTTTCACGGTATTTGGGGTTTGTGACCAATTTTGGCGCAAACACAAGGTCATAAGAATTTCTACTCCTACACCTTCGTTTTTCTTTTATGCTTTATGTCCAAAATCTAAAGCCTGAGAAAAAATAAAACATAAACCAGAACAAAGAAAAAACAGAAACCTGTAAACAACTCAAATCAGAGAAAAGAAACTCAAAGCAATCAAAGTAAACAACAAATCAGAGCTTTTCAGTAATCAAAGGAAGCAGGAATTCAAACTTCAACCACTAAAGTAAAGTAAAGATCATCTCATTAGCAAAAATCAGTTCAAAAAGAACAAATCCAGAAATCAAGCTTTCAGATTTTTAGAGTAAATCAACTCCCAGATTTTTAAAGTTCTCTATTTTTTCAAATTTACAGGTGAGTAAACATCTTTAAACCTGATCTATACCTGATGTTGTGAAGTGAATCTGTAAGAATATTAGAGTGTATGAAAATGTGTTTATATGTACACAAAATGTATATATTCGTTTGTGCATGTCCGCTATACAAACATAATCACCTCTGTCCTTAGTTCCAGGATTCAATAACTTGTTTAAAAATCCAATTATTCCTCTCTAGTCATTATTAGGCTTCAAGATCTAGATGAAATTTGTTTGTATGATCAAGACATTGGTCTTAAAAATGTTTTTGAGAAGAATGGTTTTTAAACTATCTGGAAATATTAATATGCAATGAGAATTATCAAAAACATGATTAAATCGAATGAAATAATTGTTTAATTCACTTATAACATTCATTTAGTACTTGAAAATCATGATTTTTAAAATTAAAACCGGAATTTTTAATGAAGAAATGAGCGAGGAATTCGAGGTTGAACAGAATCGCCTTTTTCACCAAATTCTAGTGATCAGCGAAGCATTGGGTCTCGAAGTTAATGTCATAGCTCGCTGCGAGGCCGGAGAGTTTGAGAAAAATACTCGATTAAATTCCAGATCACCGTGGATGGTGAACAAGGTCAATCTAGGGTTTTAGCCCTGTATTTTTGTCGATCGTATCTCGAGGCAATGACATCGTCTAGGTCGAGTCGGACCACACCGGGGTGCGTGAGATCGAGGTGTTGGAGTTAGACGATGGTCTGGCAGAAAAATCGTGGCCTCTAGTGGCCTGTAGCGGCGAAGCAAACCAAATTGAGGAGTCCGAATTTGTTCCAGTTTGTGGAAAATGGTGAAATCTCGAATTCGTCGATGTTGTGGATTTTTGGGTGCTCTGGTGGTTGATGGTGGTTGTCGCCGATTTTTCAAGGGTTACGGCATCGATCGAAGTTCGCCAGCGTTCATGTGCATGTGGCATAAGCCATGGGGATGTGTTGGTCGCCTGGGATGAAGAAGAAGGTTTTCAACTCGAAGACAACTTCGGGAAGTCTTGTTTCTAGCTCGAGTTTGAGTCCGGGTATGTTCAAGTGCGTATCAGTTTGTATAAAAACTTAAACAAAAATTAAGGTTTTGAAAAGCACACGGGTTAGTTTAGGGTTTGACTCGGGAAAGACTCAAAGCAAGTGGCGTTTTAACTCGGGGAACACCCGAAGTAGGTCTCGGTCTTACTTACAAAACAGTTTTACTTTAAAACCAGATTTTAAAATTTTAAAACATTTTAAACCCATGATTTAAAGCAATAAATCGTCTTGATTTAAAGTTGGATAGTTAAAGATAAGAAAGTTATGTTTTAAAAGTAATTAAATTTATTTTCATTAATTAATTCCTAATTTATTTTAACAAATAATGTAATTAAAAGGTTAATTAAATTATAATTAGGGATAAATAAATTAATGTAATTAATTAAGGAATACTTAATTAATAAAAGTAATTAAGGTTAATTAATTAATAATCAAGCAATAATTAAGAATAATTAATAATTTTAGTACTTAATAATTAAAAGTTAATTAAATGATAGTTAAGGTTAATTAATTTTTAATTAAGGATTAATTAATGGTAATTTTTGAATACTTAATCATTAAATAAGGTTAATAGTAAAGATAATTACATGATTAATTAGTTATAATCACACGATTAGTTCATCTTAATTTTAGGCGATTGATTGTTATTGAATACTGTATGTTGATTGATACTCCTGATATTTGATTATGACACTTTGTGATGAGAATTGCTTTATGCTGAGCTGTGATATTTGTGATTTGTTTCTGTGTGAATGTGAAAACCCATTGGCCCATAAAACGACAATTGAATTTCGATGCAATAGGGAGTCGGATTCCAATTGGTTATCCGAAACCCACATCGAATATTAACGACGAATCTTTGTGATTGATATATCCACCTGTTTTCAAATTAAGCGCCCACTATTTGGTTTAGCCGGGAGAAGACCTTTGTGTCATATAACCCATTCTGAATAGTGATACGATGAAATGTAAAGCATTTAAAGACGGTAGTGAAGACCGAGTGTCTTCGAGAACGATAGGATAACCTGTCGAACGACTCTGCACTGAGGTGCTCTGGTGTAGAGATCTCCATATGTGATGGGGAGTCCGATCGGGATTGTGGATGACCAGATTGTAAGAGCTTCTTTGAAAGTGCCTTTGGTTCTATTCGAACCTGCAACAGACTTGTATGGTTGTATGTCTGACACTACAGTTTGAGATATAAAGCTGATTTCTTTCAAATACATTTCTGTTGGTGGTGGAGAATTTATTCTCTTAGCTTAACACCCTTCTCTGAGACGTACGAGCTCAGAGGTTATGTAGTTGATGATTATTAGTGATGTACTCCCAATTTGGTAGTGTGGCATGCTGAGCGCTGCTGATCATTTGTTGATCGAAGCATGACTTTTGTGAAAAGCATAGCTTTGTGGACGAGACTTCGTCGAACCTCACAACCCGGCAATGGTCGAAACAGGAATGTTGCGGCAAGGTTTTTAGGGGCGCACCCCTAGGGTACGGTCATTTTCTTGTGGATAAGAGGTGGTATCATGGTATGGAGCCCAGATATTTAATTATGTGGTTGTTGCTATTTGTTGGTGAATCCCGGAATAAAGGTCGGTAACGACCGGGGATAGCATACTTGTAGGTGTTACCTAGTCACAGAGGTAACCTGGCCTTGTGTTGGTAGGGAACAAATTTAGTTCTTGGAGGCATCCCTCCAGAGGCGTTCCATTTGATAAGGAAGTTCCTTAGCCTGACCATTTGTTGGAAATCCAAAGAAACAATACGAGCCCTATACGGTTTTAGTTGTATAATCTGCCATGCAGCGTGGCGGTAACCTGCCATAAAACATGGTAGCTATAGTAGGCATACAGCAATGGTGGTATGCTGGCTAAGATTAATATTATACTTTCGAAATGTTTTTTTACACCATGCACTAATAATAATATCAAAGAATTTTCTCGTATCAAGCATATTTGACTATCATAAAAAGAAATCTCCTCCAATTGTGCGATTGCATTGTGTGTGTGGCGGAAGGTCTTATGGTAGTTTCATTTTTCAAAAGCATATCGGATTTCTTTTAAAAAAAATTCGTACAAACAACTATTTTTATTTACTCATACCAGTCCCATGACTGACCCGGACTTTATTGTTCCCTTCCTAAACTCTAGGTGCCCATAATTTCCACACGGGCAGCCTAGAAGCAGGTTATCCGTGTTTTTCAAGCTAGCTTGGATTTGGGAGTCTTTTCGGAAGCTATCGGATTTTGAAAGCTTTTTTGCCTTGGAAATCTTTTGAAGTGTTTGGAGTTTTTGGAGGATCTTCTCAAAGACGAAGTATGTTTGGAATTTTTGAAGTCACTTTATTGTTCTCGTCCTGTCATTATATCTTATGTATATCACTCTGATGTTGAAGTTCATCTATTGTAATCGAATATTGTGATGATGTTGTATCTGTGTTGTGGTCAATAGTATTCATTGTGTTTCCACTGTTCGAATTCATCTAATGTTGTTATAAGCTCCATCCGAACTGGAGTTCGACGTTTGAATCTTCGACAGTTGAATACAAGTGAGGTATTTGATGTCGATTTTCGAACGCTGGATTTCGGGTCGTGACAAGTGGTATCAGAGCTAAATGTTGAGTAAGAACTTTAGCTACAGAATATAACACATTAGGTGGCTCAATAGAAATAGGGTGAAGTATACCCTAGAATGAGTATAAATTGAAAGACCAAAACCCTAAAATTTCTTGGTCTATTTCTTTTAATTGTTGATATTTCCTAAGATATCTTGTCTGTATGCCTAAATCAAGTTTTCTTACTATTTAAAAATAGTGAGAATGAGCGGAAGAAGAGGACAAGGTAGGGGACGGGGAAATACCACTACAATTGGTCAAGTCCCTGTAACAACAGCTATACCTACTCAACCTCAGTCGAATCTGGCTGATCTGTATAGAAGTTTTTCCAAACTTGGAGGAACGCCGTTTACTGGCAAGGAATCTGTTGTTGAAGCCTGGATCCAATCATGTGAAAGAATTTTTAAAGGGCTGAAGTTGGAAGACGATCAAATGCGACTAGTAGCTTCTTGGCAACTCCAAGAGGAAGCTCTAGCTTGGTGGGAAACTGTTACTATGGATGAGCCAGAAGATGAGTTTACTTGGAGTCGATTTAAAGAAGTGTTTGAGCAGCGATACATGCCGTCTGCGGGTATCTCTCGAATGTACCAGGAATTCATTGATTTGATGCAAGGAAGTTTGTCGTTTGAGGAGTATTTGAATAAATTCAATGAATTATTTCGTTTTGGTCCGTAGCTGGTGAATACACCTTTGAAGAAGAATCAAAGGTTCATATGAGGGATGAATAAGCAGTACCATGAAAGAATGATGACCTATGTAAATGAATCCTTTTCGGACTTGATCGATATGGGTTATCGATATGCTACCCTGGGTATGCAGGAAGTTTTGGAAGTGAAGGGAAGTTCAAGCAATCCAAACTGGAAGAAAAGGAAGTCCAAAGGGAAGAAACCGGATCAAGGCAAGGAGAAGAGGAGTAATCCGAAGAAAGGCCATTATTCAAACGATTGTAAGAAGTCAACGAAACGAGTAAAGGAATATTAGCCTGTGAAGACAAGTCGAAGAACTAAGGGATGCTTTTATTGTCACAAGCCAGCTCACGAAGCTAAACATTGCCTAAAAAAGAAGCAAGCACAAGTAGCGAAAATGTATGCAATAAATGATGACCCCTTAACTTCAAAGGCGGATAAAGAAAAAGGAGTCTTAGAAGGTAACCTTATCGTTTATGATAAAGTTATTAGAGTATTGTTCGACACGGGCGCTACACATAACTTTATCTCCCAACAAACCGTAAATGAATTAGAACTAAAACCTGAATTTGTTAATGAGCCTATATGCGTAAAGAATCCAGTTGGTGGTCCGAAAAATCTTTGTCTACGATGTAGAGATGTTCCTATCTTGTATTCTTGTTATGGATTTCTTATCAACCTTTTCATCCTCGACTTTGATGAATCTGAAATCTTACTGGGAATGGATTGGCCAACGAAGTACGAAGCCAGGTTAGATTGTAATAATCGAACAATTTTGATCAGAACTAAATCTGGTAATTTCATTGAAATCTCTTGTGAGGATCCGAGTCTTAAGAGAGATAAACTGATGTATACTTCAGGATATCCCAAACCTAGTCTGGAGTCCATACCTATTGTCCGGGAATTTCCAGATGTGTTTGAAGAGGTTAAATCTTTACTCCCACACAGAGAAATTGAATTCAGAATTGACTTAGTTCCAAATGCTTGTCCTGTCATTCATGCAAGTCGCAGGATGATACCCAGGGGAAGGATAGAATTAGTCAAGCAAACCCATGATTTGCTAGAAAAAGAATTGATACGTCCTACTGTTTCCGAATAGGGTTAAGCTATGGTATTCGTCACTACGTCTGACGGATCTTTGAGATTGTGTATGACTACCACGATCTCAATAAACTAACGCTCAATAACAAATTTCCTTTACCTAGAATTGATGATCTGTTTGATCAACTGCACGACGCTCGATTCTTTTCGAAGATGGATCTAGCTCGAGGATTCCATCAGCTACGAATTACCGAAACCGAAGAGGAGCATGCTGAGCATCTCAGAATTGTTTTGGAAATATTTAGAAAGAACATTATGTTTGCAAAATTTTCTAAATGCCATTTTTGGGTTAAGAAAGACAGATTTCTCGGGGACATTGTTAATGAAGAGGGAATCTCTGTTGATCCGGGCAAGATTTCTGCTATTCTAGACTAGAAGTGACCCACAACTCCGAAAGAAGTTTGAAGTTTTCTGGGTTTAGCGGGATATTACAGAAAGTTTGTCTAGGATTTTTCTAAGATAGCTAGTCCGTTGACTAAGCTAACAATGAAGAATGCAAAATTTGATTGGACTCCGAAATGTGATGAAGCTTTCCAGGAGTTCAAAAGGAGATTGGCTACTGCTCCTGTTCTCGCTATTATCAACGGGAACCAAGGCTTATCTGTCAATACTGACGCTTGTGCTGACAGTTTGGGTGCGGTGCTAATGTAGAATGGGAAAGTAATTGCCTACGTGAGTAGACAATTACGTCCGCATGAGAAAAACTACCCAGCCCACGATCTCGAACTCTTAGCAGTAAATTTCACTTTGAAAATCTGGCGGCACTATCTTTTGGGTAAGAATCTCCTTCAGCTTTTCTAAAGGATTTTTTTTTAAAAGTTCAACTTAGCCTAATATAAACTTAATAAATCCTTCCTGTTTTAGATGAAAAATTCAAATTACACCGACCATAAATCTTTGAAATATCTCTTTACCCAAAAGGTTTTAAATCTGCGAGAACAACGTTGGTTATAATTTCTAGCGTCTTATGACTTGGGTATTCAATATACACCCGGGAAAGCCAACGTAGTAGCCAATGCTTTGAGTATAAGGCGTGCTGTTCTTGCATATCTAGTTGTCACACCTACTCTCCTTGAAAAGATCGCTAGTAAGCAGACACAAGACATGTTTCTTCAAGAAATATATAGAAGAATATGTCGTGGTGAGGATTCAGATTTGGAATCAATAATAATGGAGTTCTAAGATTGAAAGGCAGGACGTGTGTTCCAGATATCCCTGATTTGAAACGTGAAGTTTTGGACGAGTGTCACAAGTCCAAACTTAGTATCTATCTAGAGTTAATAAGATGTATCGAGATATTAAAAAACTTTCTGGTGGAAAACAATGAAGAGGGATATATCTATATATGTGAGTCATTATGCTACCTGCCCGCAAATTAAAAGTGATCAAAAGAAAGTAGGGGTTTTACTCCAACCATTGGAGGTGCCAAAATGGAAGTGGGATCAAGTGTCTATGGATTTCATAAACGGGTTGCCTCGAACTCGAAAGGAGAATGAAGCAATTTGGGTTATTGTAGACTGTTTGACTAAGACAAGCCATTTTATACCAGTGAAATCTTCCCGGACAGCGGAAGTTTGGCCGAATTGTATATAAAAGAGATTGTTCATCTCCATGGTGTACCAAGCAGTATAGTGAGTGATCGTGACTCGATCTTCACCAGTAGATTTTAGGAGGCATTCCAAGCCGCATTGGGAACCAAACTGAACTTCAGCATTGCTTATCACCCATAGTCTGATGGACAGACTGAAAGGATTAATCGAATATTAGAAGACCTTTTGCATGATTGTATTCTCGACTTTGGTGGTTCTTGGGAGGACTATTTGCATCTAGTTGAATTCTCATATAATAATATCTATCAAGCCAGTATTGAAAAGGCTCCTTTCGAAGCTTTATATGGTCATCCATGTCGATCACCTACATGTTGGATCTAGTCAGGTGATA
Source organism: Allium cepa (assembly GCA_030765085.1). Lineage (NCBI taxonomy): Eukaryota > Viridiplantae > Streptophyta > Magnoliopsida > Asparagales > Amaryllidaceae > Allium > Allium cepa. The sequence goes on along the minus strand of CM060939.1, from coordinate 400,173,867 downwards.
GACTCGTCCTTGGACCAGATATGATTAAGGAAGCCACTGAAAAAGTTGAATTTATTCGAAAGAAGTTGAAAACGGCTCAAAGTCGTCAGAAGAGTTATTATGACCGCAGAAGAAGAGATTTGGAATTGCAGGTTGGAGATTTTGTATTCCTAAAAGTGTTTCCAATGTGTGGTGTGTTGAAATTTAGGAAAACTGGAAAGCTGGCACCGCGTTATATTGGTCATTTTCCTATTCTAGAGAGGATCGGTCCACTGGATTATTGAGTGCAGCTACCCAGTTGGTTATCTGGTGTACACGATGTATTTCACGTTTCGCATCTTCGAAAATATGTGTACGATCTGGATTGTATTATTGAAGAGGCTACTCAACAGGATTTGGAGATCACACCAAGTCTGACAGTGAAGAGAGAATCGATAAAGATCATTGATCGTGAGGAAAAGCAGCCGAGGAATAAAGTTGTGAAACTGGTTAAAGTGCAATGGAGTGGCGATCCAAATGACTGTACTTAGGAAACAGAGGATAGCATGCAGAAGTCCTATCCTAATTGCAGAGTGGATATTTCAGCTTAAACTAGTAAGCCATTTCTTTATCTTTTTAGATGTATTCATGTATTCTTTGTTTGTTTCTCTCTCTCTTTCAACTTTCGAGGATGAAATTTTCTTAAGGGGAGAATCTATAACGATCTCGTTTTTGAATCAAAATTAATTTGGTAATTAAATATAAATTTTGGAATAAATTTAAAAAATTTAAAAACAAATTAAATAAGTATAGATTTAAAATATACGAATACATTTGAATTTGAATTTGAATTTAAAAATAAATATCTTAGTAAATAATTTAGGTTTAAAAAATAATACATGTGATTATTTGTTTATATATATAATTTAGTTTCAAAACTATTTTGTTAAAGGGTAATATATAAATATCAATGAGGAAAATGTATTTATAAAATAAGAAAAACAATTTAAAATAATGTATAAACATTTTCTCATGGAAAAGCACAAGTGTAACATTATAATAAGAAATTAAACAAGTGTTAAAATTTTGATACATGTAAAGACAAGTGTCAATTTTTTTTCTTTTTTCTTTCTAAAAGTTTAAGGAAATAAGTCTATAAGAATTTCTACTCCTACACCTTCGTTTTTCTTTTATGATTTATGTCCAAAATCTGAAGCCCGAGAAAAATTAAAACATAAACCAGATCAAAGAAAAAAAATAGAAACCTGTAAACAACTCAAATCAGAGAAAAGAAGTAAACAACAAATCAAAGCTGTTTGCACCAAAATTGGCCACAAACCCCAAATACTGTGAAAGCACCAGTGTATGAATACAACTCAGCAATATTCAAACACAAATCACAGATCTCAGCAAATATCCCAAAAATGTTTGCACAAAAATGGGCAAACACCTCCAAGTCGTATGATTTAGTTGATTTTATGTTGTTCGTAGTGATTTGGGTGGTTTATGTAAATACGTAAAAAGCAGGGACTAAACTGTAAAAGACACGCAGATTTATAGTGGTTCGGCCAGAATGTACCTACGTCCACTTTATATGTTATTCTCCTTTTCCGATCCGATTACAAGTACAAAGCTTTGAATACAAGTATATCAAAGTTGTTTGAAAGTTCCTTCCAGGCTTGAGCTCTCAAACTTGTCTCCCATTGTTGTACCCCTGCCCCTCTATTTATAGAGTGAGGCTGGGGGCAGGGGTCTTGGATGTATATAGCTGCTGGTGGGCCTGAGCTGAAGCAATCTAGCATGGCAGTACTGGTTCGGCAAGGCCTTGGTTCGGCGGTGAGTGGCTTGGCTTGGCATGGAGTTGGTCCGGTAGTAGTTAGTCCGGTAGTGCATGGAGTTGGTTCGGTAGGGTTGGTTCGGCAGTAGGAGGGAAGTAGGGTGGTTCGGCAGTGGAGGGAAGTAGGTTGGTTCGGCAGTGGCACTTTGGGTTTGATTCGGCAGGTAGTGGAGTGGTGAGGTCTGGTTCGGCTATGCTTTGGACCGGCCTTGCTTGGAGAGGGTTTGGATCGGTGGTACTTTGGTTCGGTCTCGGTACTACCGAATGGATGTTATACTGAGAATGCCGAATGATCCCTTGTGTTGGGAATGCCGAATGAGCCATGTGGAGTTCGAATAGTATGTCCCTCCTACCTTGCATCGATCGTATCTCCTTCATACGAACTCTGATTAACCTGAAATTTGAAACATAGCCTCTCCTAATCCTCATCATCATCTCCAATCAATTTCGTCCTGATCGGAGCTTAACCCCGATATCCAACATTCCTTACCAATTTGTTGATATTCCAGTTTTGACCAAAAAATGGGGATAACACTTTGCCCCCCAAAACATGTCTTGTGATAACAAGGCGTGTTTTGAATAGTTCCGAGTCCAATATCCAAAGTCCATAATCATATTGCCTGAGTATGTTATCTTTGACTGCTCCGAGTCGATGTCCAATTCCAAATCCAATAACCAAAGCTTGAGCCAATTCCATGTCCATCCGAACTCGGCAACCGAATCCCAAACCATCCTTATCCAATAGCCGATAACCGAATCCAGGACCTCTCCGGGTCGATATCCAAATCCATAATCTCTCCGGGCTCTTGCCAAGTGCAATCTACACCTGACGGTCGTGATCCAGTGTCCCTGGATGTTAAGCTAGCCTCATCGTGTTCTTGTCGAGCGTAATCCACACTTGATGATCTTGGTCCAGTGTCCCTGGACGTTGAGCTAACCTCTCCGGGTTCTTGCCAAGCGTAATCCACACTTGACGACCTTGGTCCAGTGTCCCTGGACGTTGAGCTAACCTCTCCGGGTTCTTGCCAAGCGTAATCCACACTTGACGACCTTGGTCCAGTGTCCCTGGACGCTGTACGATGCCATGGCTTAAGTCCTAAGCCGAATCCTGGTCTCTCCGGACCCTTGCCGAGCATAGTCCATACTCGACGACCTGAAAATAACAATTGATAATATAGGGCCTAAGTCCTAGGCCGAATCCTGGTCACTCCGGACTCTTGTCGAGCATAGTCCATACTCAACGACCTGAATGAGTCAATTTACCATGTTCGGGCAAAGCGACTCACCCCTTGCCAGGCATAATCCATACCCGACGACCGTTTATCAAAAATCAGATAAAAATTCAATCCGAATCCAATCCAAAATCCAAATCCAAAATCCAAATCCAGAATCCAAATCCAAAATCCAAATCCAAAACCAGAAAACCAGAAGTCCAAACCAGCATCCAAAACCGAAAATAATCATCCAAAGGAATATCCAAATCAAAAAGCAAGAAAAACCAGGAGCTCAATCCAAGCTCCAAAACCGAAAATCAAAAAGAAAAGCAGTGTCCAATCCAAAAGCAAGAGATAAATTTCGCAAACCATAGCATTGCAGTTTATCATCATTCAGAGCATGCCTAGGGGCTATCTCCGTCCCCGTACATGTGTAAATGACTTGGTTGCCTGCCAATAGTTCGCTACTTATTTCATATTAACCTGGTCAATGGATGATCAACCGACCATCATTCCTGGGCCTTCCATCATTGTAGCTTGAAGTAGGCGGCGGTTGCTCCTGCCCCGCCGTTGCATTTCGAGGTCCAACATATTGTGGCAGCTGTCCATTCCTTCATGCTCCTCAATCATGTCCTTTAAGTGCCTGCAGCTGTTGGTGTCGTGTCCATCCAAATCATGGAAGAGACAGTGCCTTCCTGATGTCCTTTCCTGTTCTGTTGGTTCTCTCCTAGCCGGCCTCCGGTAGGGAAGGCGATTTCGAGTATCCAGGTATGTCCGCTCCAGCGTCTCGTTCAATCCTGTGTATGTGGAAAACTTTGGATCCTTCCATTGCTTCCTAGCATTTCTAGAACCACCGTCCAACTTCCTTTTTCCTTTGTCTTTATCCAAACTTTTGCTGGATGGTCCTCCAACCTCAACTGCATTAACCTTTTTCAACTTTAAATCCGTACTCGCATCTTCTTGCCGAAGGAACCTTTCCGCCTCGTGAAAGAATTCGTCGAGATCCCGTGGGGGATCTCGTATCAGAGATACCTTGAAATCCGAATTCTCCTTGACTCCTGATACTGCTGCCATTAAAACCATCGATGGATCGGGCCGATCCACCGAAGCAACGGCGGCACTGAATCGAGTTAGAAAAGCTCTAAGCGATTCATCCATCCTTTGCTTTACCGATGTCAATGTCATCACGTTCTTTGGTCTCTTGACATGAACCCGAAACTGTCCCAAAAACCTTTCCACCAATTCCCTCCAAGTCCTGATAGATCCTTCTTCCAGCTGCCTAAACCACATCGCAGCTAAGTCCGTCAAGTACAAGGGGAAGCATCGGGACATCACTTCCTCCGATGCCCCCAGCACCTCCATGTGTCTGGTGTACCTCATCAAGTGATCCGTAGGGTCTGCCTTGCCATCATATACCTCCATGCTAGGTAGCTTGAACTTAGGTGGATTTTGAGCCATCCTTATTTCCCGAGTGAACGGACTCCTGTTCACTCCTTCCAAGTCTCCGTTGGTCAAACCACCTCGCACAGTCTTCCTGATTATATCTACCAATCCAGCGTTGTCTGTCGGGGGTGGCCCCCGAGGGAATTCCGGTACATACTCTTCATGTGGCTCGCTAGCAGCAACGTTGGTTCTAGCCTGTTGAACTCCTTCCAAAGGTCCTCCTATGTTGGATCCTGCGGACCTGCCCCCAAGCCCTTGTCGATTGCCCTCTGGCTCTGCATCCTGTCCTCCATTGGGTTCCATAACCCTAGCTTCTTGTCCTGCATCCACGGCTGTTGTAGCTGTTCCTAAGTTCTGGGTCCCTGCAGCTCTCATTTGCTCCAAGAAAGTCTGCATCATCTCTTGTTGACTCTTCAACAACCTCTCTTGCAGTGAATTTGTTATGGCTTCCATTTCTTCCCGGGTTATGTAGATCGAAGCCGGTCCTTCCTCAGCTCCGGAGGATGCTTGTTGACTTCCTCCATGTTGGCTTCTCTCAGCCCTTAGCCTTCTACTATTTTGCCTAGTCATTGTCTTCCAAATCCAAACTTCTATCCGATGTAGCAGGTGCTGGTCCTTCTCAGTGAAAGCACCAAAATGTTTGCGCCAAAATTGGCCACAAACCCCAAATACCGTGAAAGCACCAGTGTATGAATACAACTCAGCAATATTCAAACACAAATCACAGATCTCAGCAAATATCCCAAAAATGTTTGCACAAAAAATGGGCAAACACCTCCAAGTCGTATGATTTAGTTGATTTTATGTTGTTCGTAGTGATTTGGGTGGTTTATGTAAATACGTAAAAAGCAGGGACTAAACTGTAAAAGACACGCAGATTTATAGTGGTTCGGCCAGAATGTGCCTACGTCCACTTTATATGTTATTCTCCTTTTCCGATCCGATTACAAGTACAAAGCTTTGAATACAAGTATATCAAAGCTGTTTGAAAGTTCCTTCCAGGCTTGAGCTCTCAAACTTGTCTCCCATTGTTGTACCCCTGCCCCTCTATTTATAGAGTGAGGCTGGGGGCAGGGGTCTTGGATGTATATAGCTGCTGGTGGGCCTGGGCTGAAGCAATCTGGCCTGGCAGTACTGGTTCGGCAAGGCCTTGGTTCGGCGGTGAGTGGCTTGGCATGGAGTTGGTCCGGTAGTAGTTAGTCCGGTAGTGCATGGAGTTGGTTCAGTAGGGTTGGTTCGGCAGTAGGAGGGAAGTAGGGTGGTTCGGCAGTGGAGGGAAGTAGGTTGGTTCGGCAGTGGCACTTTGGGTTTGATTCGGCAGGTGGTGGAGTGGTGAGGTCTGGTTCGGCTATGCTTTGGACCTGCCTTGCTTGGAGAGGGTTTGGATCGGTGGTACTTTGGTTCGGTCTCGGTACTACCGAATGGATGTTATACTGAGAATGCCGAATGATCCCTTGTGTTGGGAATGCCGAATGAGCCATGTGGAGTTCGAATAGTATGTCCCTCCTACCTTGCATCGATCGTATCTCCTTCATACGAACTCTGATTAACCTGAAATTTGAAACATAGCCTCTCCTAATCCTCATCATCATCTCCAATCAATTTCGTCCTGATCGGAGCTTAACCCCGATATCCAACATTCCTTACCAATTTGTTGATATTCCAGTTTTGACCAAAAAATGGGATAACAAAAGCTTTTCAGCAATCAAAGGAAATAGGAATTCAAACTTCAACAACTAAAGTAAGTAAAGATCATCTCATTAACAAAAATTAGTTAAAAAAGAACAAACCCAGAAATCAAGCTTTTAGATTTTCAGAGTAAATCAACTCCCAGATTTTTGAAGTTCTCTATTTTTCCAAATTCACAGGTGAGTAAACATCTTTAAACCTGATCTATGATTGATGTTGTGAAGTGAATTGTGAAGAATATTAGAGTATATGAAAATGTGTTTATATGTATGCAAAATGTATACATTCATTTGTGCATGTCTGATATACAAATATAATCACCTCTGTCCTTAGTTCCAGGTCACAATAACCTGTTTAAAAATTCCAATTCTTCCTCTCTAGTCATTATTAGGCTTTAAGATATAGATGAAATTTGTTTGTATGATCAAGACATTGGTCTTAAAAATGTTTTTGAGAAGAATTGTTTTTAAACTATTTGGAAATATTAATATATACAGTGGGAATTATCAAAAACATGATTAAATCGAATGAAATAATTATTTGATTCACTTATACCATTCATTTAGTACTTGAAAATCATGATTTTTAAAATTAAAATTGGAATTTTTAATGAAGAAATGAGCAAGGAATTCGAGGTTGAACGGAATTGCCTTTTTCACCAGCTGGTGATCAGCGAAGCATTGGGTCTCGAAGTTGATGTCATGGCTCGCTGCAAGGTCGGAGAGTTTGGGAAAAATACTCAATTAAATTCCAGATCACCATGGATGGTAAACAAGGTCAATCTAGGGTTTTAGCCCTGTATTTTTGTCGATCGTATCTCGAGGCAATGGCGTCGTCTAGGTCGAATCGGACCACACCCGGGTATGTGAGATCGAGGTGTTGGAGTTAAACGATGGTCTGAAAGAAAAATCGTGGCCTTTAGTGGCTTGTAGCGGCGAAGTAAACCAAACTTGAGGAGCCAAAGTTCGTTCCAATTTGTGGAAAATGGTGAAATCTCGAATTCGTCGATGTTGTGGATTTCTGGGTGCTCTGGTGGTTGATGGTGGTTTTCGCCGACTTGTGAAGGGTTACGGCATCGATCGAAGTTCGCCAGCGTTCATGTGCATGTGCACAGGCCATGGGGATGTGTCAGTTTCCTGGGATAAAGAAGAAGGTTTTCAACTCGAAGACAACTTCGGGAAGTCTTGTTTTTAGCTCGAGTTTGAGTCCGGGTATGTTCAAGTGTGTATCGGGTTGTATAAAAACTTAAACAAAATTATGTTTTGAAAAGCACATGGGTTAGTTTAGGGTTTGAGTCGAGAAAGACTCGAAGCAAGTGACATTTTAACTCGGGGAACACCCGGAGTAGGTCTCGATTTGACTTACAAAACAGTTTTACTTTAAACCATATTTTAAAATTTTAAAATATTCTAAACCCATGATTTAAAGCAATAAATCATCTTGATTTAAAGTTGGATAGTTAAAGATACGAAAGTTATGTTTTAAAGGTAATTAAATTTGTTTTCATTAATTAATTCCTAATTTATTTTAACAAATAATGTAATTAAAAGGTTAATTAAATTATAATTAGGGATAAATAAATAAATTTAATTAATTAAGGAAACCTTAATTAATAAAAGCAATTAAGATTAATTAATTAATAATTAAGCAATAATTAAGAATAATTAATTCATTTAGTAATTTATAATTAAAAGTTAATTAAATTATAGTTAAGGTTAATTAATTTTTAATTAAGGATTAATTAATGGTAATTAAGAATATTTAATCATTAATTAAGGTTAATTAGTAAAGATGATTATATGATTAATTAGTTATAATCACACGATTAATTCATCTTAATTTTAGGTGATTGATTGTTATTGAATAATGTGTGTTGATTGATACCCCTGATATTTGATTATGATACTTTGTGATGAAAATTGCTTTGTGTTGAGCTGTGATATTTGTGATTTGTTTCTGTGTGAATGTGAAAACCCATTGGCTCGTAAAATGATAATTGAATTTCGATGCGATAGAGAGTCGGATTCCAGTTGATTATCTGAAACCCACATCGAATATTAATGATGAATCTTTGTGGTTGGTATACACGTGTTTTTAAATTGGCGCCCTCTATTTGATTTAGCCGGAAGAGGACATTTGTGTCATATAACCCATTCCGAATAGTGATACGATGAAATGGAAAGCATTTGAAGACGGTTGTGAAGATAGGGTGTCTTCGAGAATGGTAGTATAACCTTTCGAATTACTCTGCACCGAGTTGCTCCGATATAGAGATCTCTTTATGTGATGGGGAGTCCGATCGGGATTGTGGATGCCCGGATTGAAAGGGCTTCTTTGGAAGTGCCTTCGCTTTTGTTCGAACCTGGAACAGACTTGTATGGTTATATGTCTGACACTACACTTTGAGATGTAAAACTGATTTCTTTCGAATACATTTCTGTTGGTGGCGGAGAATTTATTCTCTTAGCTTAATACTCTTCTCTAAGACGTACGAGCTCAGAGGTTATGTAGTTGATGGTTATTAGTGATATACTCCCAGTTTGGTAGTGTGGCTGCTGAGTGCTACCGATCATTTGTTGATCGAAGCATGACTTTTGTGAAAAGCGTAGCTTTGTGGATGAGACTTCGTCGAACCTCACAACCCAGTAATGGTCGAAACAGGAATGTTGCGGTAAGGTTTATAGGGATCGCGCCCCTAGGGTATGTCCATTTTCTTCTGGATAAGTGGTGGTATCATGGTATGGAGCCCAGATATTTAACTATATGGTTGTTGCTATTTGTTGGTGAATCTCGGGATAAAGGTCGGTAACGACCGGGGATGGCATACTTGTAGGTGTTACCTAGTCACAGAGGTAACCCAGCCTTGTGTTGGTAGGGAATCGATTTAGTTCTTGGAGGCGTCCCTCCAGAGTCGTTCCATTTAATAAGGAAGTTCCTTAGCCTGACAATTTGTTGGAAATCCAAAGAAACAATACGGGCCCTGCACGGTTTTAGTTGTATAACCTACCATGCAACATGGCGGTAACCTGCCATAAAACATGGTAGCTATAGTAGACATACAATAATGGTTGTATGCTGGCTAAGGTTGATATTATACTTTCAAAATGTTTTTTTCACACTATGCATTAATAATAATATCAAAAGAATTTTCTCGTATCAAGCATATTTTACTGTCATAAGAAGAAATCTCCTCCAATTGTGTGATTGCATTGTGTGTGTGGCGGAAGGTCTTATGGTAGTTTCATTTTTCAAAAGCATATCAGATTTCTTTTGAAAATTATTTTCATACAAACAACTGTTTTTGTTTACTCATACCAGTCCCATGACTGACCCGGAGTTTATTATTCCCTTCCTAAACTCTGGATGCCCATAATTTCCACACGGGCAGCCTAGAAGCAGGTTATCCGTGTTTTTGGAGATAGCTTGGATTTGGGAGTCTTTTCGGAAGCTATCAGATTTTGGAAGCTTTTTGGCTTTGGAAATCTTTTGAAGTGTTCGGAGTTTTTGGAGGATCTTCTCAAAATCAAAGTATGTTGGGAATTTTTGAAGTCACTTTATTGTTCTCATCCTGTCATTATATCTTATGTATATCACTCTAATGTTGAAGTTCATCTGGTGTAATGAAATATTGTAATGATGTTGTATCTGTGTTGTGATCGATGACATTCATTGTGTTTCCACTGTTTGTATTCATCTAATGTTGTTATAAGCTCCATCCGAACTGGAGTTCGACGTTTGAATCTCCGACATTCGAATACAAGTGAGGTATTTGATTCGATTTTCGAACGCTGGATTTCGGGTCGTGACAGGTGCATTGCATTCATTTATATCTCAGTGTTCAGTAGATGAGTTATGTTTAGAACCTCATACCTTGTTAATTCCATAAGGATAGCTAATCCAATAGGAGGTATGCAACTCTGGGGATGAGATGTGACTATCTAGAGTTTGAGTTGCTATGTTGTGCTTTTGCCTACAGTTTGTATGTCTATGATTTCACGTGTTTATGGGTTATTTTGGGTATGGATTGGTTGAGCAAATAGACGCTAGCATATTTTGAGGATAGGAAAATATTATCGAGAAACCTTGATAGTAGTGACCGAATAGTTCACTCAGTTGAGAATACGAGTCTAGAAATTTACGCTTTATTGGGTGCCATGGAAGTGGAAGATGGATTGAATTGGGTTTTAATTGTAAGAAAATTTGCAGATATTTTTGAGCTGGTTACAAGACTACTGTTGAAATGAGCTATTGAGTTTCGAATAGATCTTGTATCAGGAGCTGAACCCGTAGTAGATCACCTGGCAGATGATACCTACTGAGATGAAGAAGTTAAAGGTGCAACTAGTGAACCTAGAAGGAAAGAGTTTTATTCGACCTAGCAGTTCGCCTTAGGAAGCGGTCACAGTGTTCGTAAAGAAACTAGATGGATCATTTGGATTGTGCATCGATTATCGTAAATTGAATAAAAAGATGATAAAGAATTGATCCTTTGTCGATAATTAATGATTTATTTGATTTGTTGAGTGGAGCCAAAGTATTTTCCCAGTTGGATTTGGTGACCGGGTTCCATCAATTAAGAGTGGCAGAGGACAGTGTTCCTTTGTGGTATTTCAGACGAGGTATGGCCCAAACGAGTGGTTAATAATGTCACTCGGATTAACCAATGTGCCAGCTTTCATCATAGACCTAATGAACTAGATTTTTCAAGAGCGCTTGGATAGGTTTGTATTGATATTCATAGACGACATTTCAATATATTCAAAAGATGAAAAATATCTTGAGATTCATCTTAAAATGGTGCTTTAGATGTTGAGGTTGCATTAACTTAAAGCGAAGTCTTCAAAGTGTCATTTTTGGAAGAAAGAGGTGAATTTTCTTGGTTATTTAGTTTTCGAAAATGGACTGCTGGTCGATCCAGTTATGATCGAAGCTGTTAACAGTTAGACGGGACCCAAGACGTTGTCCGAGATAAGAAGTTTTCTTAGACTGGCTGGCTATTACCGGAGATTCATTAAGGATTTCTCGTGAATTACAGCGCCTTTAATTAGCTAACCAGAAAGGACATGAAGTTCATTCGGTCCGACAAATGCAAGGAAGCGTTACTTAAGTTAAAGCATTCATTGACCAATGCGTCCATGTTAGTTATTCCAGATGGGAATCAAGATCTAGTGGTTTATACGGATTCATATAGAATGGGATTAAGAGCTATATTTATGCAAAGGGGTAAAGTGATTACCCACGCTTCTCGATAGCTCAGACCACATAAAGTTAGATATATGACTCATGATTTGGAGTTGGCAACGGTGATTTTTGCACTAAAAATGTAGAGACACTATCTTTTAGGATAAAGATTTGAACTGTATATGGATCATAAGTCTTTAAGATATCTATTCTCTCCAAATGATTGAATACGAGATAGTTGAGGTGGTTGGAGTTTTTAGCAGCTTATGATTTCGGTATTGAGTATACACCCTGAAAAGGAAATAAAGTTATGGATGCCTTTAGTAGAAAACATCAGAATATGGTGTTAGCTATATTGGCAGAATGGAAGGATTTAGAGCCATTGACTACTTGTAGTGTACAGTTAAGATCAACTACTAATTCTAGTCAGAGTGCCGCCATATATCCTGCTTATAAGTTTGACTAGTATTGATCAAAAGGACTGCTTCTAAGTGGAGAGATGATCCATTGTTAGCTAAGAAGATTAGAGGGTTGAAAGGAAGAACCGTTATCGATGATCTAAAAGATTTCAATCTTGACAAAAAGGGTGGTTAAGGAAGAAGGGATGATTATGTGTTTCAGATGTTGGAAACCTAAGGAGAAAAGTTCTTAGGGAGTGTCATCGATCAAAGTTTATAGTTCATCCCAGAGGAACCAAGATGTATCCGGATATGAAGAGGAGTTTCTTTTAGGAAGGTATGAAAAGGGATGTAAGTGGAGATGTAAGCTTATGAGTACGGCAGTGTGCAAATTTCCAGCAAGTAAAAGCCGAACATTAGAAGCCAAGTGGACTGCTTCAGCCTTTGGACATACCATTTTGCAAATAGGATTCAATATCCATAGATTTCATTGATGGGTTGCCAAGGTCAAGCGGAGGAAATGAAATTATATGGGTCATAATGGACAGACTGACCAAGAGTGCCCATTTCATTTTCGTTAAGTCAGCTAGAATAGCATCTGTTTTGGCTATTATTTATGAAAAACATTGTTAGGCTGCATAGGATTCCTAGTAGTACAGTTAATGGCAGAGATGCCCTTATTTACTAGTGAATTCTAGAAGAGTTCGCAAGAAGCATTAGGTACCAAACTTAAGAAGACTACAGCTTATCACCTGTAACAGCCCTAGTTTTAGATATTTATTTTATTATTAATTATTTAGTTTCAAAGTATATTTTATATAAATTGTGTCTAAAGATATAGTTTAATTATTTAATTTGAAGATATATTTTATAAAATTGCATATGCAAATAAAATCTAATAATAACTGTGAAATTTTAAGCTAAGTTAAACAGTTGAATTTCGCGTTCAAAAGACGCGTCAATTATAGGGTATAAGTGACGTAATAAAACGTGTGTTTTTAAAATGTTATTTTTATAAATTTTTTTTTTTTTTTTTTGATGTTTTGGACTGCGTCTGTTTAGCGTAGTGTAAAAATCATGTTTTCGTACAATTTTGGAGAAAAATATCCGTCAGAGATTTTATAACAAACGTTACGTTGCATTAACTGACAGTCTGATTTTAAATAAATTTGTATACGTTTTTCTAAGCTTTGCATAAATTCTTGCCATTCCATTTATTGTTTTCAAACTAAAATCAAATAAATAAAATGAAGTAAAAACTTAACATGGAAGTAACGTGTGAGACAAAAATCCAAGGAGAAATTTGTACATGCCTAAATTGATACGATACATATCAACTCTTTCGTTCATCCTCTGATGTATACTTACCTTTATTTCTCCCCATATCAACGTATGCCTTAATTAAACCTTTTGTAAATCAAAACTGAATTGAATATGAGTTTGCCTTTCCTTTTCTCAGAAATAAAATCATGCATTGATAACTTCCCTTGTTTATTTCTTCAATCACGTATAAGCATTTATTCAAAGAGAAAACTGAAGCAAATCTCTCGGCCTTCCAGTAAATTCAAAAACTTATAATTTTTGCAAACTGAAAAAAAAAAAGAACATAAAGTTACGTACAAACTTTATATCCAGGCTTATATCACGCAACTTTTCATTTTGTACGTTTCTTTTTAAAAAGTTTTGCATTAAGTCTGGCCAGTTTGTTTATTAAATCAAACATAGGAGAATCAAAGCATGCTGAAATCACGCATGCATATTTACATATTTTCAAACTTTATATGTTGTGTAACTGCCTAAATCTTATATCACGTAAACATATTTATAACTTTTGTAACTGAAAGCTTTAAATCTCTACAGCTTCCTCTTTTTCCCCTGTGTTTTTGCCTATGATCTAGTATGGTATCTGCGAACGTCCAAATACATTTGTAAACATATTTAATACAAATCAAAATTTATGTAAATATAAATGAATCATCACACACGTATTCATATTTATATATATAAAACTGATACTTTAAACCATTTAAGCTGCTTGCCCTTTTCTCCCCATTTGTCCATTTGATTCCGCCTCAAACAAATCCTTTTATCTGCAAATCATCAATCTAAAATCACGCCTACATTAAATAGTATAAGATTTTGAAATCAAAGCTTCTCATAAAAATTGCAGTTATCGCATGCATTAAATCTAGATTTCAATTGGCAGTTTTAAATCACGCATTCATACTTAACCTTGCCTATCTTTTCAACTTCTCAATTCCCATGTATATCTCTCTATTTCATCTTTATTATGCAATAAATAAATAAATAAATAAAATTTTCCGTTCCTAATCACACATATATACAAATCCAAGAGCACGGGGAAATTTTAAGTAACGCTCGTAATTTTGTTGTTTATTTTCCTCCACTAATCACGCAAGCTTTGTTTATATAAAGTAACGTGCATATCAACTCCTTTCTCCCATCTTCAATTTTCCAGTCACGCAAACCATTTCGTCCAAAATCAATGCATGTTTTAAATTCCATCAGCATTTATTTCTCCATAATCAAGCTGCCTCATCTTTTGCCTTTAATCACGCAGACTTGAAGGAATTCACAATGAAAAAAAAAGGCTGATACGTTATTCGCAAGCCTTGCCTATATATATCTTTCATTCCTCTACATCTCTTTTATTCTGCCTTTCTTCCTCTATAGCCATCAGGTATATTTTCTTTTCTTCTTCAGTCTTTTTGTTTTTCCTTTCCTTCCAGTTTCTTTTTTTTTCTTTTCACCCTTGTTTGCTCGGCCATTTCTCCCACCATGTGCCAGTAGGAATATAGATGCTAGCTTGAGTCTGCGTAGGTCTTAGAACTGTGTAATCTCTTGGAAAGGCATGTGTTTTGTGAAGGTTAGAAGATTTTATCTATACATTTTAAGGGATTGTCTGTTTTGAATTTGGAGAGGAGTAATGCCCATAATTATTTTGGTGATTGAAGATCTGTGATTAGTAGTCTAGGCAGGTCATATAAAAAGAAAAGAATTATATATAGAAAAACAGGGCAGTGAATATTTTCAGAGGGGAAGTCCTTGTTTTGTTTATCTATCATAATACTGGTTAGCATGAGTGTAAGTGAGTTGCCTGTTTTAGTTTATAATTTGGAGATTGTGGAAACCATTTGTGAAAAGATGAAGGGGTAGGATGTACATGTTGTATCTCTGTGTATATGTTGGTGTCAGTACTCGTATGCATCAGTGGAATTTGCAGTAGAAAGTAAATATAAATAGTAGGTAGGCAAGAAAAACATGCAGGTAGGTTTCAGTAGATGATTCTTTATGTGTACTTGAGGTATTAATAGGAGTTGGACATGTTGAAAGAAGAATACATAAAAAGGCTTCAGTGTTGGTCAAGTAGAAGTGGCCTCAGTTTCGTTCGAAGCAATTATATGATTCCCGAAGAAATTCCCAGATTGTCTCGAAGCAGAGGCGTTCTTGACTCGAAGTCTGGCATGAAATTACTCGAAGCATATAAGGAGGTGACTCGAAGTAATTTGTAGCAGTCACGAAGCAGTGGTTTGCCTGTACAGATGCCTGGGAAGTTATATTTAAGAAAATTTATATTGTCTAGAAATGTTTTAAAGTTAAGTTTAAAACTTAAAATGAAACTGAAATGCTTCAGATCTGCCTGGGAAGTTTTGAATCTAAGGAAATCTATCTGTAAAGTGATGTTTTAGAACTAAACCTAAAACGTAAGATTAAAACTGAATACAAGAGTTAAATATATGAATGAAGTAAGATATATATGGATGAAGTATGTGGTATTGTATGGGTTGGTTTGAGCGTGCATATACACGTATCAGTTGATCGGCCTGGGAAGTGTACTGGAAAATTTGAAATGTGGAGTTCGAACATCTTGGTATATAAAGCCACTTTGACATGTTTTGATGCCACGGTGCATGCTTAGCCATGCTGTATTGATGAAGAGGATACCCTGTGACAGTTCGAGCCTGGAAAGGAAAAAGAGATGAAACAAATTTTGCAAGTATATAGGTTAAACTGGAATTTTAGTAAATAAGAGAAAAGAAAACTGGGGAGGTAGGCTGCACATATATGTGCAATGTGCATGAGAAAACTAGGCAGTGGAGTGATGCACGTGCGTGCACGTATCCGTGTCACCGTACATGGAGAAAGAAAAATTTATGTGTACGGGTGTTCGTAGTTAACATCTTGCCGTAATTGTTTAGGGAAAATTTTCGTCGTAAATTTTGTGTGTTAGCACGGGGCACATATTTTGGGTATATTTAGGTCACATTATACGGTGGAGTGGTCGAGCAAGTCAAAACAATTTCCGTTCTATTTTAATCCTTTCTTGACCATACATTCTAAAGTCGCGTTTCAAAATATTTGAATTTGTTCTAGATTTGAATCTAGGCGACATCAGAAGAAATTTGATCGTTATTTTCTGTCGGTCTTTACCGGTGAATCGTCGTTTTGAATTCAAATTTTCTGCAACTTTCAGGTGAGTATTTCTCACCAGACATACGTATTTATATTTCATAAATTATTGCAAGTGTATGTGTAAAATTTTATGTCACTATTATCTGTCTGTAGTGTAATATAAAATGATGAACCCCATTTAAATTGACACCTCATCAGTTATTATCTGTTGTATTATATCTGCAGTTATATTATGTTATTGTTTATTTACTGCTTAAATCACACTGCAAGTTCCCTGTTATACGTAGATTGTTATGGGCTGAAATGATAGGCCTAAATGATTATTATTGTTAAATTATGCTGTTAACTGTTAAACTGTTAAACTTGGGATTGCGGGTTTGAAATGATAGGACCCGGGATATTTGTAAACTACGGATTGAAATGATATAAATCCGTACCACTTGACCTAGGCTAGAAAACTATATACAGGCCCGTGGTCCTTATAATATTTTCTGAAATATTTAAAATTATTTTGGAAGTTAAATATTTGATTTATATCTTTAAAGGAATTTATATTGATTTTTAATAAGTTATAAATAAAGAAATAAATAAATATTTGAATAAATTTATGGAATATAACTTATTTGGTAAATCGGGATTTTGAAAGAATAAGATTTCAGTTAATAAATGAATAAATAAATAGGTTATATTTGGAAATATTTATCAAGTTAAACAATCTATTACAGCATTTAAATGCTGTCTTTTGAAATTTGACTAGTTTTACCCATAACTTTAGGTAGCATTTCCTAAGTGCTATGGAATCTAGAATTTGATTGCTCTAAAATTTATGGAATTTGATAAATTTTATTTTACCTTAAGTTTTGGAAAAACTTAAGACATAATATTTATAACTGTATTTTCCTAAATAAATTAAAGATAAATATTCTGGTATTAAGTAAATTTTGGGAAAAATTTAATGGTTAAAATTTGGAGTTTTATTTATGGAAATTATGGGAATATTCAAGACTAAAAATATAAAACATTGATTTGTGAAAGAATAAAACCCAAACTAAGTTTTGAATAGTAAATACTCCAATTGGATATATATAAAAAATTGAAATGGTTTTGGGAACAT
This sequence comes from Allium cepa, assembly GCA_030765085.1. NCBI lineage: Eukaryota > Viridiplantae > Streptophyta > Magnoliopsida > Asparagales > Amaryllidaceae > Allium > Allium cepa. The sequence continues at coordinate 400,156,599 of CM060939.1, read as the reverse complement.
AAAGGGATATTTAAATTATGGTTAAACTTTAAATAAAGAAATATATTTGTGAAGCTATGTAAATTATCTTCTTTACAAAGTAACCATAAAGTTAACCCATTTATATATATACCGTTGAATGTCCAAACCATTGTGTTTGGGAGTTATGGATTTAAGTAAAGTTTCCAAAACATTATCCTTTGAAGATATAATTCAAATATTTGGTCTCCAGATATTATAAACAGTATGGTTTTGGAAAGAATTATATTTGAATATAACGATATCCTATTGTTTTGGGTTTTAAAATGATATCGTATCTATAGTTTTGAAATGGAAATGTTTATTCTGATTTAAAGTATAAACTGTTTTTAAATAACCACGGGTTATAATAACGAAGGGTTGGCAAAGAGACCGGGATCGGATATGGACATACTCTCTGTCGATACCGAAAACCACTTTGACTAACCGTGTACGCGGTGGAGATTCCAGAATGAAGTAGGTTGGTGGTGACGGTTTCTTGAAAGGTATATACGTGGACCCGACTCCCGTGAGTTGGCATAAGGTGGCTAAAACAGGAGCGATTCTCGGATTAATGAGGTAGCTCCTCTGATCGAACGCACTTCTTCGTATACCATTCTATTGCTTATGTGATTGTTTGGGTGCACCCTTTGATTTGGGAGTGTTGTTCGAGGTGGGCGGTTGCTGCGGCTTCGCGTTACCATCGGTCCGGAAGCGTAATTGGTATATCTACCCTGGCATTGCCTAGTTGTGCCGTGTCACCTACCATATCGAGCCTTGTACGAGTTTGGATTTCTCCCGTAGCCCGTGTGGTATCCTCTGGTGGCTTCCCGATCAGGAGGGGCTATGATATTGGATGGACTACTGGGACTATTACGTGTTAAGGGCTATATGGGTAACCCCTTAATGCTAAGAAAAAAGTATGTTTATTTTATAAATAGACACTATTATAATAGCGCAATATATTACATAGTAAATAGTTTGACGGATCCTTAGAGGATGGGCGGTCCCAAGCATCCTTTAAGTTACTTGCTCTATATTACAGTACACTTGATTTAGCTTACATCATATAAGTATGTATGTCCTGACTCGAGTGTTTGTTTTATTTTACGCTCGGGTCAGCCTGAGTTGCAGCTTCAGTTTCTTCTCCGTAGCTAGGACACTCAATAGATCATTCGTGCTATTGGAAGTTGTTTCAGCCTTTATCCTTTCTGGAATTCAAGACTTTGAAGACTCTCTATCTGTGTATGTTAAAATTTGTATTGAGGATTATAGACAATGTAAGTTCTGTTTTGTAAAGATGTATCAGTGGCTTCATGAACCACTAAATTTTTAATTTCCGCTGCGAGATTCTGATATCTGTGTATGTGATTCTGCGATTTATTTACTGTATATTCCGAGTTTTGCCAAATTTATTCTACAATCTATTATTTTGAACTATTCCAGCTCGACATGTTCTATTATTGTCGAATTCGAATGGTACAAAATAGTGGGTCGTTACAGCTGGTATCAGAGCTTTGGCTCTAGGCAAACTCAGAATATATGGTAAATTTGATTTACAGAATCACCTTCATTTGAGATTGAATCTCTTCCTTTTCGAATTTGGAACATTCCCTGTGGTTCCAAAGTTCACTCGTGTCCCTCACTTTTCATCTACTCAAGATTCTGGAGTATCCCATAACTCCACTTCGGATGATCTTTATAGTGAATTGGCGGTCTCGCCATCGTTCTAATAAAGGGGTGAAACTCCTTTACCATTAGCATTAATTCACCGGAGATTTATATTTATCATCGGTTTATATGCTAGTATCTTTGATTATTCTGAACTCTATCTCTTCGGATCAAATATAGATTTACCCAATCATATCGATCCGACTCTTCAAGTCACGGTTGACCAGATCAAGGTTGTCCGCGATTTATATAGACTTACCCAGTTCCTTATTCTGTTATTTAATCATCGGACCTTCTGATTTTAACTAGCTTGGATTCTATTTGATTTGAGTTCATCAAATTTGAATTTCTATCCTTGTTTTGGAAATTTACTCCTATATTTGAAAGGAAATCTAAAATATATATAAGTATAAATTTTCAGAAATTTTAATATTTAATTTAACTAGTGTTAGGAGATAATAGTTTGATTTTATTTATGGTTTTGTAAACCATGTGTTTGTCTAAATAATTGAATATAAACAATGGTTATAAATTAATTTAGAAACAGAAATGAATATAAAACAAGAACTTGAGAATTCAATTTCTGATGGTTTCAAACTTTGGGATTAAAATTTTAAAAGTATATATTATTTAAAGTATTTTCAAAATAGAAGTTTGTTTCCCAAAGAATTTTAAAAATTTAGTGCTCTTCTCTTTGTCGCAGGAAAATAATTTCGGTGATGACTACAACATCATCGACATTCATTTTCGAGTTTCGAAGTGAAAGACCATTCTGTAGTCTGGCTACAGTATTACCTTGAGATTTTATTTGATTTGAAATTTCTAAAGTATGACTTAATATATATATATATATAGATATATAATTTAAATTTGATTGACATATTATGAATATATACTTATTTATCTGTAAATGGTTTGAGGGGAATCAGAAATTTAATTCTTAAAATTTTATCTTAAGAAATTTCAATAAATGGAAAATAAAATTCTGAATAAGAAACTCCAACTGGAAATAATTAAATTTGGAAGTTTTAGTTGTATAATACTCAATTTCATTTCAATATAACTTACCTTGATTTTCAAAAGTTAAAAATGAATTTGGAAAATATACAATATAAAAAGGATTTTATAACTAAAATTCGAGTGTATAACATTTATTATAACCACTCAAATTTTATTTATAAAATAGGTATTCCAAATAAAGTGTTAGGTTATTTGTTAAATTAAGAATTAAGAAAAATGTTGAACTAATTAGAAATATTATTATATCTGCTGTAGCATATTTTAAGTGCTGCTGTTCTAAAAATAAAATATTATGGAAATTTATAACTGAATAAATGAAGATTATTTTAAAAAGGTGTTATGATTTTAGTAGTATTTCCAAATAATAATCTATAAATTTTAATGACTTTCAAAGTATTATGATTTCAAATTTATTATCTTATCTTGTTTTCCAGACTATCTTAAATGTCCTTGGTTTCCCTATCTTCTACGGATTGGGATGCTATCGCTTATACCAGTCTATTTAGAAATCTCTCTATAGTCTTTAGAAATCTTTGTTACTCCTCAGGATCGGGACATTGTCCCATAGACTGACAGTCGAACTGGAAGGGTAAAACCGACTCTAGAAGATCTTCTTCGTGCTTTAAAATCCGGAACCATCCGTTTAAAATACTTGTTATCTAGCTTATCTTCTTTGTTTCTCTTCTTTCGTTCCTTTTCGAGGACGAAAAGTTCTTAAGTGGGGGAGAGTGTAACAGCCCTAGTTTTAGATATTTATTTTATTATTAATTATTTAGTTTCAAAGTATATTTTATATAAATTGTGTCTAAAGATATAGTTTAATTATTTAATTTGAAGATATATTTTATAAAATTGCATATGCAAATAAAATCTAATAATAACTGTGAAATTTTAAGCTAAGTTAAACAGTTGAATTTCGCGTTCAAAAGACGCGTCAATTATAGGGTATAAGTGACGTAATAAAACGTGTGTTTTTAAAATGTTATTTTTATAAATTTTTTTTTTTTTTTTTTTTTGATGTTTTGGACTGCGTCTGTTTAGCGTAGTGTAAAAATCATGTTTTCGTACAATTTTGGAGAAAAATATCTGTCAGAGATTTTATAACAAACGTTACGTTGCATTAACTGACAGTCTGATTTTAAATAAATTTGTATACGTTTTTCTAAGCTTTGCATAAATTCTTGCCATTCCATTTATTGTTTTCAAACTAAAATCAAATAAATAAAATGAAGTAAAAACTTAACATGGAAGTAACGTGTGAGACAAAAATCCAAGGAGAAATTTGTACATGCCTAAATTGATACGATACATATCAACTCTTTCGTTCATCCTCTGATGTATACTTACCTTTATTTCTCCCCATATCAACGTATGCCTTAATTAAACCTTTTGTAAATCAAAACTGAATTGAATATGAGTTTGCCTTTCCTTTTCTCAGAAATAAAATCATGCATTGATAACTTCCCTTGTTTATTTCTTCAATCACGTATAAGCATTTATTCAAAGAGAAAACTGAAGCAAATCTCTCGGCCTTCCAGTAAATTCAAAAACTTATAATTTTTGCAAACTGAAAAAAAAAAAGAACATAAAGTTACGTACAAACTTTATATCCAGGCTTATATCACGCAACTTTTCATTTTGTACGTTTCTTTTTAAAAAGTTTTGCATTAAGTCTGGCCAGTTTGTTTATTAAATCAAACATAGGAGAATCAAAGCATGCTGAAATCACGCATGCATATTTACATATTTTCAAACTTTATATGTTGTGTAACTGCCTAAATCTTATATCACGTAAACATATTTATAACTTTTGTAACTGAAAGCTTTAAATCTCTACAGCTTCCTCTTTTTCCCCTGTGTTTTTGCCTATGATCTAGTATGGTATCTGCGAACGTCCAAATACATTTGTAAACATATTTAATACAAATCAAAATTTATGTAAATATAAATGAATCATCACACACGTATTCATATTTATATATATAAAACTGATACTTTAAACCATTTAAGCTGCTTGCCCTTTTCTCCCCATTTGTCCATTTGATTCCGCCTCAAACAAATCCTTTTATCTGCAAATCATCAATCTAAAATCACGCCTACATTAAATAGTATAAGATTTTGAAATCAAAGCTTCTCATAAAAATTGCAGTTATCGCATGCATTAAATCTAGATTTCAATTGGCAGTTTTAAATCACGCATTCATACTTAACCTTGCCTATCTTTTCAACTTCTCAATTCCCATGTATATCTCTCTATTTCATCTTTATTATGCAATAAATAAATAAATAAATAAAATTTTCCGTTCCTAATCACACATATATACAAATCCAAGAGCACGGGGAAATTTTAAGTAACGCTCGTAATTTTGTTGTTTATTTTCCTCCACTAATCACGCAAGCTTTGTTTATATAAAGTAACGTGCATATCAACTCCTTTCTCCCATCTTCAATTTTCCAGTCACGCAAACCATTTCGTCCAAAATCAATGCATGTTTTAAATTCCATCAGCATTTATTTCTCCATAATCAAGCTGCCTCATCTTTTGCCTTTAATCACGCAGACTTGAAGGAATTCACAATGAAAAAAAAAGGCTGATACGTTATTCGCAAGCCTTGCCTATATATATCTTTCATTCCTCTACATCTCTTTTATTCTGCCTTTCTTCCTCTATAGCCATCAGGTATATTTTCTTTTCTTCTTCAGTCTTTTTGTTTTTCCTTTCCTTCCAGTTTCTTTTTTTTTCTTTTCACCCTTGTTTGCTCGGCCATTTCTCCCACCATGTGCCAGTAGGAATATAGATGCTAGCTTGAGTCTGCGTAGGTCTTAGAACTGTGTAATCTCTTGGAAAGGCATGTGTTTTGTGAAGGTTAGAAGATTTTATCTATACATTTTAAGGGATTGTCTGTTTTGAATTTGGAGAGGAGTAATGCCCATAATTATTTTGGTGATTGAAGATCTGTGATTAGTAGTCTAGGCAGGTCATATAAAAAGAAAAGAATTATATATAGAAAAACAGGGCAGTGAATATTTTCAGAGGGGAAGTCCTTGTTTTGTTTATCTATCATAATACTGGTTAGCATGAGTGTAAGTGAGTTGCCTGTTTTAGTTTATAATTTGGAGATTGTGGAAACCATTTGTGAAAAGATGAAGGGGTAGGATGTACATGTTGTATCTCTGTGTATATGTTGGTGTCAGTACTCGTATGCATCAGTGGAATTTGCAGTAGAAAGTAAATATAAATAGTAGGTAGGCAAGAAAAACATGCAGGTAGGTTTCAGTAGATGATTCTTTATGTGTACTTGAGGTATCAATAGGAGTTGGACATGTTGAAAGAAGAATACATAAAAAGGCTTCAGTGTTGGTCAAGTAGAAGTGGCCTCAGTTTCGTTCGAAGCAATTATATGATTCCCGAAGAAATTCCCAGATTGTCTCGAAGCAGAGGCGTTCTTGACTCGAAGTCTGGCATGAAATTACTCGAAGCATATAAGGAGGTGACTCGAAGTAATTTGTAGCAGTCACGAAGCAGTGGTTTGCCTGTACAGATGCCTGGGAAGTTATATTTAAGAAAATTTATATTGTCTAGAAATGTTTTAAAGTTAAGTTTAAAACTTAAAATGAAACTGAAATGCTTCAGATCTGCCTGGGAAGTTTTGAATCTAAGGAAATCTATCTGTAAAGTGATGTTTTAGAACTAAACCTAAAACGTAAGATTAAAACTGAATACAAGAGTTAAATATATGAATGAAGTAAGATATATATGGATGAAGTATGTGGTATTGTATGGGTTGGTTTGAGCGTGCATATACACGTATCAGTTGATCGGCCTGGGAAGTGTACTGGAAAATTTGAAATGTGGAGTTCGAACATCTTGGTATATAAAGCCACTTTGACATGTTTTGATGCCACGGTGCATGCTTAGCCATGCTGTATTGATGAAGAGGATACCCTGTGACAGTTCGAGCCTGGAAAGGAAAAAGAGATGAAACAAATTTTGCAAGTATATAGGTTAAACTGGAATTTTAGTAAATAAGAGAAAAGAAAACTGGGGAGGTAGGCTGCACATATATGTGCAATGTGCATGAGAAAACTAGGCAGTGGAGTGATGCACGTGCGTGCACGTATCCGTGTCACCGTACATGGAGAAAGAAAAATTTATGTGTACGGGTGTTCGTAGTTAACATCTTGCCGTAATTGTTTAGGGAAAATTTTCGTCGTAAATTTTGTGTGTTAGCACGGGGCACATATTTTGGGTATATTTAGGTCACATTATACGGTGGAGTGGTCGAGCAAGTCAAAACAATTTCCGTTCTATTTTAATCCTTTCTTGACCATACATTCTAAAGTCGCGTTTCAAAATATTTGAATTTGTTCTAGATTTGAATCTAGGCGACATCAGAAGAAATTTGATCGTTATTTTCTGTCGGTCTTTACCGGTGAATCGTCGTTTTGAATTCAAATTTTCTGCAACTTTCAGGTGAGTATTTCTCACCAGACATACGTATTTATATTTCATAAATTATTGCAAGTGTATGTGTAAAATTTTATGTCACTATTATCTGTCTGTAGTGTAATATAAAATGATGAACCCCATTTAAATTGACACCTCATCAGTTATTATCTGTTGTATTATATCTGCAGTTATATTATGTTATTGTTTATTTACTGCTTAAATCACACTGCAAGTTCCCTGTTATACGTAGATTGTTATGGGCTGAAATGATAGGCCTAAATGATTATTATTGTTAAATTATGCTGTTAACTGTTAAACTGTTAAACTTGGGATTGCGGGTTTGAAATGATAGGACCCGGGATATTTGTAAACTACGGATTGAAATGATATAAATCCGTACCACTTGACCTAGGCTAGAAAACTATATACATGCCCGTGGTCCTTATAATATTTTCTGAAATATTTAAAATTATTTTGGAAGTTAAATATTTGATTTATATCTTTAAAGGAATTTATATTGATTTTTAATAAGTTATAAATAAAGAAATAAATAAATATTTGAATAAATTTATGGAATATAACTTATTTGGTAAATCGGGATTTTGAAAGAATAAGATTTCAGTTAATAAATGAATAAATAAATAGGTTATATTTGGAAATATTTATCAAGTTAAACAATCTATTACAGCATTTAAATGCTGTCTTTTGAAATTTGACTAGTTTTACCCATAACTTTAGGTAGCATTTCCTAAGTGCTATGGAATCTAGAATTTGATTGCTCTAAAATTTATGGAATTTGATAAATTTTATTTTACCTTAAGTTTTGGAAAAACTTAAGACATAATATTTATAACTGTATTTTCCTAAATAAATTAAAGATAAATATTCTGGTATTAAGTAAATTTTGGGAAAAATTTAATGGTTAAAATTTGGAGTTTTATTTATGGAAATTATGGGAATATTCAAGACTAAAAATATAAAACATTGATTTGTGAAAGAATAAAACCCAAACTAAGTTTTGAATAGTAAATACTCCAATTGGATATATATAAAAAATTGAAATGGTTTTGGGAACATAAAGGGATATTTAAATTATGGTTAAACTTTAAATAAAGAAATATATTTGTGAAGCTATGTAAATTATCTTCTTTACAAAGTAACCATAAAGTTAACCCATTTATATATATACCGTTGAATGTCCAAACCATTGTGTTTGGGAGTTATGGATTTAAGTAAAGTTTCCAAAACATTATCCTTTGAAGATATAATTCAAATATTTGGTCTCCAGATATTATAAACAGTATGGTTTTGGAAAGAATTATATTTGAATATAACGATATCCTATTGTTTTGGGTTTTAAAATGATATCGTATCTATAGTTTTGAAATGGAAATGTTTATTCTGATTTAAAGTATAAACTGTTTTTAAATAACCACGGGTTATAATAACGAAGGGTTGGCAAAGAGACCGGGATCGGATATGGACATACTCTCTGTCGATACCGAAAACCACTTTGACTAACCGTGTACGCGGTGGAGATTCCAGAATGAAGTAGGTTGGTGGTGACGGTTTCTTGAAAGGTATATACGTGGACCCGACTCCCGTGAGTTGGCATAAGGTGGCTAAAACAGGAGCGATTCTCGGATTAATGAGGTAGCTCCTCTGATCGAACGCACTTCTTCGTATACCATTCTATTGCTTATGTGATTGTTTGGGTGCACCCTTTGATTTGGGAGTGTTGTTCGAGGTGGGCGGTTGCTGCGGCTTCGCGTTACCATCGGTCCGGAAGCGTAATTGGTATATCTACCCTGGCATTGCCTAGTTGTGCCGTGTCACCTACCATATCGAGCCTTGTACGAGTTTGGATTTCTCCCGTAGCCCGTGTGGTATCCTCTGGTGGCTTCCCGATCAGGAGGGGCTATGATATTGGATGGACTACTGGGACTATTACGTGTTAAGGGCTATATGGGTAACCCCTTAATGCTAAGAAAAAAGTATGTTTATTTTATAAATAGACACTATTATAATAGCGCAATATATTACATAGTAAATAGTTTGACGGATCCTTAGAGGATGGGCGGTCCCAAGCATCCTTTAAGTTACTTGCTCTATATTACAGTACACTTGATTTAGCTTACATCATATAAGTATGTATGTCCTGACTCGAGTGTTTGTTTTATTTTACGCTCGGGTCAGCCTGAGTTGCAGCTTCAGTTTCTTCTCCGTAGCTAGGACACTCAATAGATCATTCGTGCTATTGGAAGTTGTTTCAGCCTTTATCCTTTCTGGAATTCAAGACTTTGAAGACTCTCTATCTGTGTATGTTAAAATTTGTATTGAGGATTATAGACAATGTAAGTTCTGTTTTGTAAAGATGTATCAGTGGCTTCATGAACCACTAAATTTTTAATTTCCGCTGCGAGATTCTGATATCTGTGTATGTGATTCTGCGATTTATTTACTGTATATTCCGAGTTTTGCCAAATTTATTCTACAATCTATTATTTTGAACTATTCCAGCTCGACATGTTCTATTATTGTCGAATTCGAATGGTACAAAATAGTGGGTCGTTACATCACCCATGGATAGAGAGAGTCAATAAGGCACTAAAGGACTTACTAAGAGCATGCATACTAGATTTTGACGGGTCGTGGGAAGACCATTTTCACTTGGTTGAGTTTTACTATGATAACAGTTATCAAACTAGTATAGAAATGCCACCTTTTGAAGCTTTGTATGGAAGGCCGTAAAAATCACCAGCGTATTGGTTAGAGGTCGAAGACATATTAGTTTTAGGTCTGGATCTGGTAAGAGAAGCAACGGAGAAGATTGATAATTCGGTGTAGGATGAAGGAGGCTTGGTCTTGACAGAAGAGTTATGCAGATAAGAGGCACAAAAATTTAGAGTTCTCAATTGGAGATAAGGTTTTATCAAAGTATCACCGATGAAAGGTGTGGTGCGATGTAGAAAGATAGAAAAGTTAGCATCGAGGTATGTTAGACCGTTCCCTATTATAGAGAGGATCGAAAAGCTCACATACTGAGTAGAGTAGCCAAATAGTTTGGTAGGAGTCCATAATCCGTTTCATGTTTCTCATCTCAGAAAGTATGTGCATGATCCAAAGACTACTATTGCTCCAATTGCACTAGAATATTTAGTAATAGAACCGGATCTTACCTTTACGAGATGACCAGTTCGGGCTGTAGCAAGAATGAGAAGAAGTTTAGGAACAAGATAATCATATTGGTGAAAGTCCAGTGGAGAGAATACGAGAAAGACTGTACTTAGGAAATAGAGACTAGGATCAGAGGTACTTATCTTGAGCTGTTGTGATGGTATGTTCTATACTTTTATATAGACTAAGTAGTTGGTAGGATATACTAGCATTGTTTGTGACAAATGTCTACATGTTTGATATGCTTGTTTTATAGTCTTTATTGAATTTCGAGGATGAAATTCTGTAAGGAGTGGAGCATGTAATACTCTTATTTTAATTAAACATTATCCGGGACATTTAATTGGAAAAATTAAATAGAATAATGTAAAAAGTTAATAAGAATGAGATTTGAAACTTAATAAGGCTGTGCTATATTAATTAATTAAGTAAGACTGTTTTAAAAGCTAAACGTATAAAAGAATATGCAAAAAAGGCTAATTTAGGGAATATACATATCCCTTGCCTTATACCCTCTCGCTCTCATTTCATTTTCATTTTACACATTCACAAAACAATCTAAAGAAAAGGAAGTCAAGGTCGACCATAACCTAAGGAAGTAAAAGCATGAAATCAAGAGGATACAAGAGCAAAAAGTTTAGGGAAGCTATCTCAACTCCAGCATCTAAATCCAAGGTGAATAATAATGAAACCATCTCACTTTTGCTTATTTGATTTTGAGTCCAACGGGTCTTTGATTCGTTTATGTTAATATGATATGCCATATTGATCTTATCATTGTTTGGATAGAATAATGATTTATTGGAATTATATGGAATTGTTTAAATAAGTTTTAAGGGTAAAACCTAAGATTTTAATCTCCAAATGTTTTTATTTTCTAATTTGTTGCATAGAACATTATTTAGAGATGATTTTTAATTTCATAATTTTTCAAGTTATATAGATTATTTTATGAATTTCTAAAGGAGGAAATAAATTAATTTCGGGTTTTAATTATTTAAAATGATAAAATAAGGTTTTTGGCTTTGAAATTTTTACGTGATAAAGAGAAGGATATTCTCAAATTTCTGTGAATATTTCGGATTTTCCCCCAAGTAATTATGATTTATTATGAAATTATTATGCTAGATAATCATTTAAACGGATAATTAATTAATGGTTTTGATTAACTAGTTGTTATATGTTTTGGAACTTGTAAATGATATGCGGAAGTGTTTTCTGAAGAAAAATTGAAAAAAAAATTTGTTTATCCAATAGAAATTGGACAGAAGATTAAGATTTGGTAAAAAAAAAGTAGTTGTTTTTATTAGAAATAAATCAGTTCTCTTTATAATTACGTTAATGTCATGCCACTTGTATCCTCATCGAGCCTAAAGGAATAACGCCTCCTTGAATGTCGATGTCGACGAGGTGGGTAGCATAGGATAACTACTTAAGTAGTTATGGAGTGATTTCAACACTTTGAACTAGACAATGATGAGAACCAATGAATGGCAGCATTGTCTTGTTATAATTCAACTAAGAGTTTACAAGCTTTAGTGTCGACATTAATGGGGATGCATGCCTTCATCACTGTTTTAAATGATGTCACATCTCATTTATTTGTTTTTTCTAAATCAAGGCAATGACACCGTCTATTATATCTTCGACTCTATGTAAAAAGTGGCATAGTAGTCGAAGTAACTAAATGTAAAGGTTTTATAACATCTTCGAGGGTCTTAGGGGTCGATGTGCATTGAGATCGGTGATCTTATGTTTTAGTGTCGATGCGCTTGGCCACGACGTCGCACCTTATCTTTCTAATGCCGAAGAGGCTCGTATATATGTTGTTCAAAACTATTTTTAAAGGGACGAAGATGCTTATGTTTTAAAGGGTCGACGAACCTATATTTTCGACAGTGAGCCATATAACTTTTAAAGGTTTTAGGTTTTGTCTTCGACCCAGATGTAGGTCGACGTTGTTTGATGCCATGTGTAATATGGTTTATTTTATTAAAGGCGGAGAGCCTTAAACTTCTATGTCGACACCACCAATGCCGTCAATGTCGATCCATTTTAAAACTATTTAGAGGGACATGTATTTCCTTGTTTAGAATACGACCTAAAGGGGATTAATCATATCATTATGAAAATGGTTTCAAGGATTTTAACTATAAAATAGCCCAAGTTTTGAGTTGAAATTTCCAAAGGGGATATTCTTAAGATTAAGTAATTATGAGACATAAAGGATTATTAATTGAACATATTGAATGATGAATGCTATATGTTCTCGTGTTTATATAATCATTTATTATGCTTAATTGTTGTTGTCGCACTCACATCATTATTGAACCATAACTGCATTTTGAGGGGGAGCATTAAGGGAATAGTAACCAGCTAGGTTGTCCAATAACGGGTATGGTCAGACTAACTTCGGAGTGAGTAGAGTTGCATCTAGGAAATCAGGTAGATCAGGAGTATATTAGGATGCCTTGGACTGATCAAAAAATATCTTAAAACCAGATAATAAGTAGAATGTGGGATTGATGTAGGGTCGTACTCTTTTCTTCAACCGTTAGCCCCCGGTTGGTAAAGGTCCACATTTCAATGCGTAGGGCTTGGTGAGATGAAAGCATGATTATGCACAGGAAGGAATTCGTGGCTCTATATGCTCATATATGATAAAGGAAAACTCTAACTGAATTTGTAATCCTTGATAATTGAAGCCTCTTAACCATATCTGGAGCATAGTTATAGACTCCTAACTGTATCTAGAGTATTGAATATTTCTTCTAACCGTATTTGGAGACTTTTGTACATCTGGTTGAACTGAAGTAAGACAGACCATCCAGATACCTCCTAACTGTCACTGGAGATAGTTAATAGTTGGCTTATGAAACTATTAGATTCATAGTGACCATAGGAAAACTATATATTAAGACAGATAAATTAAGTACCTAGGATGGGTCATTGCATGATTATACATCATTATGTTATTATTATTTTTTAACCATTGTGGATGTAGGGGAACAATATATGGTTAGTATGTTTTGGTAAAGGTACTAGCAAGGTGAAAACCCATTCCGCTCAGCGGCTAGTCTCACTGATTATCTGTTGGTTCAAGATGGTAGGTTATTATTCACACCGGATATTTTCTCCAACTCAAAGTTTGTGTTTTCCCCTTAAATTCTCGGGTGCTCAAAATTAATTCAAGTAGGTTGTGAGTAAGAGTTTTTCAGTTTCTAGTTAGACGAATAAGCTTCCAAAGACATGTATGAGGTAGTTTTGCTATTATGAGCTCTATCTATTTCTACTGTGTAGTTTGATTTTGGTGATGACCTGGAATTTTGGGAAATATCAATTTAATAATCTGTATTAAAAATTAAATTGATTTAATAATTGTCTTTTATAATTTTAATTTAAATTGGCAAATTTATTCTTTTAAAAGCAAATAAATATATAATTGGTAAACTTTATCTTTTAAAAGCTAATAAAATGTTTCTATTTTGTGTATACATACATACATATATATATTTGTATATATTGTAAACAGAAAAGCTTTGGTTTGTATTTAATAAACAAATAAAACCATGATTTCAAATTCTAATATATTTTGGTAATTTGGAAATTATGATTAAATTTACTATAAAACTTTTCAAAGCTTATTTAAATAAATAACCATATAGTTTCAAATAATTTAAGATAAATGTTTAATTGTTTAAAATATGTTTAAGCTTAAGTTAAAATATAAATAAAATTAACATAAAGGTTTGTTTTACTTTCTTTTAAATATTACTTGATAAATATGATTTGGAAATATATAAAAGGTTTAAAATACAATTCACAAACATATAAAGCATATGATATATTAATTCATTTAGTAAAATAAAAAATTTATAAATAATGAGATAATCTCTTGTATAAATTATTTTGAAATTTTCAAATTGTTAATTTTAAATAATATTAATAATGCATTGTTTTTATGTATAAATATAAATAGATTTTAAAGAAAATAAAATGGTTATTTTAAAATTAAATGTGTTGTTATATATGTATATATAAATTGATTATAAATTGGATTTTTAAATTTAATTTCAATTTGAATTTGAATTTAATTTTGAAATTTAAAAGATAGATATTTTAAAATATTTTGGATTTAAATTATAGGTATAAGATTTTATTTATATATTATTGGTTTTATTTTCTTTAAAGTAATATATATATATATAAATTTAGATAAGAATTTGTAAATTAAGTAAAAAGCTTATTATTAATATTTAAAATAAATAAAATAATACTTATGATAAGTGTTAGCTTTTCTAATCATGATAATAACATGTGTTATAAGATTAAAATATGAGAATGACAAATGTTAATAAATTGTACAAGTGTCCCTTATTTATTTTATTTCCTTTGCTTTTTAATAAATCAAAATTGAATCTATATACACACCTCTCTTCTCTTCTCATTCTTTTTCTATTTCCAAAAGCAAGAAACAAATTTCTCAAAAACAATCTGGTAATCAACACTTCACAAACCAGAACTTATCAAAATCAAAACCTGAATCAAAATTTGCAAATCAAACAATAAAAACCTGCAATTCATATTCTAACCAAAATAACTCAAAGCCAGTACATTTTCTTCAATCTGGAATCAAAAAGCCTGCATCATTCTTTAACCTGAGATGTAAATGGAGCAAGCTCAAAATCAAGCAATTTTTTTTTCAGATTTAAAGCAAACTCAACTTTATTCAATTAAGCGAGTTTTCAGTTCAAAAAGCTTCTGTTTCAACAATCAAAATTGCAGACTTAAAAGCAAAGGCTTGTCCCTCTGTTATTTCAAAACTGGTGAATAAGCTTTAAAAAAACACTTTTAAAAGTGTTGCATGTGATAAATCTATCCTGGAAATTGTTGTATGGTGGTTTGCATGATTATTCCAGATATATACATATATATATGCTTTGATCTATTCTGTTAAATGTGAATGTATCATTATGTTTGTATATGCTATAACGACCCGGAATTTTCGATCCCGAAACTTCCAGATAGTTAGGAATAAAGAAAGTGATAAAAGAAGAAAACAGAAAAACAAGACACAGAATCTCACATTCGCAGCGGATCAAAATATAATATCAAATAATAACAGTTATACAAAGGAAAACTGTACTTATCAAATTACACTTTAATGCATCAGAGTTACACATAAACACAAACACAGGTCAGATACAATCATGTCTCGGATACTATAATATCACAGCGGAAACTCTCCATACGTTCCTGTCATCCAGCTCGCCTCCTGAGCTCTAGAACGTTCTTACTTGAAAATCTGTAATACTCGGTTTGACCCGAGCAATACATCAAAGTAACACCCGGGTTAGGCTGGAAACTAGCGTGAGTAAACCCATCAAACATGAAATTCAAATGCATGGAACTATTTAAAACCCGGGGTAACTCTTAACTTCACTACAAGTTCACAACTTGCTATAGTCAACACTTATATTCACAATCAATTTCTAACTTAGTTTTTAAATGGTCCAGTCATTTAAATTATTCCATTTCAGCCTATTAATTTCACATATCAATCTATAAAGAATCGAAGTGGTTTCGGGTATTTGCTAATACCCGACCCTTGTCTCTTCAATCACAAGTTTACAAGTAAAATACAATTCAACTTTAAATACATAGATTCATCTCGATAGATAATCATATTATCACTTATTCAATTCAATCATATCACAAAACATTTCAATCAGGAATATCAAATAATCCATGGCATTCAATATCATTCAATAACTCATAAGCCAGATTAATTAGTCACACCATTTCAAATTAACTAAATTAATTACTTTAATCATTTTAATCCTTCTAACTTAACATTAACTAATTATAAACCATTAATTTATCATCCGTTGATTTATTCTCTTTACTTACATTAAGAAATTAGAATTTAATTAATTACACAATTAATTGACCTTCACCCGTTCACATTAATTATATTTATCCTTATTTAATTACTCAAATCTATTATGCTATATCACTTACCTTGATTAATTATCCTTTAATTAATCACATTCCTTAATTAACCAACCATTAATTAATTTCTTTAATTAATCCATCCTTTAATTAATTACACAAAGTAATTAATTATTAATTACTTCACTGAAAGAATTTACCTTTAATTACTACATAGATTATTAGCCTTAACTACCTACATTTAATAACCCTTAAATATTTATATTAAATAATCATCATATTTTTTTTTAAATTCAGTAATTAATCATATTTATACATAATTACTCAAGTTAAACAAATTAAATTTTCAAAACCTTTGTCTCTATAATTTATATTGTAAATTGTTTTCAAATCTTGAATAAAACATCCATTTGTTTAACAATTCCTTTTATGCCTTATAAACTTGGTTAATAATCTATATTGGAAACTTACTTTTCTATTAATATGTTTAGCTTCTGAAACATATGGTATTAGATAGTGAATAGGTGGCAAATAATTTTCAACTTATTAAATCAAATTCCTATCTATATTCAACCTCAAATAAGCCTTTAAATGTTAAGAAAATTGGTTTAAACCAAATCTTTGACCATCATGCTTGTTACAAGCATGGGAAGACTAAATTCTTAGGATTTCTTTTACCTTACACCATGCTTTTAAACTAAATTTATTTAAAATCTTATTCATATAATCAACGGGCTGAAGCCTAAAACTTCTACCCAATACCGTACGCTTCCTCCTTTGTTCTAGTACCCAAAATTCCAATCTTCGCATAATTTCAATGAAGCCACAGCACAGCTCGCCGTCGATCAACTCTGATGAGATTCCCATCGTAAATCCGACTCGATCACAGACGATCCACGACCCTGATCGAAACTACTACCTCTTCCTTCCCTCAGTTCCTCCGCCATGGGTCCTTCGTGCACGTCGTGCACGTGCACAGCCATATCGACACCTGCACCCTCACCGTGATGCTTTGGAAAACTCCACTCATTTCCCATACCTTCAACACTACCTCATCGGAGTCCATCATACCACGAAACCCAAATATGCCCTTGAACACGATCATCGAACTAACCCATCCCCATACTCCACTGAACTGCTACCACTCCACTGATATGCTCCACTCATCACCACTTCCAACAGTGCCTCCCTGTGTCACGCTACCCTCCTACCCAGTGCGACGTCGTCCGACACTCTCTACCTTTCCCAAATCAGAGACGTCTCGACCCCTGCCGATTCCTTTCCTAAAACCCTAAAATCGAACGCCCACCTAACCCAAGCCTTTATTCAAAAATCGGCCATAGTGGAACCTTCCCCCTCAATCATGCACGTCTTCCAGTGCCATTGATCCACCATCTCGACCACCCATGGTCGGGAAATTCATTTTTCTCTGTAAAATATCAAAACTCAAAATTCTCTCTTCGTAGCTTATTAAAAATTTCCAAACATCCACTAAAATTCAAGTTCCCCTCAAAGATTACGATCATATAGGTGAACTAATATTTCATATATGCTAAAAATTGACCATATATATATTCCTACTGTAAACTCCATATTCTCTCAAATCATTGAATAAACAGGTCTACAGTATTTTTAATTTAAACTATATACAAAAATAAACACTTTCTTAGTTCATAGCATCAATAAATTTGAATTATATTTTGAGATATAGATTTTTGAAATTTGGGATAGTTCAAATGTTACTGTCAACCGTTGAAGTTCCTCGCAGACAGGCATATAACACTTCCATTATATATATACACCAAATAACGAATTATTCATTCATGAAAAGCAATTCCACAACATCACTACTAATATTCATTACATTCATGAAAGTAGAAAGCAAATTCATCTGTAAGAGGAGTAGTTTACTCATAGTTTTAGAAAACAGAGAAGCCTGGTGATAGTTTTGAAACAGAATTCTAATCTTGCTACTAAACTTGAAACTGAGCGTGAATCTGATGTTGAATCCACTTGGATTTGAGTTGAATCAAAAACTTGATCTTGTTTTATCTTGATTCAGGGTTTTTTTTCAAATCTTACCGTTGAATTTTCTTTGATTTGTTTTAGCTGGTTTCTGATATAGGCTAAGGTTGTTGATTTCTTGTTTTGTTTTCTTTTTTTTAATATTCTAAATCAAAAGAAAATTTTATTTTTGCTGCTTGATAATTTTTCTTACATTTGTCAATATATGAAATCATTTTGTTACACATGTTAATATGCAAGAATGAAAGATTTACAAATGTTTAAACTTACATTTAAATGTGTTTTGTGTTTTGTATGTATTTATATTAATAAATATTAATAATTCTTTTTTTTTTGAGTTTTTAAATCATATAGTTTAACACTTGTTAACTTATGTTTTTATATAGTTTTTAAATTATATTTCCTATTTATTATTATATACAATTTTAAAGAAAATGTTTTAAACCAATTATACATTAAATAAATTACTTATATATATATATACATTATTTTAAAATCCAAATTATTTTTCCAAGGCATTTACTTAAATCTTAAATTCAATTTCCAAATTCAAACTCAAATTCAAATTCAAATTTGAATTACAATCCATTTATATATGTATAAATCAATTACTAATTTAAATTTAAAATTACTCAAAATACATATATATAAAAACACAAATTTAATTTAAATTTTTTAAGTAATTATTAGGAGATTATCAAACAAATATTCATCCAGGTATAACTATTTATTATTAGATTTTATTTGTTAAATCTATAAATCAGCATTTCTATAAATTAACCCTATTAATTATCAATCAACAGATACTCCAAAATTCGGGTTATTACATATGCAGACGGCCTCTGTTATTTCCACCTAGTTTGAATTACTTTCAAAAATCTAAATCTCTTTATACAATTCGATATATGCTCTGATCTCAGAATAAAAAATGATCATCACAATGTAATTTTAATTTTAAAAATAGTTTCGAGATTTAATATTTAGTAAATTTTTACAGAGATATAAAATATAGTGATGATCAAAAATAGGTGAAAAATCGATGTTATTATTTTCAAGTTTTGTTTTAGAATCTGATCCAAATTTGTAAATGATGAATTTAGGAAGAACAATCACGATTCTTAATTTAGTATGCATCGAGAAATGTCGAGTGGATCCGAATTTGGATAATGGTCGATTGTTGACGAATGGAAGGGGTTTAGATGTCAGGCTTTGGTATGGAAGAAGAATGTGGACGGTGGTCTCTGGAAAAATGATCACCGGTGTGAAAGTTGGCCATGGTGGTCAGGGAGCATCGAACTAGGGTTCGATTTCCAGTTTGGGGCGACATTGATTCACGGTGTTGTGGGTTGTTTGGGAGGCACCGAAGGCGTTCGCAAGAGGTAGGACAGTTGCATAAGCTTGTGACGCTGCTTGGATCGGAGGGGAGTGGACTCCGATGAGAGAGGTCGTCGTCGATGAGTGGTTTTAGCCGGTGAAGTTGATTCCAGTTTTCGATCGAAAGACTCAATTTCGAGTCACGATGGAATCATGATATCTGGGTGGTCGTGGTAGATGTCGAGGTCATTGTCGACTTGTTAAAGGCCAGAAGGATGGCCGTAGGAGGTTTGTGCATCGGTACACGTGCACGTGTGCACCTATTTGTCTAGTGATGTTAAGTTTTGAGGAAGAAGGTTGCTTTGCTCGGGTTGTGTTCACCGAATTCTCGTGTTCGTCTCGAAGTAGAAAACTTAAGGGTGGCCTCTTGTTTTGCCTGGATTTTGATAGTTTGCTCTGGTGTGATTTTTGATTGTAACAGGTTTCAAAATTTAGGTAGAAAATCAAGTTCTGATTTCAAAAAGCAAAACAAGTAAATTAATTAAATTTCCATAGGAAGTTAGTCTAGTTTAAAAGTATGTTTAAATGAAATATGTTTTCAAAAGATCTAAAATATTTAAAGTTATTATTTTTAAAAAGTAATTATAAACTAGATTAACTTTGTAAATGAATTCAATAGTGTTTTTCAAATAAATGTACTAGATCAAAGTTTTTAAGAAGAAGAATTTAAACCAGTTTTTTTAAGTAAGGATGTTCAAAAATTTAAAGGTAATTTAAAGTAAATATAAAGGGATGTTTAAACCAAGTTTTCAAAGATAAATGTTTAACAAATTTTTTATATTTTTAAAAGATTCTAGAAGATACGGTAAATAAGTTTTCAAGAATATCAATTTATCAATTTTATTTAGACAAGTTTGAAAGGTTTCCAAAGATTTTAAATGTTAAAATTAAATGTTAAAATTGTTTTAAAGAAGTTATACACTTTCAATTATATAATTGATTACAAAAGTGTTTTTCTAATAAAATATAATGATGTAATTAAGTATTTAAATTAAGATAAAAGTCTTAAATTAATTAAGGTGGTAAGTTAATTAATTAAGGTTAATTAATTTGTAATTAAGAATCATTGATAAGTTAAGATTATTAATTTATGGTTAGAAATAATTAATCAAGTAATTAAAGATTAATTAAGTTACAATTAAGAATTAATTAATTCCTAATTAGAGAATTAATTAATTAAGTAATTAGGGATGGATTAATTGGTAATTAGCAATTAATTAATTTATAATTAATAATGATTAATTAAAGAAAATTACTTTGGGAAGTAATTAAAAGATGGTTAATTAGTATAAATCATTAACTAGGGATTATGAAATGATTAATTAATATGATTAATTTAAGTTAATTAATTAGATTAATTAATTAAGGATAATCATTATGGAGCTGGTTAAGTATAATTACTTAATGTAATTTATAAGTGTAATTACTTAGTGAAGTAATTAATGGGTAATTACTGGATGTAATGAAAGTACTTTGGGTTTAATTACTTTGTGTAATTAATAGGAAGGACAATTACTTAGTGAAAGTAATTAAGAATTAAGTACTTAGTGTATTTAATTAAAGAATTTATTAATAAACTTTATTTAGAAATTAATTAAGTAATGTAATTAATTAAGAGTAGTTAATTACTGAATGTGATTAATCAAGGGGGATTAATGAATGGATTAATTAAAGATTAACTATTAAATATGATTAATTAGAGCAATAATTAATTAAGGAAGCCATTAAGGGATCGTTGATTAATGTAATTAATGAAAGTAATTAAGGGTTGATTAATTAGGGGTAATTAATCAAATAATAAGTGATTATAGAATAATTAATTAAGGGTTAATGTAATTAATTATAATTAATTAATTAATAAAGTAATTAAAGGTTAATTACGGTAAATGGTTAAGAATAATTAATTTGTGTAGTTAATTAAAGGTTAATTACTTAATGTAATTAAGGAATAATTAATCAAGGATGATTAATTAAGATGGATATTAGAGGATGCTTAATTAATTGGTTTGAAATTAATTAATGGTTAAGTAAGCAGGATTTATAGTAATGGAAGTAATTAATTTAATTTATTTTAAATTAACTAGAGATGGAAGTAATTAATTTAATTTATTTTAAGTTAATTAGATGGTGTGATTAATAGATCTTTGCTTATGGATGGTTGGATGATATTAAATGCCTTGAGTTGATTGATATCTTTGATGTTAGATATGTGGTAAACTGTGATATTGGGTGCTTTGGTTGAATTGTGATGATATGGATTATCTATTTGTGATATGTGAATTATATATCTGTATGAATATAGATAATGAATTAAATTGTTTTAACTTTAAAACAACTTGGCTTTAAAAGACAGCGTTTTAGATTTCGATGAGACCGGGATCGGGTTTCCAAATTTGGATATCCAAAAACCACATCAATCCAAAGTAAACGATAGGTCGTGAATCTCAAGTGAAGATGAAGATTCAGAGTGCAAGGGCTATTGTCATTAACTCTGAGGGTGATTCCAAAATAAGTGTAACGAGATAGTGCCTTCGGTTTCGTTCAAACCTGGAACGAACTTGTATGGATTGAATGCTTCCAAAACATCATCAGGTGGACGACGAGCATTCTAAGTGGTGTGTTATGATAAGGTAATCGTAGCCTCAAGCATCATCAAGCAGGAATGGCTAAAACAGGGGAGGTGTAGCAAGGCTAAGTGAGTCGCATTCAAGTAGGACAAGATTTCCCCCTGTCAAGAAGTCCCTTTTTGTTCGGCTGTGTGGGCAGTTGATTTATGACAACTACCGGGGTTGTCTTGTTCGGGACTATCCAGTAAGGGATGGTTCCGACCTTGTGTTGTAGGGGATTTAGGGTGGATCCTCGGTACGGTGATCTAGGCCACGTACTGTGATGGACGGTACCCCAGTAGCCCTACCATTGTATGGAATCCAATCTCCAATAAGAGCCGTACGTTTTAGTTGTTCCCAACTATGTTTGTAACGACCCAGTATTTTCAACCATACATATCGGACTTGAATTGTTCAAAATACCGCATTATAAATAAAATTTGGCAAATATCAGAATATACAGTAAATAAATAATCACAGGTCACATAAAACAGAATACTCGCAGTTGAATCAAAAATAACTTAGTGGTTCATGAAGCCACTATCACATAGTCTCAAAATAAGTATAAATTACATAGTCTTAAAACCAATATAGTTTGAATCAACCACAGAAAATCCCAATTTATTTGTCTCCATTACATAGCTTAAGATAAAAGACTGAATAGGAAATATACAGCAGCTCAAAAAGGTGATATTCAGAGGTCCTAGCTCTAGGAAATGAAGTCTGCACTAATACTCAGGCTGACCCGAGCGTAAAATAAACATAAACACTCAAGTCAGGACATACATACTTATACATTGTAAGCTAATTCAAGTGAACTGTAATATAAAGACAAGTAACTTAAAGGATGCTTGAAACCGCCCATCCTCCAAGGATCCGTTAAATTATTTACTATGTAGTAATATTTCGCTATTATAATAATGTCTATAATTAAAATAAACTTACTTTAAAATAGCGTTAAGGAGTGACCCAATATTCCCCTTAACACATAATATATTCCCATAGTCTATACAGTACCGTAATATCCCCTGTACAGGGCGTCGTTAGAGGGCACTCCATAGGTATGGTACAGAACCAAAATCATATAAGGCTCGCTAGGGTAGGTGACACGGCACAACTAGGAAATGCCAGGGTAGATATACCAATTACGCTTCCAGACCGGTGGTAGCGCGTAGCAGCTACTACCACCCACCTCGAACAACACTCCCAAATCAAGGTGCGCACCATACAATCATAGATAATTGAATGGCATACGAAGAAGTGCGTCCAATAAGAGGTGCTACCTCCTTAGCCCGGCGATCGCTCCCGTTTTAGCCACCTTATGCCAACTCACGAGAGTCGGATCCACGTACATGCCTCAATAGAACGCCACCATCATCCTACTTCATTATGGAATCTCCACCGTGTTCACAGTTGTCAAAGTGGTTTTCGATATCGACGGAAAGTATGCCCATATCCGATCCCGGTCTCTTTAACAACCAAAGTTATTATTACCCGTGGTTATAATTTTCAAAATAGTTAATATTAAACCAACATACTACCTTTAACTTTAAAAGTGAAGTTATTATATTTACAAATCAAATGTCCAAAATATGAATTTTAGCCACTGCAACACTTAACAAGTGTTACTATAACCTTTTTATTTATTCGGGTTTAGATCTAATTTTCGCGACCACAACACTTACCAAGTACTGCAGTAGCCCTTAATTTATTTAGCCTTTATTTGCATCAACTACAACACTTACGAAGTGCGGTAATATCCCTTAAAACAAATTTTAAGTAAATTAGCTTCAGACTTTAATATAAATTCATCAATTATTAAACTTTAATTTTAACTAATTTAACTTATAAAAATCATATTTTCCATTTGAAATAGTCATTTAAATTTACCCAAAATTTATGATATTTATAAAGTAAATTCCACCAATAAATATCAACCACTCAAGGCTTCATTTATTAAAGTTACACACCCAATTTTCTATATTTTTCTATATTCAAAGTTTACTAAACCATTTAGTTTAATTACCATTTCACAATATAACTAAATTTCTTCTTTATTTCTTAACTTACCTTTTATTCTTAAAACAAACTTCCATTTCTAAATTAATATATATTTCAAATTTTATGTTTAAGTACTTATTTATTTAACTATTAAATTCATAGAAAATTCAATAACACCTTATCAATTTATTTAAATTCTAATTTATATCAAAGTTTATTATATTTACATACTTTACTTGAATTCCATCAAAATTTCCAAAATAAATTTTATACTTCAATTTCCAACTTAACCATTTATTTATTTAACTTGTATAAAACTTCCAATATTTATTTTAACCCAATTTAAATCAAAATATTAATATATATATATTTGGAATACTTGAAATTTCCAGAAAATATATATAAAATAACCACGGGCATGTATAATAATTTCTAACCTAGGTCAAGTGATACGGATAATATATCATTTCAATTCGTAATTTACAAAGAAAAACCCGGCTTCTATCATTTCAAACCCGCAATCCCAAGTGAAATAAATAAATAAATATCGTTCAGGCCTATCATTTCAGTCCGTAATGATTCTATTCTACAGGGAACTTGCAGTGTGATAAAACAGTAAATAAATGAATAGTATAACAGCATATATATAATAGTATATAATATAACTGATGATGTGTCAATTTAATAACATGGTTTTTAACATAACTTATATCGCAGGCAAGTACAATATAATATAACCATTCTATAATTACAGTTGTTATTAATTTACAGATCTATAAGTATGTTTGTCAGGTGAGAATATTCACCTTTACGCCGCTGAAGATTCTATTCAAACAATGATATCCACACCGGAAAAAGTGTACAGAAGGCACGATCAATTTTTAGCGGAAGCAACGACTCGATTCAAATCTTGAACAAGATAAGTAAATAAACTAAGTATGTGCATCTAATTACGGTCAAAGCAAATTTTAAAATAAATTAAAACTGGAACGAGATTTTAAATAAGAGGATAATTGGCACAATAAGCTCGACCACTTCACCACACGACTCCACCAACGTCCCACATACTCGGCCTTGTCCAAATTTACGTTTTGAAACGCATGCAAGCACGTAAGGCAGTGATTATTTTAGGCAAAAGGCTGAGATAAAACACAAAGGTGGTGCAAACATATTTACTCTATCTTTTAAAGTACATGTGGCACACGCTACTTCTTCCTTCTTGTTTTTTTTATATTTTTTCTACGTTGATCCGCATCAGGACTCGGCTACATGGCTTGACTAGTATGGCTCGCCACCGTGTGGAGGAGGTGGCGCGGCATCACCTAATGGAAGAAGAGGACCATAGGCTCGGCTGTGTATTATTTTTGAGTGGATGTGGTGCACTGCACCTCGGTTCGCAGCCATGACAACGAACTACACCAGAGGGGCCGTGCTGGCGGCGGCGGCGGAGGAGAGTAGTTGAGTCGAGCACGGTGGTGAAATGTTGAGCACTTGCGTTGGAACAGTGAACAATTGATAATGCAAGAAAAAGAAAAGGAAGGAAATTTGTGTAGCTATTAACTGTTGCAAGCAAGCGTAAGATGGAGGACTGAAGCCAAAATGAGATGTAAATTTTCGTTGGGTACGTGAGTTTTAATTTATAAAATGAGTTGCGTAAAACAAGGAGGAGAAAGTGGCAAGAATTAATTGATTTTTGAAACGTCTATAGAAAGATTTTGTTTCTATTATACGAGAGGTAATGTAAAATGTAGAAAGTTTACATGACCGACAATGCAAGAAATAAATGAAATTGGAATGACTATGGAATAAAATGTACGTGATGTTTTTGAATCTTTACAGGGAGGTATGCGTTGATTTAGAGAAAGAATTTTGGTAAGCAATAACTGATTTTGGAACGGCTCTGTGAATCAAAGATTTTATACCAATTTAACACAAGGAAGCAAGGGAAAGTGGAAGATTTTATTTCTATTATACACAAGAGGTAAATGGAATTTTTTTGAACGTGTTTAATTTTAAAGAAGAACTTGCGTTGATTGAGGTGAAAGAAATTGGCAAGAAGTAAATTTTATACTTTGAAACGGCTATAGAAATTATTAATATCAATTATACACGAGAGGCAAGGGAAAGTGGATAATCTTCCCGTGATTTCAATCAAGTTTTAAATGAAATTGAACGGCTCTTGGAAAAAAAATCAAAGATTTTATACTTATTAAACAAATTGAAGTAAATGAAAGCGTATATCTTTAAACGTAAATGGCAAGCGTAACAACCCGCATATTTAACGATTTTCTATTTAAATGTTTTATTTAAATATAGTGTCGTTGGTCGGATTTTTGGGTCCGAATTGTTACTTTTTGCAAACGGCCAATTTGGGGCTCGAAACCACTTTCATTGATTCCAAAATAGCGTTTGCGATCTTTTCGAGTATAATCTTTGATATGTTTGGAGTAAGTCAAATTTCGCTACTTTTTCTATTGGGTTTTGGGTTGGGTTCCGCCCACTAGCTAACTAAACCCCTAACTCAGCCCTCTCCTCTCCATTCTCTCATTCCACTCTTCTAAACTCAAGCAAAAACTGAAAATGGTGGAAGGGAAGAAGAAATAGAAATTGAAAGCCTTAGTTTTCTTTGCAAACTTGAATCCTTACTCCAAAAATCAAAGAGAAGCTATTGGTAAGCCTTCTCTTCATCTTCTCCCACTCTTTTCCTCTTCAATTTCAGAAAATTTCCTAAACCTAACTTAGGAAATACTTGTTGTGATCTTAGATTAAAGCTTGTTGGGTTGAAGTAGAGATTGGTTGGTCTTCTCCTTGTGATTGAGCTCTTTCTTCTTTGCTTTGGATTAAAGGTGAGTTTTGAACTCACATCTACTTCTCTTGATTATTGATGTAAGGTGATATTTTTATCTCACATCTATGACTATAAGTATCTTTGGTTGTTAGGTATGAATTCCTAACAATTATTCATGTGCAATTGCTTTTGATTCGGATTGGTTTTGTGAACATTGCAAATTTTGATGTTATGGAAGTATAAAACTCAAAAATCATAGCTTCGATGTTTTGATCATGTTTTGGTGATGAATCGAAGTGCTTATGGGGCCGAGTAGCCGCTGGGCGTAAATCCCTAGCGTCTGTGCTCGTCCGATTGAAGGTTGGGAGAGTTTGCACTTCATTGGTAATAAGTAGGAAATGCAGGAAATTGGGTTCAGTCGACGGGATCCTCTGTTCAGTCGACTGAGCTGAAGCCCGAAATTTTCTGGACAGTGTTCAGTCGACTGAACATGAATTTCAGTTGACTGACCTGCTCCTGTTTTCCTGTTTTGCCTATTTATGCTTATTTTGATTGGTTTTCCGAATGTTATCGATTCATGTAGGTTCTTAGTGGTTGTTATTGCCTCTTTGACTTTGATAACTTATTTTTGACTTCATCCACGGGTTTTTATAAAATAATCTTTCTAATCATATTAAAAGCTCGTTTCTCCAATTTATAAATTCTATTTAAACACACGCACAATTTCGCACTTCGAACGAAGTGGAAGGGTGATTAAATGGTTGGGCAAAACACGGACCATGAATCTGTGCGTTTATCCTTCCGATTAATCCCCGGCCTATTCAATTGATCGTTTTGACCTTCGGGTTTGGTTTACCGATGATATGAGGTGAACTTTGTACTGCTTTGAGTGTGAAATTAACTAACGGATAGTAAACTGTTTAGTGCGAACGAGTGGTTATGGGACTCACGTTACCACTTTTCGGATTCCTTTTTGAGAGTTATTACACATTCCGCCAGTTAGTGGTGTCCAGTACTGGGTCTTCGACCTTCACCACTACAGTTTGTTGCCTTCGGGTATGTTTCCTTCGGGTATGTTGCCTTCGGGTTTGTGCCTTCGGGTTTGTTGCCTTATAGTATCACTTCCGATGTTGGTCGTTATGAGCCGCATGCGTGATATTGGGGTGCCATTTTAGTATCGCTTCCAATGTTGGTCGTTATGAGCCGCATGGGTGATATTGGGTTTGGAGTCTTCGGGCTCATGGATCCTTGTTTATACAGTACTGAGCTCGAGCAATTTTATGATGTTTCATTTATATGTATATTCCTTAGGCATTGCTCTTCGGTGTTGGTCTTTTTGAGCCGCACGATATATAGCGATTACCTTGTGGAACTTGTGTAACCTTCATTGGTATTTGTTATTTGCCTTTATGGCTTGTTTTGGGATATTCCTATCCTTTGTTCCTCCGAGTTGCCGATGATATGAGGCTTGTTATGATATGATTCATCTTTTGCTAGATGATTGTGTTATCACTTTTAGAGATATTTGTTATACTTTGTGACTTTGCAGGTAATTGTTGTTCAGTTTATCTAACTGATTTGTTTAGCTAGATTGACCCGTGTATTTCATACTCGGGTCAGACCGAGTTGTTTCAGGTCAGGTGCTTTTGGACTTAGCCTAGTTTGCTTCCGCATGGACTACTCCGCTAGCTTCTTTTTGTCATAGCTTTTCGCGTAGTCCCATTTTGTTGTAACTCTGATATGTATTCTTCTAGATTTGTCTGTATATTGTGGTTTGCTATACCACTTGACATGTATTATTTTGTATACTCTGCCATGTATCAGTATATGTGTATATGATGGTTTACTGTTCTATGATGTATATTACATTTGAGTTGTTATATTCTATTCTAATAGATCCTCCAGCCACCTATGGTTTTGTTTTAAGTATTCATTGGATATGTCGATCTGCTTGGTATGAAAATAGTCGATGTATTCAATAGATAGTTAAAGCAAGGCTATAGATGGTCGCTCCTAAATAGCCTTATTCTCCGTGTTAGCAGACAGTATTATCTATTAATACTCTTTGCTAATGTCAGTATAGAGGGTGGGGCGTCACAGCTAGGCACGGTTGAATTTCATCCCAAAAAATGCATGGTAATTGATTTTTCAAATAGCTGAGTTAAGAAAATAATGAGCGCGTATGGAAGGCAAGGATTTTTTTTTTTGAAAACGCCTACGCGAATTTTGAGGAATTTTATTCCTGTTATAAAATGAAGAAAAAGGGAAGCGTAGAAACCTATACGTGAATTATCAAAGCTAGGTTTAAAAGAAATTGAACGGCTAGGTAAATCATTCCTTTCCCACTTAGAAATGCACGTCTACTAATTGATTGATCTATTTTTATCTAAGGCAAGAATTTTAAGAATGCGTACTATAGACGCGATAAATAAACGAAACGCACGCCTAATATTTAACAAAAATATCATATTTAAATATTTCGATTTTTATTTATTCTCTATTTACATTTAGTAAAATGCGTTTAAAGAATATTTCATTAAATACGTACCATTTAAAACGTGTAATTAAATAGCTTATTTATACACTATATATTATTCAATTTAAACTTTTATTTATTTATCATTTAACTAAGAAACAAATGTATATACGTATAAAGTTTATTTCTTTTACAGAATATTTATTACTTAGTCTAAATATATATAATAAATTTTTAAAAGAAACAAAAGTGGAATAAAACGTTGTACAAATATATTCAGTTAAATTAAAAGTTTGGAAGAAGAAAAAAGTAGAAAAAAAGGAGGAGGCCATTACCATATTCCTAGCCTTGAGAAATAAAAATGAGAGGAGATGTTTATGCGTGAGAAATAAAGTGGGAAAACTCACGGCGATCAATTGAAAGAAACGGTCAAGCAATCAATGTTTAAAACGACAAGAGAAAATGAGGGGATTTGATTCCTATTTAATAAAAGAATAAGTGAAAAATGAGTACTCTTCCTATCTTCACGTGAATTGATAGGCTACATGTAAGGAACGGCTATGATTTTGAGGAATAAGTTAAGGTAGGAAATAAATAAATGATTTCAAGAAAAAATGGAAAAGAATTAAAGAAATAGTTTATTAAATTGAAACAAGGCTTAAAAATTTACACACAATACCATTAGCTTTGGAAAAATTTCTACCACGCTTTAAAACAAATAAAAATCAGTGAATAAAATAAAACAAACTAAAATAAAGTGAAAAAGAAAATAAATAATTATATTTTAGGAAAATAGAAAGATAAATAAAGAAAATAGCTTAATTTATTGAAACTAGCTTAAGAAAATTGCAACACAATCCACTTAACTTCGGGAATTTACAACTCTTCTTAAAAATGGTTTAAAATAAATCTTTGAGAAACAAAATAAAGTGATAATGAGAATAAAATAATTTCTTAAGAAAAGTATAAAAATAAATAAAGAATTTCTTAAATTAATTGAAGTTGGAAATTAGAATTTGTAAACAAAATACAACTGACACTGGAAAATGTCAATTACACTTTTTAAAATGTTTTAAAACCAAAATATATAAAAAACATGTTATTTTACCCCTGAAAACATAAATTAGAACATTACATGACCAAATAAAATATTATTTATATAATTTAAAGTAAACAATTTTGTTAAATACAACAAATTACACACAATAGTTAAAAGGCATAACTTTCACATTACAAATCAGATTTCGACGAAGCGAAAAACAATATTCTTAAAATTTTATTTACTTTCAAAATAAAAGATAAAATTCAAATTTTCAAACTTTTAAAATTTTTAAATTTAAAAGTCAAAGTTTGACCATATTGACAAAATTCACATTTCCGGAAAATATTCTATTAATTCATGTGTGGAATTCTAATCCACACCAAAATTTATATTTTAAATAACAAAATTATCTAAATTAAATAAATAAAACATCTATTAAAATTTTTGGGTTGATAACATAGATGGTTTGGATGGCAAGCAAAGTGAGAGTAAATGCTAAGAAGCATAAAAGGCATAAGTTAAGGAGAAAGAAATGTATATATGTTTTATTCTTAAATGCAAATGAAAATGAGGAGTTTTGAAATGAGAAATAAATCTTCTTGTACATGATTTGCAACTGAGAAATGCATGGCTAGGAAAAGAGTTTGTATGGATAAAGTAAGAAATAAAGAGGCTATGTAGAAAAAGGCAAGAAATCAAGCAACGACCTGATGGATTTAATTAATTTCTTTTCTTTGTATTAACAGTTGTACTTAATTATATTGAATTTGTTAAATGTGTACATTTATTATGATTGAATTCTCAAATAAATTCATTCAGATAAGTTTCATTGTTTTATATTACCTTATGAATAAAATATGCATTTCCACTTTAACATTCCTTCCTTATTTTATTACAAAGTTTACTTTTCTACATATTAAATTAACAAAATTTTATCAATTTAACAGTTATAATTATTAAAAAATTTTGCGTCGTTACACTCTCCCCCACTCAAAACTTTTCGTCCTCGAAAAGGAAGAAGGTAGGGGAATAGAAACAACCTAAAAGAAAACTGAATTGAAACTTAAAATAGAACCATTAATCTAAACCATACAAATTCAATTTTAAATTAATAATTGATTTCATATATTTAATTTCACTTAAGTTAAATTTAGCTATTTCAAATTTCATTACTTCATCTTCCAATTGTCTTAAAATAAAAATTTCTAAAATCATAAGTTTGAAAATCATTTGTTATACTCAAAAATGTGTTCAATTAATTAATTTCTTCTTTATTCCTAATTATAATTAAATTTATTTCTCTCAATATATTTTTATCATCTATGTTAAATATGTTTACACTTATTACAACTGCTTAAATTTATTCTAAGTTCCTTTAACATCATTTTATGTTGTAAATTATTCCGTTACCCTTTTATTCTTTTTACCTCTATTAATATTTTTATAACTAGAATTTAAGTGTATTACATTTACTATAACCACTCAAATTTTCTTTATAAAATCTTTTTATATTGTATATTATCCAATTACATTGTTAACTTCTGAAAATCAAGGTAAGTTATATTGAAATGCAATTGAGTATTATACAAATAAAACCTTCAAAATCAATATCTCAAGCTTGAATCATTTATTCAAAAATTTGATTTTCTTTTTATAATTGAAATTATTCCTCAAGATAAAATTTAAGAATTTAATTTTTGATTCCCTTCAAACCATTTAGAGATAAATAAATATATGTAAATAATATGTCAAATCAAATTTAAATCATATATCTATATATTATAAATCAAGTCATATTTTAGAGATTTAAATCAATTAAATTCTCAAGGTAACACTGTAGCTAGACTACAGAATGGTCTCTTCACTTCGAAACTCGAAAATGAATGTCGATGATGCTACAGTCATCACCGAAATTATTTTCCAGCGACAAAGAGAAGAACATTGATTTTTAGACCTTTAAAATTCTTTGGAAACAACTTTCTATTTGAAAATAATTTAAATAATATATCCTTCTAAAACTTTAAACACAAGGTTTGAAACCATCAAAAATTGAATTCTCAAGTTCATGTTTAAATTCATTTCTGTTTCAAAATTAATTTATAACCATTGTTTATAGTTCACTAATTTATATGAGACAAAACCCATGGTTTACAAAACCATAAATAAAATCAAAGACTATTATCTCTTGACAAGTAGTTAAATTAATTATAAAAATTCTGAAAATTATACTTATATATAATTAGATTTTTTTCCAAATATAGGAATAAATTTTTCAAAACAAGGATAGAGATTCAAATTTGATGGACTCAAATCAAAGAGAATTTTGATTTAAAGGTAAGTTGGAATCAGAAGATCCGATGATTAAATAACAGAATAAGGAACTGGATAAGTTTATATAAATCGTGGGCAACCTTAACCGGGTCAACCGTAACTTAAATAATAAGATCGTTGTGGATTTTCTGGAGTAAATCTACATTCGATCTAAAGAGATAGAGTTTGGAATAACAAAGATACTAGCATCTAAACCGAGGATAAATATAAATCTCTGGTGAATCAATGCTAATTGTAAAGGAGTTTCACCCCTTTATTGGAATATTGGCGAGACCGCCAATTCACTATAAGGATCATCCGAAGTGGAGTTATAGCCACTTATAGGATACTCCAGAATCGAAAGAAGATGAATAGTGAGGGACATGAATGAACTTTGGAACCGCAGGAAACGTTCCAAAATTCAAAGGAAATCGAATCCAAAGGAAGAGATTCAAGCTCGAGTGAAAGTAATTCTATAAATCAAATTTACCATACATGCTAAGTTTTGCCTAGAGCCAAAGCTCTGATACCAAATGTAACGACCCGGTATTTTCAACCATTCGTATCCGCACATGTCGGACTTGAATTGTTCAAAATACCGCGTTGCAAATCAAATTTGGAAAATCTCAAAATATGCAGTAAATAAATAATCACAGGTCACAGAAAATAGAATACTCACAATGGAATCAAAAATAACTTAGTGGTTCATGAAGCCACTATCACATAGTCTCAAAATAAGTATAAATTACAAAGTCTTAAAACCAATATAGTTTGAATCAACCACAGAAAATCCCAAATTTATTTGTCTCCATTACATAGGTTAAGATAAAAGATTGAATAGGAAATAGACAACAGCTCGAAAAGGTGATCTTTAGAGGTCCTAGCTTCAGGAAATGAAGTCCGAACTGATATTCGGGCTGACCCGAGCGTAAAATAAACATAAACACTCGAGTAAGGACATACATACTTATACAGTGTAAGCTAATTCAAGTGAACTGTAATATAAAGACAAGTAACTTAAAGGATGCTTGGAACCGCCCATCCTCTAAGGATCCGTTAAATTATTTACTATGTAGTAATATTTCGCTATTATAACAATGTCTATAATTAAAATAAACTTACTTTAAAATAGCGTTAAGGAGTGACCCAATATTCCCCTTAACACATAATATATTCCCATAGTCTATACAGTACCGTAATCTCCACTGTACTGGGCGTCGTCAGAGGGCACTCTATAGGTATGGTACAAAACCAAAATCGTATAAGGCTCGTTAGGGTAGGCGACACGGCACAACTAGGCAATGCTAGGGTAGATATACCAATTACGCTTCCGGACCGGTGGTAGCGCGTAGCATCTACTACCGCCCACCTCGAACAACACTCTCAAATCAAGGTGCGCACCAAACGATCATAGAGTAATAGAATGACATACGAAGAAGTGCGTCCGATAAGAGGTACTACCTCCTTAGCCCGTCGATCGCTTCTGTTTTAGCCACCTTATGCCAACTTACGGGAATCGGGTCCATGTACATACCTCAATAGAACGTCACCACCATCCTACTTCATTCTGTAATCTCCACCGCGTTCACAGTTGTCAAAGTGGTTTTCGGTATCGACCGAGAGTATGCTCATATCCGATCCCGGTTTCTTTAACAACCAACGTTATTATTACCCATGGTTATAATTTCCAAAATAATTAATATTAAATCAACATACTACCCTTTAACTTTAAAAATGAAGTTATTATATTTACAAATCAAATGTCCAAAATCTCAATTTTAGACACTGCAACACTTAACAAGTGTTACTGTAACCTTTTTATTTATTCGGGTTTAGATTTAAATTTCGCGACCACAACACTTACCAAGTACTGCAGTAGCCCTTAATTTATTTAGCCTTTATTTGCATCAACTATGGCACTTACGAAGTGCGGTAATATCCCTTACAATAGATTTTAAGTAAATTAACTTCAGACTTCAATATAAATTCATCAATAATTAAACTTTAATTTTAAACTAATTTAACTTATAAAAATCATATTTTCCATTTGAAATAGTCATTTAAATTTACCCAAAATTTATGATATTTATAAAGTAAATTCCACTAATAAATATCACCCTCTCAAGGCTTCACTTATTAAAGTTACATACCCAATTTTCTATATTTTTCTATATTCAAAGTTTACTCAACCATTTAGTTTAATTACCATTTCACAATATAACCAAATTTCTTCTTTA
Source organism: Allium cepa (assembly GCA_030765085.1). Taxonomy (NCBI): domain Eukaryota; kingdom Viridiplantae; phylum Streptophyta; class Magnoliopsida; order Asparagales; family Amaryllidaceae; genus Allium; species Allium cepa. Next base: position 400,121,473 of record CM060939.1, on the reverse strand, counting down.
TTTCTTAACTAACCTTTTATTCTTAAAACAAACTTCCATTTCTAAATTAAGATATATTTCAAATTTTATGTTTAAGTATTTATTTATTTAACTATTAAATTCATAGAAAATTCAATAACACCTTATTAATTTATTTAAATTCCAATTTATGTCAAAATTTATTATATTTACATACTTAACTTGAATTCCATCAAAATTTCCAAAATAAATTTTATACTTTAATTTCCAACTTAACCATTTATTTATTTACATATTTAACTTGTATAAAACTTCCAATAATTATTTTAACCTAATTTAAATCAAAATATTAAAAAAATATATATTTGAAATAGTTAAAATTTCCAGAAAATATATATAAAATAACCACGGGTCTGTATAATAATTTCTAACCTAGGTCAAGTGATATGGATAATATATCATTTCAATCCATAATTTACAAAGAAAAACCCGGGTTCTATCATTTAAATCCCGCAATCCCACGTGAAATAAATAACTAAATAAATAAATATCGTTCAGGCCTATCATTTCAGCCCATAACGATTCTATTCTACAGGGAACTTGCAGTGTGATAAAACAGTAAATAAATAAATAAATAGTATAACAACATAGATATAACGGTATATAATATAACTGATGATGTGTCAATTTAATAACAGGGTTTTTAACATCATAACTTATATCGCAGGCAAGTACAATATAATATAACCATTCTACAATTACACTTGTTATTAATTTACAGATCTATAAGTATGTTTGTCAGGTGAGAATATTCACCTTTACGCTGCTGAAGATTCTATTTAAACAACGATATCCACACCGAAAAAAGAGTACAGAAGGCACGATCAATTTTTGGCGGAAGCAACGGCTCGATTCAAATCTTGAACAAGATAAATAAATAATACAGTCAAAGAAAATTTTAAAATAAATTAAAACTGGAACGAGATTTTAAATAAGAGGATAATTGGCACAATATGCTCGACCACTTCACCACACGACTCCACCAACATCCCACATACTCGGCCTTGTCCAAATTTACGTTTTGAAATGCATTCAAGCATGCAAGGCAGTGATTATTTTAGGCAAAAGGCTGAGATAAAACACAAAGGTGGTGCAAACATATTTACTCTATCTTTTAAAGTACAGGTGGCACACGCTATTTCTTCCTTCTTGTTTTTTATATATATTTTTTTCTACGTTGACCTGCATCAGGACTCGGCTGAATAGCTTGACTAACATGGATCACCACCATATGGAGGAGGTGGCGCGACATCACCTGATGGAAGAAGAGGACCATAGGCTCGGTTGTGTACTATTTTTGAGTGGATGTGGTGCACTCACCTCGGTTCGTAGCCATGTCAGCGAACTGCACCAGAGGGGCCGTGCTGGCCGTGGCAGCGGAGGAGAGTAGTTGAGTCGAGCACGGTGGTGAAATGTCGAGCACTTACGGTGGAACAGTGAACAATTGATAATGCAAGAAAAAGAGAAGGAAGGAAATTGGTGTAGCCATTAACTATTGCAAGCACGCGCAAGACGGAGGACTGAAGCCAAAATGAGATGTAAATTTTCGTTGGGTACGCGAGTTTTAATTTATAAAATGAGTTGTGTAAAACAAGGAGGAGAAAGTGGAAAGAATTAATTAATTTTTGAAAAGTCTACAGGAAGATTTTGTTCCTATTATACGAGAGGTAATGTAAAATGTAGAAAGTTTACACGACTGACAATGCAAGAAATAAATGAAATTGGAACGACTACGGAATAAAATGTACGTGATGTTTTTGAATCTTTACAGGGAAGTATGCGTTGATTTAGAGAAAGAATTTTGGTAAGCAATAACTGATTTTTGAACGACTCTATGAATCAAAGATTTTATACCAATTTAACACCAGGAAGCAAGGGAAAGTGGAAGATTTTATTCCTATTATACACAAGAGGTAAATGGAATTTTTTTGAACGTGTTTATGTTTAAAGAAGAACTTGCGTTGATTGAGGTGAAAGAAATTGGCAAGAAATAAATTTTTATATTTTGAAACGGCTATAGAAATTATTAATATCAATTATACAAGAGAGGCAAGGGAAAGTGGATAATCTTCCCGTGATTTCAATCAAGTTTTAAATGAAATTGAATGGCTCTTGGAAAAAAAAATCAAAGATTTTATACTTATTAAACAAATTGAAGTAAAGGAAAGTGGAATATCTTTAAACGTAAATGGCAAGTCATGGTTGAATTTCATCCCAAAAAAAATGCACGGTAATTGATTTTTCAAATAGCGAGTTAAGAAAATAATGGGCGCGTATGGAAGGCAAGGATTTTTGTTTTGAAAACGCCTATGCGAATTTTGAGGAATTTTATTCCTGTTATAAAATGAAAAAAAGGAAAGCGTAGAAACCTATACATGAATTATCATAGCTAGATTCAAAAGAAATTGAATGGCTAGGGAAATCATTCCTTTCCCACTTAGAAATACACGTCTACTGATTGATTGATCTATTTTTATCTAAGGCACGAATTTTAAGAATGCGTACTATAGACGCAATAAATAAAAGAAACGCACGCCCAATATTTAACAAAAATAACATATTTAAACATTTCGTTTCTTATTTATTCACTACTTACATTTAGTAAAATACGTTTAAAGAACATTTCATTAAATACGTACCATTTAAAACGTGTAATTAATAAACTTTTATTTATTTATCATTTAACTAAGAAACAAATGTGTATACGTATAAAGTTTATTTCTTTTACAGAATATTAATTACTTAATCTAAAGATATATAATAAATTTTTAAAAGAAACAAAAGTGGAATAAAACGTTGTACAAATATATTCAGTTAAATTAAAATTTTGGAAGTAGAAAAAAGTAGAAAAAAAGGAGGAGGCCATTACCATATTCCTAGCCTTGAGAAATAAAAACGAGAGGAGATGTTTATGCGTGAGAAATAAAGTGAGAAAACTCACGGCAATCAAGTGGAAGAAACGGTCAAGCAATCAATGTTTAAAACGACAAGAGAAAATGAGGGGATTTGATTCCTATTTAATAAAAAGAATAAGTGGAAAATGAGAACTCTTCCTATCTTCACGTGAATTGATAGGCTACATGTAAGTAATGGCTATGGATTTTGAGGAATAAGTTAAGGTAGGAAAATAAATGATTTGAATAAAAAATGGAAAAGAACAAAAGAAATAGTTTATTAAATTAAAACAAGGCTTAAAAATTTACACACAATACCATTAGCCTTGGAAAAATTTCTACCACACTTTAAAACAAATAAAAATCAGCGAATAAAACAAAACAAACTGAAATAAAGTGAAAAAGAAAATAAATAATTATATTTTAGGAAAATAGAAAGATAAATAAAGAAAATAGCTTAATTTATTGAAACTAGCTTAAGAAAATTGCAAATACAATCCACTTAACTTTGGGAATTTACAACTCTTCTTAAAAATGGTTTAAAATAAATCTTTGAGAAAAAAAATAAAGTGAGAATGAGAATAAAATAAGTTCTTAAGAAGAGTATAAAAATAAATAAAGAATTTCTTAAATTAATTGAAGTTGGAAATTAGAATTTGTAAACAAAATACAACTTACACTGGAAAATGTCAATTACACTTTTTAAATTGTTTTAAAACCAAAATATATACAAAACAAGTTATTTTACCCCTGAAAACATAAATTAGAACGTTACATGACTGAATAAAATATTATTTATATAATTTAAAGTAAACAATTTTGTTAAATACAACAAATTACACACAATAGTTAAAAGGCATAACTTTCACATTATAAATCAGATTTCGACGAAGCGAAAAGCAGTATTCTTAAAATTTTATTTACTTTCAAAATAAAAGATAAAATTCAAATTTTCAAACTTTTAAATTTTTTAAATTTAAAAGTCAAAGTTTGACCATATTGACAAAATTCACATTTCCGGAAAATATTCTATTAATTCATGTGTGGAATTCTAATCCACACCAAAATTTATATTTTAAATAACAAAATTATCTAAATTAAATAAGTAAAACATGTACTAAATTTTTTGGGTTGATACATAGATGGTTTGGATGGCAAGCAAAGTGAGAGTAAATGCTAAGAAACAGAAAATGCATAAGTTAAGGAGAAAGAAACGTATATATGTTTTATTCTTAAATGAAAATGAAAATGAGGAGTTTTGAAATGAGAAATAAATCTCCTTGTACATTATTTGCAAATGAGAAATACATGGATGGGAAAGGAGTTTGTATGGATAAAGCAAGAAATAAAGAGGCCATGTAGAAAAAGGCAAGAAATCAAGCAATGACCTGATGGATTTAATTAATTTCTTTCCTTTGTATTAATAGTTCTTCTTAATTATATTGAATTTGTTAAATGTTTACATTTATTATGATTGAATCCTCAAATAAATTCATTCAGATAAGTTTCATTCTTTTATATTACCTTATGAATAAAATATGCATTTCCACTTTAACATTCCTTCCTTATTTTATTACAAACACTACAAGAAAAACTATTTTTAGTTGCATTAATTGGTGGCATTTTAAATTTTGTGCAACTGTTGGTAATTTTACAATATAAAAATAAACAAAGAAACACGGCTAATTCTCCCGCCAGTAATTCGTGGAATTTTTTGCTAAAGTTTTTTGTGGCCGCTCAAATTTCCTTTACCACTTTTTCTTCTACTCAAACTACTCCACTTAAAAAAAATTATTCGTCTCTTCCAATTTACTCCACAAGCCCTAATTTTCCTAATTCAAAAACTGCAACAGAACTAAAATAAAGCAAACGCGATTTTAAAAGCAGAATTCCAAGTTTCCCGAATCAAAATCCCAATTACCAAAATCAAAACCCCCAACCCAGACTTCGAACTGGATTTAGGTGATTGTGGAATGAATGCGGAGGTGGTGAAGGTGATTTCAAGTGGAGCGGTGGTGGATTAATTCGAGGTGGCGCTGCTGTAAGAGACGAAGGCGAGTTTGAGTTTGAGATTTCGAACAGCTGAAGTTGCGAATTTCAGGTGCGTGTCTGCTTTTTCTCGCTTTTTGTTTATTGTGTCAAATATTTTTTATCAGTACATTGCAAATTAGGTGGATTCAAAATTTCATCGAAGAAAAATTGCTTATGTGGATTAGTCCGACATCTACATCTCTCTCATAATCTCCATCTCTCCGTGCTTCACAGCTGGTAATTCGAATTTTGACAAAATTAGTAGTTTTATTGATGAACTTTTTTTATTTATTTTCATTTTGATTTAGTTTATCAGTTGATGAAACTGGTTTGTTGTTTGGGTTTGACGAAATCTTAATTTGTTGCAACCTGGATGATTGTAGTTTGATAAAGTTTTATGTTTGATTTTAGATTTTAGTCTGTAAAAAACGATTGGAATTAATTATAGCTTTTATTGGCATACTTCAGTTTGATTGTCCTATTGAAGGATTTACCAAACACGGATGGGTATGTTGTTATTTTCTAACTCCAGGAAACAATTACAAGTTGCGGTATACATTTCATTGATGAGAAGCATACTCTTCTTTTAACCATAACACACAAATAATCCATTAAGGATTTGTCATTGTATCAAATGCAAGTTTTTCAGCTTGATTTTTCGAATACTCAACAATTTACTATGAGAGATCTTCTTTGTTTTCTGTATATGATTTTTCAAGAACGCATTTAGTTACTTATCAATTCAAATATTCAAAAAATAAAATAAAATGCAACACTCCTTACATAAAATATTTTATCATATTATTGCTGGCTAATTGTAAGCTCTAATCTTAGCATAACAAAAGCCTAGTGATTTTATTAATCACCTAATTTTGATAGTGTTTTTATTAATACAGTGCATGTACTAATAATTTGATGCTCAATGTTTCACTATGTCCATAACGCTGTAACACGGAGTAAGTTGTAGACCAGTTTGCTACTTGATTTGTCCTACATATACCGATGTTCTTTATTGTCTTATAGTAGATCGTGTGCATTCTTTGACGAGTATCTTATCTTACATCTCCTCCCCTTGTTGTCGCTTATACTCTTGCTAGAACTATAAGTATTATTATCAAATGTTTTTTGCCACATCTCCAACATTAATACAAAATTGACTTAGATGATGGTGTAAACAATTTTTAATGCTGTTAAAATTTTATCAGCAAATCCTCTACGCGTGATGGCTTCTGGAGCAATTGATGTTAATCACAAGGATGAAATTTACAACGGAAAGGTTAAAATTACATTTTTCGACTTGTCAAATAGATTATTGAAATCAAACATTTTGCAACATCTCTTCTGGTGGAAACATTGTGAAAAATTAAAAGATTTCATGATATGAAAGCTAAAATTCATTACTCTTGCATTCAAGCAATTTACAGTACTTGATTCTCACTGATGGAAAGTATGAATCAGGTGCCTGACATAATCGACAATGCATACGTGATTGTTGAGTTTGATAATGGTTCACGAGGAATGCTTGATCTGTGCATGTTTGCGGAAGGCAGTAAAAATGAACAAGAAATTTGTATAGTTGGCGACACTGGCAAGGTAATATTTGGAAAATATTTGCACATAGCTTGTTTATAATATGTTTTTTAAGAGGACAACATAGCGCATATATCCAAATCTACACCCTAATTGCAAGGTAATATTTGGAAAATATCTGTGCAGACTAGACATATGCACACCCACGCTTCAATGCACTCACTAACACAGCCTATATCTAAATCTACACCCTTACACACACTGTCCCAAACACATGAGAGTTTATATTTTTTAGTATATATAGTGGAGAGAGTTGCATTCAAGTACTCCTCCCTTGTTTTCATTTTAATGCACTGTTTTGATTTGGATATCATAGTTCAGCTAGTTTGTTATAACATACTATGTCAATCCATTGTCTTACTGGGACTTGTATGTGGGTAACATATGCATACATCCATTTATATGTATTTAAGAGTGTGGTCCTGTTGCTCTGGTGTGTATACGCTTGTTTCTATTGAATAATTGCTGTCACTTTTGTGGTGTTCATGTCTGCAATTGTTTCCCTTCATGTCTATTGAATAAAACAGAGGTAACCCGATAAATCAAATTCACAGTTGTGTATGTGTGTTGTGTGTGTGTACACACGTCTGCATGTAAGTATGTATATGTATATATATGTTCATGTGTGTGTGAACTTAATTTTGGAAAAGGTGTCTTTGTCTCATGTTCATGGTGGAGGAAGGAGGAATATGCACAGCTATTCTGTGAGGTCGATTTTGGGGTTTGATGGGAGACTTATGGATCTTGTGTGGTTGCGATCGTAGTTGGTCAGTTTGAAGGAGGAGTGTTGGGGTTGTGGAGTGAATGAAGCTGCAGTGGTATGGTGTAGTTTTGGGTATGGCAGTCTTGTTTTGAGGAAAGTTGATCAGTTGTTGTAGGGGGATGCCCGATTGTCTGGAATTTGAGACAGCATATAGTGGAAGGGTTGTTTGATTGCATTTTTGTAAAGCGGTGGTGAATGTAGTTGTAATGAATATGGAACAGTTTCTGGTGGAGGAGGTCAGGGAGCAACTTTTTTATGCTGTGGTTTGGAATGGGCTGGCTGTAGTAGAGCAGTGGTGAACAATTGTGGAGAGTTTTAGGTTGCAACTGTTTGTTAGAGGGGACTGAAGTGGAAGAAGCAATGGCAGTGTTTAGGGACTGCTTGAAGTTTGTGGTTACGGGTTGTAGTGTAGTGATGTGATGTGGGTGTGAACAGAGAAGTTGTGGTGCACAGTCAGGCGTATGTGGGTATTGTTGTGAGTAAAACAGAGGGATGCAATGTTGAAGCAAGTAAGTAAGGTGGCGGGGGATTTGTAGGAGTGAAGCAATATTGTTCAGGTATGAGGCAAGAACAACGTGCTGCAGTTTGATTCCTGCAGTGATGCTTGAGTGGTGAAGGATGTTATTTGTGAGAAGGCGACTATGTATATGATGGCTGTAATTTATGTTGAAAACGGTAGAGTTTATGAAATGGAGAGGTTGTATATGTCTGATGGTAAATGTGGTTGGTTATGGAGGTGATTTGAATGGGAGGGAAGTAGTTGTTGTGGAGTGAAAATTGTGGCAATGTTGCTGAACATGTAGGGAACAATAGCGGGTGGAAGGTGTTTGTCTGTGCAATATAGTTGAGCAGTGCTAGTTTCCGTGGTAGTTGATGAAGTAGGGAAGATGTATGTATGGTGGTAGTGGAAGATGTTGGTTGAGCAAGGTGATGATATGTGATCAAGGGGATATCATAACTGTGGGCACAGTGGTGAGGGAGGCAGAACAAACAATTGTAGATTTTTTTTTTGTAATTTGTAAACAAAAAATGTTAATGTAAATGCAACTGTAAAACTGTAAATGCAATTTGAAATGAAAAGAATTTTTAAAACTTTTAAAACTTTTAAATTAACTTTTAAAACTTAAAAATCAAAGCTTATAATTTAATTATTTAAAACTTAAAACATATAAAATAAATTAAATTTTAAAAATTAAATTCAAAATTAAATTAACTTTTAAAAGTTTAAACTTAAAACTTTAAATTAACTTTAACTTTAATTTTAATTTAAATTAACTTTAATTTTACTTTAAATTAACTTTAAATTAACTCTAATTTGAACTTAACTTTAATTTTAAACTTTAAATTAACTTTAATTTTAAATTAACTTAGAACTTTAATTTAAATTAAATTTAAAACTTAAAATTTTAGTACCTTCAACTAAACTGTTAACTAATTGTTTTACTGTTAACTAATTGCTTTACATATTATGCATTAAATTACAATTTACAAAAGTATTATGAATTTATGTGCTTACATTGTCATTTTTTTCATGCTCAGGTTGTTGGATTCACCATTCTATCAAAAGAGGGTTCGTAAGTGTGCAAAATTGATTCCTACTATTTAAGCTCAAGAAAGGACTTTATTTCGTTTTTTTTATAACTTTGATAATTTATATGGCATCATTTATAGTAGGATATACTTGTATAATGTTGTAGATGTTTGATCTCATATTTGAAGTCCTACAAGTTAACGTAATTGTTTGACTATCTGTTGTGCTTTCACTTGTGTAGGCATCATACTTTTGAAGAGAGCAAATTTGGACTTGATGATGCTAGCTTTCACTTGTGTATGCAACAAAGAATTATAGGTAATCAAACGTTTTGTTAGCACTAGTTAGATATAACATTTATTAGTACCCGATGTGTAAATTTGTATACAAATGGTTATTGCATGTGAGTTATGTCATTTTGTCGAAAAACTATTGTATTGGAGTGGTTATGGATATGTTATTTGATTATATGGTTAATGTGTTTTTTAACTTATTTGAATATGATGATTATGTGAGTGATTGTTGATTGATATAATAGAATCAAAATAGACCATTAACAGGGAATAATAGCATGAAAAAATGGTGTAAAATAATAAACAACTTTTAGCAGCGTTTCAAAAATGCTACCGAAATATATATAGTGGCGTTGAGTAAATGCAACCGTAAATATGGGTAGAGTTGGAAATTCTATTAGTAGCGCCAAAAAATCTTTTGGTGGCGTGTTTTAAACGCTACAAAAAGATTTATGGTGGCGTTTGAAAAACACTGCCAAAAATGCATTTATAGTGGCGTTAAAATAAATGCAACAAAAAATCATGGATTTTTAGTCGCATGTTTTCTCGCGGCATTTATCAAAACGCCACCAAAAGTTTTTGTAGCGTTTTTTGAGCGCCACAAAAAATAAAATTTCTTGTAGTGAAAGTTTATTTTTCTACATATTAGATTACCAAAATTTTATCAATTTAACAATTTTAATTATTAAAAATTTATGGGTCGTGATAATGTTGGAATGTGAGATGTAAGCATTCCAGCTATTTCTGTATTTTATTTGAAAACCCTAGACCCTATTATAATATAGCCGGATTTCCTATCAAATGTTTGGGTTATCATAAGGTAAAAACTTTTTCGTGTTTATGTGCGAAAAGTCTTACGAGATACCTTTTGTTTTCAAAAGGTTTTCAAAGTTAAGCAACTTTAACCCGTTTACTCACACCAGACCCCTGTCTGACCCGGAGTTTATTTTCTGTTTTATTAAACTCTTGGATACTCAAATTTTTACGAGTAGCCAAGGGATTCAGGTTAGCTTTGACGAACTCTGGAGGTGGTATGGAGCAGGAGGCTTCAGCGTCTGTAGATATATTGGTGGTTCGGCTGTGTGACCTCTTAGTCGTTTGTTTGAGTTATGTTTTGAGTTGTAATAACTAGACATGTGTTTATAACTATCTAGTATGTGCTGTGTAAATAGATGTTGTATATTCTGTAATACTATGTGATTAATATGATTTATTCGTTCCGCTGTTGAGATTCTGATGTTGTTTAGTTCATTCTTCTCTATCTGTTCTCTTCTCTATCCCTTTCTTTCTAATAACGATTCGTCTTTATGTGAGATGAAAGGCGAGTCATTACAGTTTTGTCTACTTGGATATAATGGAAAAGTTGAATAATTGCCAAGTATTTGACTCTGATCTATCAAGGAGGCATCTTCATATGTCGCTCTTGGAGTATTTTGTAATAATTATAATTATATTTTCTCTGAACATGAATTACTAATGGGTTTATGTAATGAATATGAAATCATATTTTGAAATGGAATGGAAAAGTTATTTCTAAATTATGTTTGAACATTCTTCATATTCATGTGCTTCTTGATATTGAGTAAGATTAACATAGCCGTATTTTGTCAATGAAAATTAATAACTATGGATGAATGTAGCATCCATAATGGTTAGTTTCAGACCTTAAAATGGGAGATGTTACTAGTAAAGATGGTTGATGGTAATGGATGTTAATTATTATTGGTGATGTTTGAATTAAGTTAGAAGTATTGGTAATAACGGGTAAGAAATCAATTTAAATGAACGAAGTTTGGTAGCCAGCATTTGGCATATTTATAGCAGTTTTAATTTAAATAGATTCATATTTGTAACAACTTGTAGTTGCGAATCAATTAACTAATAATTAAATAATAATCAATAATGTATATATTTGGAACTGTAGAATTATAATAGTAATTTGGAATTAAAAAGATAAATATTGAGTTGAAAGGATATGCTTGATAATATAGACTTGAAATTAATTAGTAAATGATTTAAATAAAAGGATTAACTAACTAAATAAAATTATGGAAAATAATTTTTATAATATAAATAAAGTTGTAACTTATTAAAAAGTGGGTTTTTGAAGTAATTAATTTTTTTGGGCTTGTATGTTTATGAAGCAAACAAAAGAAGTAGAAAGAAAGAAGAAAAGAGAATGATGCAATAAGACCCAAGCCCAACAGAACAAAATCAAAACCATAATAAAAATTAAGTATCCTGATGTTTCTATATTCAGAGATTCCCATCTCCCTAGGCTTCCAATGCAAGTGTAAATAAACCCTAAACGTTCACGTTTAATCACCTAGAAACCATTTCCTTCTCCAAAACTCTACCACTCAAATTAATTAAATCAACAAATCAAAATAGCTCTCTGCCCTAGGTTCTCAACATCTCTACACCTATATGCAATCAAAGAAGCAAGGATCATTCGCTAATTTAAGAAGCGAACGTTTACAATAAGCAACAGAGAAGCAGGAATGAGGAGTGTTGATTCAGGTGAGTAACTCTAACTCACTTCTACGTCTGCAAGTGCTTATATTCAATGCGAAATAATGAATTGCTTATGCATTCTTTTGCAACCCAATCGCTGTAAGAAATAACCCAACTTCTATCGATTTAAAATCTTGAAATTCAAGCTTAGATTTGATCGAATTATTGGATTGGAAGCATGAATCTTATATACACAAGGACAAAGTGATTGACCAATTAAATGTGGGAGGAGATGGGCTATTATAGGTGATCGAACAAGGGGAAATTTCACCAATCGATCGACCTCCAATCGACTTGAAGCGATCGATTGGTGGTGACCGATTGACACCCCTTCCCTCATTTTTTTTCACACTTGATAGTGTTTAATCATTTTATGTTTCCATGTGACGAGGAATTTAAATAAACGGTTTAGTGATCCCGTCTGGTATGGGACTTTCAGTAACACTTTTCTGTTATTCATCGAACTTGTCATAGAAAGATATCTATCATGGGTCAAGTGTAGTTTATGAGTTTTGAATAATTATTCGAGTAACATGCGATGATATGGGATGCCGTTATGTTATTTTTTTGATTATACTATGTAAGTAAATGTCACTCGAACAGGGATCGCACTCATATGATACTCTCTACGATGCATGTTCAATAGTCTCATGGTAATTTATAGATGCCATGTTTCAGCCTACGATTAGAATATGTATAGCAATAGGATGAGTACTATATGACCAGCTATACCGTGCCCAATTCCCTTCGTAATTCGGAGTGAATCAGATTGGTTAGAATCCACCCTACCCAGATTGTGGGGTCGCACCCTAGATCTACGACACCATAGTTAGGAGACCCCTTGGGTAGGTTCCCTACATCATAATATTTTAGGTTAGGTGAGCCGCAGGGTAGGTGCCCTACAGCCCCTTTATTATGCCGCATAGGCCAGCGGTCTGTTACCTATAGGGCAAAGTAGGGTTGTGACCAAGGCTATGTATTGACGAGCCATTGGTAGATAGATGTCATGATGTCTGTTTAGGTAATTGAGGACTGTTGATAGATAGATGTCATGATGTATGTTTAGGTAATTGAGGACTTCGTAGATAGATGTCATGATGTCTATTTAGGTAATTGAGGACTATAGGAGTGGATCCGGTTAGGTAACCTTGGGCTTCTGAAGCGGGCATACGACCATTAGTCTCCCGTCTGGTTTTGGTTTATGTGTGTGTAGCGGATTGAAATACATTGTTCTCATTCCTATAATGAGTTGACTATACTAGAGGCGGTGTGACTAAAGTGTAGTCAGTCCCCATCATATCCGTACTTTTGATGTTAGATATTTTGAAGACAACCTTTATGTATTGATTGTGGTTATCTTTATGATTTATGTGATGTTGAATTTTGTTTAGATGATATGATAAGCTATCTCACTTTATATTCTACCTTATATGATATTCTCATTCTATTGTGGACATTCCTATGTCATTATATTATTTGATATTATAAATAGACATAGTCTGACCCATGTGTTCTCTATAATACTCGGGTCAGTCTGAATGACTTCTAGTGTAGGTACTCGTGAGGATGGAGCTTGGTTTGGACTTATGGGAGGCTAGTAGGAGTTATAGGATGATCCATTCCCTATACGTTTCTATAGCCTCATTATTATATTTATTGTGTAGTAATTGATGATGTATGATGCATTCGGTGAGCGACTTTCATTTTGTAGCTAATGAACTTATTTATTGTATTATGTATTATGTATATTATATTTTATATGCTGCGTTCCGACTGTATGTTCTAATTGATGTTTATTATATGCCACTGTGTATTGTTCATCCAAGAGCCAATTATGTTTATTGCTTTTGTAATGAACCACCTTTCTTACACTGAAAGACGAGCCATTATGTGTAGAAGAAAAGGAAAGATAAGAAGAACTCAACAATAACAGAATCCCACCACGAATCAGAACAAAATATAATAGATAACATGGGATATTATATAGTCACCGCCATGATATTACATCAGAGTCATAATAGTACAAGTTCTAAAACCGGGAGTTATAACAACCTGTCCTTTAATCACTAATACAAAATACATACATATATACATAGCGGAATAAGATAGTCGCTAGCTAACGTTGAAGCCACCTGCTCCAGCTCCTCCAAAATGAAATCATGAGAAACCTGAATCACTCGGCTACTCATAAAATTTTTGAGTAAGCAAGAGTTTTAGGGAAAGAAAATAAAACTCCGAGTAAGACATGGGTCTGGTGTGAGCAAACTCAAACAATAGAACACTTTTAAAATCAAGGGTATCTCGTAAGACCGCACCGCACAAAAACATGGATAGGTTTTTACCTTAAAATATCCAAAGCGTTTTATACAGAAATCCATTAATATTATCATAATGTCTAGAGTTTTCAAGTAAAATAGAATATAGCTGAAATGCTTGCATCTTACATTTCAACATATTTGGGTGCAACTAAATCTGTACTGTACTATTAGAGAATGGATTCCATACAGTGACTGGGCTACCGGGGTACCGCCCACCATGAAGCATCTCTAGATAAAATACATAGAGAACCTCACATGGACTCCCTACGAGTCAAGACCGACCCTACCCCTTGCTGGACAACACTGAATATGTCATCTCCCTGGTTGGGATCAATAATCTAAATGGGCCCCAAGCATACATAATCTATAATATCGATCTAGATTGGGTGATGACCATACCTTAATGTAGCAAACCACACAAACTTGAAGCATATCCCCTATTTTAGTCATTTTCGATTGATAAGGCCTGAGGCTACGTTTACCTTTTATTATAGCACTACCACTTGGAATGCTAATATTTCCTTCTAAATGTTGATATAATGCCAGCACTCATCCATACAAGTCGTTCAGGAGATAAACGAACCGAAGGCACGACATCCACTATACCCATTTTTGGAATCACCCTCATAGTTAGTAGCAGATAGTCCTTACATTCAAAATCTTCATCTTGGACCTTGCCTTCACTATTTTCAACTTGAACACTTACGTTTGTTTGAAATGGTTTTCAGATAATACTACCATCCGATCCCGTTCTCCTCAAACCAACCTTCGATAATGTTAAAGAGTCGAGTTATAGACAGTGAACAACTCCATTGTCTAGATGTAAAGATTAACATATGGAATTATCTTTCATATGCTTAAGTTATCATGACCCGCTTATCGAAATCAACTCCCTTACAGTTATCACGTTTCGGAAATGTTGTCTTTACGGCAAGTATAAATCGACTTACTTCCAATAAAACTTGTCAATATTTTACTATAACTACTTTAATTTTTTTGGCTACTTAATGGCATGGACAAGAAATCCTTGATTTAAAAACAATTCACGGAGAGAAGAAAATTAATTTAAAATAAAGAACTGTTGGAGTTCAAATTAATTTAAAATAATAAATAAATCATCATTAAATCATAAATTAAAGCTTACTTTATCCTTAATTAATTATACTTAAATCAAAATTTAAAACCTTCATTACCTTAGTTAAGTGTTAATTAAGTACCAATAATTAACCTTTATTAATCAAAAATTAGTTAGATAATTAAAATCTAGTCTAATAATAATTAAGTCCTAATTAGTTAAAAATAAACAATTAGACTTTATTTGATTAACATTATTATAAATTAAACCCTAATTAATTAATAACTAGGTAAATAAATAACTCTTAATTAAATAATAATTAATTAAATAATTAAATACTAATCAAATAATATTTTTAAAAATAATTAACTTGATTAAAAAAATTAATTAAAATAATTACCCCTTAACTTGATTAATCATTAGTTAAAAGTTCTTAGTTAACTACAAATGATTAACTTAATTAATTGATTCTTAACCTTAATTACTTCTAATTGAGTAATAGTAATTTTAGTTTAATTAATTAATTATTAAACACATAAATTAAAAGTTAATTAAGTTTTATAATATCTAATTAAGTTTGAAATGGTTTTCAAAACAATTTTAAAGAAAACTTAAAAACTCGAAAATCGTATATTTCCGAACTACATCCATAGCCATAACTTGGAATTACTTTTCTAGGTTACCATCCAAACTTAAACTTCCACTCTTTTTTATTTTAAAATAAATTAAAGGAAGAAATTTTAAAACTTTGACTAATTTATAATTAAAAATAAACAAAACATTTACTAAGTAAACAAGTAAAATGATTTAACTTTCAAAGGGGATCCCAAATCCTTTTTAACATGCCGCGGCTCTAACTTCCAAACCATTCATGACATATCCATGCTTATACAAACATAAGCATACCATTCCATGCATAAACAAAACCATAACTTATATAACAAACATCACATCTACCCACCACATGCATTACTTTAACAATCATTTATAGTCCAAAAACTCAAACACAAGTTATCACATACACATACACCCAAACCATGCCATAATCCATACAATAAACAACATGTACACAACTATATAATCACCATATATATAAAGCAAACATCTTTCCTAATGAGGTTTAAAATTTACTCACCAAAGTTCGACTAGACTAATGTATTTTCTCCTCGCACTTTTGAATGACCCAGTCCTTTGAATTTTCTTGGAAAAATGAAGTCTTTTAGGTGGTTTTAGGATCAAGAGGGCTCGGCTATAGGCACGCAGGGTTAGGCCTTTGGAGTTTTTGAGTGGAGTTGTGCTTGATTTTGAAAGAGGAAGTGAAGAAGAGAACGTAGAGTGTTTTTAGCAAACTTTTAAAGGAATTCAAGTAGAAAAACAAGTTTCTTTATAACTTTGGAATATTTTTAGTAGCCATGAAAGATTGTTTACAAGCTTAAAAAATGAAGACAAGAATGATAAAAATGAAAATAAATTAAGAACATTTGCTTTTATAATATGTTAACAAGTGAATTTGCTAAAATACCATAAGTAATTTACCCCCTTCTCACACTTTGCCACCTCACCCCTTCCCTTTCCACCTCATCATTTCCACCCACCCTTGCTTTTATAATATGTTAACAAGTGAATTTGCTAAAATACCATAAGTAATTTACCCCCTTCTTACACTTTGCCACCTCACCCCTTCCCTTTCCACCTCATCATTTCCACCCACCCTATGGCCTCCCCCTTTTCATGTCAAAAGAAGCATGCTATGATTTCATTTGTACCAAATGTTGGAAGAAGAATCTTATATATTGTATATATTTTTAACTTTTAAAACAAAATCTTATCATATATATAAATGCATTCTTAAGTATACGTACGTGTACATGTACATTCCAACATGATTAAAGTGATTTATAAATGTATGCATGTGTTTTCAAAAGTGTTATGACATTTCTGATAACTTTTAGTCGACGAACAATGGAAAATTCGAAAAACGACTCCCGGTCACATTTTCAATCTTTCTTCGAACTAATTATTTTTGCAAACAAAATTTAAAAATGATTTCACTATCACCTGTTATTATTTAAAACGAGTTTATGTTAGTTATGAAATCCATTAATTAATTATTAGAATTATATTTAAATATCCATACAAAAAGTGATCAAATTCTAGGTCGTTACATTCTCCCCTCCTTAAAAGAATTTCGTACCCGCAATTAACATATAAGAAGATAACTCAATTACTTGAAAGGCTATATATTCCTATCATAAAACACATACAAAAGACATACACTAAGCATCTATAGCAAACAATGGTTAAACTATACATACAAACAAACAACTTGCTATCCTAACATTAACTTAGGACATGCTTCCTTAATATGGCATATTGTCTACTAAATGCAGTCTCTAGGATCCCGACTCCACTGAATTTTAACTAACTGCATTACCACTTCTCATCCTGATCTACAATATAGACTAGATGTCTAACTACTGTCAAATCTGGCTCCACTTCCAGATCCTCTTGCTCAAACGGCTCTACAATCAAGGTCGGATCATGCACAAATTTCCTTAAATGCGACACATGGAACACATTTTAAACACCTGCTAATCTCTCCGGCAGCTCAACCTTATATGCAAGAGACCCAATCCTTTCAAGAATACGGAAAGGTCAAATATATCTTAGAGCTAACTTTCTAGCTTTCCCAAATCTAACAGCTCCTCTAATTGGTGAAATCTTAACGAATACAAGGTCTCCAACATCAAATTCTAAATCTCTTCGCCTCCGATCAGCATAGCTCTTTTGGCGATCCTGGGCTTCTTTCATCCTTCTCTTTATCACTACAACCTTTTCAGTAGCTTCTCAAATCACGTCTAGCCCAAGTACTAGCCGATCTCCAGCCTCAAACCAACATGTCGGTGACTTACAAGGACATTAATAGAGAACTTCTTAGGTGTCATGCCAATGCTCACTTGATAGCTATTATTGTAGGAGAATTCCACCAAATGAAGATCATCTTTCCATGATCCTCAAAAATCAAGAACACACGCCCTAAAGTTACTTTTAGAATCTGATTCACCTTTTCCATTTTTCCATCCGTTTGGGGGTGATATGCTGTGCTCAAGCTTAGCTTTGTTCCTTAATCTTCTTGCAATCCCAAGACTGAATGGTGAAGGTAGGATCTCGATCACTTACTATGCTTACTGGGACTCTATGCAATCTGACTATCTCTCTTATATAAATTCTACCAAAGAAGTTGTAGTTCTTGTCAGCTTTACCGAAATAAAATGAGCACTCCTCATTAGCTGATCTACAACGACCCACACACCTTCATTTCCTTTTTTGGTTCTAGGAAAACCATCGATAAAATCCATTGAAATCATTTCCTATGTGATAATCTGGATTTTTGGGCATCAGATAATTGAATAATTATCTGATTTAACTATTGAAAATACTGATTTATAGATTAAACAAATAAATGTGATAATCTCCTTTATAAATTATTTAAAATAGGCAAAATTGTTATTTTCAAACAATAGTAATAATTTAATGTTTTTCAAATATAAATAGGTTTAAAAATAAAATTTATTATTTACAAATTTAATTTGTATTGTTTAAATATATACATATATTTGAGTTGATTTCAAATTGGATTTTGAACTGAATTTGAATTTGAATTTGGATTTGGATTTGAGATTCAAAAGATAGATATTTTAAAACATTTTGGATTTAAAAATATATTATATATGATTTTATTTAGAATATGGCACGTTTTATATTAATTTTTTAAAAGATTTTATTTTATAAATTAAGATACGTAATTATTCATTAAGAAATTAATATTAAAGCTTTTAAAAAACATTTTAAAATAAAAAATGAATAATTACAAGTGTAATTAAATCAAGAGATAAGTAACATGTGTTTGACAATTAAGAGTGGTAAAGAAAAGTGTCATTATTTGTTTTTAGTTTTCTTCAAAATTTTAATTTATCCTAAATTTAATCTATAAAAAATTCCACCTTCTTCCTTCATTTCCTTTTCTTACCTTTTCATATTCAAAACAAGAAAACAATGGCCAGACCTGTAATCACTTCCTCAATTCATAACATGAAAACATTTTCAAGTTTAAAACCCTGTAAAAATATTCCACAAATCAAAAGCCAAAGTCTGTAATCTTCTTAAATCAAAAACAAATGCAAACCAGAGAACTTCACCTGTAAAACCACTTTAGACCAGAAATTTTATCATGCAATCAAAATCTATAATCTTTCCCAAAAACAACCTTCAAATCTAAAACCATTTTACAAAGGCAAAGAGCAAATCTGAAACACAAATCTCAGAGAAACATTTTCAAAGCCTGGAAAACATCTTCAGATTTGCAACCTGAAGCAAGTTAATCAAACTTGTAACCTCCTTATATCAAAGCCTGTAGCAAAGGCCATTCTCAAATGCAACCTGAACAAATCAAATCTGGAATCACCAGCAAATAAGCTTCATCTTGCATCAATCAAAATATCAAAGCATTTCTGTTCAAAGTATTTCCTTCAATAATGCAAATTTTCAAAGTTTCCAGTTTTTAGCAATCCAGTTTTAATGCTCTCTGCATTTTCTAAGGTGAGTAAACCTGTTTTCTTTTAAAAATAGTTTAAATCTGAGATTTAAATTTTAATATAAGTGAAATGTGTGAGATAATGTTGGATTACATAGATGTTTTAGCATGAATATAACTTGAATTAATATTTATATTATGGATGTGCCTGTATATATATGATTTTGGTCTCTGCTTGTTTTACAGTTTCTTGAATTCCTTTAAAAATCCATAGCTCCAAATATAAGCAATTTTAAACATAGATCCTTGAATGAAATTTGATCATAACAACATGATATCAACTCTAAAAATGGTATCAAGGATTTTGGTTCAATAATTATTTCTGAAATAAGGAAATATTGTGAAAATTAGACAATTGGTTAAAATTTCATGAATGCAATTTCGTGATCGGATTGCATGTATGGATTCAGGGTAGGAAATCTTGAATTTTGGTATAAGTTTTTGGATTTTTTGGCTTGAGGTTGTCAGGGAAACTCGAGATGATCAATTTTGGGACTTTTGGCATTTGCCGTTGATCGGCATCGTGTGGGGGTTCGTGACTTGGCATGTAGGAGGACGGGATGTCAGGCGTCACTGGAAAAATGGCGACGGTGTGTTCGATGGTCGTGGTGTCGGTCGTAGTGGGAACTAGGGCTTTAGAGGGTTTAGAAATGGAGGTCTGATTTTGGGGTTGTTCGCCATCATCGAGGCATCGAGCTAGGCCAAACTTGGAGGGGACATACTGGAGACATGGAAGAAGGTATTGGCGAAGTCACGGCTGTTTTGGTGGTCGGAATTTCTTTGACGAGGTGATTTTCTGAGGAGATTGTGAGTTACGAGTTCAACTGGAAGGCTTGAATTTGTTTTGGGTTTCCTGGCCATAGTTTGAGGGTCGGAAACGTTCAGTTGGTCGATCGCCGACGTGTGTGAGCAGTCATCGGAGGTAGTGGCTGCATGGATGAACTGTGCACGTGCACGACGTTGCTTCTGCGTCAGGGTGTTGGATTGGTGGCTGTCTCGAAGTAATGCTCGGGATAGAGGAGGTTAGTCTCGAGTGTTTGCTCGTGATTCGTATGGGTTTCATACTTCAGTTTTGTTTTAAATATAAAACTTAACTAAAACTTAAAAAAAGAAAAAAAGAAAAGGAAGATGAAGAAGGACCCCGGGTTGTCACTCGATTCAGGAATGGGTTGAAGCCGAAGTAAATGTGAAAATGTTTTTGAGAAATTTGGAAAGCTAGTTTTTAAATTTAAATTAAAAAGGCGAAATGTTTTTAAGACATGTATTAATTTTAGGTAATTAATGGTAATTGTTTTATCTTGAAAATTAGTTAAGTTTTTATGATTAAAAATTACTTAAATTATTAAGGTAATTAAAGTTAAATTAATTAATAATTTAGGATTAATTAATTTATAAAGGTTTAAGGATTAATTAATTGTTAATTAAGAATTAGTTAGGATTAAGTATAATTACTTAATGTAATTAATGAAGTGTAATTACTTAGTGAAGTAATTAATGGATAATTACAGGAAGTAATTAATTAATAGGTAATTACTTGATGGAAAGTAATTAAAGAATAATTACTTAGTGGAAGTAATTAAGTGCTAATTACTCAGAGTAATTAATTAAAGGATTTATTAATTAATTAGGTGGTTAATTAATTAATGGAAGTAATTATGAATAAGTAATTACTGAATGTGATTAATCAAGGTTGATCAATGAATGTGGTAAATTAATTAAAGGCTAATTACTGAATGTAATTAGAGAGGATAATCAAGGGATGATTAATTAATGGTTTTTAATTAATATTGTTAAATAAGCAAGATTAAAAGTGATTAAAGAAATTAATTTGATTTAATTAGGAATGGGTGACTAATTAATCTTGCTTATGAATGATTGGTTGATATTTTTGATATGAAATGTTTGTGGTATGATATGTTTGTCTTGAACAGTGATTATGTGGTTATCTGTCGATGATGAATTGTTGTGTAAAAGAGTGACATCTTGTGATTAAAGGTGGAATTGTGTCTCACTCGAATAGTGTGGGTTAAGATGGCATTGAATTCAAAGAGACCGGAGTGGGGTAATTGTAAATACCCAAAGCCACTTCGATTTGTAATTTATAATAATTCTGTATAGATTTGATATATGGAATCAATAGGTTGAAATGGAATGGTTTAAGTGAATTGGACTATTTAATCTAAGTTTTGGTACTTAGATATTGATGCGTGAAATAAGTGGTGTCTATAACAACTTGTGAAGTTGTAAATTGATACAAGTTACCCGTGTTTATATAAGTTGTATGCTTTTGTATTCCATGTTAGATGGGTTTACTCACACTGCTTTCCAGCCTGACCCGGGTGTTACTTTGATGTAATGCTTGGGTCAGACCAGTATTACAGATTTTCACGTAAGGACGTTCTGAAGCTCAGAGGCGAGCTGGATGGCAGAAACGTATGGTGTGTTTCCGCTATGATATGTTGTAGTTGTCTAGGACATGATTGTATCTATTCAGTGTTTGTGTATTTGTGTAACTTTGATGTATTAAAGTGTAATTTGATAAATACAGTTTCCTTTGTATAACTGTTATTATTTGTTATATATTTTATCCACTGCGAATGTGAGATGTTGGTGTTTTCTGATTCTTCTTTATCTTCTATCTCTTTCCTTCTTTTTCCTAATTATTTGGAATTTTCGGGATCGAAAATTCCGGGTCGTTGCATTTGGTATCAGAGCTAAAGGTTAAGCGAGAACCTTGGCTCTAGTGGGATTACTCATTGAGGATAGGGTCAATGGTACCCTAGAATTAGTTGAGTGTGTGTGTGTGTATATGAGAGCGTACTTGTTATTTTCTTATATAAAGATTTTAAATGATTTTATATAAGAATGTATTTTGTTATATAAATCTATATTTCTTTCTAATAAATATTAAGGTAATTGGTTGTTAAATTATTGGAATTAAATTAAGTGGTAATAGAAATACAACCAAATTGAAATTAAATAAAGATAAGCTTGAAATGGATTCAAACTGAAATTATAATCTTGAATTTGGAGAAGAATTTTCAGAATAAGGTAATAGTGAATTGATTTCCAGTTGTAATAACCTTGGTTATTATCCTAAAATGATGAAATGTTTTAGGGAAGTAAAACATTTAGGTAAGTATGACTTATAAATTGGAACTAAAGATGATCTAAATTGTGAAGTTTTAAATCTAGGTCTAGAAATTTGAAAATTGTTCAAAGTGATAAAGAAATAATAAATAATATTATTTAATGTATTTGAATAAAAGGGTCCTATTTCAAACAAGAGTTATTTGAAAATTTAAAGAAATTTGTTTTGAATTAAAAACCAAAGGTGGTTTAAAATTTAAGGATAACTTGGTGTGTAAATGATGTAATATGTATATATGAGGAATATACATAATATCAAAGATGGTTTGAAATAAACTCTAAACGTTGAGTTTTAAATTTGGAACGAGATGTGAAACCCAAAGTAAAAAAAAGTTTTTGAACTTTTAAGTGATGGAAATCGGAAATTTGAATTGGAGAATTCAAATTTTGAGTGGGATTATTGGGATTAAATTGAATTTAACTTAGAAAAAGTTAAATAAGTTTGAATGAACAACCTGATTTGGAATTTTCAAGATGAAAATCAAGATTTAACTTGGAAAGTTAAATAGTTGATTTGAATTGGGGGTTTGTGTGATCTCAAAATGGGTTTGAGATCTGGAAAATTGAATATGGATAAATATTTTAAAATAATTTGGATAATATTATCCTTTTGTTATTAATAATCTTTAAACTGTGAATTTGATTTGTTTAAATGAATGAAGAAATGGAGTATGGTAATATATCCATTATTGAGATAAAAAGGGAAATTAAACTTTAATTTGAAATTAAGGAGATGAAATCACTTTGAATTTAAGATTTAAATGCTCAAAAGGAACTTGGAAATGTAAATTGTTAAGGATTGGTTTCGAAATTGAAATTGGGTAATAAATTGGATTTCAAAGATTAAATTGTTTAAAATAGGATTTGAATTATTATATGAACCTAGAAATAGGCTTATGGAGAAGCAAAGGCAATTTAAAATAGAATTTTTAATTTTGGATTAAGAATTAAATTGTTCAAAGACTTTGAAAATAAAGGATAATCTGGTTTAAAAGGTTAAACCAACATATTAAATTTAACTTGAATTTATATAATTTGAGATGATTTAAAGTGAGATTGAATTTGAAATTAGTTAAAATTGAAATTTGATTTAAATAATTTGGATTTGTGATTAAAGTTGAATACTTTTAAATTCAAATGGATTTTGATTTGAATTTGGAAAGAGTCAAGGATAATTCAACTTGAATTGGGATTAAATTCGAACTGGAATTGAAATGAATTGAAATTGAAAATTGAAATTGGTTCAATTTGAATTTATTTGAATTAATTGGAATTATGATTGAAAATGGATAAGTTTAAAAATTTAAATGGAAATTTGAATTGGATGATTTGAAATGAAATTGAAGTTGAATGAGTTCAAATTCAAATAGGAAGTTGATTTGAATTTGGGATGAGAATGGAAGTTAACTTTAATTTGAAAGTTAATTGGAAATTGATTGGAACTGAGATCAATTCAAATTGGAATTAAATAAATTTAAATGAAAATGGAAATTTAAATTGAATTGATGAGAATGGAGATTGGGAATTGAACAGTTTGGCTCTGGACTATTTTCAAATAAATTATTTTGATTTAAAATGTTTTAAATCTATTTTCCTAACTATTTACTATATAACTTTTCTTTTTAAAACCCAAAACTATCTTATACTTATTTTACAACTACTTTTGGAACTATTTAACTATTTTACAACCGTTTTATAAACTAATTACCACGTTAAACTATTTTGCAATTTTCTAACTATTTTACAAACATTTAACTATTTTATAAATATTTTAACATTATTTAACTATTTTACAAATATTTTGCAAATTAATAATTATTTTCAACTACTTATCTATTTTTAAACTTTTCAAGCTATTTTCTAAATTTAAGCTGGACACAGTTTAAACTGTTTATAATTAAATATCCATTTGAGATAAGAATTGAGGTGATAATCCAAATGGGATTGAAGCACTTGTGAATAAGCGTATAGAAATCATAAGTGAATGTGAATAGAAAAGGAGTTGATTTGGCTGATAACCAATAAAGATAAATACGTAGGATGCACGTATATTATTCTATTCGCATAGTGATTTGAACTAGATTCGAGCATAGAATTTTGAGATAGTATATCGATCCGAGTTGGGATTTTTCACTCGATTTTCGGCGGCGAACCTGGATATGGAATTTTGATTGGTTCTGGATATTCTCTATCATAGTTACGACTATGCAAGGAGAATGACGGTTTCTGATCAAGGAACTAGAGTCCGCACTAGGAAGTCGGGTGGACAATACTAGTTCAGAAGTGAAATTGTGTAATTGAGTGAGCGATCAGATTGATATAGCATACAAATGATATGTGTACATCGTACTGGTTTGAATGAAATTGATATTGGGAATTTGTGGATAAGAAATGTGAAATGATTTTTGAAACGAAAGGTATATTTTGTGAAATATATGATGAAATAAAGTGAAAATTAGATATTTCTATGGTAGAAATTTTCTTTGTAGAAGTAAGTAATATGGTTAATAATCAAATTTGAATATTTGATTTGGAATAAACAAAGTTATGTATCTTTGTTATATACATGATGATAAAACTTCCCTTGTTGAATATTTTGTCAGAAGAAAAGGGTTTTGAAAGTATTTGAAGTATAAAAAGGGAATTTATACAAGTTTGAAGTGATCCAAGGATTTTTAAAATTATATATGTGTGTGTGTGTGAAGGATCTTATAAGAATAATTTTGAGAAAAGGTTTTTGAAACGTATGAATTTTGGAAAGGCTTTTGATTTTTGGGAAAAATCAATATTGGAATTTGGAAAGCTTAGTTGAGAATTATCGATTTTGGATAATCAATTTTGTGAAAAGAAGATTTATATGAGATTCATACTAGGGTATGATTTGAAAGACACTATAAAATATAGTATAAAGTGTTTTGAGATTGGCTCTGGGGAAAAAGGCGCTCCCTTGAAATGAACTTCTCAGGAGTGCCACAGGGTGGTACTGCTTTGAACCCTAAAGAGGGGGGGGGGGGGGGTTCTAAAGTTGATCTTGTGAGGAGTCCGGACAAAACTAGTTCCTAAGGATTTTGTGTAGTGTGTAGCGAAAATTGAGGGCGCTAATGCCTATGGAGGTGTAACGACCCGCTATTTTGGACCCTTCGTATTCGCATATGTAGGACTTGGATAATTCAAAATACCGATTTTTTAGTTTAAATTTGGCAAAACTCAGCATATACAGTAAATAAATAATCACAGAATCATAGACACAGAGTAATATACAATATGCAGCGGAAACAAAATGAATAGTAGTTCATGAAGCTACTATATATAACAGAGCTAAATAAGTTACAACAGAAGTCTTGAATAAGATAGTCAAATACAAGAATCAGAATACATCACTAGAGTCAACTGAATATCTAAAGCTAGATAGATAGCCGGATCTCCAAGCGAAGCTCCAACTCCAAAGGTGAGTCTCGAATACTGGTACACTCAGTCTGACCCGAGCGTAAAGCAAAACACAAAATACTCGAGTCAGGATTAACATTCTTATATCAATAAATCCAACTCAAGTGAAATAACAACCAAAATACCAGTAACTCAAAGGATGTTAGGATAACCATCCTTTAAGGATCCGTTAAACTATCTACTATATAGTAATATACGCTAAGTAGATAATGTCTATCAGTAATACAAAGTGTCAAAATAGTGTTAAGGCATTACCATTGTCCCCCTTAACACATTTTACATAAGCATTATAGTCTATACAGCACTGTAAACTCCACCATAAACTAGTGGGCTATCAGGGAGTACTCCATACGTATAACACAAACAAATTCATAGTGGTCGCGTATATAGGGACACAAGTATGACAAGGCACATGAGGCAATACCTAAGGTAGTGAAACTACCGTTTCCTGATCCGGATTGATGAGAACACATCGCCGCAACGATCGCAACACCGCAAAACAGCACTCCCAAAATTTCGAGGGTGCACACCAATCAATAACAAGTGATGAGTAGTTTACGAAGAAGTGTGTTCGCTCGAGGTAGCTAACCCCATTTGGCCCGACACGTCTTCTGTTTTAGTCATTTCCAATTTGACACAAATGTCAACGCTATGCATTATCGTCCTCTTTCTTCAGTCATCACGTACGTCATTCCAACCACTTCATTCTGAATTACACTCTACATATAGCTATTAAAGTGGTATTCGATTTAGACAGTGGGTATGTCCCTAACCAATTCCGGTCTTTTTAATAACTTTCGTAATTATTACACCGATTGGTCATTTAATATATTTCAAAACCAAATCAATTTCAATTAGAATTTGTAAACCAACATTCCATTTGTCTTTCTAAAATAATTTCCAAAGTTTACGTCTCATAACTTCCAAATTACCATTTCAAAACTCTATAATTCAATTTCAAAATTTGATTTAAAATAATTCAAATATTCATTTAAATTCATATATAAGTTTCATTCCGTAATCATGTAAATAAATTTAATTTAACGTTCAAATAAATTTAAACTCATTTATCGATTTCATTCAATATTCTTAAGTTAATTTATCATTCAAAACAATTTCTATTAAATTTCCAATTTATTAAATCAATTACCTAAGTTCAATCCCATTATATCAAAACTTACAAATTGAATTAAATTAAATTCATCAAATCAAATTCTTTAAATTACAAGTCTTACATTAGTTTCAATAAATCACATTTTATTTCTTGTTAAAGAAATTTAATTTCACTTATTTACTTACTGAGTTACAATTTCAAAACTCAATTAATAAAGAAACTCTATTTCACTTATCTAAGAAGTTCAATTTCATTCATTAAAGAATTCAATTTTATTTAATTATTAAATAATTCAATCTTATTTAATTATTAAATAATTTCAAAGCTTGATTAATAATTTCAAATTTTAATTATTAAATAATTTCAAAACCTAATTATTAAATAATTCCAATCTTAATTATTAAATAATTCCAAACTTAATTATTAAATAATTAATTTTAATACAACGTTCTTTTATCAACTATTATGTTAATATTTTGTTTCAGATTATTTAATATCAACATTTTCCTTTCATAAAAATTCAGATTCCATCTTTATTTCAAATACTTATTATTTGTTCAAATAAATCTTTATTTTATTTTTAAATCAAATTATTGGCCAATTGGGTTTTTATTTAATTCTCTATCCTAAGTCAAGTTTATTTGGGTATTTATCATGTAGACAGTGTTTAGCTCTTTTATACATAACAGTATAACCACAAATATATTACATGTTGATAGTATTTAGCTCTTTTATTGACCATTCAGGTATTTATCATGTTGACAGCATGTTATAACCACAAATATATTACATGTTGACAGTGTTTAGCTCTTTCATACATAACAGTATTATATTTTATTTTATTTTTAGGCATGAGTAACCCTAACATATGAAACAACATATATACGGGTAATGTAATTACAAGCTAAGAAGAATGTGCAGACACATAACACAACATATGTAGACTCTACTATTATACTAAATAAATTGATCTCTATTTTAAATAGATTAACAAAGTACCACAACTATAACCTGAATACACCTTATTCTATGACCTCATAGCAAACAGAGTTTAAAAATTTATAGTATGTATGTACATTTAGCACTCAAAATAAAAAGCTACACCTACTATATATATGTGTTTGCATATTATACGAATATATACATAAAGCTGTAGTGTATAGCAACCTGTACACTAACATATAACAGCTTTGAACGGTTTATAAAAATATAAATACACACCCACTCTATACAACAGTGGCGGCTCGGCCACTGTAGAGGAAGAATTGGCTGTGATAGGGAAACTTGTGGACGAACAGGGGAGGGGAGTTGCGTCGGAGAATGGGGAGGCGGAAGTGGCCAAGGTAGAGGCCGAGATGAAGGAGTGGAGAGGCCAGTCGAGTCGGAGGTTTGGTGGGGCCGAGGATGATGGCGACAGCGGTAGGTCAGTGGATAGGTTCGGCATGCTGTGGGGCGGAGGTAGCGAGGGGGAACCAGTCGGCGTGGTGGAAACGGCGGTTCGACTTTGGGTTTGAGGGGAAGAAGAAGCCGAGAATAAGAAGGGAGGGGAAAAGGTGGAAGGCAATGAAAACAAGACAGGCTTTAATTTATATTATGCTTCAAAACGTAAGAGTTAACACGAAGGGGCGAGCAACAGACGAAATAAATAACAAAGGAACATCGAAATTCCAACGGTTAGTTTTTTTTGGAATAATTAATTTTTTTATTAATGTGGTCCAGCTGTACGTTCAAATTTGAAAAGGCATTATTTATTTATTTGGACAGCACACCAAGTAAAACAACGAGGAAACTAAAGGCCACGATTCAGAACCGACACGAAAATGGTTTTCCTAGTTTCCGTTGCTTACCGGACTTCAAAACACAACATTGAATATATTGTAGAGATCATCATGACGGGACAATCAAAACGATATACATATATCAGTGGTCGATTGAATTTTAAAAATTCGAATTTTCTACTAGCGGAAAATGCAACAAAAACGTAGAAAAATAAGATCGACGGAGCTAAAGAAGTCCGAATTTGAAAAAACGAAAAATGACGTCTCAGTCAGAAGATGTTTTAGAATTTTTCTATGCAAAAATATTTAGGTTTCGAAAATATTTTATTTTCATCAATTCCCAACTGATTAAATTGAAATAAAATTACACACGAAATAAAATTTCATATTTTCGGATAAAAATTTACCAGTTGCTATGTTTAATGAGACGCATTTCAAATATTAAATTTTTATTTCAAAATTTTCTTTTTTTAAAATTTCACGAAAATTCAACCAATCACATTATTAAAACAGTTAAAATTTACGGGTCGTTATAAGAGGCATTTGGGTTACGATGTGACGACAGTGTAACTCAATGTCACTGCATCTGCTACAGACCATAGCGAAAGTCGTGTGTGCCGCTGAGAGCCAACAGTCTACGTTTGGTTTTATATCGGTAGACTGCGACCTATGGTAACATAGCGAAAGTCGTGTGTGCTGCTGAGAGCCAACAGTTTGCGTTTAATTTTACATCGGTAGACTGCGACCTATGTGGGAGTGGAGAAGTTTCGTTTTTGGCAGCGAAAATTGAGGGCGCTTATGCCTATAGTTACATGGACTTTTGCTGTGATGGCAAACTAACCCTGGAATGTAACTGCGATCTGTTGTGGGTTCTATGGCGTGATCGAGGGGCGCGGAGTGCCTACAATTACATAGACTTTGCTGCGATGACAACGCAACCCAAGATGTAACTGCGACCATGGATGGGGGTGATGATTTCCAGAGCATTCCCACCAAAGATATTTCCTCGTTTTCAAAAATGCTTTCCATATTTTTCCAAGTATTTTCACTAGGTGTTGAAAACGGGTTTACCAAGTACTTATAGATTTTCCGTCTTACGCCTGATCAACGTATGACCTAATTTCTATGAGAACAATGATGGATTGGTTGAGACATCAGTTATAAAAATTATTTTTATAAAACTATTTTGGTAATATATATATATATATATATAGATTTTAAATAAAATGTTTTAAAATTTCTTAATAAAAAGAGTTTATAGTAAAATTTATCAAAGAGTAATTTTTATGATAATAATTATTTTGGATAAATTCTGGCTTCGTTCCTTTTCGAGGATGAAAAGATTCAAAGCGGGAATGAATGTGATAACCCGGATTTTCGGGCATCAGATAATTGAATAATTATCTGATTTAACTATTGAAAATACTGATTTATAGATTAAACAAATAAATGTGATAATCTCCTTTACAAATTATTTAAAATTAGCAAAATTGTTATTTTCAAACAATAGTAATAATGTAATGTTTTCAAATATAAATAGATTTAAAAATAAAATTTATTATTTACAAATTTAATTTGTATTGTTTAAATATATACATATATTTGAGTTGATTTCAAATTGGATTTTGAATTGAATTTGAATTTGAATTTGATTTAGAATTTAAGATTTAAAAGATAGATATTTTAAAACATTTTGGATTTAAAAATATATTATATATGATTTTATTTAGAATATAGTATGTTTTATATTATTTTCTTTTAAAGGATTTTATTTTATAAATTAAGATATGTAATTATTCATTAAGAAATTAATATAAAAGCTTTTAAAAATCAATTTTTTAAAAATGAATAATTACAAGTGTAATTAAATCAAGAGATAAGTAATAAGTGTATGATAATTAATAGTGGTAAAGACAAGTGTCATTATTTGTTTTTATTTTTCTTTAAATTTTAATTTATCCTAAATTCAATCTATAAAAACTTCCACCTTCTTCCTTCATTTCTTTTTCTTACCTTTTCATATTCAAAACAAGAAAACAATGGCCAAACCGGTAATCACTTCCTCAATTCATAACAGGAAAACATTTTTAAGTTTAAAACCTTGTAAAAATATTCCACAAATCAAAAGCCAAAGTCTGTAATCTTTTTAAATAAAAAACAAATGCAAACCAGAGAACTTCACCTGTAAAACCACTTCAAACCAGAAATTTTATCATGCAATCAAAATCTATAATCTTTCGTCAAAACAACCTTCAAATCTGAAACCATTTTACAAAGACAATGAGCAAATATGAAACATAAATCTCAGAGAAACATTTTCAAAGCCTGGAAAACATCTTCAGATTTGCAACCTGAAGCAAGTTAATCAAACCTGTAACCTCCTTATATCAAAGCCTGTAGCAAAGGCCATTCTCAAATGCAACCTGAACAAATCAAATCTGGAATCACTGGCAAATAAGCTTCATCTTGCATCAATCAAAGTCTCAAAGCATTTCTGTTTAAAGTATTTCCTTCAACAATGCAAATTTTCAAAGTTTCCAGTTTTTAGCAATCCAGTTTTAAAGCTCTCTGCATTTTCTAAGGTGAGTAAACCTGTTTTCTTTTAAAAATAGTTTAAATATGAGATTTAAATTTTAATATAAGTGAAATGTGTGAGATAATGTTGGATTACATGGATGTTTTAGCATTAATATAACTTGAATTAATATTTACATTGTGGATGTGCTTGTATATGTATGATTTTGGTCTCTGCTTGTTTTACAGTTTCTTGAATTCCTCTAAAAATCCATAACTCCAAATATAAGCAATTTTAAATATAGATCCTTAAATGAAATTTGATTATAACAACATGATATCAACTCTAAAAATGGTTTCAAGGATTTTAGTTACTAATTATTTCTGAAATAAAGAAATACTGTGAAAATTAGATAATTGTCAAAATTTCATGAATGCAATTTCATGATTGGATTGAATGAATGGATTCAGGTAGGAAATCTTGAATTTTGGTATAAGTCTTTGGATTTTAGGCTTGAGGTTGTCGGGGAAACTCGAGATGATCAATTTTGGGACTTTTGGCATTTGCCGTTGATTGGCGTCGTGTGGGGGTTTGTGATTTGGCATGTAGGAGGATGGGATGTCAGGTGTCACTGGAAAAATGGTGACTGTGGCGTTCGACGGTCGTGGTGTCGGTTGTAGTGGGAAATAGGGCTTAAGAGGGTTTAGAAATGGAGGTCTGATTTTGGGGTTGTTCGCCATCATCGAGGCATCGAGCTAGGCCAAACTTGGAGGGGACATACTCGAGACGTGGACAAAGGTGTTGGCGAAGTCACGACGGTTCTGGTGGTCGGAATTTCTTTGACGAGGTGATTTTCTGAGGAGATTGTGAGTTACCAGTTCAAGTGGAAGGCTCGAATTTGTTTTGGGTTTCGTGGCAATAGTTTGAGGGTCGGAAACGTTCAGGTGGTCGATCACCGACGTGTGTGAGGAGTCATCGGAGGTAGCGGCGGCGTGATGAACTGTGCACGTACACGGCATTGCTTTTGTGTCAGGGTGTTGGATTGGTGGCTATATCGAAGTAATGCTCAGGATAAAGGAGGTTATTCTCGAGTGTTTTCCCATGATTTGTTTGGGTTTCATACTGCAGTTTTGTTTTAAAACTAAAACTAAAAAAAGAAAAAAAGAAAAGGAAGATGAAGAAGGACTCCGGGTTGTCACTCGAGTCAGGTATGGGTTGAACCCGAAGTAACGTGAAAATGTTTTCGAGAAATTTGGAAAGCTAGTTTTTAAATTTAAATTAAAAATATGAAATGCTTTTAAAACATGTATTAATTTTAGGTAATTAATGGTAATTTTTTTTATCTTGAAAGTTAGTTAAGTTTTTATGACTAAAAATTACTTAAATTAATAAGGTAATCAAACTTAAATTAATTAATAATTTAGGATTAATTAATTTATAAAGGTTTAAGGATTAATTAATTGTTAATTGAGAATTAGTTAGGATTAAGTATAATTACTTAATGTAATTAATGAAGTGTAATTATTAGTGAAGTAATTGATGGATAATTACAGGATGTAATTAATTAATGGGTAATTACTTGATGGAAAGTAATTAAAGAATAATTACTTAGTGAAAGTAATTAAGTGTTAATTACTCAGAGTAATTAATCAAAGGATTTATTAATTAATTAAGTGGTTAATTAATTAATGTAAGTAATTATGAATAAGTAATTACTGAATGTGATTAATCAAGGTTGATCGATGAATGTGGTAAATTAATTGAAGGCTAATTACTGAATGTAATTAGAGAGGATAATCAAGAGATGATTAATTAATGGTTTTTAATTAATTATTGTTAAGTAAACTAGATTAAAAGTGATTAAAGAAATTAATTTGATTTAATTAGGAATGGGTGACTAATTAATCTTGCTTATGAATGATTGGTTGATATTTCTGATATGAAATGTTTGAGATATGATATATTTGTCTTGAACCTTGATTATGTGGTTATCTGTCGATGATGAATTGTTGTGTAAAAGAGTGACATCTTGTGATTAAAGGTGGAATTGTGTCTCACTTGAATAGTGTGGGTTAAGATGGCAATGAATTCGAAGAGACCGGAGTCGGGTATTTGTAAATACCCGAAAACACTTCGATCTGTAATTTATGATAATTCTGTACAGATTTGATATGTGGAATCAATAGGCTAAAATGGAATGATTTAAGTGAATTGGACCATTTAATCTAAATTTTGGTACTTAGATATTGATGTGTGAAATAAGTGGTGTCTATAACAACTTGTGAAGTTGTAAATTGATACAAGTTACCCGGGTTTATATAAGTTGTATGCTTTTGTATTCCATGTTAGATGGGTTTACTTACGCTGGTTTCTAGCCTGACCTGGGTGTTACTTTGATGTAATGCTCGAGTCAGATCAAGTATTACAGTTTTTCAGGTAAGGACGTTCTGGAGCTCAGGAGGCGAGCTGGATGGTAGAAACGTATGGTGTTTCCACTATGATATGTTGTAGTTGTCTGGGACATGATTGTATCTATCCAGTGTTTGTGTATTTGTGTAACTCTGATGTATTAAAGTGTAATTTGATAAATACAGTTTCCTTTGTATAACTTTTATTATTTGTTATTATATTTTATCTGCTACGAATGTGAGATGTTGGTGTTTCTGATCCTTATTTATCTTCTATATCTTTCCTTCTTTTTCCTAATTATCTGGAATTTTCGAGATCGAAAATTCCGGGTCGTTACATCCTATTTCAAATTTGGAATTTCCAAGGGTTGAAGTAAACCTGCTGTCCTCTAGTGATCACCTTTTATCTATTGACAGATTGAACATCGGCTGACATAGATTGAAATATCTTTCTTCATCTCGGGACACCAAAATATTGCTTCATATCCTTATACATCTTATTAACTCCAGGGTGGACACTTAACTTAGACTTATGGCATTCCGTTAAAACTTCTTGTCTAAGACCATCTATGCTAGGAAAGCATAATCTTCCATTCATCCTTAAAGTACCATGGTTATCAATCTCAAAACTAGAACTTTGACCCTTCTCAATGCCTTAAATAAATTACAATGGAAGGCTATATTCTCTTTGTTTGCTTGCAATCCTTTTAAAGAGAGTCGGAGTGACTTCCAAGGGAGCCAAAACTGTATTCCGATTTAGAGCATCTATCACCAAATTTTCTTTCCCTGGCATATAAAGAATATCCAAGGCATAACCTGTAAGGAATTCTAGCCATCGCTGCTGCCTCAATTTTGGGTCATTCTAAGTGAAAAGGTACTTCAGGGACTTGTGATCCCTGAAGAGCTCGAACTTCTCACCCATATAAAGAAGGAAATTACTACTAGGATTCTTAAATATTAGTAATATTACTAAAGAGGAATAGAAGGATTCTTACCTTGTAAGCAGCACCTCCACATCTTCAACGCAAATACTACGGTTAACAGTTCCAAGTCATGCAGTGCATAATTCTTCTCGTGAGGCTTTAACTGTCTGCTTGCATAGGCTATAACCTTCCGATGCTGCATCAACACTGCACCCAACTTAACTCTACTAGCATCGGTATAAACAATCAACCCTTCTCTTCCATTTATAATAGCTAAAACCAAGGCACCGGTCGACCTTTCTTTTAACTCAAGGAATGCTCCTTCACACTTTGGAGTCCATTCAAACTTAACATCCTTTTTTGTCAAATTGGTTAGATGAGAGGCGATCTTAGAATAATCCTTTATGAACTTCCTATAATTACCCGCCATCCCTAAAAAACTTCTCACTTCTACCTTATCCTGGTCAACTGAAATGCCATCTCCCGATACAACATGACCTAGGTATCTCACTTCCGACTTTCGATAGTGGCACTTAGAATACTTAGCATTTAAAATGTATTTTCTAAACATTTCTAACATCGATTTCAAATGGTATTTATGCTCTTTTTCAGTCTTGGAATAAATAAGCATGTCGTCAATGAAAACCAACACGTACTTATTTAGAACAACCCTAAAAACTTGATTCATAAGGTCAACAAAAAATGCAGGTGCATTGGTTAGCTCAAAAGGTATAAACAACCACCCATAGGAAAGGTCTGGTCCTTTAAAAGCAGTTAAGGGTATGCTATTCTCCATTGCTCTTAATTTATGGAAACTCGTAGCAAGGGCCATTTGGAAAAATACTCTATCCCCATGAAGTTAGTCAAATATATCATCTATTCAGGATAATAGATATTTATTCCGAATGGTCTGCTTATTCAACTCCCTATAGTCAATACACAATATTAAAGAACCATCGAACTTAGCCACAAAAATTATTGTTGATCCCCAACTTGAAAGACTCGGTCTAATCGGCCCTCTTCTTAATAAATCATTGATTTGACTTATAAACCCATGTTTCTCTCTCGGGGCCATTCTATATAAGGGTTGAATAACAGGTTTTGCACCCAGAACTGGATCAATATGAAATTTAATTTCTCGATAGGGAGGCAACCTACTAACTGGCTCAAAAATATCTGATAAATTTTTAACTACTAATATATACTCTAGCTCTTCTTAGGACGATTCTAAGGAATAAAAGAAACTACTCAAACGATTATCCAGGATCTCCCAAGATATTCTTTCCAATACCTTTCGGTGTTGGCTTTCAACAATACACTCCAATTAAGCCAATCAAGGAAGCATTGTACTTAGCTAGCCAATATATTCCAAGCAAAATATCAAAACCTTTAAAATCAAGTACAAACATGTTCCATGGGAAACGATGAGTAAGGTAGGAAATTTGTACATTCTCACAAATTAAACATAGACTGGCCACATTATTAATGGGATTTGACACTGATAGGGGTTTCTACAAATTTTGGGGTAAGTTCTAATCTATCTACCAACTCTTTAGAGACGAAACTATGAGAAGTTCCGGTATCAAACAAAGCTCTAACAAAAATGCTACTAATAAGTAAATTACCTTCCAAAACTCCCTTCCCTTTAATATCTTCAAAGGCTGAGGGCACGTCCCTAATAGAGTAAACCTTAATCTGTTGACCCTTCTTCAATATAGGCAGTCCTTAACCATGTGTCCAAGCTAATGGAAATTATAGCAAAGCATCTTCTGGACCATTGGAGAGATAGCCTTTCTTCTGTTGACAATGTGTTGAAATATGCCCGTTTTTATTACCGTTGAAACAAATAACCTCTTTATATTTGTTTCCCTGATCTTTTCCAGTTGGATCTCCCTCATCATGCTTCCTTTTCCAATTTGGGTCAAAATTCCTTTTATTGGGATTAACCGTTCTGCCATTGGGTGCTGATGTTGATGCTGATGGCTTCTTCTTTAAAAGCACTTCATATCTCAGGGCCTTGTCTACTAGATCCACAAACGATTCCTTTATATGAGTGGTCATCTTTTCATGGAACTCCTCTCTCATACGCAATACGAACATCTCATTCTTCTTCAGCGGAGTGTCAATAAATCCAGGACCAACATGAGATAACTCATTAAACTTCATCTCATATTCAGCCAACAAGTCTCCCTGCTTGAGATCCATGAAATTTCTATATAATCTAGTTTTGCTCGCAGCTGGCATGAATTGATCTTCGAATATTTCTTTGAATCTATCCCATGAGATCTTCTAGAACATTTGTAGTGACAAAATCCTACCATGCAGCTGCACCCTCTTGCAACTGCCATGAAGACAAGAATCGTTTCTGATCATCAAAAATGTCTAAATATTTGAAAATATTCTCACATGACTGTAGCCAAGCTTGTACTTTAATGATAGATTCGGTACCCATGAAAGATTTTCCTCCTATATTTGTGAAGTCCTTGCACAGAGTTGTGAAGTTTACTCGAGGATGTACTGGAGCTACAACCTCAACAGCTATTCTACCCCTTCTAACATTTCTTTAGGATACTTAAAGAGATAAATCTTTAAGAAAGGTTACTAATCAAACCTGTCAAAGCTGATCTAACAAACATGCATATATATGTATACAAATAAAATTTTCACAGACACGCTCTCAAAGTTGATCCAAACCCAAAGCCTAGGTGTTCGCTCAACCTAAGCTCTGATACTAAATGTAACGAGTCGCCTTTCTTACACCAGAAGATGAGCCATTATGGGTAGAAACAAACAAAGATAAAAAGAATCAACAATCACAGAATCTCACTACGAATGGGAACAACATATAATAGATAACATAAGATATTACATAGTCACTGCCATAATATTACATCAAAGTCATAATAGTACAAGTTCCAAAAATGGGACAGTTATAACAGCCCATCCTTACATCACAAATATAAAATACATACATATACACACAGTGGAATAAGGTAGTAGCTAGATAACATTGAAGCCACCTACTCCAGCTCCTCTAAAATGCAATCATGAGAAACATGGATCTCTTGGCTACTAATAAATTTTTTGAGCACCCAAGAGTTCTGGGAAAAGAAAATAAAACTCTGGATCAAACATGGGTCTGCTATGAGTAAACTCAAACAAGTGAATTATTATGCTTAAAACACTTTTAAATTTAAGGGTATCTCGTAAGACCATGCCACACAAAAACACGGATGGGTTTTTACCTTACGATAACCAAAACGCTTTATGCAAAAATCCAATGGCATTATCATAATGTCCAGGGTTTTCATGTAAAATAGAACATAATTGAAATGCTTGCATCTTACATTTCAACATATTTGGTTACAACTAAATCCGTACAGTACTTATTAGAGAATGGATTCCATACAATGACTAGGCTACTTGGGTACTACCTATCACGGTGCACCTCTAGATAAAATACACCAAAAGCCTCACATAGACTCCCGCAAGTCAAGACCGGCCTTACCCCTTTCTGGATTGCACCGAATATGTCATCTCCCTAGTTGGGATCAACAACCTAAATGGACCCCGATCATACATAATTTATAACATGGATCTAGATTGGGTGATGACCATACCCTAATGATAGCGAACCACATAGCCTTGAAGCATATCCCTTGTTTTAGTCATTTCTAGTTGATGAGGCCTGAGGCTACATTTACCTTTTATTATAGCACTGCCACTTAGAATGCTAACCTTCCTTCTAGATGTTGACACAATGTCAGCGCTCATCCATACAAGTTGTTCGAGAGATGAACGTACCGAAGGCACTACTTCCACTACGCCAATTTTGGAATCACCTTCGAAGTTAGTAGCAAATAGTCCTCGCACTTTAAAATCTTCATCTTAGACCTTGTCTTCACTATTTTCAATTTGAATGCTTACATTAGTTCGAAGTGGTTTTTGGACAACACTGCCATCCGATCCCGGTCTCCTTGAACCACTATTCGATAATGTTAAAGAGTAAAGTTATATATAGCGAACAACTCCATTATCCGGGTGTAAAGATTTAAATATGGAATTACCTTTCATATGCTTAAGTTATCATAACTCGCTTATCAAAATTAACTCTCTTGCATTTATCATGTTTTCGAAATGCGGTCTTTACGATAAGTACTAGTCGACTTACTTTCAATAAAACATGTCAATGTTTTACGATAACTACTTTAATTTGTTTAGCAACTTAATGGTATGGACAAGAGATCCTTAGTTTAAAAATAATTCATTGAGGGAAGAAGGTTAATTTAAAATAAAGAACTATTGGAGTTTAAAATAATTTAAAATAGTAAATAAATCATCATTAAATCATAAATTAAAGCTTAATTTATCCTTAATCAATTATACTTAAATCAAAATTTAAAATCTTCATTATCTCAGTTAAGTCTTAATAAATTCGTAATAATTACGTTTTATTAATAAAAAAATTAATCAAATAATTAAAATCTAGTTGAATAGTAATTAAATCCTAATTAGTTAAAAATAAATAAATAATTAGACTTTATTGAATACACATTTATTACAAATTATACCCTAATTAATTAATAATTAAGTGAATAAATAACTTTTAATCAAATAATGATTAATTAAATAATTAAATACTTAACAAGTAATTAAATACTAAACAAATAATTAAATACTAAACAAATAATTAATGTAAAAATAATTAAATTGATTAAAAAAATTAATTAAAATAACTACCCCTTAACATAATTAATCATTAATCAAAACTTTTAATTAACCATAAATGATTAACTTAATTAATTGGTTCTCAAACCCTAATTACTTAACTTAATTACTTAATTAATTAATAGTTATTTTAATTAAATTAATTAATTATTAAAATCATAAATTAAAAGTTAATTAAGTTTTATAATATCTAATTAAGCTTGAAATGGTTTTCAAAACAATTTTAAAAGAAAACTTAAAAACTTGAAAATGTATATTTTCAAGCTGCATC
The DNA here is from genome assembly GCA_030765085.1 of Allium cepa. Taxonomy (NCBI): domain Eukaryota; kingdom Viridiplantae; phylum Streptophyta; class Magnoliopsida; order Asparagales; family Amaryllidaceae; genus Allium; species Allium cepa. The sequence continues at coordinate 400,081,518 of CM060939.1, read as the reverse complement.
ATATCGACTATCGCTGTGGATACCGTAACTTAGAATTACTTTTCTAAGTTACCATCCAAAATTTAAACTTCCACTCTTGTTTATTCAAAAAAAACATAAAGGAAGAAAGTTTAAACTTTAGGTAATTTAGAATTAAAAATAAAGAAAACATTTACTAAGCTAAACAAGTAAAACGATTTAATTATCAAAGAGGATCTCAAGTCCTTTTTAACATGTCGCAGCTCTAACTTCCAAACCATTCATGACATGTCCATGCTTATACAAACATAAGCATATCATTCCATGCATAAACAGAATCATAATTTATATAACAAACATCACATCTTCACACCACATGCATCACTTAAACAATCATTTCAAGTCCAAAAACTCAAACGCAAGCTATCACATACACATACACCCAAACTATGCCATAATCCATACAATAAACAACATGTACACAACTATATAATCACCATATATATAAAGCAAACATCCTTCCCAAAGTGGTTTAAAATTTACCCACGAAAGTTTGACTAGACTAAAGTATTTTCTCCTCGCGCTTGAAAATGACCCAGGCCTTTGAATTTTCTTGGAAAAGTGAAGTCTTTTAGGTGGTTTCAGGAACAAGAGGGTCGACCATAGGCACATAGGGTAAGGCCTAGGCTTTTTTGTGTGGAGTTGTGCTTAATTTTGAAACAGGAAGCGAAGAGGAGAATGTAGAAGTGTTTTTTGCAAACTTTTAAAGAAATTGAAGTAGAAAACTAAGTTTCATCATAACTTTGGAATGTTTTTAGTAGGCATGGAAGATTTTCTATAAGCTTAGGAAGTTTGGAAATGAAGATAAGAATGATAAAGATGAAAATAAATTAGGAAAATTTGCTTTTGTAATATGTTAACAAGTGAATTTACTAAAATACCCTAAGTACTTTACCCTCCCCTCTCACACTTTGCCACCTCACCCCTTCCCTTTCTACCTCATCATTTCCACACACCCTATGGCCTCCCCCCATTCATGTCAAAAGAAACATGCTATGACTCAATTTGTACTAAACATTGGAAGAAGAACCTTATATATTATATATATTTTTAACTTTTAAAACAAAATCTTATCATATATATATATATATATGTGCATTCTTAAGTGTACATACATGTAAATATACATTACAACATAAATAAAGTGATTTATAAATGTATGCATATGTGTTCATAAGTGTTATGATATTTTCGATAACTTTTAGTCAACGAACGTGACAAGAATACAAGTTTTTTTCTATAAGATAGCTAATGGCCGCAAGCATAGTGATACCATAAACTCCCTACTCATTAGTAATGTAAATATTTTCGATCAAAATGAACTAAATAATTTCTCCACTAACTACCACAAAGATATTTTTGAAACTAACAGAGGTCACGAAATCAAGGCTGGGTGGAATGATTAATGTCCTTGAAGTATAAGGATTGCTTTGCATGATATGGTTATCCCATTCTTAGGATCTTTAAAGTTATTAATGATATGCCTAGCGATAAATCGTCTGAACCATATGGATTTCCTTAGTTATTTTATAAGAAATTTTGCACGTATTAAAATATGATTAAATTAAAATCTTTGATGAGTTCCATAATGGCTATTTACAAATTAATAAGGTTTAACTTTGCTAACTTAATTATGCTCCACAAGAAAGTGGTTTTGATAGAGCTTAAGGACCTTCGGCCTATCTCTTTAATAAACAGTTCACTCAAAATTATTTCATATTAAAGGTCTTAGCTAATATGTTAAGCATTAAAATGAATAATTTAATTGATATAACACAACCCCTTTTGTTAATAGTAGAAATATCAAAGATGGGGTCACCATAGTCCATAATTAATAAATTATTGTCGTAAAAATCATATCACTTACACTTTTAAAACTAGATTTTGCTAAAGCTTTTGGTTCTATTGATTTGTTTTTTCTCTTGAAGATTTATTACCGATTATGGTTTTTGTCCTATATAAGCAATTGGATTACGTCATTGCTAAAAACTTGTAACTCTCATATAGTGATTGACCATATTCTATAAAAAAATACAATCAAACTGTAGACTTAGACAAAATGATCCCCTATCACCCTTAATTTTTAACATAGCAGTGAATGATTCACTAGGATCATTAATTTATCTATTATAAACAAGGCTTTTATTAGTGTTGGGTCTTTTGATTTTGCAATTTGCCGATGACAACATGATTTTTACCTCTCATTTATCTTATAACTCTTAATTTTTTTTATATAGTTCTGAAATGCTTTCACGGTTTAAGATTAATTTTGATAAGAGTTCTATTTTAATCTTGAATAATGCTGATAATGTTGAAAAAAAATTTGTTGATACACTTAGTTATAAAATTATAAAGGTCACTATACAAGAGTTTAATTTTTCGATTAGACCTACTAAGCTAAAAGATGAAGATTGGAAAATAATGGTTAATCAAATTAATAAGAATTTTTTTAATTAGAAATGTAGATTAACGTCCAGGTTGGTCGGTGAGTTTAGTGATCGAAGACTATCTAGCTTGGTTTGGAGAGCACTTATTGGGTAAAAGAATTATTTTTTGCAAAATGTTATGACCTAAATGTTAGACTATTGACCTTGTTCGAATGGGTGTTCACCCCAAAGTGTTCACGGACTACATGTGTTCCACCATACGTAACTTAATGCAAACTATCTAGAGTGAGCAGAATCATTCTATTTAACTTTGTTTTACCATTTGCGGATTCTCTACATATCTTTTTACATTTTTCCAAGATGGATAATTGGTAAATATATAAAATGAAAAGAAATTTCATCTAGAGCGAGATAATCCATATAGTAGCACTAACTGTTGGGTTAGTTGGAAAATGGTTTGCAAATTCAATAAGGATGGAAGGTTAGGAATCATTAACCTACATAACATTAATGTGTCATTCTATGAAAATGGCTTTGGAAATTTAATAATGTTGGAACTGAGCTAGGTTGAAATGGGTTAAAAGAGTGAATTTCAAAAGAAAATTATCATTTTAGATCTTTGTTGGGCCTATGAAGTCTAATGGATTTTAGTCCAATCTAAAATTATTTTAAATAAAACACTGTTTTATTTAAATATACTGATTTAATTAAATAATTAATTTAATTTGAATTTTAAATTTGAATATATCCAAATATACTCATGTGTATTGTGCATGTGCAACATATAAATGGCCTATATAGTAAATGTGTACGTTTATCTGTGTTGGGATTTACACCCCAATGGACACATCGTCCCTTTTGTAACATCTCTCACTAGGAGACTCGAAAATGAAAGCCAATGATACTGCGGTCGTTGTTGGAATTATCTTCAAGTGACCAAGAGTGAGTCTTGTATATTAAAAACAATCTAAGTAAAAGGGACAACAAACTGTTTACATGTCATCAAATGTGTCTTGATATTCATTACATACATGTTCAAAGTTAACCCTAAGTCGTACCCATGCAGGGGTCAAAATAAAACATAAGTAATACGTAGCAGAGGGTCGTCACAACAAACGAAGATGCCACCCAACCACTCATAATAGCGGAATGAATCATATACTAACAAATAACCAGGCCTTCTGCACCATCTTCGATTTTTCGTCTGCACCCAAAATAACATACATATCCTATAAACTCAGCCTACTCAAATGAGCACTCGTGAGTTTATTGGGAAAAAAATGGTACAAACATGGGTTAGAAATAAAGTATGGTGTGAATAATAATGATTCGAAAATACATCATAAATAAATTACATAGTGAGACCACGCCGCATAACGTGGAACGAGTTTTCTCCTCACTGACCACAAAATGTATACATAATACTGCACAAAATAAAGGTTATATTTACTTAACCTAGAAACTTCCCAAATTTTACTTAATATAGATACTCCTGAGCCCCTTCGTAGTTATCACCCAGTCCTAGCCGACCGAAGTGAAAATCTAATGTTGTAAAAAAATCTAAACAGCTACTACTGCATTCCGATGCAGTTCCTTTTTAATTCTGATTATGTCTTATTTATATTGCACCGACCCCAGTCTCCATAGTATTAATTTATATGTTTGTTTAACATTTGTCTACATGGAATTACTCCCCTATAGAACTACTTTTATTTTGCTCTGGACCACTATGCTACTCCACCCGTAGTCCTCATTCTTATCCCTTGTTAGATTCCAATCTGCTGTGAAACAGCCACCCATAGATTCTTTTATTTATTTTCTTTAATATTGGACCTGCTAAGAATCAGCCACTCGCAGGTTTTGATTAATTATTTTATTTAATGTTGGACCTAGGACTAATGAATCAGCTACCCGCAGCCCCTTGTCCAATAGATATTCATTTAATTCTGACCTGCTATGAATCAGCTGCCCGCAAGTCTCATTTAATTATTTAATTCTTAACTACAAAGAACAAGCCACACATAGTTCCTTACTGCATAGAATAATCCCCCTACAGTATTGTTTTATTTTAATTTAAGGTTCCATAGAATCAACCCCCTGTAAACCTCTAAAAGTTGAATGCCTCTCATCACTTGAAGTTTCTTTAGATTACATTCGAGTATGCGTCCATACTCAATGTCAATAGCCCTTCCATACCTTACTTCCACCCAAAGTACTTCGGTGTAGTACACCCAGCCTGGTTCGATGTGTGCAGTACACTTTTTACTTATTGAACGTGTTCTCTTCCAAATTGTGGCACGGTATAACGGTGCAATTTGCCTTATTCTCTTTATCTGATTGCAATACTATTTTCTTATGCAAATTTGCGACGCCGAACTACTTTCTCCCAAAAAATTCGTAGAATCCTTTGATAAATTCTGTAGTTTTACCAAGCGCAACTCCCCTTGGAGACGTTTGGCCACTGCCACCTTTGCTTGACACATGATAATATTTGACACCTCTGACCAAGCACGTGACCATCTTTACATATGTCGTCACTCGATATGTTATCGTACTATTTATGAAGTTATAGAGTCCTTTATTTATCCTTTTGGCAATTTTTATGGATCATGTCCCCTTACATTATTATCTCAATACATATATCATTTCAGTCATTTCTCAGTGCAAATCCCCCTTTGGACACCAGTGCGGTTCTCCATACGTTCTAGCTTATTTAAAGTCTTATAAAATTCCAAAAATTTTGTGAGTAATTCATTTAGCAATGACCTGTCCTTTATTTGGATTACAAGTTATTCTCCTTGTATATTTTCTAAGTTATTTCAATTTCAAGTTATTCATAATAATTTATTCCTAAGCTACGAGCTTCTCAAATTACTAACCTATCTTTAGAACTATGGTTAAGGCATCTTTTCAGGTTTACGTTTTGACATAAGTCAATATGAAAACAAACAAAATAACACGAGCCGAATCAACAAAAATGAAAGAATAAAAGGTTAAGTATTACTCACCTAAATGTTTTAAGAAATCTTGATTCGATCTACTTCTCTTTTTCTTAGCTTGCATTTCCTTTATCTTCTCTTTATTCCCATTTTTCTAAGACACCACCATTGATGTATCTTTTAAGCTTTTGTTTTAATTTTAAAAGAATGGAACGAACGAACGAAAAGAGTCATATTTATTGTCCCATGACTACTTAGGCTTTCTCCCACATACTTGTTTTCGTTAATTCATTGTCCCTATTATTTTCTTTTTTATTCCCTCTTGGCCCTTTAATTAATTAATTAATTAAATTAACCGTAACTTATGGATTCTCATAGTCTCCCCTTCTTAAAGGAATTTTGCCTCAAAAATTCAATCAAGGCTAGGTAATGATTTGCAATTATCACGTGCTTATCCTAATCATAACCATGGATTCCAAATCCATAATTAAAATGTACTGGTGCTTTCTACTAATACAGTAATCAACCATAATATTCATGTGTGTGTGTACGTGTATATAAACACGCACACACGGTTCACAATCAATGCAATAAAATACAGAGCTCATATGCTAATTTGAAACAAAAAACTTTGGATATGTCCTCCTTACCTTGTCCTCTATTTCTCAAGTGTAATCCTCCCGATCTGCGCTCAATTGAACACATGCTAGCTTCACCACCTGGTTTCGAAGTCGTTTCTCATCTCGGTCCACTATCCGAACAGTCTTTGCATATAGCTCATATTTGGCTCTATGACCAGGTCCTATACCGACCTCGAATTAATTACTGAGCCTGGATTTTTAAAGCATTTTCGTCGATCTGATACGTATAACACATTATGGATCCCTACAAAAGAATAGGTAGTTCCTCCTTATACGCTACCTTCCCAATCCTGTATGTGATTGGAAACGGCCCTACATATATAGGTACTAGCTTCTCGGCCTTCTCAAAATGCATCACGCCTCTCAGCAGAGAAATATTTACAAAAATCTGATCGCCAACTGCAAATTCTAGTTCTTGTCTCCTAGCATCAGCATATTTTTTTGCCTTGACTATGGTGCTCTCATCCAAGCTCGGTTGAGCTGTACTTTCTCTATAGCTTCCTTGACTACATCTGGACCTAGCACGATCTTATTATCCACCTCCAACCAACATGCAGGAAACTTAGACGGTCTTTCGTACTACGCTTCAAATGGCCGTTGACACAAAATAGATCAACACTCAAAAATCAGATGAAAGCATCAATTATTTTATAATAAATGTAAAAGAAGTAGAAATTCCAGATTAAACAAGTAAGAATAGCGGAAAAATAAAGAACACACAGAAATTTTTATAGTGGTTCAGTGAACTCTGGTCTACGTCCACTTTAATCTTTTTTATTAGTTGTTCTCTCTCCAGATTACAACTAGTTATATCAAATCTGACCACTATCTAGTGGATCTTGGATTTACAATGGAATTTCTAGAGAGTCTAAGAGGTAGAGGATATAAGTGAAGAAGAGAAAGAAGACTCCAATAGTAGAGTGATTAGATCCAGAGTGAAGAGATGAAGATTCAAAAAGAGATACGGTTTTGGTTGCAGGTTGGCTGGTATTTATAGAGAAATAGTTGTGTTGAGTCGGAAGTCCAGTTGAAGCAGAGTCCAGAGATCGGCCTGAAGTCACATACCAAATTATAAAATCTCCTGAGCTATACAAACATGTCCGTACGACTTATTCATGTCGGTGCCAACATGTTTGCTTTGTTCTATTTTCATCTAACTCTTTTGCACTCTTCTTCTTACTTCATTTTGAGGTGCCTCGTGTTGTTTCATTGATCGTTTGTTGATTTTGATGATCTTCCTTCATTACTTGGTTTACTCTAATGTTTAGCTGTTAACTCTTCAATTCTTGGAATATGTCGTTCAAAACCCTTGGAAATCACTTGAGCAAGCATGAAAGAAGTGGAGAATAACCCATGATAAATTGGAGGGAAGAAATATAAAGCCAAAACAAGTTGCCAATATGAACAAGTCAGTGCCGACATGTTTAGTTAGCTTATTTGTGGATGAATTTTCTCTAAGCCATTTCATTGCTTCATCTAGGTGTGCTTGCCACTTTTCAAGTCATTTCGTCCTCGTTTTGATCTTCTAAGTCCAGTGAAAATTTGCTTTGGCTCAAAAGTGGGTTAACAATCCAATGCTGCTTTGTTAGACATTGATGTATGAAAACTCTACCAAGTGTAAACAATATTCCCAAGATCCATCAAAGTCTAAAATGTAAGCCTTAAGGAAATCTTCCAGGACCTTGTTAACCCTCTCGAGTTATCCATCTGTCTGAGGATGGTACGCAGTACTCATGCACGGTTCCGACCTCATAGCACTCTGCAAGCTACGTCAAAACTCACTAGTGAATAATGGATCACGGTCAATAAAAATAGTGATAGGCACCCTTTGCAATCTCACAATCGCGCCCATATGTATATCTTTGCGAACTTCGGCGCAGTTCTTGCGGCCTTTACTAAAATGAAATGGCTATAGTTAGTCAGTCTATCCACTATAACCCATATGCTAACCCATATACTAAAATGAAATGGCTGTAGTTCTGATGTTCTTCCTTAACCTTCTAGCATGTATGACATCTTATCACAAATTTCCCCACATCTTTCTTTATCCCTTTCCAGAAGAAACTCATCTTCATATCTCAGTACATCTTTGAACCTCCAAGGTATATGGTAAAGTTTGAACGATGACATTTGTCCAATACTTCTCTCCGCAGTCCTTCCACACTCAGAACATACAACCTTCCATTTTTCCACAGTTTGCCATCTCTATCTGCACTGAATCCCTTTAGCCCTACTACCTCTACTCCTAAGTCCAAGCTCATCATCAGATCAGCGCGTGACTTATCTTGCTACTGCAGTTAGCTATTCTTACAACCAATGCAGGTCTGGCTACTAAGCATGCTAGCATTCTGAATACATTGCTCGACTCTGCACTAGACCGAAACTGCATGTCACACGTAGATAAGGTTTCTAAAACGATCCATTCGTCTTACATAGCCAAAACATAACTTTATTGTTTTGGACTCAAGGCATCAGCTACTTTGTTGCCTTTTCCTGGGGTATACTCCATCCCAAAATCATAGAATGCTAGAAATTCTAACCACCTCTGCTGCCTCATGTTCAACTCCTTATGAGAGAACAAATATCTCAGTGACTTATGGTCGATATACAACTCAAACCTCTTCCCTAAGAGATAATGTCTTCAAATCTTCAATGCAAAGGCTACTACTGCCAACTCTAAGTCCTGAGTTAGATATCGAACTTCATTCGATCGCAACTACCTAGATGCATAGGCAATCATCATGCCCTTTTGCTTCAATATTACTCCCAGTATTGCTCCTGAAGCATCAGTAAACACAGTCGTGCCATTATTCCCTTCAGGTATCACTAATATAGGCACATCTGTCAATCGATGCTTTAATACCTGGAATGCCCTTTCACATTTCGGTGCCTAGACGAACTGCTCACTCTTCCTAGTTAGCCTCGCCATTAGCACAACCGTACAAGAAAATTCCTTAATGAATCTTTAGCAGTAGCTAGCCAATCTCAAGAAATTTCGCACCTCAGTAATAGTTTCAAGCCTCTTCCATCCAATTAGTGCGCCAACTTTCGAAGGATCCACAACTAACCCTCCTTCAGAAAACATATGATCTAAGAACTTTACTTCTCTCCTGCAAAAATGACACCAGGAGAACTTCTCTTTTAACTTGTGCTCCTTCAATGTATCCATGTAACATCCCTTATCTAGGGGTCTAAAACTAAGGGTACAGATGCTGCAGTCATATATAGTATTAGTTTTAGACGACTAAATACGACTATGTTAATAGTATCTATAATATCAGAAGCACTTGAATATGAATAAAATAAAGATTTCAACAGCTTTTATTTCATTACATTTAAAACAAATGTTCCATATTCAACTTACATAATCCCAATGCATTCCCAGACATAGATAAAATATACTTATTACAAATAAGCCAAGAGAGGTATATAAAGATACCCCTTTGGATGATCATAGTCATAGAGTCATAATAGACTTAATACAAAACACGGTGGAAATACATCAAAACATAAAACAAGAACTCCTAAATAGCTATATGTTTGCCTCCTGCATGGCTCCGATAGCCTTATTTATCATCCTACTAAAACCTGAACATACCTTAATCCTCAGCCTACTCAAATTAATTTTGAGCGCCTGAGAGTTTAATGGGAAAACATAAACTTCAAGTCAGACATAAAGTCCAGTATGGATAATACTATACATCCCGGAATATATATGTTAAGTGAGACCACGTCGCTTAGCGAAACGGGTTTCCCCTCACTAACATCCTTTTATAACATATCTTTGCAAAACCTTTTCCTGAAATCAAAACTTATTAAAGACGGTAAAACATCATTATGTAAACATACATAAACATCAGGTAATAATAAACTATCTGTTCGAACACATAAGTTTTGTTTGGATAACTTTTAACCTTTAGCTGACTCGGGCCTACCAGACAATATATTCAAAATTAATCTAACATCAGTTAGCTATTCTTCTTTTGGATCACCTATCCTTAACTATCTTTTAAATACTTCACTTCTGGACGATCTGTCCTAAACTATATGTTAAATAATTCTCTTACGGACGGTCTGTCCTAGACTTAATCATCTCCTAGGTCTTCCCAAACCTAATGGTTTTTTGGGCTCACCAATAACCTATATGTATATAAATATATATTCCTTTCAGTGCGTAATCAAAAATTTTGTCTACCTATGACAAAGTCCTACACATTGGAATTTTGGACGACAATTAGCTAGGGCTAATAGATAATGTATAGGGCGTGGCCCCATACTAGTTCCATTTGTATTCTTGTATCTGAGTCATTTTCACTTAAGGATCCCCTCTGGTAATTCTCCTTGAAAACATTCCCAAAATGATTTAAAACTTTTAAATGAAACTTAAACAAGGAAAAGTATATAATCTATATGCTTTACTCAAAATCATATCACCATGTTATATATATCTTCTTTACTCAAATCTTAGTTGATGGAAACATTTAGACATTTGAAAGAACCATTTTCTAAATCTTTGGAAGTACCTCTTTCCAAAACCAAGTGATTTTTTTTTAATTGTTTAGGCCAATAGGCTAAAGACTTACCTTTCGAAACCATTCATCAAACCTTTCGAACCAATTGAAAAGTAAACCTTTCGAAAGCAATGAATCTTTGGACATCCTTCTTTAAAAATCTCTTTAAAACATTGCCTTAGAAAACCTTGGAAAACATTCCATCTCAACCTTTCGAAACCATTGAATAAAAACCTTTCGAAATCATTCACCAAACCTTTCAAAACCAATGGACTAAAACCTTTAGAAACCATTCACTAAACCTTTCAAAACCATTCAACTAAAACCTTTCGAAGTCATTAAACTTAAACCTTTCGAAATCATTACACTTAAACCTTTCAAAGCCGTTGAACTCAAACCTTTCGAAATCATTCAAAACAAATCTTTCGAAGACATACTGGTTTCAATTTAAACAAATGGAAAAACTTCTTCTAAAACCTTTCGACTTCATTAGGAGCAACCTTTCGACCTTGTCGGAAGGTCTGCTTTAAAAGCTTTAAAACATTTTATTTAAAACAGTAGGCCACTGCCTTTGAAACAACTCCTTCAAAAGCTTGGGTTATTCTTCAGTTTGTAAAACAAGGGTAAATCACTTAAGTCGAAAAGCTTCCTATCGAAAGCATGGAGAAGTGGCTAGTTTCAAAACAAGTAAACCTTTCCACCATGTCGAAAGGTTTAAAACCATTATTTCAAACATTTGAATTAATGAAAGCAACCGAGTCAAAAGCTCTTATTCGAAAGCAAAATAGGCTATCTTTGGTTTATAAAACAAACACCCTTTAGCCTCTTTGGTGACCAACCTTTGGACTAAGAACCCTTCGACTCTGTCCAATTCATTACATACCAAGTAACTTGATGCCATATGAATTGGTTTAACCTTGTCGAAAGCTTTGAACCTCTCGACCTTGTCCGAAGTTCTGGTTCGGAAGGTTTAATACCAAAAATGGCTGAAACATGCTAAAAATATGATTTCTTTGTTTTTAACTTAAAAAGGATAATTTTAATTAACCTGCCTTTATTTGTCAAATTCTCATTAGTTGACAAATACTTTTCAAAAAAGTGTTGCCACTATTTTTCAGAATTAAATAATCATTTTATTTTATAAAATTCCCCTTCTCCTTAATTAAATATATAAAACATTTAAATCTCATACCTTAACTAATTTCATATATTCATCAAATAACTTATGAAAAATCTGGAAAAATCCAGGAAAATCTAATTTAATATGTTTTCCAACATATAAAAATTTCAAACCCAAATAACAATTATTTTAGCCATAAATAATTTATAACCCGATAAGAAAATTTCTTCACTCGCAAATTTATATAAAATCCACATTAATTCAGAAAATTATGAAAATTGAACCCATCTCTAAAATATTGTTTCTGACTAATATTTAAAATTTCAAGGCATTTGGATGTCATATAATAGGGTTTTCATGTCAAACATATCATAAAAACTAACATGAACATATATAATTCATCCACAAGCATATATATAACTTTAATCATCAAAACATGGCATATACTTGCAAAAACATTTTGGATCTAATCAAAAACCGAAAACCATATGAAAATGGAATGCAATAATTGTTCCCCTTAGCTTTGAGATCAAAAGATGTGGGATTTGATGTTGATTATCTTCCTTTACTTGAATCCTAGCTTTAATCTTCTCTTGAGAACAGTAATGGCGGTCGGCCTTAATTTTTTAGTTTGGCTAAAATGAAAATGAACGTGAGTTCTATTTCCTAAGGGTTTAAGGTATAAACCCTTCTCATATTTCCATATTGCCCTTCTCATATCATAACATATAAGCTTATGTTATTTCATTTTAGTATATACACTAATATGGCACGACTACCCTTAGTCTAATCAAATCTCAACCTATTAATCTTCACATTATTTTATTTAATTTACCCAGTGAATTATTTGAAATAATGTTATACAAATATGGGGTGTTATAGACTCCACACCTTAAAGAATTTCGTCCTCGAAATTACTATAAGGCACACACAACAAAACAATCAAAGGAAAAACATACCATCAAACAACTCTGGATAAGCATATCTAATCCTGCTCTCAGTCTCCTAAGTACATCTATAGCATTGTCACTCCATCGAACCTTTATTAACTTAATTGTCTTGTTTCTTAACTTCTTCTCATCTCTGGCTACAATCTGAATTGGCTTTCTAACTATAGTCAAGTCCGGCTCTACTACTAAATCCTCTAATACTATAGGCGCTACAGTAGTCTCTAGGTCTCTAATACATTTTCTAAGATGAGAAATATGGAATACATTATGTACTCCAGTCAAACTATTTAGTAACTCTACCCTAAAGCGAGTTTCCCGATCCTCTCAACAATACAGAAAGGTCCAACGAATTTGGGTGCTAACTTCCCTGACTTTCCAAATCTAATCACACCCTTCATCGGTGAAACCTTTATAAACACGTAGTCTCCAACCGAGAATTCCAAATCTTTCCTTCTTCTGTCAGCATAACTTTTCTGCCTAGACCGAGCTTCCTTCATCCTAGCTCAGATCAACTCAAGCTTCTCTGTGGCTTCTTTCACCAAATCCGAACCAAGAACCAGTCCATCCCCCGTCTCCAACCAACATACGGGAGATTGCATGGTCTTCCATACAAAGCTTCAAATGGTTCCATCCCAATACTAGTCCGGCAACTATTGTTATATGAGAACTCGAATAAATGGAGACGGTCTTCCCATGATCCCCAGAAATCCAACACATAGGCTCTTAACAAATCCTCTAAGTCTTTGTTTCGTTTTCCCATCAGTCTGTGGTTGGTAAGCAGAACTAATATTGAGCTTGGTTCTTAATGCTTCCTGTAGACTCTCCCTAGACTCACTAGTAAACAAAGAATCTCTATCATTGACAATACTGCTAGGATTCTCATGCAGTCTAACCGCATTCTTCATAAACAACTTCACCAAAATAGGTGTCGTCCTAGTTGACTTTACTAGAATGAAATGAGCACTCTTTGCTAGTTTATCTACTATGACCCATATGATTTCATTCGACTAGATCTTGGCAACCCATCAATGAAATCCATTGAGATAGAATCCCACTTCCACAATGGAACTTCCAATGGTTGAAGCAATCCACTTGGCTTTTGGTGTTCAACCTTTGCTTGTTAAAAAATCAAGCACTGCTTAACACATAAACCAATGTCCATACCTTCCTAGAAGAAACTTCTCTTCATATCCTGATACATTTTCGTTCCTCCTGGATGGATAATGAGCTTTGAATGATGGCATTCATTTAAACTTCTTTCTTCATGTTTTCTACATTTGAAACACACAACCTTCCTTTCTTTCTCAACCACCTATTTTGGTCAATACTAAGATCCTTTAAGCCATCACCCATTATTCCTTTCCTTAGCCCTCTATTCCGTTTAGCCAAAACTGGATCCTCCTACTGTTTAGAAGCCACCTTCTCAATCATTACCGGTCGAACTTCTATACAAGACAATACAACACTTCCTGCATTAGAACCTGCCTCGAATCTAAACTGCACTCTACAAGCTGATAATGCTTCTAACTCTTTCCACTCAGCAATCATAGCCAATATTGCATTTTGATGTTTCCTGCTAAGTGCATCCGCTACCTTATTTCCTTTTGCAAGTGTGTATTCAATTCCAAAATCATAAGCGGCAATAAACTCCAACTATCTCTGCTGTCTCATGTTCAGCTCCTTTTGAGAGAACAAGTACTTCAATGACTTATGATCTGTATAAAGCTCAAATCGCTCTCCCAAAAGATAATGCCTCCATACCTTCAAAGCAAATATAATAGTAGATAACTCTAAATCATGGTTGGATACCTAACTTCATGTGGTTTGAGCTGTCCAGAAGCATAAACAATCACTTTACCTCTTTGCATCAACACAACTCCCAATCCAGTTCCACACGCATAAGTATAAACAACTAAATCCTGATTCCCCTTCGGAACCACCAACACCGGTGCATGGGTCAATAAGTGTTTCAAGCTCTCGATGCTTCCTCGCACTTACCAGCCTATACAAACTTCACATACTTCCGCGTTAGCTTAGTCATCGATGCAGCTATTCATGAAAATCCTTTATAAACCTTTGATAATATCCGGCTAATCCAAGAAAACTCTTTATCTCTATCACTGTCTCTTGTTTCTTCCAATTATTCACCACCTCAATCTTAGTCGGATCTATATAACCCTTTCTCGAAGACTACATGACCAAGAAACTTCACTTTCTTCTTCTAAAAATGACATTTCAAAAACTTAGCCTTCAACTGATGTTCCCTTAATGTCTCAAGCACAATTCTAAGATGAACTTCATGCTCCTTCTTATCCTTAGAGTATATCAAAATATCATCTATGAAGATCAAAACAAACCTATCTAAGTGCTCTCGGAAAATTCGATTCATCAAATATACAAAGAATGCGGGCACATTAGTTAGTCCGAACGACATAATTAGCCATTCGTACGATCCATATCTTGTCCTAAACATCGTTAAAAGAATACTATCCTCTTCCATTCTAAACTGATGAAATCCAGTCACTAAATCCAACTGAGAGAATACTATGGCTCCACTTAACTGATCGAACAAATCGTCAATTCTCGGCAATGGATATCAATTCTTTATCGTCTTCTCATTCAACTTACGATAATCGACACATTGCCTTAACGATCTGTCCGTCTTCTTAGAAAACACCGAGGCAGCTTCCTTTGGCGAACTACTTGGTCAGATAAAATTATTGCCTTCTAAATCCACCAACCACACCTTCAACTCCCATCTCTATAGGTGTCATCGTGCTTGGTGGCCTACTCACCGGTTCTGCTCCAGACACCAAATCAATCTGAAATTCAGTGGCTCGTTTCGGTGGTAATCCAACTACCGGTTCAAACACATTAGCAAACTTTCTAACCATAAAGACTCGATGCAACTCATCCTCCAACTCCATAATACCCAGTAAAGCATTTACTTCACAACTAGGGTTCTCTACGGTATAAACTATATGATCATTACAATCCAGGTGACGCAGTGATATTTTTATATCGTGGCAAAATATCCTAGCATCATATTTACTTAACCAATCCATCCCAAAGATAATACTAAATCCCATAAAATCAAACATATGCAAACAACAATCAAAAGTATGACCTAGAAAATCAAACTCTAAATGGTCACACCTCATCCCAAGTGTTGCATACCCTTCTATCATATTTGCAACCCTTAAGGAAGTAACTAAGTATGAGGGCTCTAAGTTAATCTTATATACTAAACATCGACAAATAAAAGAATGTGATGCACTAGTATCAAATAAAATGCTAACAGACATACCGTGAATCTGTAGTGAGCGTCCCAGAATGGCCTTCACTTTCTCCTGCACAACTAGCCTTGAAGTTGCGGGCTCCAATGCATAAACTTGCCCCTACCTTCTTTAGCAGGCTTCTTGCATTGGTTCTTATAATGACCGAATTGATCATAATTAAAGCATCAGATGTTCTTCTTTCCAATTACTTCTTTCCCTTTCTCTTTTCCTTTCTTAGTATGACACTCATGGCATAGTGTCCTTTCTTATCACTTTTATAACAAACTACCTCAGCTTTTCTCTTCTTCTATGCTCCTCTCTTCTGAGCATTCTTCTTACGGAAAAACTGTCTTTTCTAGCCTTTTGTCCCACCTGGGCCTACTTCATCTTCTTCCTCAAACAAACTAATGCCTCTTCCTGCCTCAGCGCAATTTCTACCACTACATCACTTGGATCCCTTAATTGCGGCAAGGTAGCACTTATCTACTTCAATCTCAAGCCTCTTATAAACTTCTCATTCTTGATCACCGTATCAACCAAAGCATACCCGTGACGGGCCAGCTCTTCAAATTTTCTTACATACTAAAGAACAGACATCTCTCCTTGTTCTAGTTTTGCAAATTTCCTCACTAATGCTGATTGCGCCATCATCGACATAAACTTTTCTTGAAACCTTCTCCTAAACTCCGTCCAAGTCATGGTTTCCTCATCAACACTAGCTACAACCGTATTCCACCAAAATGGAGCAGCTCCTTGAAGCTGTCTCGAAGCTAATATCCTATTTTTCTTGTTATTCAATCATAAGTCAGCAAAAATCCTCTCACAATGTAGCAGTCAATTTTCCACCTCGATCGCATCTTCAGTTCCAATGAACGGCTTCCCTCTAAGCCTGGTGTAATCTCTTCTCAAGTTAGCATACTGGTTGACCATCAGAGCTTCCTAAACTCCACCTCTAGTAGCATTTCCTCTGACAACTCCAGCTGCAATTCCAGCTTGCATCATGTTAAAGGAAAAATGATACATGGCTCCCATCCGCTTGGGGAACCCCATCACCAACATTTTCAGCTTAAACCTGACCGGGACCTCTTCTAGTATTTTTTCGATCATTTCCATTAGTGGTGGTGCTATCTCCTCCAAGATTAACTCTGCCTCTTCTTCCTTCCATATCTGTATTCAAACCTCATGAGATAAGATGAATAACCTAACTAAGATCGAAGTTTAGAGATATATCGTATACTTATATATATAGCAAATACAAGTATGTTACTATAGTGTCATCCCATACCCTAATTTTAACTCTAATTACTAAGGATTATGTTTTCAAAACCATTTTTTAGTTGAAGTATTTCATAAACCATGTTCTGATACCAAGCTGTAACATCCCCTATCTAGAGGCTCAAAACTAAGCGCTACAGATGCTGTAGTCATCTATAGTATTAACTTCCAGCGAATAAATATGGCTATGTTAATGGTATCTATAATATCAAAAGCGCTTGAATATGAAACAAAACATAGATTTCAACAAATTTTACTTCATTACATTTAAAATAGATGTTCCATATTCAACTTACATAATCCCAATATGTTCCCAGGCACAAATAACATATACTTATTACAAATATGCCAAGAGAAGTATACGAAGATACCCCCTTGGATGATCAGAGTCATAGAGTCATAATAGACTTAATACAAAACATAGCGGAAATATATCAAAACATAAAACAAGAACTGCTAAATAGCTATCCATTTGCCTCCCGCATGCCTCCGGTAGCCTTATTCTTCATCCTACTAAAACCAAAAAAGACCCTAACCCCTCAGCTTGTTCAAATAATTTTAAGCATCCGAGAGTTTAAGGGGAAAACATAAACTTTGAGTCAGACATAAAGCCTGGTACGAATAATAATATACATCCCGGAATACATATGTTAAGTGAGATCACGCCGCTTAGCCGAACGGGTTTCCCCTCACTAACATCCTTTTTAAAACATAACTTTGCAAAACCTTTTTCTGCAATTAAAACTTAGTAAACACTGTAAAGCATCATTATGTAAACATACATAAACATCAGGTAATAATGAACTATCTGTTCAAACACATAAGTTTTGTTTGGATAACTTTTAACCTTTGGTTGACTCGGGCCTACCAGACAATATAATCAAAATTAATCTAACACCTATTAGCTATTCTTCTTTTGTATTATCTATCCTTAACTATCTACTATATACTTCACTTCTAGATGGTCCGTCCTTAACTATCTGTTAAATACTTCTCTTTTGGACGGTCTGTCCCTAACTTAATCATCTCCTAGGTCTTCCTGATCCTAATGGTTTTTCGGGATCACCAATAACCTATCTATATACAGACATATAATCCTTTAGGTGTGTAATCATAATTTTAGTCTACCCAAATGACACAGCTCTACACATTGGAATGTTGGACGACAATTAGCCGGGGCTAATAGCTAATGTATAGGGCGCGACCCCATACTAGTCCTATCTGGTATTCTAATATTTGAGTCATTTTCACTTAAGGATCCCCTTCCATAATTCTCCTTGAAAACATTTTCAAAATGATTTAAAACCTTTAAATCAAACTTAAACAAGGAAAAGTATATAATCTATGTGCGTTACTCAAAATCATTTCACCATGTTATATTTATCTTCTTTACTCAAATCTTAGTTGATGGAAACATTTAGACATTTGAAAGAACCTCTTTCTAAATCTTTGAAAGTACCACTTTCCAAAACCAAGTGAAAACCTTTTAATGTTTTAGGCCAATAGGCCAAAGCCTTACCTTTTGAAATCATTCATCAAATCTTTTGAACTTATTGAAAATTAAACCTTTCGAAACCAATGAAACTTTGGACATCCTTCTTTAAAAATTTCTTTAAAACATTGCCTTAGATAAACCTTGGGAAAACTTCCATCTCAACCTTTCGAAGCCATTGAATAAAACCTTTTGAAACCATTCATCAAACCTTCTGAAACCAATGGACTAAAACCTTTCAAAATCATTCATTTAACTTTTCGAAATTATTCAACTAAAACCTTTCAAAGTCATTGAACTTAAACCTTTCGAAATCATTCAACTTAAACCTTTCAAAGTCATTGAACTTAAACTTTTGAAATCATTTAAAACAGATCTTTCAAAGACTTACTGGGTTCAATTTAAATAAGTGGAAAACCTTCTTTAAAAACCTTTCGAGTTTATTCGGAGCAACCTTTCGACCTTGTCGGAAGGTCTGCTTCAAAAGCTTTAAAACATTTTATATAAAACAACATGCCACTACCTTTAAAACAACTCATGCAAGATTCTGGGTTATTCTTCAGTTTATAAAACAAGGGTAAATCACCTATGTCGAAAGCTTCATATCAATAGCATGGAGAAGCGGTTTGTTTTAAAAAAAGTGAACCTTCGTCTTTGTCGAAAGGTTCAAAACAAAACCAAACAAAAGCAGTAGTAACCTTTCGACCGCGTCGAAAAGTTTCAAAAAAATATAGTGATAAATCAGTAGTAACCTTTCGACTATGTCAAAAGGTTAAAACCTTTATCTTAAACATTTGACATAGTTGAAAGCAACCAATTCTAAAGCTCTTATTCGAAAGCAAAGCAGACTATCTTTGGTTTATAAAACAAACACACTTCAACCTCTGGGGCAATCAACCTTTGGACTAAGAACCCTTTGACTCTGTCTAATTCATTACGTACCAAGTAACTTGATATCATATGGATTGGTTTGACTTTGTCAAAAGCTTTGAACCTCTCGGCCTTGTCGGAAGGTCTGGGACGGAAAGTTTAGTATCAGAAATAGTTGAAACATGCCAAAAGTATGATTTCTTTGTTTTTAACTTAAAAAGGATAATTTTCAACTAACCTGCCTTTATTTGTCAAATTTTCATTGGTTAACAAATACTTTTCAAAAAAGTGCTGCCCTATTTTTCAGAATCAAATAATAATTTTATTTTATAAAATGCCCCTTCTCCTTAATTAAATATATAAAATATTTAAGTCTCATACCTTAAATAATTTTATATATTTATCAAATAACTTAGGAAAAATCTGGAAAAATCCCAGAAAATCTAATTCAATTGTTTTCCAACATATAAAAATTTCAAACCCAAATAATTATTATTTTAGCCGTAAATAATTTATAACCCCCCAATAAATCATTTTCATCTCTAGAAAATTTATATAAAATCCACATTATTTCAGAAAATTACAAAAATTGAAACCCATCTCCAAAATATCGTTTCTGACCTATATTTAAATTTTTAAGGCATTTGGATGTCATCTAGTAGGGATTTCACATCTAACATATCATAAAAACTAACATGAACATATATAATTCATCCACAAGCACACACACACACACACACACACACACACATATATATATATAACTTTAACCATCAAAACAAGGCATATTCTTGCAAAAACATTTCGAATCTAATTGGAAACCAAAAACCATATGAAAATGGGATGTAGTAATTATTCATCTTAGCTCGTAGATCAAAAGATGTGAGATTTGACATTGATTATGTTGATTATCTTCCTTTACTTGAATCCTAGCTTTAATCTTCTCTTGAGAATAATAATGGTGGCCGGCCTTAGATGTTTTAGTTTGGCTAAAATGAAAATGAACATGAGTTCTATTTCCTAAGGGTTTAGGGTACATGCCCTTATCCTATTTCCTATATTGCCCTTCTCATATCCTAACACATTAGCTTATGTTATTTCATTTTAGTTCATACATTAACATGGCATGACTACAGTTAGTCTGATCAAATCTCAACCTATTAATCTTCACATTATTTTATTTAATTTACCTAATTAATTATTCTAAGTAATGTTATACGGGGGTTACAATCCAGCACATGCCTTTAGTAAACTGCATGCTCTTCTTCATCTCTGGAGTACACTAAAATGTCGTCTATGTACACAACATGAACTTATCTAGTTGATCATGGAAAACTCTGTTCATCAAATCAACAAAGATTGCCGGCGCATTCATCAGCCCAAATGGCATCACTTAGCCATTCATATAAACCGTATCTTGGCCTAAACGTAGTCAAAGGAACACTATTCTCTGCAACTCTCATCTGATGAACCCTATAGCTAAATATAGCTATGAAAACACCTTAACTCCATCAGTTGATCAAAAAGGTCATCAATTCTCGGCAAAGGATATCTATTCTTCACTATACTTTCAATCGACTTCCAATAGTCTATACATAATCTTAATGACCCATCCGACTTCTTCAAAAATACTGCTGCTGCTCCCCATGATGGGCTACTTAGCCTAACGAAGCTCTTACCTTCTAACTCAACCAACAGCTTCCTCAACTCCTCCATCTCCCTCGAAAGCATTATACTAGGAGGTCAACTAAATGATTCAGCTCCTGGTAGCAAATCTATACAAAACTCTATAGCTCTCGGGAGTGGCAACCATGAAACTGGTTCAAGTACATCTTGGAACTTATTCACCACCTGTACTTCTCCCAACTCTTCTTCTTTCTCTAAAGCTAAAGAAAATTTAACCTTTCCACGCCTAGCTTTACCCTTCGCTAAGACCACATACACTCTGTCGTTGAGGTCTAGATGGTTAAGAGTGATAATTCTCTTAGCACAGTGCACACTCATGCAATACCTTTCTAACCAATCCATTCCTGATATGACTCCAAAACCTATGAGGTTAAGTACATGTGGGTCACAAGAAAATTTGCACTCACCCAACCCAATATATAGGTTATCGCATCTCATCCGAGAGTGGCATTTCCCTCTATTGGATTAGCTACATGCATTGAGGTGACTAAATAGGTAACTCCTAACCCAAGTATATTAACCAAATCTCTTACTATAAAGGAATGTGTAGCAACAATATCATATGGTACTTTAATTGAAATATCGTAAATTTGAACCATACCTTCCAAGATCTTTCCTTTGCCTCTTTGTTCGGTATTTGGTCCTTCCACAGTTCCCTCTAAAGCTTAAACCTGCATCTTAAGCTGTAGATGGTCCTTCTTCAATTGCCCTACCTTATCATGCTTAAAGCATTTAGCCATCAAAAAGTTCTTCGATGCTAGATATTTGGTAGCACAGTGTCCCTTCCGTCCATTGTTGAAACAGACAACATCCATAGTAGCAGCTTTTCTGCTCCTCCCCTTTGGCACTCCCTTCTTGTCTTTATTATAAGGAACAAACTTATTCTTCATCTCAACTTTGGGCTTCACCTTTGCTCTCCTCTGCCCCTAATACTTCCTATCATATCTTTTGGCCATATCGAATATGAATTCAAAAGGAGCCAAGTGAGCCATCACCTTATGATCCAACCCTTGCTTTAAGCCCATAATGAACTTCTTGTTCTTCTTCATTAGAGTGTTGATGATCTCCTGTAACGACCCGAAAATTTCAATGGTTTTAATAATATATTTAACTGGAAATTTTGTGAAATTTCAAATTATAATATTTTTGAAATAAATTTTTTATATTTGGAATACGTCTATTTAATCACGACTAATGGTAAATTTTCATCTGTTAAGTTTATTTTCTTGTGTAATTTTATTTAAATTCAAATCAGTTAAAAATAGATGATAATAAAATGTTTTCCAAACCTGAATACAATAAATTTGTAAATCATCTTCTGAGTGAGACGTCATATTTCGTTTCTTCAAATTTGGACTGCTATTGCTTTGTTCATCCTATTTTCGATAGATTTGCAGCATTTTCGGTATTGATTATCGACTTTTGATAGGATAATCATACCTCTGATATCTGTGCACCGTTTTGATCGTCTTGTCATGCTGATCTCCGTTGTATATCCATTCTTGTATTTTAGAGTTCCGTACGCGGCAAAAATCTATGGAACAGTTAACCATATCAACTTCGTACTAGAAACTGTCTAGTTTCCTTTGCCGATTCGTATCCACCGGTTGAAAATCAACCGTAATTGCTTTTTTTTTTGAATTCGACATATGACTTTTAACATTCTACTATTTCCAATCTACTATGGTCAATATTTTTTTGTTGTTATGACTTTTCATTTCGTACAAAAATATATAAGTTGTAATTAATCAAGCATCTCATATTCTTCATTTTTTTACCGCTCAGAATTTTTCACAAACTATTTCGCAATGCCACTTCCTCCTTCCACCCGCTTCTTCCTCCTCTCTCTTCTTCCTATTGCCAGAGCACACATAACCGCCTCAACCACTCGAGTCATCACCCCTAGCCACAACCGCGTGCAACACCTACCACTGCATCACTTCCCTACCACATCACTTCTTTTCCACTCCTCTCGAGCACTACCCCTCTCAACTGAGCCCATGCAAGCTGACTTATCGACCTCCATTTGCTGGAAATCCTAGCTCCCCTCTTTCACGCAGCCCCGAGCCTTGTCACGGCCTGTACCTAGCAGCCACATCCCTATGCTAGTGTCGTCCATCGCTCCTCCTTACCGAAGCCACTGCACATCACGACAGCACCCTTCTCTCCCCTTTCTTGCTGACCCAGGCCGAGCCCCATGGCTTCAACACTCCTCCTTCTACCTTGCAACAGGCTTTGTCATTTAGGTATATATCATTTTTTTTATATATATCAGGGTGTATATATATATAAGTCTACTATTATAAGTTCTGTATTATATATTTATTTTTTACATGTTAGTTTATATAAGTTTAAAGGCATATAGTTATATAATTTATACACGTATGTTGTATATGTGTTACACAGTTTATAAAGTTTATATATATGTGTGTATGCTAGTTGTACTTATGCTTAGTTTATTGTTATATATATATTTAATAAACTTAGTCTGTTGAGTTTTAAAAGTATGAAGTTATAATACTTTACATATATAATATGCTGCTCATAGTATAATGTAGTATGATAGTATATATGAGTTACGATATATATTATATAAGAAGATAGATTATACGTATACTACATATACATGTACGTTTGCTATTTACAGTCTGTAGGTTACATATATACGGTTTTGTTTGTTGATTTCGAGTTTTATTATATCAAGTTGTGGTTCGATTTTAAGTATAATATACATGAGTCAACATGTTTAATTTTTTTAAATTATATATATATATATTGATTTTAATAAAATATGGATTTCAAAATAAAGAAATTTCTTTGTACTTTCGGTTGGGTGTATATATATTACCATAATATAAGTTTATATTGGTTTAAATATTGATTTCATAATAAAATATATATTCAGTTTATATCAAAACCGGTTTAATTTGTTTCTATTGATTCCAATTTATCAGCCTGTCCGTCGAACTCGAGTCCATCGTGCTTTGCTTCGAAATTCGTGCTTGGATCCATAGCTAATTTCATTGTCTATTTTCTCTAGCGTCGGGAGGTGAGCGATCACTCACGATTAACATTCTTATACTTATTAAATTTGATTTCAATAGAAACGACAATTGAAATATGCTGCTGTTAGTTATTTCCATTGCTATATATATGCTATCTGTTCACCTGTGACATCTGACACCATTATCTGTTATTTATATTGACGATATATGCCTGTTATATTATTATCATATCTGTTATCACTCTGCAAGTTCCCAGTTAGTATAGAATTATATTGATGATATATGCCTGTTATATTATTATCATATCTGTTATCACTCTGCAAGTTACCAGTTAGTATAGAATTCACTATGGGTTGAAATGATACATACCCGAACGATCTGTAGAATAGGAGAAAATCGTTATGGGTCGAAATGATAAACCCAAGATATTTTCATTGAATTGAATTTGGGATTGTGGGTTTAAATGACATATAGCTGTATATATTTAAACTGCGGATTGAAATGATAAATATCCGTATCACTTGGCCATAGGATAGGATATTGTAAACAGACACCGTTGGTCTATATATAAATATTTTGAAAATGATTTCTATGGTTTTGGGAAGGAAATATATGGCTTAATAAATGTTGATTTCATGATATTATAAATAAATGTATTTTATAAAGTTTAAATTCTTGATTTTAAATTTGTATGTTTTGAAAATTTTAAAATTATAAGTTGGTTTTGAAATTATAAATTTTAAGAATTTACTTATAATTTTACTATTTTAAATGTAAAAATTAGTTTTATTATAAAATAAGTTTGATAATAAGATTTAATTTAATAAAGTTTGATTTAATTTATATGTAATAAGTTTAAGTATTATTTGAAATTTTATTTTTAAACGAAGAGTTTATAATAATTTTTAATAAATTAAGATCGGGAAGATAGATTTGAAATTTATGTGAAATGGTATTTAATTAAAAATTTATTTAATTAAATCGATTTGAAATTTATGGAATTTGAGATTTTTTTAAAGGATACGATTCTATAACTTGATTTTGGCTTAAAGTGATTAATGAATATTACAAGTTT
This sequence comes from Allium cepa, assembly GCA_030765085.1. NCBI lineage: Eukaryota > Viridiplantae > Streptophyta > Magnoliopsida > Asparagales > Amaryllidaceae > Allium > Allium cepa. Next base: position 400,056,271 of record CM060939.1, on the reverse strand, counting down.
AAATAAATTGAAGGAAATATTTAGTGATTTGAAATTTAGGGTTTTATTTAATTGATATTGGATTGATTAAGTGAATATATCAAAGTTAAATAATAATGAAGTTAAATTAAGATATATATGAAATTACCAAATTTAGCTTTGAAATGTGGAATATTTAAAGCTTTGAAATATATTAAATTAAAATGGTTTATTTTGTGGTTCAAATCTGTTTTTGAAATCAATATAATTTGAAATGGTTTATTAATAAACTGAATTGAATTGAAATTATTGATTTGAGATTGGATTAAATTTGAATTTTGGAATTCGAGTTGATTTGGAATTGATTTGTGAAATTTGAGGAAACTATTTTATTATATAAAGTATTTTTAAATTATATTTAAACTATTTATATATTTTACTTTATAAATTAATTTTATATAAACTATTTTTAATATAAACTATTTTAGTGTACTAACTGTTTTAGTATAAACTATTTTAACTTACAACTATTTTATATAAACTATTTTACTTTATGAACTATTTTACTTTATGAACTATTTTATTATATATACTATTTTAATATCTAAACTGGTTAAGTAGGAAGTATTATGATTTCAAAGTATTATGATTTCTAAATTATGGTTTCCAAAGTATAATGATTTCAAAGTATTACGATTTCTAAATTATGATTTCCAAAGTGCTATGATTTCCAAAGCGTTATGATTTCCAAAGTGTTATAATTTCAAGTGTTTTGGTTTCGAAGTGTACTTTGAAGTACTGTGACTTTGGAAGTGAATATATTTGAAATGGAAATGATATCGTATTGATATGGTTTTGAAATGAAAATGATATTTTAGTTTTGAAGTATAAGCTATTTTGAAATGACCGCGGTGTTATAATAACGATTGGTTGTTAAAGAGACTGGGATCAGATATTGTCATATTCTCTACCAATATCGAAAAGCACTTTAACAACCATGTACGCGGTGGAGATTCCAGAATGAAGTAGGATGGCGGCGACGATCTTATATGAGGTATATACGTGGACCCAACTTCCGTGAGTTGGCACAAGGTGGCTAAAACAGGAGCAATCAACGGGCCAAGTGAGGTAGCTCCTCTGATCGGACACATTCCTTCGATACTATATTCTGACTTTATGATTGATTTAGTGGCCACACTTGATTTTTTTGATTTGGGAGTGTGTTTCGAGGTGGGCTGTAGTGGCTGCAATGCGTTACCACCAGCCCGGAAGTGTGATTGGTATATCTACCCTGACATAGCCTAGTTGTGCCATGTCACCTACCATAGCTAGACCACTACGAGTTTATTTTGTACTATACCTATTGAGTGCCCTATGACGATGCCTAGTACGGGGGAGATTATAGTACTGTATAGACTATGGGAATATATAAAATGTGTTAACGTGGAAAATGTAAAGCCTTAACGCTATTTTAATAGTTTACTTTACTATAGACATTATTATAGTAGCGTATATTACTACATAGTAGATAGTTTAACGGATCCTTAGAGGATGGGTATCCCAAACATCCGTTAGGTTACTTGTATTTCAGTTGATAATTCACTGGAGTTGGATTTATTGATATAAAAATGTTAATCTTAACTCGAGTGTTTTGTGTTTTGCTTTATGTTCGGGTCAGACTGAGTGTACCAGTATTCGAGACTCACCTTTGGAGTCGGAGCTTCGCTTCGAGATCTATCTATCGATTCTGCCTTCAGTTATTTAGTTGATTCCAGTGATGTATTCAGATTTTGTATTTGACTATTATATTGAGACATCTATGTATTTGAGACCTTTGTTGTATCTTATTTAACCCTGTTATATATATAATAGCTTCATGAACTACTATTCTTTTATTTCTGTGGCACTATTGTAACATTACTATGTGTCCGTGATTCTGTGAACTTTATTTACTGTATATGCTGAGTTTGCCAAATATAAATTAACAATATGATATTTCAATCAATTCAAGTCTGACTTGTGTGGATGCGAATGGTTGAAAATGTAGGATCTAGATTAACCCTAGAGGGGGGGGGGTGAATAGGGTTATAGCAAATTTTCTCCATTTAAACACAGAAACAAACTGCAGAAATAAATATGCTGAAAAGTAAATCACACACAAAATTTACCCAGCTTCGGCAACCCCTGCCTACTGCTGCATTCCCAGATTTCTATTAGAATTAAACAGTATCCCGCTTACAAACACTCTAATAGACTCGCAAACCCTGCTCCCGCTTACAAACACTCTAATAGACTCGCACCCCCTGCTCCCGCCTATAGAGTTTTGCAAACTCGCAAACCCTTGCTCCCGCCTATACAGTTTTGCAAACTCGCACACCCTGCTCACTGAACTAATTCTAACTAGATAATCTGACACTACCTATAACCTAGGTGGTGATTTACCAATATTTTGACTCGAAAAGAAAAACTGACTTCAAAAATAAAAGCAGGAGCAAAAATTAAAATACAAACTTGAATTCATAATTTTTGCTCAAATAAAACTAAATTTAAAAATTAAACCCTATAAACAAAAGCTCTCAAAATAAAACCCCTTTTATAAACCAAGGCCCGCCCCTTTTATTCTTTAACCCGATACTTTTCCTTTTGCCTTGTGAAGAGATAATGTTGGCTCTGTACGATCTGAATTAGGGCTTTGTTCCCTTGCAAAAATTAGGGCTTTCTTCGATTCTCTGGTTAGTGTCGCGCTTGCTCGCGGCTTCTCTGATGATCAACTCTCCGGTTCTCTTGCTTTATTTGATCGTCTCTTGAGATGATGTCGGCGCTCCTATTTGATCGAGTTCACTGGATTATGGTATGTATTCTTTCGTTGCTAGTTTAATGCTTGCTCGACTCGATGCCTATGATGATAATTGGGGTTTCGTATTTATATGAATTCGAGACACTTGAATTTGCTCGTATCAATTTACACTTTCCTAATTTTTGCGTTCTGTGACTTGATGCGCACGACTTTGTTTTTGAAGCGTTTGATTTACCTTGATTAACACGGCAGAGACTTTCCCTTTTTACTCTGTGACTTTTTCAAAAATACACACACTTGATTTCTGACTTTGATTTTGCATCTTGATCATCACGACATTGTTTTGATTTCGTGAATCATATCCACGACTTCAACTTCTCACTGTAACTTGACTGTGGTTTTTGTTGACTTTGGTTACACCAATCATTATCTTATTATCCATGGCTTCAATATTTACATTGTTCATCTCTGTTTTTGCTGTAGTCATTTGGGTCTGCACATTCACCTGTTGTTGTTGTTCGACCTGATGCTGCACCGTATATAATGTTTCTGGTCAAACTTTGTACTACCTGTTCATTTGAGTCTGCTTCACCACTGAGCCTCAATGTAGTTGTGGTTGCTTCTGTGCATTTGCCTGAGTCACTTGCATACTCGGTCATGCTGTCCACTTGAGTTTGAGCATTTGCTGTCATGTGTATCGAGTATCACCACTGAGTGTTGTTAGCTTTGTGTTTGTTGATTTAGTGGTCCACTTGCTTGGCCATTTTGCACTTCTGGTCTTTGTTTGTTTAATGGTTGTTGCTGTGTATGTAGAGGTTGAACCTGAGCATTACTGTTGTTTGCATCGCATCACCACTGTATCATGCTTGGCTTTGTGGTCTGGTTTCACTTGGGCTTGTAGTTGTCTCTGACCTGATGGCTTTGGTTTTCATTGTCCACACATGTACATGCTTTACTGCAGCTTGTTGTTTGTGTACTGATCATGTATCAATGTGCACAGAGTTGTTTGCATTTACCACACTTCCATGTATCACTTGATTGACTCAAGTATTCGACATTGCCATGCTATTCGCTGTTTGCATGTTGGTTTAACCTGAACTTCAATTGATGTTTTAATTTAGGTTTGTTGCTATCACTTGAAACTATTTTGTCAATGTCTTGACCCTTTGTTGTTTGGTTGATGCCGCTCTTGTTCCAAACTGCTATGTCAGTTCTCCAAATCTGCCTGCACTTACATGCATTGCTGTTGAGTTTCCATATCGTTGTGTCACTTGTGCATTGTTGTACTTGACCTTGTCACTGATGTTCACTTCACTGTTGACACACTTGAACTTGATTGTTACAGTATTCATATGAATTGTGCATTTGTCTGCACTTGTGTTGCATTTGATCTTTATGGCCTTGTACCTGTCCACTGCCTTTTTTTTTCATATTGCTGGTTTCAATACTTGATGTTGTTGGTCTTATTGGTCATTCTGTTCACCTGCATGTAGTTGTGCACTGATTCTTGATAGCTTGCATGATGCATTTCTTTGTTTCACTTGACTGTGTTGATCCAATTCACCATGCATTGTTTTCCCGTGTTCATGTTCTTGCAATCTTCATTGTTGTGTCTTGTTGCAGTTGCTATGCAGTTGCTATGCCTTGTAGTTGTGTATTTGAGTCAGTGCTTCACCATACTTGCTGTTGCCAATTTGCCTTGTATCATTTTGCTCTTTGATCTGGTCATTGCTTGCATCACTGGTCTTTGCATCCATTCATGTTGATTTTTTGAAATTTCACTTGAGTTGAATCCAGTTTCAAAACTCGGGTTTGAACTTGTGCTCGTGTCGTGATTTTGAATATACTGCACGTGAGTTGAACCCGGCTTTTCATTTGGGTTTGACCTGTGCTCACCTGTCCCTGTAGCATTATCAAGTGTATATCGATGTGCACGGCCTTGTGGCATGTACAGTGATACACTGTGCATGTCACATTGTTCGTGTATGATGAATTCAAATGTGAATGATGACGAACAGCCCAAATAACTGAGGCAAATAATATTTAAAAAATCCATATTTTATTTTATATTGCAAAAATATTTCTTTTTCAATTTTACTGCGTTAGTGAATATTTTTGCAGATTGCTCAGATGCTGGATTCAAGCTGGAATGAAGTTGAATATAAAACTACGAGTGTGAGTGATATGTAGTGAGGAATTTATGTAAACTCAATTGTGATGTAATCAAAATTGTATATGTATAGTGAGAGCTTGAATTTGTACTATTCATAAATGTAATAAATATTTCTTTGAATAAAATTTCTGTTTGAATTCAAATTCCATTCAAATTCTGTGTAATTTATTTTATTCAACACATATTTATTTAATTTATGAAAAATAAAATACTACATTAACAAATACATTTAAATGAATATATATATGTTTATTATCATCAAACAAAAATCATGTACTCGCATATTCCACAATCTCCCCCTTTTGATGATAACAAACATATATTTAAGATTTTGACTGTATTATATGTATTTGATCAATGATATACTCTAATTGCTCCCCCTATTTAAATGCTTCCTCTCTACATGATGCTCCCCCTACATATATGCATATAAATAGAAATATACAAATGAGCCTGGATGCAAATGGAAACTTATTTGACCTTTGCTTGATTTTATTTGATAAAATCTTAACTTTTCTCTCCCCCTTTTGTTATCAGCAAAAGAATAATAGTGTTAGAGAAAAATAGATATAGAGTGATCAATATTAATCCAACATTAAACTCAAATTGAATATAAATATTAAACTTCAATAAAAATCAAACAAAAATCATAACTACCCTTGTTAGGCGCATATTCCACTTTTAGAATGATGGAAATGATGTTCTCATATAAAATCATACAGTTGTATCCACTTGTGGTACATTTATACCAGGAATTTGAATATCTACTAATCATGCATAACCGTTAGGACTTTTAAATGAGATTAGTAGTATTCCAATTTAATTTTAAAAAATGAAATCAAGTATCTTCTAACCACGCATGACCATGAGGACTTTTAAATGGGATTAGAATCAATTTGTCTATTTAATCAATTAATTTTGATATGCGTTCCATACATGCCTAACCGTAAGGACTTTTAAATGAGCATGGAAGCACATAATCAAAAATCCAAGTAATTCATCCATGCATAACCGTGAGGACTTTTAATGAGAGTGAATACTTTGGATATTTATTTATTTTTACAAAAAAATGTGACATGAAAAACAAATGATTCCTAATTATAGTACTACATATCGACAAACTATATTTAAGATTTGATAAACAATGGTCGATAGAAATATGATAGATATAGAAATGGTCATGAAATCTTTACCCAACAAAAAAGTTTTATAACTCTTGTTTGAATTCCTAAAGAAATTTTCCAAATATACTCTCTTGAGTAATGTATGTTAAATATCAATACTTATCACCTTTTCAATCACTATTTATCTTTTTGATAATTAGTAGGGAGTCGAATTAGTCAAAATTTGTCATTTAAAATCAAATAAAAATGACTAATCTGAAAATATGGTCAACAATGATTTTCTTGAAGGGGTTATATGAGAAAAAGAATTTCTGCTATTTGAAAATTATTTGTAATGAAAAATATGCAGATATTTTCTTTGAAAAACGATGCAGTAACTAAATATCTCAAAAATCACGTTCAACCAGTAATTTTTCTATCAACTAGATTACCAGTATGATCTGTATCTGAATTTCTCTTTCTCTCCAAAATATCACTAATTAAATTTGATAGACCAGATCATGAAGTGTGCATCAAAAATTTCAAACTCAATTTTAGCAACAATTTAAATGACATTCTTTGAATTTGAATTGAAGCCGTGTAAATAATCAGAAAACCGTGAATAGAGTTAGCCGTATTATAACCAAAAGCATTATCATCCAACAAAACACTATTTTTAATCCAAACGTATATGAATGAAGTAATTCAAAGAATAGTGTTTTTGGCATAAATATAATTGGCCAACTATGCTGAACAAGTCAGAATCAAAAAATCATCATCTCTTTACAACATCTCAATATTGGCTGAACATTCTTAATACGGTGCGGATTATCACATTTAATATACCTTCACCTGTTTTACCTTTACGATAATTTTTCGTGGTTGTCCATTGTGATTCTGTCACCTTTGTACTAGGCTAAGGAACTTTTCTTTGTTGCCCGTTGTGTTTCTGGAACAGCCAAAATCCAGAGAACACTGTTGTTGTTCCTTAGCCTGCCACCATACCTACATGGGAAAAGATTTATGTGACCTATTTGTTTTTATAGGTCCATGATTATTAGTGGCAGAAGTATTGTGAATAAACAACCCCTTTGGAACCCAAACTTGTTTTGTCCTTTTATTCTTGTTCCAATAGACATGAAATTTGTTTGTAGTATTCTTAGGAACCCAAACTTGTATAAATTTTGCGTTCTTGTTCCTATGACTACAATTTTCAACACGGTGTCTAATTATTTCACATCTATCAAAGACACTCTTACCTTTTGCATTACCATCAACTTGTGTTTTCCCAAAACCTAGTCCTTTTCTGTTGTTAGCAAAAATTTGATTTCCCAATAACACGTTGAATGATTTTTCTCCTCTTGAAAAGTTATTCAGAGATTTCTCAAGATTTTGGACTTTGGTTTTTAGTGTTGTGTTTTCAGTTACAAGTGAGGTGCATCTATTTATAAAATCCTTTTTTCTAGTGTCAATGATTTCCTTAAGACTCAAGTTTTCTTTTTCAAGATTCTCAGAATTATTCTTAAGTCTTGATAATTCTGAATCTAAAATTTCACATTTTTTACATTCTAGGTTTTGAATATTTTCAAGTTCAGTTTCTAACCTAAAATTTTCACGAGCAAGTTCTCTCCTATCAGATCTCAGTTTTTCAATTTTAGATTCAAGAGTATCAACTACTTTAGTAAGATCAAGACACATAAAAACAAGATCTTTATAAGAATAATCACCTACCTCACTAGATTCCTCTGAGCTTGCTTCTGAATCTGATTTTGCCACAAGACACAGGTTAGCCTCCTCTGAGCTACTATTCAAAACTTCATCTCCTTCTTCATCATCCCAAGTTGCTGCAAAGGCCTTCTTTTTCTTTTTCTTTCCTCTATTGTTTTTGAGAAGTGGGCATTGTTGTTTGAAGTGGCCAGGCTTGTTGCAGTTAAAGCACGTCGATTCATTATCGAAATTGTCAGAATCTTTTGACCTATTACCATTTGTTTTCTTCTTGCGTGGCTTGAATCTTGACCATTTCCTAAGATTATTGACAGCCATTGCAAGCTCTTCAATTGGATCTTCATCTTCTTCATCGCTCTCTTCTTTTCTCTTTAAGGCAATCGTCTTCTTCTTTGGTTCGGAGTTGTTGCGTTCTTCCTTTGCTTTTAGCTCAAGCTCATATGTCATCAAGTTGCCAATCAACTCCTCCATGCTTAGTTTACTCAGATCTTTCGATTCTTGTATTGCCGTGACTTTTGCCTCAAAGCTCATTGGTAAAACTCGTAGCACCTTCCTTACAAGCTCTACCTCAGTGAATACCTTCCCAAGCGCTCTAGCGTTGTACACCAAAGTTGAAAAGCGTCCAAACATGTCCTTTATGCTCTCGCCTTTGTCCATCACAAAGTTCTCGTATTCATTGCTGAATAAGGCTAGACGAGACTCCTTGACTTGAGAAGTTCCTTCATGTGTCACCTCCAAGGTATGCCAAATTTCCTGTGCAGTTTTACAATTAGAAATTCTATTAAATTCATTCTTATCAAGAGCACAGATCAAAGCATTCATGGCTTTAGCATTTGTAGTTTTTAATCTTTTATCGTTAGCATCCCACCTATCCTTAGGTTTAGGAATCTCAGTATCACCAACAGTTATAGTGGGAGATTTATAGCCAGTTTCAATAATATCCCAAACATCATAATCAACAGAACTAAGATAAATACCCATCCTAACTTTCCATTAAGCATAATCATTCCCGTTAAACATGGGTGGCCTAGCAATAGATTGCCCCTCAGAAAAAGCATTATTTGATGAATTCATGACTCTAGAGTTAAAGAAAAAATACCGTGCTCTGATACCACTTGTAGGATCTAGATTAACCCTGAGGGAGGGGGGTGAATAGGGTTATAGCAAATTTTCTCAATTTTAAACACAGAAACAAACTGCAGAAATAAATATGCTGAAAAGTAAATCACACATAAAATTTACCCAGCTTCGGCAACCCCTGCCTGCTGCTGCATTCCCAGATTTCTATTAGAATTAAACAGTCTCCCGCTTACAAACACTCTAACAGACTCGCAAACCCTGCTCCCGCTTACAAACACTCTAATAGACTCGCACCCACGCTTCCGCCTATAGAGTTTTGCAAACTCGCAAACCCTTGCTCCCGCCTATAAAGTTTTGCAAACTCGCACACCCTGCTCACTGAACTAATTCTAACTAGACAATCTGACACTACCTACAACCTAGATGACGATTTACCAATATTTTGACTCGAAAAGAAAAACTGACTTCAAAAATAAAAGCAAGAGCAAAAATTAAAATACAAACTTGAATTCATAATTTTTGCTCAAATAAAACTAAATTTAAAAATTAAACCCTATAAACTAAAGCCCTCAAAATAAAACCCCTTTTATAAACTAAGGCCCGACCCTTTTATTCTTTAACCCGATCCTTTTCCTTTTGCCTTGTGAAGAGATAATGTCGGCTCTGTACGATCTGAATTAGGGCTTTGTTCCCTTGCAAAAATTAGGGCTTTCTTCGATTCTCTGGTTTGTGTCGCGCTTGCTCGCGGCTTCTCTGATGATCAACTCTCCGGTTCTCTTGCTTTATTTGATTGTCTCTTGAGATGATGTCGGCGCTCCTATTTGATCGAGTTCACTGGATTATGGTATGTATTCTTTCGTTGCTAGTTTAATGCTTGCTCGACTCGATGCCTATGATGATAATTGGGGTTTCGTATTTATATGAATTCGAGACACTTGAATTTGCTCGTATCAATTTACACTTTCCTAATTTTTGCGTTCTGTGACTTGATGCGCACGACTTTGTTTTTGAAGCGTTTGATTTACCTTGATTAACACGGCAGAGACTTTCCCTTTTTACTCTGTGACTTTTTCAAAAACACACACACTTGATTTCTGACTTTGATTTTGCGTCTTGATCATCACAGCATTGTTTTGATTTCGTGAATCATATCCACGGCTTCAACTTCTCACTGTAACTTGACTGTGGTTTTTGTTGACTTTGGTTACACCAATCATTATCTTATTATCCATGGCTTCAATATTTACATTGTTCATCTCTGTTTTTGCTGTAGTCATTTGGGTCTGCACATTCACCAGTTGTTGTTGTTCGACCTGATGCTGCACTGTTCACTGTATATAATGTTTCTGGTCGAACTTTGTACTACCTGTTCATTTGAGTCTGCTTCACCACTGAGCCTCAATGTAGTTGTGGTTGCTTCTGTGCATTTGCCTGAGTCACTTGCATACTCGATCGTGCTGTCCACTTGAATTTGAGCATTTGTTGTCATTTGTATTGAGTATCACCACTGAGTGTTGTTAGCTTTGTGTTTGTTGATTTAGTGGTCCACTTGCTTGGCCATTTTGTACTTCTGGTCTTTGTTTGTTTAATGGTTATTGCTGTGTATGTAGAGGTTGAACCTGAGCATTACTATTGTTTGCATTGCATCACCACTGTATCATGCTTGGCTTTGTGGTCTGGTTTCACTTGGGCTTGTAGTTGTCTCTGACCTGATGGCTTTGGTTTTCATTGTCCACACATGTACATGCTTTACTGAAGCTTGTTGTTTGTGTACTGATCATGTATAAATGTGCACAGAGTTGTTTGTATTTACCACACTACCATGTATCACTCGATTGACTCAAGTATTCGACATTGCCATGCTATTCACTGTTTGCATGTTGGTTTAACCTGAACTTCAATTGATGATTTCATTTAGGTTTGTTGCTGTCACATGAAACTGTTTTGTCAATGTCTTGACCCTTTGTTGTTTGGTTAATGCTGCTCTTGTTCCAAACTGCTATGTCACTTCTCCAAATCTGCCTGCACTTACATGCATTGCTGTTGAGTTTCCATATCGTTGTGTCACTTGTGCATTGTTGTACTTGACCTTGTCACTGATGTTCACTTCACTGTTGACACACTTGAACTTGATTGTTACAGTATTCATATGAATTGTGCATTTGTCTGCACTTGTGTTGCATTTGATCTTTCTGGCCTTGTACCTGTCCACTGCCCTTTCTTTTCATATTGCTGGTTTCAATACTTGATGTTGTTGGTCTTATTGGTCATTCTGTTCACCTGCATGTAGTTGTGCACTGATTCTTGATAGCTTGCATGATGCATTTCTTTGTTTCACTTGACTGTGTTGATCCAATTCACCATGCATTGTTTTCCTGTGTTCATGTTCTTGCAGTCTTCATTGTTGTGTCTTGTTGCATTTGCTATGCAGTTGCTATGCCTTGTAGTTGTGTATTTGAGTCAGTGCTTCACCATACTTGTTGTTGCCAATTTGCCTTGTATCATTTTGCTCTTTGATCTGGTCATTGCTTGCATCACTGGTCTTTGCATCCATTCATGTTGATTTTTTGAAATTTCACTTGAGTTGAATCCAGTTTCAAAACTCGGGTTTGACCTTGTGCTCGTGTCGTGATTTTGAATATACTGCACGTGAGTTGAACCCGGCTTTTCATCTGGGTTTAACCTGTGCTCACCTGTACCTGTAGCATTATCAAGTGTATATCGATGTGCACGGCCTTGTGGCATGTACAGTGATACACTGTGCATGTCACATTGTTCGTGTATGATGAATTCAAATGTGAATGATGACGAACAACCCAAATAACTGAGGCAAATAATATTTTCAAAAATCCATATTTTATTTTATATTGCAAAAATATTTCTTTTTCAATTTTACTGCGTTAGTGAATATTTTTGCAGATTGATCAGATGCTGGATTCAAACTGGAATGAAGTTGAATATAAAACTACGAGTGTGAGTGATATGTAGTGAGGAATTTATGTAAACTGAATTGTGATGTAATCAAAATTGTATATGTATAGTGAGAGCTTGAATTTGTACTATTCATAAATGTAATAAATATTTGTTTGAATAAAATTTCCGTTTGAATTCAAATTCCATTCAAATTCTGTGTAATTTATTTTATTCAACAAATATTTATTTAATCTATGAAAAATAAAATAGTACATTAACAAATACATTTAAATGAATATATATGTTTATTATCATCAAACAAAAATCATATACTCGCATATTCCACAGAAAATACCAGGATGTTAGATGTGGTATCAGAGCTTTGGTTTTAGACAAATATTAGCATATAGACTAAATTTAATTACAGAATTACTTTCGTTCGAGCTTGAATTCCTTCCTCCTTGACTCGGTTTTCCTTGAACTTTGGAACTCTCCCAAGCGTTCTGAAATCCATCATTGTCTTTCATATTCATATTTTCTTGATATTGGAGTATCTAAAACTCTGCTGATGTAATGACCCTGAATTTTGAACAATTTAAATTGAAAATATTTAATAAATTTTAAATATTTGAATGATGGTTTGACTCTAATTTCAAATTATCAGAATGAGTTTGGGGATTAAATTTTAGAATTTAATCTATTAAAAGTTGAATAAAATTTGAATCTTCAATTTTAAACCGATTAAAAATATTTCAAAGGTTTAGAAAATTCACATTGACAATACTGAAGATAATAGAAGCTTCTGAATTGAATTTGAAAGTGAATTGTTCAGTTTTGAAATTTTATCGTTTAAATCGAATTTAAAAAAGCCTTCCGAGGCACAATCTCGGAATTCAACGAAACCAGTTCCATTGGATCCGGAATATTGTATTATTATCGGATTTCAAATTTCGTATTGATCAGAGTTGTTATGTGAGCATACGATATATAAACGCGTTGGAAATTAAATAGAATTCAATTTAAATTTATATTAGAAATTGGTCAACATCAGCATGTTCTCTCCCGTTAGATACGCCTTAAATCGCGCGACTCTCCTTTGTTTCAGCCTGGAATCACGCTCCCCCCTTCCTCATAAAATACGAAGCCCCTCTCCTTTTCATTAAAAAAAATCAAACTCCCTCTGAAACGAAAGAATAAAATATGGTGGCTCGTCTATCTTCGTTCGTTCCTCATTTCAAAGGTAGGGCCCTTCCTTTTTCCTGTGCTCTTGATAATGGCGGCTTGTTCTCGTTTACCTTTGCTTGCAAATTAGGGCTCATTCAATTCGAAGGCGGCCGACCTCAGTAGTCCGATCGATCGACGTTTCCTTTGCCTTGCTCGCGGCTACTCCTACTTGCTTTGACTAAGGTGAGTGAATTCATCATTCACATCTAAATCGAATTTGGTGATTTTTGTGACCTTTTTTTTCCAATTTGTGCTTTTGTGATTTACTCGGTTGCTTGGATTTTTTGATGTTGATTTCGTTTGTCTTGTTTTCTTCGACACTGTTTTTGGTTCGAAAAAAAAAATTTTTATAGACTAAATTTTGTGATATTGTATATGTGATGATGCCTGACTTCGGTCGTGGTTGAACTTGCTACTGTTTTGGTTTTGCTGGTGATTTTTGTTTGTATGTTCATCTAGTATCATACTTGACTTATTTGATTTCTTGTTTCACTTGTTCGAATTTCCAGTAATTGAATTTATGTTAACTTCAACATTGCCTTGACTTCGGCCATGGTAATTTGTGATTTCTTTGGCTATCGCGATTTTGATTTTTGGGCATTTTGATTTCGTGAATTTTCTGATGACCTCGGCCTTGACTTGGAACTTCATTGACCGATACATTGTTGTTGCTTGATCTTGTGCTGTCGAGCTTTGCTCGAACTTGTCACTACCATTCTGATTCTCTGGACTGCTGTTGATCATTTTTGAAATCTGCAAACTTAGTTGTGAAAATATTTTTGGAGGAGAATCTACTTTGACTTTGACATCTTAAAATTCATTGAGATGTTCATGGTGAAGCTTGGTTTACTGGTGGTCTTTTGGCACTGCGGTTGATATCGTTTGAAACTACTACCCGATGCTTTATTCAAGACCGCTATTACATTTGAATTTCTGACCTTTTTTAAAAATTGATTTTGGTATAAAGAAAATTGCCTTTGACTTGTTCCACTTGGATATGTGTTCGCACTGCATATGCACGTGCTAGTGCTGTGCGCATTGTTCTGATTCTATATGAATTCACATCTGTACACTTGTTGGTGCACTGAACTCTGTAGACATATGCATTGACTTCACCTCTGATTTGATTTTGAGTTGTTCAATATCTCGTGACCATCACGACATTGATTTCTTATTTCTGGTTATCTTGGCACTGATGTATCTCGTGACCATCGCGGTTTCGATTTTGTTGACTTCGGGCACTTGATTTTGGTGTTGATCATGTTCGACTGTACTTGCTGTTTTAGCCATTATGTTCTTTACTGCCATGCTTACGTGATAGTGTTTGATGATGTTTTAAAAAGGAACTGTTACATTTGAATTTACCAGTGTGCTTCAATCTGTAGCTTGAGTTCTATCTGCATAACAATGTCGGCATACGTTGTTCATGTCATTCTGCTTTGTATTGCGCTTCGATTTCAGAGTTGCATACTCTCTGGTGCATTCCTGTATTCCTGCTTGAATCATGTTTTATGCTTCGAGTCCTTTGTATTTGAAGTCTGGTACTTGTGCATTTTGAAGTCTCGTTGCATTTCAAATCTGCATTCTCTGTTTCATGTAGCCTATTTGCATATTCGTGTGAACTGACATTTGAACTTGAATCATTTTTGCTGCGTCAATTTGTTTTAAATGGTAGCCTTGATCTGTCACCTCTTTTTTCAATTCTGCATATATAGGCATACATATATTTGTATGTGTGTATGTATATATTATTTGATTTGTACTGTCTTGAGTCTTATTTACTTGATGGTATTTGATACTGGTTTGCTCCTGTAGCCTGATTTTCACATGTTCACTGCCTATATACGTGTTCATGTTGTTTGCAACACTGCCCTGTGCATGTTGCAGTGATATTCCTTTCATTCTGGTATACTCTATGTTGCCACTACTCTTGTTATTTTTACTAAGATTAGGGTATTCTTCTTTATATTTGAATTGAGTGATACGATGGCCCTTGGTCATGATTCACTAGTGTGCTTATGCATGCTATTGTTCCAGTTTTGCCTGTATATGTTTTGATTTTAGGCCGCTCTTGAGCTCCAGTGCATGAACTGGACTGCACTTGTATATATACACTTGTATATGTCTTTTGTCAAACCTTTTGTTTCAGTTTTACCTTGCTACATGTTTGTGATTAGTTTGGGCACTTGGTTTCGTGTACTTCACTTTTGTATTAGTGCACTTGGGTTGCATACAGGTTCACTGTGCAACCTTATCCACTGCTGCATTGTTTTGATGGTTGCATCTGAGTTTTTGTTGCAGTCTCGACCTTGTGATCTTGTGGTGGCTGCAGTTTTTGGTTGCAGTTTGCCCTTGTATTCACTTGTGACTGCAGTTTCGTTTTTGGTCGTAGTTGCCCTTGTCGGTTTGCGTTGCATTGATGCAATTGGATTTGTTTTTCTAATTACACCTGAGTTGAATCCAGCTTAAAACGCTTGGGTTTGACCTTGTGCTCATTTGGAACTTTTGTTGATCTTTTGTGTATTTCCTCACTATATTGGCGAGGCGGTGCACGCGTGCGTGTACTGCAGCCCTACTAGATCTGATGTTTTAAATTGATGTTTTCTATTGCTAGAATTGTTTTATGTTGCCAATTCAATATGTTTTGAATCGTATTTTGATTTGGTTTAAATTTGATGATTTTGTTGTTAATTGCTGTTTTGGCAATTCTGTTGTTTTCTAAATTATCTTCATAAATAATCTTTTCATTTATCTTCGTTGATAATTTAAATTTGCTGATTTGTTGTTTAACACTGTTAAGTGTTATATTTACCGCTATCCGATTTCTTTATAAAAAGGATCAGATAGGTGAATTTATTTTGACTGTCGTCTAATTGTTATTTAATTATTATTGCTTCTGTGCATTAATAACTGAGTTTGAATTAGACTGACCCGTGTATTATTTTCTTTTGAATGTAATACTAGGGTCAGACTGAGTATTTTACAACTTGAAGATTTTCGGGCAGCGAAGTTAGAGAGAGAAGGGGAAAACGCTCACTTTTGTTCGGGGATTTTGTACTTAAAGAAATATTCCATTGTATAAATTTAATGCATTGTATAAACTCTGATAATTGTAAAAAAAAAAAAAAATCTTGCAAAATAATAATAATATTATTCTATGATACTGTTGCTGATTCTGTTTAAATTCTATAAACTAAATAACAATCCGTCATTTTGAACGTTTCAAGTTGGTTTAATTACCGACTGGGGGCGGTCAAAAGGGCGGGATGTTACAAAAGTGGTATCAGAGCGTTGGTTTATACAAAGCTTAGTTTATGGCGTTTAATATGAATAGTCACTAGAATCACTTTAAACAAAGCGTTTTTCAAATGTAAAGAAGTATAAAATTGTTTTTTTTTGAAAAATAAAAGGTATTTTGAAAATTCAAATCCTTTTCGAAAATTCCCCTCTCTAAATTTCGGTTTGCGATAGTTTCTCTACGGTACGGTCTCCCTAGATTTGAGTCTCGATCATTCGAAAACCCATTATCGAATTGCTGAGATTTATGAAAAATAAAATATAAGTTAAGTGAATTAATGAATTGGTTTAAATCAAATATTTTGAATATCTCCAAAGTAATAATTGGGAGATAAAATGACATGTCAATTTAGTTATAGCCAAGGGGATCATTGAACTATTACTTAGGAATTTGATAAGTAAATTGTTATAGCTTATTAAAGGAGTTATATCCATGATATTAGACAGTGGATAATCCTTTAAAATAAAATGTGTAAAAATGATGAAATTGGTTAACGAAGTATATTCACGATTTTGGATAGTGAATAATATATTAAAGGATATGTTTTGGGGAAGTGATATTATGAAATGAAGTTAATGGTTTTAAAGATGTTTTAAAATGTGTTAAGTATCGAATACATAGATTTCAACATTCATTGTCGAAATAGACGTTTTCGAGAAATAAGGAAATGGTGGACTATAGCACTGTTGTTATAGTAAATGGTTTCCAAAAGGAAATGTTTTATATAGTATTGGGATTTATATATCTATCTTAAATTCGAATCCCTATACTAGTGATTTTGAGTTGTCGTAATGATGTTTTACGCAACATTCGTTTTGACTCAAATAAATGTGTTTAAAAGAACGCTTTCCTTAAAGAATGAAATATATACTCAATTATGATTTAAGTATATTGGATATTTTCCAAGTGTTGAAAATAAATGGATTTGTGAATTACTTATTATTAAATAAGTATGGAAATGTTTTCCAATATGAAATGAAAGGTTTGAAATTCTATCTTTTAAAGATAAATTGAAAAGTGAATTTTTGAAATTTGTTTCAAATGGTTAAGTGTGGAAAATTATATATCATGTAAAGATATTTATGGGAAATTTGAACAAATAGTTCAACTTGAAATTTTTCAAAAAGATTGAATCTTGAGTTAAATTGAGTTTAACTTCAACACCAAAAACAATATAAGTTGAGTTTTGAATTTCAGATCGTCGATTTGAATTGTATGTCTAACATTGTGAATTGATGACGTATCAATTAATCTCTATTAAATATATATCTGTTTGGTGGTGGAGAATTTATTCTCTTAGCTATATACACCCTTCTCTGAGACGTACGAGCTCAGAGGTTATATATCGGTAGACATCAATTATGTGTTGAGAATTGACAAGGTAACGTGAAATCCAAATCGAATGTGAAGTCGATAATAAATTGAATTATGAATATGAATTGGGTTTGAGATAACCTTAAATTTCCAAATCGACTTAGAGGAAATTTTTAAATTGGTAACGAGATGGAAAATTCAGGAATCCTCTATTTGTTATGGGTATGGGATATTGTGGTTTTCGGAACTTATATATGAGAATGCAGTAAATTCAAAAACCATCAGTTTGAAAAGTAATTGTTATGGAAATCTTATGTAAGTTTACATAGATATGATATGTACGAAATGTGAAATGAAGCACTATATATATGACACTATGTTTTCTAAACTGAGGATATGGAAAAGTACCTTCCATTGAAAATTTGTGAAGGTGTTGGAACTCGATATGAGTGTCCATTTGAAATTCGTTGCTACGTAGAATTTCCATAAGTTGGAGTGTCCATTTGGATTAGAAACCCTCATGATAGGATCATGTTGATTGATTATGATGTATGCTAGCGTAACTTGAGGGGCGTGATGCCTACAGTTACAAGCGATTCCACTGGGATAGTGGCACAATCGTCGCGTAAACTGCGATCTAGATGCCAAAGCGAAATTTGAGGGGCGAGATGCCTACGGTTACTGTAACATTCCCGTTTTTGAATCGAATTTAAATTGGAAATTTAATTAATTTTAGAAATTAAATTGTGAATTAACTGGATATTTTCCAAATTTAAGTAGATATTTGTTTGTCATTTATGTAAATGGATATAAAACAAGAAATAAAAATTTAAAAATAATATAAATATAGATAATGATTTATTTAAAAGGTATACTAGTTTTAATTCAAAAATAAAAATAAACTAAGCTTATAAATAATATTGGTTTAAAAAGTAATTTTATAAAATTGATTTAATAAATAAGTTTACAAAAGCTTCATAAACTAAGGAATGTATATATATATGTGTGATTTGTTTGTGAGTGTACAAATTGTTTTAAATTCATTTCTTTTTAAAAAATTTGTAAAAGTAAAATAAATACATATGTTAGTATCTCAAGTTTAAAATGAGTGTTTTAAAAAAATGAGTAGCATTTAAAAATTTGTTAAGATATAATATATGTATATATATTAATATACATAAATATTGATTAAATTCTTTTAACATTGAACATGTACATACTACATACAAATGAATAAACAAATACATTTATTTACAAAGTATAAACAAATACATACTTTAAGATCTTATACATGCACATATACAAATGGCATCAAATTGAATTAAATAATAAGATTAAAAAATTTCAGAAACCTTTCCATTTCCCCACATGTAATTATAATATCTTTCAGAAATCTGAAAACAAACAGTATCAAAGATTGAGCTTCTCAAATCTATAGTACAAAAGTAGTAAAAAAAAGAAAATCAGAAAGAAAAAAAGAAAAAGAAATAGCAACCTGGAAAAGCAAATCTGGGTTCAAAGCCACCAAACTGAGCAAATCAATGAAGGCAAGTGAAACTTCTTTTAAAAATATGAATTTAATATTGTTAATCAATAAGTAGAGCAAGAATCTAAGTAATAGTATCAATCTAAGTTGCAGGAACAAGTCAAGTTCAAGGCAAAAGATTGATTTCTGTTTTCAACTGCAGTATGAAAAAAATTTCAGACAGTAAGTAATTAAGAATTGTTTGTATTTAATGGATTGAGTGAATTAATACAATAATGAATAAGCAAAGATTTTTATTTACATAGTTCCAGATTCAAGTTTTTAGGCAAGCTGAACAAAAAAAAATTAAAGTTCAAGAGCAAAAGAGATAAAAAAAATCATCATTTCCAGATTTCTGCTTTGCCTCTGTCTTTCTTCAAATATCCAGGTGAGCAACCCTTTAATCTTAAAGCCTTAGGTTTGTTTGAATATCTGTTGCATGTGATGATCTGATTATTATGATGTTGGGTTATGCCTCTGTGTATATATCTTCTTTATGCATAAATATGGAAATAGATATTAAGGCCTCTGGTAGGAAAAAAGGAAAAAAAAGAAAAAAAAATTGTGAGCAAAACCTTCTACTTTGAACCTGTTGTTATTGTTGTGAGTAAACACCATGCTTTATCCTATTATTTGTGTTTTAATTCCTGCATGAATGTGAGTGGCTTTTGCTTGTAAATAAATTGCTAGGCTTGAGCTTTTCTTTGCCTGAAAGTGTGATTTCTACTTCCTGTTTTGATACTAGGTTTTAAATTTTAAAACAAAATGCTAGTTCTCTTTTATATGATCATTATTAAACCTTGCTTAAACAAATTAGCTGAGTTTAATTTAAGCTAGGATTTAAAAATATGTTCAAGTGTTTTAAAATTTAAACATGTTAGAAATAGGTGTTTTTGTGTGAACATATACAAGTATGTAATTGTCAGTATATATATGTATAACTGTAGAGGGATGTGCAGGCCTCTGTGTTCTATTTTTTTTTCCCACAATCATAATCTTTCTTCAGGAAAAAAAAAATGTTTTGGGTATAGGCTGTTTCAGGTTGTAGTTGAAAACTTGAATTCAAATTCAAGATTGAATTCAGGGGATCTGGGGGTTTAAGGTTGAAGTGTAGTCACTATTTGATGGAGGATGGCCAGAGTTGGTGGTCAGTGATGGCCGGAGAGAGAGGATGGGTGCACAGTGATGGTGTTGTGCAGGTTTGTGATGTTGTTGGTTGCAGGGATTTTGACTCGGGTTGGTCTCGGGTAAAAGTGGAAATGACTCGAAGTAGGATAGCATTTCTCTCGGGTAGCTTTTGTTACAGGTTGTACCTGAAACCTGAACTATTTTCAGGTTTTCAAATTTTTAAAACTAATTTGAATCTGAAAAAAAAAGAAGGCTAAGCAAGTTTAAGTCTAAACTTAAAGAAGGATTTAAACTATGAAATCAAATAGATTTTGAATTTCAGAATTTAAAAAAAAAAAAAATCAAGATTTGCAGAAAATAAAATATTTAAAAATTTAAAAACCTGCACAGTTTTTATTGAGTGTGTCCTGTAACCTGAACTGTTTCAGGTTTTAATTTTTTTTTTTTTTTAAACTAAATTTAAAAGAGAAAAGCAAAGCCTGATTTAAAATAGGGATTGAAGCAAGTTTGAGTTATGGATTCAAATTAGATTTGGATTTTAGTTTTTGAAATAAATAAATTTATAAAAAGGTGAAATAGTTAGCAACTTAAAATCTGCACAGTTTTTTTTTAAAGAATTTATATGTCTGAATTTAAGATTTAAACCAGATTAAAAATTTAGTTTAAATCTGAATTTGAAATCCTGGATTCAAATTTGAATTTGAATCTGAAAGTTTCAAAAAGAAAATTTGGTTGATAAATTCAAATGATATATTTTAGTTTGAGTATTTTATAAAATCTGAAATGAAGATTTAAACAGAGTTTTAAATTTTAATCTTTGGATTTAAACCTGAAGCATGAATTTGAATTTTGGTTGCAATGTAAATAAGATTTGAATGTAAATGTTTAAATGTCATTTGAAATATTTAAGATATTTTAAAATTTAATTGAATATAGGCTAAAGTTAAATGATTTTTTTCTAAATTTGCGTATGAAGAATCACAGTTTTAAAAAGTTTAAAATTAAAACAAAGTTCAAAGGAAAAAGAGGAGAGGTTTGGATTGGGGAAGACACAGGTTTAACTCATTTTGGCTCGGGTAATAATTTTCCCAGTCTAAAGTTTAAAAACATATTGATTTCTAAGAAAAAATTGATCTTTATAAAATGACAATTGTTTGTTAAGTGGGATGTGAAGTTAAAAGGTTTTGAAATAAATTGTCTTTAAATAAATCAAGTTAAAGATGTTTTAAACTTGTATTTTAAATAGAGTTATTTCAAATAAAACTTAACAAAGTGATTAAGAAGTTAATCAAATGTTTTTTTTTATTTTAACTTAAAGGTTAAGTTAATTTAGATTGTTAATTATCATTACGTAATTAATTAAGGGCTAATTAATTTATGAAGGTGATTAAAGGATAATTAATTGATTTAGGGTTGATCAATAAATTAAAGATAATTTATTAAATGATGAATTAAATAATTTACGATTAATTACTAAATAATTAAAGGTTGATAAGTTACAATTAAAGGTTAATTAATTTATTATAGATGGTTAATTAATGATTAAAGAAAAGTTATTACAATGATTTGTAATTTATTAATATTAATCAACAAGGATTAGTAATTATTCGCAAGTAATTAAAATTGATTTGAATCAAACAATTAACAGATCTTATTTATAGATGTTTGATTGTAATTAGATGTTGTGTGATGGATTGATATATTTGATATGTGATGTGATGCTATGTGATAATTTGTGCTGATCTGCTATATTTATGATGAATATATTGTCATATGAATATGAAACCCCTTGACCCGTAGAACGACATTTGAATTTCGATGCGACAGGGAGTCGGATTCCAGTCGGTTATCCGAAACCCACATCGAATCATATTAGTTAATCTTTGTGAATGATATTTTATTTTATCTATGAATCTGTGAATATAGATAAGCGTTATGGGTTATACCGCTTGTCGATATGATTGAATCTGTGATAATGGATGTTGTGCACTATTGTGTTGAACCCCTGGACCACACGTATACACACACAAATATGGATTGCACGTGGAAATGGGTTAAGTCACAGATTTTTGAAATATATTTAAAATTGTATTTTTGAATCCAAAATAGTTTTGGAATTAGAATTGAAGCTTTTGAATAAAATGAATTTCAAAAAAATAAAAGTTATTTGAATAACTTGATTGAGTTTTGAAATTTAAATAATTTGATTTAAATTTGAATTCAATATTTGAAGTTGAATTCTATAATTTGGGAACTAGGGTTTAAAAAGTTATCCAACTTATAAATGGATTTATATGGGTTTTTAAACCATTTTAAAAAGTGATGTTTGGAATTTAAATTTAACCCAAGATTTTCAACTTGTATAAATCGGACTTTTCTGAAACGAAAACTGTTGTTTCCAAATAATAGAAGCTTTCATATAAGAAATGGATTTCCAATATGTGTTAAAAGGAATTCAAGTTTTAAAATGAAAAGGGTTTTCCAAGTTTGAATAAATCTTTGGAACGTGTTTTGAAAGCTATAAATTAAATCTTTAATTTAAAGATTTATCGAGTTAATCCAATTGGAATGGAAGTTGTTTTGAATCTAGAGATAGACCTTTATGAAATTTGGTGAAACTTTGTGAAATTAATCTTTTTATTTAAAGATTTAAAAGGGTAATTTGTTTAACCATTTGAAAGAAAAGCTTTGGATTTTTAAGTTGTGACTTAACCGAAATCCCATATCCATATGTTTTTAAATATTGCGCTCACTATTCGGTTTAGCCGGGAGAGGACCTTTGTGTCATATAGCCCATTCCGAATATGTGATACGTCGTTATGGATAGCATTGAAGACCGGTGGTGAAGACCGGGTATCTGTGAGAACGATAGGATAACCTATCGATTGACTCTGCACTGAGTTGCTCCGGTATAGAGTTCTCCTTAGTGATGGGAAGTCCGATCGGGATTGGGGATACCCGGATTTGCAAGGGCTTCTTCGGAAGTGCCTTCGGTTCTGTTCGAACCCGGAACAGACTTGTATGGTTGTATGTCCGACATTACACTTTGAGATGTTATCTGATTTCTATCAAATACATTTCTGCTTGGTGGCGGAGAATTTATTCTCTTAGCTTAACACCCTTCTCTGAGACGTATGAGCTCAGAGGTTATGTAGTTGATATTTATCAGTGATATTCCCAATTTGGTAATGTGGCATGCTGAGTGCTGCTGTGTGATGATCATTGGTTGATCATTTGTGATATGATCATTTGTTTGATCATTTATCTTTGTGATCATTGCTTTGGTCATCTGTTGACCCAGAGCATGGCTTTGTGCCAAAGCGTAGCTTTGTGGACGAGACTGCATCAGGACCTCACTCCCCGGAAATGGTCGAAACAGGAAAGATGCGGCAAGGTTATGAGGGTCGCTCCCTTTAGGGTGTGTCATTCCCTTCTGGTAAAGGGTGGTATCAGGTATGGAGCCCTGGTATTTAACCTATGTGGTTGCTCCAATCTCATTTACTGTGTGGTTGTTGCTTTGAGGCGCCTCGGATAAAGGTCCCAAAGGACCGGGGGATGACATATTCGTGTAGTAGTTACCTAGTTACAGAGGTAACCCGGCCTTGTGTTGGCAGAGATCTAACCGTAACGTTAGTTCTCGGGACGTCCCGCCAGAGGCGATCCCATGTGGCAGTAGGAAGTTCCTTAGCCTGACCATTTGTTGGAAATCCATTCATCCAATACGCGCCTTGTACGGTTTTAGTTGTAGAACCTGCCATTTAACATGGCAGCTATAGTAGGCATAGTATCATGGTACCT
Source organism: Allium cepa (assembly GCA_030765085.1). Taxonomy (NCBI): domain Eukaryota; kingdom Viridiplantae; phylum Streptophyta; class Magnoliopsida; order Asparagales; family Amaryllidaceae; genus Allium; species Allium cepa. Next base: position 400,032,235 of record CM060939.1, on the reverse strand, counting down.
ATGCTGGCTAGGATTTATATTATACTTTCGAAAGATTTTCCACTATGCACTAGTAATAATATCAAAGAATTTTTCTCGTAGTAAGCATGTTTGACTATCATAAGGAGAAATCTCCCCCATGTGTGCGTTTGCATTGTGTGTGTGCCGGGAGGCCTTATGGTAGTTTCATTTTCCAAAAAGCATTGCGGATTTCAAATTTAAATTTTGTTGTTTGTTTTAAAAGACCAAATGCTTTTGTTTGCTCATACCAGTCCCATGACTGACCTGGAGTTTATTGTTCCTTTCCTAAACTCTGGGTGCCCACTATTTTCCCACACGGGCAGTCTAGAGTTGGGTTTTCAGATGATCTATTGTAGATGTAGATTCGATAGCTTTCAGCCTTAGGATTTGGCAATCGCATTTGGATCGAGTTGCTTCTCTTCATCTTGATTTGGGAGTCCGAGCTATCGCTGGATTGGTGATTTGGAGATGGAGATTACCGAAGCTGGAGTTCTTTCTTGAAGCTACATTGGAGATTTTGTTCCGCTGCTAGTGTTATCTTATATTTCCGCTGCTATTCTTTGTATCTCTGATAATGTTGATATCTATTGTACCATTCTGTTGTATCATTCATGTGTATCAGTTATTGTATCAAATGCTGTATATGAAGTATATTATTCATTTCTTCCGCTGTGTTATTTACTTAATGTGTTATAAGCTCCGGCGAACCAGGTTCGACGTTTGGATCTGCGGCATTTGAATACGAGTGTCGTATTCGGTGCCGATTTTCGAAGGTCGAGTCAGGGTCGTTACAAGTGGTATCAGAGCTGATGGTTAAAACCTTAGCTCAGGAGTATAACATATTAAGTAGCTCATTAGAGATAGGGTGAAGTATACCCTAGAATGAGTATATCCCTAAGATATCCGTTCGAATGCCTCAGTAAATTCTCTTGCTATCCACCAATAGTAAGTATGAGTGCGAGGAGAGGACGAGATAGGGGACAGGGGAGTACCACTACAAATGGTCAATACCCTGCAACAGTGGAAATATCTTTTCTCTATCAATCTCCTTTGATTCGATTTCGAATTCTTTTGATTGCTTCGTAGCAGCTCCAGAAAGAAGTTTCGGTGTGATGATGGCCATACGTATCGTTGTAGAAAATTCTTACTTTGTATCTTCATCGATTTCTTATCAGCTTTTCGATCTAAACTCTAATGAATTTGAAATTGAAAATATTAAATAAATTGGAAATTTAAAATTGAGTAAATTGGTTAACTAATATGAAGATTTGATCTATCTATCTATTCTCTGGGATCCGATATATTCTACGAACGATTAGTTATCCCTTCGAACTAATCAATGCCCTTACATATTCGTAGACCAGTGGACCCAAATATCTTGTGAAATAATTATATGAGTTTGTTCTCATATTGTTGATATTCTGATTTGGTAAACCGAATGCAGAATAAATATCTCGATTCTGATCTGATCAATCATTTCTTTATCTATTATCTTTTCTTTCTCGTCTTCCTGGCAAATTTCGGGGACGAAATTTCTTAAGGAGGGGAACCTGTAACATTCCCGTTTTTGAATCGAATTTAAATTGGAAATTTAATTAATTTTAGAAATTAAATTGTGAATTAACTGGATATTTTCCAAATTTAAGTAGATATTTGTTTGTCATTTATGTAAATGGATATAAAACAAGAAATAAAAATTTAAAAATAATATAAATATAGATAATGATTTATTTAAAAGGTATACTAGTTTTAATTCAAAAATAAAAATAAACTAAGCTTATAAATAATATTGGTTTAAAAAGTAATTTTATAAAATTGATTTAATAAATAAGTTTACAAAAGCTTCATAAACTAAGGAATGTATATATATATGTGTGATTTGTTTGTGAGTGTACAAATTGTTTTAAATTCATTTCTTTTTAAAAAATTTGTAAAAGTAAAATAAATACATATGTTAGTATCTCAAGTTTAAAATGAGTGTTTTAAAAAAATGAGTAGCATTTAAAAATTTGTTAAGATATAATATATGTATATATATTAATATACATAAATATTGATTAAATTCTTTTAACATTGAACATGTACATACTACATACAAATGAATAAACAAATACATTTATTTACAAAGTATAAACAAATACATACTTTAAGATCTTATACATGCACATATACAAATGGCATCAAATTGAATTAAATAATAAGATTAAAAAATTTCAGAAACCTTTCCATTTCCCCACATGTAATTATAATATCTTTCAGAAATCTGAAAACAAACAGTATCAAAGATTGAGCTTCTCAAATCTATAGTACAAAAGTAGTAAAAAAAAGAAAATCAGAAAGAAAAAAAGAAAAAGAAATAGCAACCTGGAAAAGCAAATCTGGGTTCAAAGCCACCAAACTGAGCAAATCAATGAAGGCAAGTGAAACTTCTTTTAAAAATATGAATTTAATATTGTTAATCAATAAGTAGAGCAAGAATCTAAGTAATAGTATCAATCTAAGTTGCAGGAACAAGTCAAGTTCAAGGCAAAAGATTGATTTCTGTTTTCAACTGCAGTATGAAAAAAATTTCAGACAGTAAGTAATTAAGAATTGTTTGTATTTAATGGATTGAGTGAATTAATACAATAATGAATAAGCAAAGATTTTTATTTACATAGTTCCAGATTCAAGTTTTTAGGCAAGCTGAACAAAAAAAAATTAAAGTTCAAGAGCAAAAGAGATAAAAAAAATCATCATTTCCAGATTTCTGCTTTGCCTCTGTCTTTCTTCAAATATCCAGGTGAGCAACCCTTTAATCTTAAAGCCTTAGGTTTGTTTGAATATCTGTTGCATGTGATGATCTGATTATTATGATGTTGGGTTATGCCTCTGTGTATATATCTTCTTTATGCATAAATATGGAAATAGATATTAAGGCCTCTGGTAGGAAAAAAGGAAAAAAAAGAAAAAAAAATTGTGAGCAAAACCTTCTACTTTGAACCTGTTGTTATTGTTGTGAGTAAACACCATGCTTTATCCTATTATTTGTGTTTTAATTCCTGCATGAATGTGAGTGGCTTTTGCTTGTAAATAAATTGCTAGGCTTGAGCTTTTCTTTGCCTGAAAGTGTGATTTCTACTTCCTGTTTTGATACTAGGTTTTAAATTTTAAAACAAAATGCTAGTTCTCTTTTATATGATCATTATTAAACCTTGCTTAAACAAATTAGCTGAGTTTAATTTAAGCTAGGATTTAAAAATATGTTCAAGTGTTTTAAAATTTAAACATGTTAGAAATAGGTGTTTTTGTGTGAACATATACAAGTATGTAATTGTCAGTATATATATGTATAACTGTAGAGGGATGTGCAGGCCTCTGTGTTCTATTTTTTTTTCCCACAATCATAATCTTTCTTCAGGAAAAAAAAAATGTTTTGGGTATAGGCTGTTTCAGGTTGTAGTTGAAAACTTGAATTCAAATTCAAGATTGAATTCAGGGGATCTGGGGGTTTAAGGTTGAAGTGTAGTCACTATTTGATGGAGGATGGCCAGAGTTGGTGGTCAGTGATGGCCGGAGAGAGAGGATGGGTGCACAGTGATGGTGTTGTGCAGGTTTGTGATGTTGTTGGTTGCAGGGATTTTGACTCGGGTTGGTCTCGGGTAAAAGTGGAAATGACTCGAAGTAGGATAGCATTTCTCTCGGGTAGCTTTTGTTACAGGTTGTACCTGAAACCTGAACTATTTTCAGGTTTTCAAATTTTTAAAACTAATTTGAATCTGAAAAAAAAAGAAGGCTAAGCAAGTTTAAGTCTAAACTTAAAGAAGGATTTAAACTATGAAATCAAATAGATTTTGAATTTCAGAATTTAAAAAAAAAAAAAATCAAGATTTGCAGAAAATAAAATATTTAAAAATTTAAAAACCTGCACAGTTTTTATTGAGTGTGTCCTGTAACCTGAACTGTTTCAGGTTTTAATTTTTTTTTTTTTTTAAACTAAATTTAAAAGAGAAAAGCAAAGCCTGATTTAAAATAGGGATTGAAGCAAGTTTGAGTTATGGATTCAAATTAGATTTGGATTTTAGTTTTTGAAATAAATAAATTTATAAAAAGGTGAAATAGTTAGCAACTTAAAATCTGCACAGTTTTTTTTTAAAGAATTTATATGTCTGAATTTAAGATTTAAACCAGATTAAAAATTTAGTTTAAATCTGAATTTGAAATCCTGGATTCAAATTTGAATTTGAATCTGAAAGTTTCAAAAAGAAAATTTGGTTGATAAATTCAAATGATATATTTTAGTTTGAGTATTTTATAAAATCTGAAATGAAGATTTAAACAGAGTTTTAAATTTTAATCTTTGGATTTAAACCTGAAGCATGAATTTGAATTTTGGTTGCAATGTAAATAAGATTTGAATGTAAATGTTTAAATGTCATTTGAAATATTTAAGATATTTTAAAATTTAATTGAATATAGGCTAAAGTTAAATGATTTTTTTCTAAATTTGCGTATGAAGAATCACAGTTTTAAAAAGTTTAAAATTAAAACAAAGTTCAAAGGAAAAAGAGGAGAGGTTTGGATTGGGGAAGACACAGGTTTAACTCATTTTGGCTCGGGTAATAATTTTCCCAGTCTAAAGTTTAAAAACATATTGATTTCTAAGAAAAAATTGATCTTTATAAAATGACAATTGTTTGTTAAGTGGGATGTGAAGTTAAAAGGTTTTGAAATAAATTGTCTTTAAATAAATCAAGTTAAAGATGTTTTAAACTTGTATTTTAAATAGAGTTATTTCAAATAAAACTTAACAAAGTGATTAAGAAGTTAATCAAATGTTTTTTTTTATTTTAACTTAAAGGTTAAGTTAATTTAGATTGTTAATTATCATTACGTAATTAATTAAGGGCTAATTAATTTATGAAGGTGATTAAAGGATAATTAATTGATTTAGGGTTGATCAATAAATTAAAGATAATTTATTAAATGATGAATTAAATAATTTACGATTAATTACTAAATAATTAAAGGTTGATAAGTTACAATTAAAGGTTAATTAATTTATTATAGATGGTTAATTAATGATTAAAGAAAAGTTATTACAATGATTTGTAATTTATTAATATTAATCAACAAGGATTAGTAATTATTCGCAAGTAATTAAAATTGATTTGAATCAAACAATTAACAGATCTTATTTATAGATGTTTGATTGTAATTAGATGTTGTGTGATGGATTGATATATTTGATATGTGATGTGATGCTATGTGATAATTTGTGCTGATCTGCTATATTTATGATGAATATATTGTCATATGAATATGAAACCCCTTGACCCGTAGAACGACATTTGAATTTCGATGCGACAGGGAGTCGGATTCCAGTCGGTTATCCGAAACCCACATCGAATCATATTAGTTAATCTTTGTGAATGATATTTTATTTTATCTATGAATCTGTGAATATAGATAAGCGTTATGGGTTATACCGCTTGTCGATATGATTGAATCTGTGATAATGGATGTTGTGCACTATTGTGTTGAACCCCTGGACCACACGTATACACACACAAATATGGATTGCACGTGGAAATGGGTTAAGTCACAGATTTTTGAAATATATTTAAAATTGTATTTTTGAATCCAAAATAGTTTTGGAATTAGAATTGAAGCTTTTGAATAAAATGAATTTCAAAAAAATAAAAGTTATTTGAATAACTTGATTGAGTTTTGAAATTTAAATAATTTGATTTAAATTTGAATTCAATATTTGAAGTTGAATTCTATAATTTGGGAACTAGGGTTTAAAAAGTTATCCAACTTATAAATGGATTTATATGGGTTTTTAAACCATTTTAAAAAGTGATGTTTGGAATTTAAATTTAACCCAAGATTTTCAACTTGTATAAATCGGACTTTTCTGAAACGAAAACTGTTGTTTCCAAATAATAGAAGCTTTCATATAAGAAATGGATTTCCAATATGTGTTAAAAGGAATTCAAGTTTTAAAATGAAAAGGGTTTTCCAAGTTTGAATAAATCTTTGGAACGTGTTTTGAAAGCTATAAATTAAATCTTTAATTTAAAGATTTATCGAGTTAATCCAATTGGAATGGAAGTTGTTTTGAATCTAGAGATAGACCTTTATGAAATTTGGTGAAACTTTGTGAAATTAATCTTTTTATTTAAAGATTTAAAAGGGTAATTTGTTTAACCATTTGAAAGAAAAGCTTTGGATTTTTAAGTTGTGACTTAACCGAAATCCCATATCCATATGTTTTTAAATATTGCGCTCACTATTCGGTTTAGCCGGGAGAGGACCTTTGTGTCATATAGCCCATTCCGAATATGTGATACGTCGTTATGGATAGCATTGAAGACCGGTGGTGAAGACCGGGTATCTGTGAGAACGATAGGATAACCTATCGATTGACTCTGCACTGAGTTGCTCCGGTATAGAGTTCTCCTTAGTGATGGGAAGTCCGATCGGGATTGGGGATACCCGGATTTGCAAGGGCTTCTTCGGAAGTGCCTTCGGTTCTGTTCGAACCCGGAACAGACTTGTATGGTTGTATGTCCGACATTACACTTTGAGATGTTATCTGATTTCTATCAAATACATTTCTGCTTGGTGGCGGAGAATTTATTCTCTTAGCTTAACACCCTTCTCTGAGACGTATGAGCTCAGAGGTTATGTAGTTGATATTTATCAGTGATATTCCCAATTTGGTAATGTGGCATGCTGAGTGCTGCTGTGTGATGATCATTGGTTGATCATTTGTGATATGATCATTTGTTTGATCATTTATCTTTGTGATCATTGCTTTGGTCATCTGTTGACCCAGAGCATGGCTTTGTGCCAAAGCGTAGCTTTGTGGACGAGACTGCATCAGGACCTCACTCCCCGGAAATGGTCGAAACAGGAAAGATGCGGCAAGGTTATGAGGGTCGCTCCCTTTAGGGTGTGTCATTCCCTTCTGGTAAAGGGTGGTATCAGGTATGGAGCCCTGGTATTTAACCTATGTGGTTGCTCCAATCTCATTTACTGTGTGGTTGTTGCTTTGAGGCGCCTCGGATAAAGGTCCCAAAGGACCGGGGGATGACATATTCGTGTAGTAGTTACCTAGTTACAGAGGTAACCCGGCCTTGTGTTGGCAGAGATCTAACCGTAACGTTAGTTCTCGGGACGTCCCGCCAGAGGCGATCCCATGTGGCAGTAGGAAGTTCCTTAGCCTGACCATTTGTTGGAAATCCATTCATCCAATACGCGCCTTGTACGGTTTTAGTTGTAGAACCTGCCATTTAACATGGCAGCTATAGTAGGCATAGTATCATGGTACCTATGCTGGCTAGGATTTATATTATACTTTCGAAAGATTTTCCACTATGCACTAGTAATAATATCAAAGAATTTTTCTCGTAGTAAGCATGTTTGACTATCATAAGGAGAAATCTCCCCCATGTGTGCGTTTGCATTGTGTGTGTGCCGGGAGGCCTTATGGTAGTTTCATTTTCCAAAAAGCATTGCGGATTTCAAATTTAAATTTTGTTGTTTGTTTTAAAAGACCAAATGCTTTTGTTTGCTCATACCAGTCCCATGACTGACCTGGAGTTTATTGTTCCTTTCCTAAACTCTGGGTGCCCACTATTTTCCCACACGGGCAGTCTAGAGTTGGGTTTTCAGATGATCTATTGTAGATGTAGATTCGATAGCTTTCAGCCTTAGGATTTGGCAATCGCATTTGGATCGAGTTGCTTCTCTTCATCTTGATTTGGGAGTCCGAGCTATCGCTGGATTGGTGATTTGGAGATGGAGATTACCGAAGCTGGAGTTCTTTCTTGAAGCTACATTGGAGATTTTGTTCCGCTGCTAGTGTTATCTTATATTTCCGCTGCTATTCTTTGTATCTCTGATAATGTTGATATCTATTGTACCATTCTGTTGTATCATTCATGTGTATCAGTTATTGTATCAAATGCTGTATATGAAGTATATTATTCATTTCTTCCGCTGTGTTATTTACTTAATGTGTTATAAGCTCCGGCGAACCAGGTTCGACGTTTGGATCTGCGGCATTTGAATACGAGTGTCGTATTCGGTGCCGATTTTCGAAGGTCGAGTCAGGGTCGTTACAGTTACAAGCGATTCCACTGGGATAATGGCGTAACCGCCGTGTGAACCGCGATCTATGGCAATAACCATGGCGAAATTCAAGAGATGTGAAATCTACAGATTACAAGCGATTCTACTGGGATAGTAGTGTAACCTCCGGGTAATTGTGATCCATGGGGGAACGTGCTTTCCATATTAATTTTTAAAAAAAGATTTTTAAGTATTTTCACTGGGAGTTGAAGCAAGTATATTTAGTACTTGGAGATTTTTAGTCTTGCACCTGGCTAGCATATGCCTAATGTCTGTAAGAACGACGATAGACTTGTTAAATTTCGAGTTAGTAAGTATTTTCAAACTTTAAATAGCAAATCAATAGTCTGAAATTAAAATTACATTATTCCAACCTAATAAGCTAAGGAAGAAGATCTTTAAAATATCTTGAAAGTCCACAGCTTTGGAAAAGATATAATATGCAAATCTCTAAAATGAAGAATTTCAAGTTTAAATCTGAGTTTTGTAAGTCGAAAATTTTGGTAAAAGACTTTTGCGTCTTGATTGTAGAAACCAATGAACAGAAGGAGATAATGAACAAAGCTAGTGAGATAAAACAAATGGAATGAATCCTATATTTATTTATTTATAATAAGTTTTGAGCTTGGTAAAATTATGTAGGGTATAAATATCGGTGAGATTTTAACAATCATTTTTTTTCCTAACTTATAATTTCGGGACGAAATTCTTTTATGGGGGGAAGATTGTAACGACCCTGAATTTTGAACAATTTAAATTGAAAATATTTAATAAATTTTAAATATTTGAATGATGGTTTGACTTGAATTTCAAATTATCAGAATGAATTTGGCGATTAAATTTTAGAATTTAATCAATTAAAAGTTGAATAAAGTTTGAATCTTCAATTTTAAGCTGATTAAAAATATTTCAAAGGCTTAGAAAATTCACATTGATAATACTGAAGATAATAGAAGCTTCTGAATTGAATTTGAAAGTGAATTGTTCAGTTTTGAAATTTTATCGTTTAAATTGAATTTAAAAATAGCCTTCCGAGGCACAGTCTCGGAATTCAACGAAACCAGTTCCATTGGATCCGGAATATTGTATTATTATCGGATTTCAAATTTCGTATTGATCAGAGTTGTTATGTGAGCATACGATATATAAACACGTTGAAAATTAAATAGAATTCAATTTAAATTTAAATTAGAAATTGGTCAACATCAGCATGTTCTCTCCCGTTTGATACGCCTTAAATCGCGCGACTCTCCTTTGTTTCAGCCTGGAATCACGCTCCCCCCTTCCTCATAAAATACGAAGCTCCTCTCCTTTTCATTAAAAAAAATCAAACTCCTCTGAAACGAAAGAATAAAAAAATGGTGGCTCGTCTATCTTCGTTCGTTCCTCATTTCAAAGGTAGGGCCCGTTCCTTTTTCCTGTGCTCTTGATAATGGCGGCTTGTTCTCGTTTTCCTTTGCTTGCAAATTAGGGCTCGTTCAATTCGAAGGCGGCCGACCTTAGTAGTTCGATCGATCGACGTTTCCTTTGCCTTGCTCGCAGCAGCTCCTACTTGCTTCGATTAAGGTGAGTGAATTCATCACTCACATGTAAATCGAATTTGGTGATTTTTGTGACCTTTTTTTTCCAATTTGTGCTTTTGTGATTTACTCGGTTGCTTGGATTTTCTGATGTTGATTTCGTTTGTCTTGTTGTCTTCGACACTGTTTTTGGTTTGAATTTTTTTTTTACAGACTAAATTTTGTGATATTGTATATGTGATGATGCCTGACTTCGATCGTGGTTGAACTTGCTACCGTTTTGGTTTTGCTAGTGATTTTTGTTTGTATGTTCATCCAATAGCATACTTGACTTATTTGATTTCTTGTTTCACTTGTTCGAATTTCCGGTAACTGAATTTATGTTAACTTCAACATTGCCTTGACTTCGGCCATGGTAATTTGTGATTTCTTTGGCTATCACGATTTTGATTTACGGGCATTTTGATTTCGTGAATTTTCTGATGACCTCGGCCTTGACTTGGAACTTCATTGACCGGTACATTGTTGTTGCTTGATCTTGTGCTGTCGAGCTTTGCTCGAACTTGTCACTACCTTTTTGATTCTCTGGACTGCTGTTGATCATTTTTGAAATCTGCAAACTTAGTTGTGAAAATATTTTTGGAGGAGAATCTACTTTGACTTTGACATCTTAAATTCACTAAGATGTTCATGGTGAAGCTTGGTTTACTGGTGGTCTTTTGGCACTGCGGTTGATATCGTTTGAAATTACTACCTGATGCTTTATTCAAGACCGCTATTACATTTGAATTTCTGACATTTTTTAAAAATTGATTTTGGTATAAAGAAAATTGTCTTTGACTTGTTCCACTTGGATATGTGTTCGCACTGCATATGCATGTGCTAGTCTGTGCGCATTGTTCTGATTCTATATGAATTCACATCTGTACACTTGTTGGTGCACTGAACTCTGTAGACATATGCATTGACTTCGCCTCTGATTTGATTTTGAGCTGTTCAATATCTCGTGACCATCACGACATTGATTTCTTATTTCTGGTTATCTCGGCATTGATGTATCTCGTGACCATCACGGTTTCGATTTTGTTGACTTCGGGCACTTGATTTTGGTGTTGATCATGTTCGACTGTACTTGCTGTTTTAGCCATTATGTTCTTTACTGCCATGCTTACGTGATAGTGTTTGATGATGTTCTAAAAAGGAACTATTACATTTGAATTTACCAGTGTGCTTCAATCTGTAGCTTGAGTTCTATCTGCATAACAATGTCGGCATACATTGTTCATGTCATTCTGCTTTGTATTGCGCTTCGATTTCAGAGTTGCATACTCTCTGGTGCATTCCTGTATTCCTGCTTGAATCATGTTTTATGCTTCGAGTCCATTGTACTTGAAGTCTGGTACTTGTGTATTTTGAAGTCTCGTTGCATTTCAAATCTGCATTCTCTGTTTCATGTAGCCTATTTGCATATTCATTTGAATTGACATTTGAACTTGAATCATTTTTGCTGCGTCAATTTGTTTTAAATGGTGGCCTTGATCTGTCACCTGTTTGTTCAGGTCTGCATATATTGGCATACATATATTTGTATGTGTGTATGTATATATTATTGGATTTGTACTGTCTTGAGTCTTGTTTACTTGATGGTATTTGATATTGGTTTGCTCCTGTAGCCTGATTTTCACATGTTCACTACCTATATACGTGTTCATGTTGTTTGCAACACTGCCCTGTGCATGTTGCAATGATATTCCTTTCGTTCTGGTATACTCGATGTTGCCACTACTCTTGTTATTTTTACTAAGATTAGGATATTCTTCTTTATATTTGAATTGAGTGATACTATGGCCCTTGGTCATGATTCACTAGTGTGCTTATGCATGCTGTTGTTCCAGTTTTGCCTGTATATGTTTTGATTTTGGACTGCTCTTGAGCTCCTGTGCATGAACTGGACTGTATATATACACTTGTATATGTCTTTTGTCAAACCTTTTGTTTCAGTTTTACCTTGCTACATGTTTGTGATTAGTTTGTGCACTTGGTTTCGTGTACTGCACTTTTGTATTAGTGCACTTGGGTTGCATACAGGTTCACTGTGCAACGTCATCCACTGCTGCATTGTTTTGATGGTTGCATCTGGGTTTTTGTTGCAGTCTCGACCTCGGGATCTTGTGGTGGCTGCAGTTTTTGGTTGCAGTTTGCCCTTGTATTCACTTGTGACTGCAGTTTCGTTTTTGGTTGCTGTTGCCCTTGTCGGTTTGCGTTGCATTGATGCAATTGGATTTGTTTTTCTAATTACACCTGAGTTGAATCCAGCTTAAACGCTCGGGTTTGACCTTGTGTTCGTTTGGAACTTCCGTTGATCTTTTGTGTATTTCCTCACTGTATTGGCGAGGCAGTGCACGCATGCGTGTACTGTAGTCCTACTAGTTCTGATGTTTTAAATTGATGTTTTCTATTGCTAGAATTGTTTTATGTTGCCAATTCAATATGTTTTGAATCGTATTTTGATTTGGTTCAAATTTGATGATTTTGTTGTTAATTGCCTTTCTGGCAATTCTGTTGTTTTCTAAATTATCTTCATAAATAATCTTTTCATTTATCTTCGTTGATAATTTAAATTTGCTGATTTGTTATTTAACACTGTTAAGTGTTATATTTACCGTTATCCGATTTCTTTATAAAAAGGATCGGACAGGTGAATTTATTTTGACTGTCGTCTAATTGTTATTTAATTATTATTGCTTCTGTGCATTAATAACTGAGTTTGACTTAGACTGACCCGTGTATTATTTTCTTTTGAATGTAATACTCGGGTCAGACCGAGTATTTTACAGCTTGAAGATTTCCGGCCAGCGAAGTTAGAGAGAGAGGGGGAAAACGCTCACTTTAGTTCGGGGATTTTGTACTTAAAGAAATATTCCGTTGTATAAATTTAATGCATTGTATAAACTCTGATAATTGTAAAAAAAAATTCTTGCGAAATAATATTATTATTATTCTGTGATACTGTGGCTGATTCTGTTTAAACTCTATAAACTAAATAACAATCCGTCGTTTTGAACGTTTCAAGTTGGTTTAATTACCGACTGGGGGCGGTCAAAAGGGCGGGATGTTACAGCTGAATAGTTTATAACGTGGTGAAACTCCTTTATAATGGGCATCGATTCGTCGAAGATTTCGGTATCCTCAGTTTAGATGCTGCTATCTCTTGCTATGCCCGAATTCTATCTCTGGCGATCGAATGTCGATTCGCCTCAGGATTCTACATCGATCTTATTCTTGAATTCATGGTTTACCCGGTTAAGGTTGCCCGCGATTAATATCAGTATATCCATCTTCCTATTTTGAAATTTAATTATTTTATCTCCCGCTCAAGCCTATCTTCTTAGCTAGATTTTGCTTTGATTAGGGTCCTTTGAATTTGATATCTTTGTTTTAAAATCCATTATATATCATCGAGTGAGGGAGTGTACTTGTAATTAATATTTAAAATGTTGTAATGCCGTGTTGTTTGAGTTGTCATGTTGATTTGGATTTTCGATCGATTCGTCTGATCAACGCTATCGACAGGATTTCTAAAACACTTGAACAGAACAAACTGGCACAATAGTATTTTTAAATTTGGAAAATGAAATAAATTTTGTATGATTATATTATATATATATGTATAATTTTTCTGAAATTAAATAGGTTAATTAAATTGGTTATAGAAATGATAATTTGATTTTCATTTATTGTTCTATAAATGAAATTTTTAAACTTGGTTTATAAATTAATTTGGAATTGAAATGAATTTAAATTAAGAATTGAGAATTTAATTTTTCGATGATTTCAAACTTTGGTTTTAAAGTTTTAAAAAATATATTATTTGAAAATATTTTTAAATAGAAATTATTTCCTAAAGAATTTTAAAGTTTTAAAAATCAGTACTCTCTTCTTTTGTCGCTGGAAAATAATTTCGGCGTTGACGGCCGCATCATCAACATTCTTTTTTGAGTTTCAGAGTGGAGAGACATTCTGTAGCTTTGCTACACTTTTGTTTTGGAAAATAAATTGATTCAATTTCTGAAGTATGACTTGATTTATAACAGATATATTATATATTAGTATATGATTATAGATTTGATGTGATATATTGAATGTGTGTGTGTTTATTTATACATCTCTAAATTGTTTGAAGTTAATTGAAAATTTAATTCTTAAATTTATGATTAAAAGATGATTTCAATTATAAAATGAAATCAAAAGTTGGAATAAATATTTAAACCTAAAATAATTTAATTGGAAAATTTTACTTGTGTAATACTCAATTACTTTCTAATATGTAACTTACCTAAATTATTCAGAAGTTGAATATGTAATTGGATAATATACAATATGAAATGATTTTATAAATAAAATTTGAATGGTTATAATAAACTTTGTACACTTAATTTTAATTATAAAAGTGTTAATAGAGATAAATAGAATAATAAGTTAATTGAATAATAAATGAGATAAGTAAAATAAATTTTGTTTGAAGGAATTTTAAATTGAAATTAAATCAACTTAATGGAATACCTTGAATTTAAAATTAATTATTGAATATTAATTAATTTTAAATTGAAATTTATATGGCTCGAACTAATTGTTTTATTTTATTTTCAATCTATTTTCTTTTGGTTGTTTTATTCTCCTACCTCCTTCCTTTTCGAGGATGAAAAGTTTTGAGTGGGAGAGAGTGTAACGACCCGAAAATTTTAATGGTTTTAATAATAAATTTAACTGGAAATTTTGTGAAATTTTATATCATAATATTTTTGAAATAAATTTTTATATTTGGAATAACATCTATTTAAACATGACTAATGGTATATTTTCATCTGTTAGTATGGAAGTTTATTTTCTTGTGTAATTCTATTTGGTAATACTATATTCTGACTTTGTGATTGATTTGGTGGCCACACTTGATTTTTTTTAATTTGGGAGTGTGTTTCGAGGTGGGTGGTAGTGGCTGCTATGTGTTACCACCAGCCCGGAAGTGTAATTGGTATATTTACACTAGCATTGCCTAGTTGTGCCCTGTCACTTACCTTAGCGAGACCACTATGAGTTGATTTTGTACCATACCTATGGAGGGCCCTCTGAAGACGCCCAGTACGGGGGAGATTACGGTGCTGTATAGACTATGGAATATATAAAATGTGTTACGATGAAAAATGAAAAGCCTTAATGCTATTTTAATAGTTTACTTTACTTTAGACATTATTATAATAGCATATATTACTACATAATAGATAGTTTAAAGGATCCTTAGAGGATGAGTATCCCAAACATCCTTTAAGTTACTTGTATTTCGGTTGATATTTCACTTGAGTTGGATTTACTGATGTAAGAATGTTAATCCTGACTCGAGTGTTTTGTGTTTTGCTTTACGATCGGGTCAGACTGAGTGTACCAGTTTTCGAGACTCACCTTTGAAGTTGGAGCTTCGCTTGGAGATATATCTATCGATTCTGTTTTCAGTTATTCAGTTGATTCCAATGTTGTATTCAAATTTTGTATTTGACTATTGTATTGAGACATCTATATATTTGAGACCTCTGTTGTATCTTATTTAACCCTGTTATATATATAGTAGCTTCATGAACTACTATTCTTTTGTTTCCGCTGCATTATTGTTATATTACTCTGTGTCTGTGATTCTGTGATCTTTATTTACTGCATATGCTAAGTTTTTCCAAATATAAATTAACAATATGATATTTTGTGCAATTCAAATCCGACATGTGCGGATGCGAATGATTGAAATACCAGGATGTTACATCTCCCAACTATGCTTGACCAAAGAATTAAACTTCTGAACGTACCCTTTGAAAGTAAGTTCTCCTCGCTTCAAGTCTATAAATTCACGCAGTATCACACTTTGCTGGGACTCGGATATAAACCGAGCCTTGAATCTTTCTTTGAATTGCACCCAGGTAATCTCTTCCTCAGGTATTCCAACAATAACCATATCCCACAAATCCAGTGCATCTTCTTGCAACTATCTCGATGCCAGTCTCTTCTTCTGTTGATCGTTCAATCCTAGGTCTAAAAATATATGTTCGTAATTCCTTAGCCAGTTCTAGCCAGTTCACTTCAACTGTGGGCACTCTCCCCAAAAACATATTCCTTCCTAAATTCTTATAGTTTTTGCACATCTTTCGGAAATTCTCTTTTACAACAGGTCCTAGCTCAACCACTCTATACACATTCCCCCTCATCATCTGACCCATAAACTCTTTGAACAAGGCATTCACATCCATGCCCACTGCATTGATTGGCCGTGCAGCTTCCACCCCTACTTCTCTTGAGACTTCTCCCCACTTCCTTCATTGGTCTGCGTATTTTCTACATCTCTCCTTGCATTTTCCTCATCTCTCATTGAACTTTCCCGTCCTACGCCATTCGCCTATTCCTCAAATGCATCTTGTTTTTTCTGTAAGCAAGTCTTCATTAGAAACAAAAAGAAAGGGCAAAAGAATAATAGGAGGATAGATATGTCTTCCTATATATCCATATGTTAAATTACAAATATATCATATATATATATATATCATATATATATATATATCATATATATATATATATAATTGGCGCATCCCATCGGTTGAGTGTTCTTCTTATTCTAAGTTCTTATTCCTACTTCTAACTCTACTATACTTAGATATCCTAATCCTAAGCTTTAAACTATAACATCCCCCATAATAAAACCCAAAAATGAACGCCAATGATGCTGTACTAATTATCAGAATTATCTTCAAGTGAGAAAGAGTGAGTTCTGTATATTCAAAATAGTTCAAGTAAAAGAACAACAAACTAGTTTCATTTCATCAAACGTGTCTTAATATTCATTACATACATGTTCAAAGTTATCCCTTAGTCGTACCAACACAAGGATTAAAATTTACCATAAGAAATACATAGCAGAATGTCGGGTCAACATACGATGATGCCACCCAACTACTCATAACAAAGGAATGAATCATGCACTAACAAATAATTAGGCCTTCTGCACTGTCTTCGATCTTCGGTCTACACCCAAAATAACATGCCTATCCTATAAACTCAGCCTACTCAAATGAGTAACCGTGAGTTTATGGGAAAACAACGATAAAAACAAGGGCCAAACATAAAGTCTACTGTGAATAATATTGATCCGAAAATACATCAGAAATAACATAGTGAGACCAAGCCCCATAACGCGAAACGAGGTTTTCCTCACTAACCGCAAATTGCATACATAACACTGCACGAAATAAAGGTCATATTTACTTATCCTGGAAGCTTCCCAAGTTTTACTTAATGTAGATACTACTATACCCTTGCACGGTTCCCACCCTATCCCAACTAACCGAAGTGAAAATCTAATGTTGCATAAAATATTAGGAGTTACTTCTGCATTTTGACGCAGTTCCTATTTATTTCTTATTATATTTTATTTATACTGCACTGAACCCAGTCTCCACGGTATTAATTCATACATCTGTTTAACATTGATCTGCATGGAATTACTCCCCTGCAGAATTGCTTTTATTTTGCTATGGACAACTATGCTACCCCACTTGTAGTCCTCATTCTTATCGCTTGTTATATTCTAATCCGCTATGTAACAACCACCCATTGATTCTTTTATTTATTTTAGTTAATACCGGACTTACTATGAATTAGCCATCGGTAAGTCTTCATTAATTATTTTATTTAATGTTAGACCTATGACTGCTATGAATCAGCCATGCGCAACCCCTTGTCCAATACTTATTCATTTAATTCTAACTTACTATGAATCAGCTACCCGCATGTCTCATTTAATTATTTAATTCTGGACTACAAAGTAGCCACATATAGTCCCTTACTGTATAGATTCGGCCCCCTATTTTATTATTTTAATTTGAAATTGCATAGTATCAGCCCCACGCAAACCTCTAGAAGTTGAATGCCTCTCCTCACTTGAAGTTTCTTCAAGTGTGCATTCAGGTCAGTGTCCTTAATTGGCATCAATAGCCCTTTCATACCTTCCATCCACATTACTTCGGTGATGTACATCCTACCCTGGCCCATGTGTGCAATATTTTTTTTACTTATTTAGCATGTTCTCTCCCAAAATTATAACGCAATATGATGGTGCAATTTGCTTTATTCTCTTCAACTGATCGCCGGGCTATTTGTCTTATGCAAATTTGCGGTGCAAAACTACTTTCTCCTAGAAAGTTCCAAAATTCCTTTGGAAAATCACTACCCTACTACCTAATGTAATTTTACCATGCACAGTTCTGCTTGGAGATGTTTGGCCACAACCACCTTTGCTTGACACCTGACAATATCTAACACCTCTGACCTAGCACTTGGCCATCTTTACATATGTCGTCACTCGATACATTATCATACTATTTTCTAACATTTACAGAGTCCTTTATTTATCTTTTCGGCTATTTTTATGGATCTTGCCCCTTTATATTGTTATTTTAATACATATATCATTTCTATCCCCCTCGGACACCAGCGTAGTTCTCCATACATTCCAGTTTATTATATGTATAGAAAGTATTGTAAAATTCTAGAATATTTATGAATAATTCCTTTATCACTACCCTGTCTTACATTTGAATTACAAGTTATTCTCCTTGTATATTTTCTAATTTTTTACTTTAGAAATTCATAACAATTTATTCCTAAGCCATGAACTTCTCAAATTAGCAACCCATCTTTAGGATAATGGTTAGGACATCATTTTAGGTTTACATTTTGACATAAAATTATATGAAAACCAATAAAAGAACATGAACTGAATCAAAGAAAATGAATTGAATAAAAGGTTAAGTATCAATCGGCTAAATCTTTTAAGAAATATTGATTCGATCTTCTTCATGTTTTCTTAACTTGTATTTGCTTTATCGTCTCCTTATTTTCATTTTTCTAAGACACCACCATTAACGTATGTTTTAAGATTTTGTTTTAATTTTAGAAAAATGGAATGAATGAATGAAAAGTGTCATGATTATTGTCCTATGATTACTTGGGCTTTGGCCTATATACTCATTTTCATTAATTCATTGTTCCCTTTATTTTCTTATTTAGCTCCTTTTGGCGCTTTAATGGGTTGTTACACTTTATATACACATTAGATGTCCAAAACATTATTTAAAATTATATATATAATAATAACTTCAATAAAAAATCATTTGACCAAGTAAATAATTTTGAAATTTTAAAATCCTTTCTCAAATATCTATAGTTTACTTAATAATTTTTTTATATAGATCTGGATCTATTATTTGAAATTATATACATACACATATATAATGTTTTAAAATTCAATATAAGATTGCTATAGTATTTTAAATAAAGTATAATTTATGAAAAAATATTATATATATAATTATACACTAAATAAATTATTAAATTTATTGGTATTTCCTTTTGGTCGAAGTAATTTTTTGTATTTAATAAATCAAAACATTATTTTATAAAACTAAAGACATTGATTTATAAATGTAAATACATATTAATAAGTATATATACATATGTCATTTCAAAAATAATATATAAATATATTTTTATAAATAATATAAAACATGTTTCGAAATTTTTGTTATCGTCGAAAGAAATATGATTTAAATTTAATTTGAAATGATTTTTAAAAGTATGTATACTTATTTATAAATTAGTATATACTTTCAAAATAAGTTTGAATCAATTAAAGTTGTTCTATTATTTATTTTAAAAAATTAAAATTTACATACATGCATATGTATAAAAAATCAATTTTTTTACTAAAATAAAAAACATCAAAATTTTATAATTCTGTTTATATATGTATGTGCTTATATTATTATGTATGCATATGGGACAACAGACGTATATACAAATTCATTCAATGATGTTCTAGATCTACATTATCATAATAATATGGAATTGTAAATAATAAGATATTACCTTATAGATGTTGCCTTAGATTAGCGCCTTGAATGGTAGGTAATCCTATATTTGATTCTCATCCCAGCTCCTTGCTTTATAATGGTTTGGAGAACCACCATTTACTTTGATTTGAAGTTAATTGGATGAAAGGGTGATGAGATGGGAATGGTGGCTAGACAAGTGAAGAGGGAAGGTGAAAAACAAATGAAAGAACGAGCAGTTGTGTGGTTCACATAGATAAAGTGAAGGAGATCATTTCTATATGGTTTACTAGTCTCCCCTTACCAATTCAAAATCCAACAATTGAATTCAAACCCCTCCTTGCCATCTTTATGGTCGACCATCCATGAGGTATAGTAGGCCTTAAAATTTGTCCAAACTTATTACATAATTAAACACATTTAAATCAAGTTTAAATGTGTATCAGTAACGATTATAGATTCGTAGATATATAACTTTTATATACGTATTCATTTGATTTTTAATGGCACCTAAAAAATACCGATAGTACTTAACATATTGTAAGTAGTTAATTAATATTTCATAAATATTTTAATTAACTTATAACAATTATAAATCAATTAAGCCATGTGGTATTTCTGAGAATCTACTAATGTAGTTGCACGACTCGTAAGTGTAAATTCAATAAGTGATTAATATTGAACAATTCAAATATTAAATGTCACCATCACATTAGTTAGTGGTTTGACAGTTTGTTTGAATTTATCACTTGTACATCTTATTGGTAAAATCCTATTTTACAAGTTTAAATAGTGCCCTTTAGTAATGATTATTTACATCAATTCTCTTCACCAACACTGTATCACTTTGGGACTTATGGAATTTGGTTAAAATACCAATATTCATATTCAACTTGGTTTGTCCAAACACAAAGTCTTTGGTACAATAATAACATATAATATTAACCCTACTACTTCGGCCAAATATTTTGACTTTCAATTGACTACAATTGACCATGTACTAACCTTATATAACCGAGGAGATGTGCGACGACCCGACTTCCTATCTCCAGGAAATCGCGTTGCCGATGAAGAAAGAAAGGGATAGAAGAAGAAAAGAAAGAGAAAGAAGAACACAACAACAACAGATAACTCACAGCGGAACGAATAAATATAATATATCACATAGAATATTACATAGTATCAGAGTACATCAGAGTTTCACATCTTATACAACACATATTAGACAGTTATATACATCTGTCTAATTCATACAACTCAAGTATACAAGACACAGATACAACATACACAGCGGAAACAATATATATATCTACACGTCGAAGCCTCCTGCTCCATATCTCCTCCAGAATTCGTCAAGCTAACCTGATTCACTTGACTACTCATACATAATATGAGTACCCAAGAGTTTAATAAAACAGAAAATAAACACTCGGGTCAGACAGGGGTCTGGTGTGAGTAAACGGGTTAAAATTGCTTAACTTTAGAAAACCTTTGAAAAGAAAAGGTATCACGTAAGACTTCCCACACATAAACATGGAAAAGTTTTTACCTTACGCTAACCAAAACATTTGATAGGAAATCCAGTGATATTATAATAGTGTCTAGGGTTTTCAAGATAAAATACAGAAATAGCTGGAATGCTTACATCTCACGTTCCAACATAGTTGGGCACAAACAAAACCGTACAGGCACTTATTGGATTTTGGATTCCATACAATGGCAGGGCTACTGGGGTACCGCCCGTCACAGTACGTGGCCTAGATCAACGTACCGAGGAGCCACCCTAACTCCCCTGCAACACAAGGCCGGACCCATTCCTTACTGAATAGTTCCAAATGAGACCACCCCGTGGTTGGCGCGACCAACCACCCACACAGCCGAATAAATAAGGGACTCTAGACAGGGATGAATCTCACTCTCAAGTGGGGGCTACCCACGAAGCCTTGGCGCACCTCCCCTGTTTTAGCCATTCCCAGTTGATGAGGCTTGAGGCTGCGATTACCTTTATAGGACATATCACTTAGAATGCTCATCGCCCGCCTGACGATGTGTTGAAAGCATTCAATCCATACAAGTTCGTTCCGGGTTCGAACGAAACCGAAGGCACTATCTCGTTGCACTCATTATTGGAATCACCCTCAGAGTCAACGACCATAGCCCTTGCACTCTGATTCTCCATCTCGAATCTATAAGCACTATTCCGTCAAACTCATTACGGAATCACCCACAGAGTTATACTGACGTATAGCTCTTACACCTCGAGTCTTCACTCGCTCCACTTGGATTAACGACCTAACGTTTAATTGGAATCGATGTGGTTTTCGGAATTCCAAATATGGAAACCCGATCCCGGTCTCACCGAAACCAAACGCCATTTTAATGTCCAAGTTGTACTTAAGGGATTTAACAGTTTAAACTTATATTCAGGATGATATATAACCAGATAGATGAATAACATTATCACAACAGATAATCATATCAAACATTTATCTCATAAACAGTATATCACATAACAGATATATCCAAATCATCCAATATCATTCAATCACTCAATATCAATCAACATTCAATATCAACCAATCATCCAACATCAATCATTCATACAGAATTGATTAACTCTAAATCAATTTAATTAACCTATAATTAAATTAATTACTATCCTTTAATCACTTGGATTATCCTAATCCTGCATCATTTATTTATTACAAATCAAATTAAATTAATCATCTCTTAATGATTATCTTTAATTAATCTTCCTTGATTAATTATCTTTAATTACATTCAAGTAATTATTCTAAACCATATTCAGTAATTAACTTTTAATTACTATCATTAATTATAATAATTAACGATCCTTTATTAATTAATTAACTATAATTAATTACATTAATCCTTAATTAATTACATTAATTCTTAATTAATTACAATTAATTAATCACACTTAAATTAATTACTATTATTAATCAACCTTGATTAATTCATTAATTAAATAATCCTTATTAATTAATTAACCTTTTATTTAATTAAATAATTAACTTATAATTAATCATCTCATTAATCTTTAAACAGTAATTAACAATTTGTAATTACTTAAATTAATTAATTAACTTCTAAATTAATTAATTCTAAATCAATTATATTAATCCTTAATTGATTAATCCATTTAATTAATCTTTAATTACTTCATTAAGTAATTATTATTCAATTTAATTAACAATTAATCCTTAATTAATTACTTAATTAATTAATTACATTTTAATTAATTACTTTTAGTAATTAATCTTAACTTAATCACATTCAATAATTAATTACATTAATTAATTAACTAAAATAAATTAAGTAATTAACTCTTAATCTTTCATAAGTAATTTCTTTAATTACTTTCATTAATAACCCTTAATTAATTTCTTAATTAATTACTTATCAAATAATTAATTCCATCATTAATTAATTCTTAATTCTTTAATTAATTAATTACTTCATAATTAATTAACTTTAAAACAATTATATTAATTAATTCCTTAATTAATTACAACAAGTGATTACCCATTAATCACTGCAACTAAATTACTTCCATAAGTAATTATCATTTCTAAATTACATTCAATTATTAAACATTAATTACTTCATTAAGTAATTACACTTAATTAATTCTTAATTAAGTGATTATTTTAAAATTAAATAATTAACTAATTATTTAAAATTAATTAAACAATTAATTAATTAACATCTTATATAACTTCCTTAATACATTAGGAAAACATTAATCTTAACTTAATCACATTAAGAATTCTTTTAATTCATATCAAAGATAAATTAACCATAATTGTCTTCATAAATAAATTATTTGATTTAAATCAAATGCTAATATCTTAAACAGATTATTCGATTTGGTTTTCAAAATCATATCAATAATCCTTATTTGAAAATAAACATTTAGAAATCATCTTTAAAAGTTTAAAACACTTTAATTATCTAATTCTAAACTTACTCATTTTAAATAAAATTTGAAATCTTTAGTTATTAAAATCTTACTTCTAAGACTTTACTTAGAACTTTGATTTAATACCTTAAATTCAAAATACTTCTTTTAAATTGAATTCCAAATTTTAATCAAATTAATTAGTTCAAAAGAAATTATCTTAACAATATTAAATTGAAAAATGGAACTCAATTATCACTTTTTTAAAGGTTTGATTTACAACAAGTTTTAACTTTTATAAACTCGTTTTTTTTTTCTTATAAACTTGTTTATAATATAATGCCTACTTCATTTATTCAAACACAAGTTACTTAGCAACCTAAATCATTATACAGTAACCCGAAACCCACAACAAAATATACTCGAGTAAAACACACTGTTTCCCGAGCCTACCCCGAGACTCCACCCAGCTACCCCTATGCTTCGAGTCATTCCTATGAAATCGCGATAGCTACTCGAGTTTCCCTGGTTACCACGCGAGAACCCATCATGCTTCAATTCGTCTTCCCCAACAACAAAAACTCCAGTGCACATACCAACGCGTGCACATGTCCCAACGCTTCCAGCCACCGTTGACCACCGCGACGACCCACCCTAATTCTAAATCCATGCGCGAGTGCGAATGTGAACCCAGATTCACGAATTTTTTGCTCGAATCGAAATTCGAACATCGAACCGAAATACTGCAACAGCCACTACCCAAAAACCACCCACGGCCTATCACTGCGTCGCCGTTGAACCTCGCCCTCATCACCAACGAACGCCATGACTATGAACATCAACTCCCCCAAAAATGAACGAACTCGGTTCATCAAACTCGACGCACGGTCACACCATTCAAGCTGTAAACAACTGTAAGCCTAAACCCTAATCTCCTCAAATTCGATCAAATTGAACATTGGAAAAATTTAAAAGTATTTTTCCCTTAATCTATAGCATACATACTAGCTTCGATCCAAGTATCAACTTAAATTATTAAGTATATCATCTTCAATTCATAAAAATCCCTAAATCCTTCAATCCCAAAATTCTCCCAAATTAACCAACTAAAAATCATGATACTAGTATTAAAAATCATGATTTTCTATTGCCATTCCAAACATACCATCAAAATTAAAGATTAAATTCATAAATTTTTAGCTCAAAATGATTTTTACTGTAATTTTGAAACTTCTGAACTATTATTTTGTTTCAAAAACTTATAAACATTTTTAGATGGAAATTCATATGATTATAAACAACTTCTTTTCACATATCAAGATCTAAAATTGTTTGGATTAAAAGATTTTGAATTTTTCCTTTTTAACAGATCATATACAGAAAGCACATTTGCATGCATTCAAACAAACACTCATAACATATAGATCCTAATCCATATAAATTCAAGCTATAGGATTTTAATACAGGTAATTAACAACACATGCATGGCATTAGAATAAGATTCAACTGTTTTTTAAAAAAAACATTTACTCACCTTGTTAAGCAAAGCACAGCAGATTTAAAAAAATGCAGAGCAGTACAGATTTTGAACATTCCAGGCTTGACACTTTAAATTTGAAAAGTTGCTTTGATTCCATTTGCATGCCTTTAATTTGCAGTAGATCATCCAATTGTTATACATGTTGAAGTTGCAAATTTTGTTGTTTACAGGTTGAACTAGATTGAATATGCAGATCTGAAGCTTCATTGCAGGTTGGAGATTTAATTTGCAGATTATAGTTTTGCAGGTTGAAGATTTACTTTGAAATGCAGATAGGATTTGCAGGTTGTATTTCATGTAGATGCATATTTAAATGTTGCAGATTTGATAATTGTTTGTAGAAATGATTTGCAGATTTTAACATGCTCTTGTTTTGGGGTTATGAATTTCAGATTTGAGAAAGTAATTTGTTGGTTGCCATTAATTGAAAGAGGAAATAATTTTCTCATATGTTATGTTTATTAAAAATTAAAGAGAGTAAATATTTGAATTAAAGACACTTGTCAATTAAGTATTAATCTTCTTACATGTGTTCTTACATTTGTTTATTAAAGAGGTTTGCATATTAACACATGTCTTAAAGTATTTTAATAAACTTTTATTTAATTTTACATGTAAATAAAGTCTTACATATTTACTTACTTTATTAATAAATACTTACATGTATTTTTAAAAAAAAATCTAAAACTTATACATATACATTTTTAACCATTTCAAATTAAACACTTTAAAGAAATAAAACAAAACTTTAGTTAAATTCTTTCTAAATATCATATTTAAAACAAATTATTTTATCTTATATTTTTAAAGCAATTGAATTAAACTAAATTATCAATAGATTTAAATTAAATTTCAAAACAACTCAAACTATAACATATACATATATATGTTATAATTTGAAAATTCATTTTTTATTTAAGACAAAAGATCTCCTATTCACAATATATACCAAATGTATATATTATAAATAGAATAAAATTTCATTAGCTTTGACAAACAATTCTTATCAATTTTACTAGATTAAAACTCATTAACCTTTAAAAGATTAAATTTACCAATTTAAAATTAAAATTATAAAGAAAATTATCAATCCAATTAAATTATTAACACAGATTATTAAATTCTTATTGCCCAAAATTCCGGGTCGTTACAATCCTCCCCCCTTAAAAGAATTTCGTCCCCGAAATTTAAAACAAAGGTAATTTAATAACCCTTAAAAGATTTTAATTTAAAACAGCAAAGCATTCCTATCAACCAGCTACTAACATCCATAGCAATCAAATCAAATAAACAAACAATTCTAACTAATTATTCTGACACAAATCAGAATAAATCTCTAATACAATCTCGAGTTTCCCCAAGTATAAATCATCGGGTGACTCGCTCTATCAAAAGCTAAACTAACTACACCACCAAAAATCCAGAGCTCCTCTCATCTCTAGATCCATCAATCAGAACAGAACATCAGAATACTCTCAAATCCAGCTCAACATTCAACTCCAACTGAACTACAGATTCAATAACCAATAGTGAATCATACACGTATTCCCTCAGAGATACGTGAAATACAATGAATTCCAGTTATCCAAACTGGCAATGCAATCTTATCCTATCAAAAACACAGATAAGAAATCTTCAAATGCCACAACACTAACCAACCAATCTTATCCAATATCTGTTCTCTTAACCAGAGAATTCTAACAATACTGAAGTCTCTAACTTCAAATACCAAACTCCTTATCTCTTATTTGCATAACTCATAGACAATCCAAGGCTGCCAAACTTCCTCCTGATCAGCTCAACCTATGCTGATACTTCCAGAAACAACTAGACCAAAACAAAACAGTCTATGGATCCTATTCAACAGAAATGTCTTCCAAAATACGTCGAAATCCAGAACTCAAGCTCCACTACTCAAGCATTAGCAAACAGAACTCACTTCCTTCCTTGCACAGCAGCTACCTCGCTTCCGCTGCACAACTCTGATTCTGAAATAGATAAGAAAAATGTTGATGAACACGAGTACAAACTTATCCAATATATCCGGAAACTTTGTCCACCAAATCCATAAAAATCTGAGTGACACATCCGACTCAGTCACACAACCTTATACCAGAATCCAATTCAAAACTGGATTTGACCAATCCAAATTCCAAAAATTTTCCGAGCTGCTACACCAACTCTTTACTTCTCCAAGAACCATCCTACAACCAGGCAAACTACCCAAAATTGCTTCTGGAACCAAATCAATAGGGAACTCAACTCCCGATGCAGTCAAACTCCTGATAACATTAGTAGCTCCTACTTCCATATGAGAATCCTCCGTCTCAAACAAAGATAATCCAAGAAAAATTCCCAAATTAATCGCAAGTCACTTTTTGCGATTCTACCTAATTCAGATTCCAAAGAAACTGGCATCTCTTTACCAATTAGAACAGCCTTAAGCTTCTCCCAAACAAGGTTAACCTTCAAGAAAACATTCACCAACTTCCCGGACTACTGCTAGAAGAACCACAAGATTCTTGAACCATCGGAGAAACAACCACACTGCTGCTTTCAAACTCTATCTCGATGATACGGCAAAGCTAAAAGACCTTCTCGTCAGCACACCGAATACTTCGAGTTGCACTGCTACCATAGCTAACCAAAAACATCTGATCCAAAGGCTTCTCAACTCCAAAACCTTCAACAAACCACACAACGGACTTCCGAGATGGCAGACAACTCAAAGAAACTCAGCCTCCAAACCAAGCATCAACATCTCGCTTTCCTTAAGAAATAAAAAATGAGACCATGCCGAAGCGAAACAACTCATAGGCCTTAGTCTCATATCCCAAAACAGCCAACCTCTTTGCTAAAGATCCAGACAACTTCTACACAGATGAGTCTTCCCTATGGTAGGTAAAGACTGCTCCTCAACTACTTCTAAAACTGCCTCGAGAGAAAACATCTTCAGAAAAATATCCATGGATACTGCATCTCATCATGCAGTTACCAAGATATCATCATTCACTTCTACACTTCCAAGAGATCCAAACTTCACTTCAAAGATAAACTCCTAATCTTTAAAAAGATTTCCTTCGGAATTCAGAGAAATCCTTACTCCAAACTACAAAACTTACTCGAGACGGTATTAGGTCTACAGTCTCAACAGACACTTCCAAACTCAAACATATGGACCTCTTCCATCAGTGGTAGTTTTGTTACACACATACCACTACTCCATCTATCTCTAAAACTTATGTTGGAAAATCCGAACAGATAACCCAACAGATTAGGTAGTTATAGATATATAAATATAGTTATATATAAAAATTACAAGTACGCTCTCTCAAGAAGACACTACTACAGAGCTTAGGCATTCGCTCAACCTAACGCTCCCTAAAGAAAGACACACTTCAGAGCCTAGGTATTCACTCAACCTACAGCTCTGATACCAAGTGCGACGACCCGACTTCCTATCTCCAGGAAATCGCGTTGCCGATGAAGAAAGAAAGGGATAGAAGAAGAAAAGAAAGAGAAAGAAGAACACAACAACAACAGATAACTCACAGCGGAACGAATAAATATAATATATCACATAGAATATTACATAGTATCAGAGTACATCAGAGTTTCACATCTTATACAACACATATTAGACAGTTATATACATCTGTCTAATTCATACAACTCAAGTATACAAGACACAGATACAACATACACAGCGGAAACAATATATATATCTACACGTCGAAGCCTCCTGCTCCATATCTCCTCCAGAATTCGTCAAGCTAACCTGATTCACTTGACTACTCATACATAATATGAGTACCCAAGAGTTTAATAAAACAGAAAATAAACACTCGGGTCAGACAGGGGTCTGGTGTGAGTAAACGGGTTAAAATTGCTTAACTTTAGAAAACCTTTGAAAAGAAAAGGTATCACGTAAGACTTCCCACACATAAACATGGAAAAGTTTTTACCTTACGCTAACCAAAACATTTGATAGGAAATCCAGTGATATTATAATAGTGTCTAGGGTTTTCAAGATAAAATACAGAAATAGCTGGAATGCTTACATCTCACGTTCCAACATAGTTGGGCACAAACAAAACCGTACAGGCACTTATTGGATTTTGGATTCCATACAATGGCAGGGCTACTGGGGTACCGCCCGTCACAGTACGTGGCCTAGATCAACGTACCGAGGAGCCACCCTAACTCCCCTGCAACACAAGGCCGGACCCATTCCTTACTGAATAGTTCCAAATGAGACCACCCCGTGGTTGGCGCGACCAACCACCCACACAGCCGAATAAATAAGGGACTCTAGACAGGGATGAATCTCACTCTCAAGTGGGGGCTACCCACGAAGCCTTGGCGCACCTCCCCTGTTTTAGCCATTCCCAGTTGATGAGGCTTGAGGCTGCGATTACCTTTATAGGACATATCACTTAGAATGCTCATCGCCCGCCTGACGATGTGTTGAAAGCATTCAATCCATACAAGTTCGTTCCGGGTTCGAACGAAACCGAAGGCACTATCTCGTTGCACTCATTATTGGAATCACCCTCAGAGTCAACGACCATAGCCCTTGCACTCTGATTCTCCATCTCGAATCTATAAGCACTATTCCGTCAAACTCATTACGGAATCACCCACAGAGTTATACTGACGTATAGCTCTTACACCTCGAGTCTTCACTCGCTCCACTTGGATTAACGACCTAACGTTTAATTGGAATCGATGTGGTTTTCGGAATTCCAAATATGGAAACCCGATCCCGGTCTCACCGAAACCAAACGCCATTTTAATGTCCAAGTTGTACTTAAGGGATTTAACAGTTTAAACTTATATTCAGGATGATATATAACCAGATAGATGAATAACATTATCACAACAGATAATCATATCAAACATTTATCTCATAAACAGTATATCACATAACAGATATATCCAAATCATCCAATATCATTCAATCACTCAATATCAATCAACATTCAATATCAACCAATCATCCAACATCAATCATTCATACAGAATTGATTAACTCTAAATCAATTTAATTAACCTATAATTAAATTAATTACTATCCTTTAATCACTTGGATTATCCTAATCCTGCATCATTTATTTATTACAAATCAAATTAAATTAATCATCTCTTAATGATTATCTTTAATTAATCTTCCTTGATTAATTATCTTTAATTACATTCAAGTAATTATTCTAAACCATATTCAGTAATTAACTTTTAATTACTATCATTAATTATAATAATTAACGATCCTTTATTAATTAATTAACTATAATTAATTACATTAATCCTTAATTAATTACATTAATTCTTAATTAATTACAATTAATTAATCACACTTAAATTAATTACTATTATTAATCAACCTTGATTAATTCATTAATTAAATAATC
Source organism: Allium cepa (assembly GCA_030765085.1). Classification (NCBI taxonomy): domain Eukaryota; kingdom Viridiplantae; phylum Streptophyta; class Magnoliopsida; order Asparagales; family Amaryllidaceae; genus Allium; species Allium cepa. Next base: position 400,001,798 of record CM060939.1, on the reverse strand, counting down.
CTTATTAATTAATTAACCTTTTATTTAATTAAATAATTAACTTATAATTAATCATCTCATTAATCTTTAAACAGTAATTAACAATTTGTAATTACTTAAATTAATTAATTAACTTCTAAATTAATTAATTCTAAATCAATTATATTAATCCTTAATTGATTAATCCATTTAATTAATCTTTAATTACTTCATTAAGTAATTATTATTCAATTTAATTAACAATTAATCCTTAATTAATTACTTAATTAATTAATTACATTTTAATTAATTACTTTTAGTAATTAATCTTAACTTAATCACATTCAATAATTAATTACATTAATTAATTAACTAAAATAAATTAAGTAATTAACTCTTAATCTTTCATAAGTAATTTCTTTAATTACTTTCATTAATAACCCTTAATTAATTTCTTAATTAATTACTTATCAAATAATTAATTCCATCATTAATTAATTCTTAATTCTTTAATTAATTAATTACTTCATAATTAATTAACTTTAAAACAATTATATTAATTAATTCCTTAATTAATTACAACAAGTGATTACCCATTAATCACTGCAACTAAATTACTTCCATAAGTAATTATCATTTCTAAATTACATTCAATTATTAAACATTAATTACTTCATTAAGTAATTACACTTAATTAATTCTTAATTAAGTGATTATTTTAAAATTAAATAATTAACTAATTATTTAAAATTAATTAAACAATTAATTAATTAACATCTTATATAACTTCCTTAATACATTAGGAAAACATTAATCTTAACTTAATCACATTAAGAATTCTTTTAATTCATATCAAAGATAAATTAACCATAATTGTCTTCATAAATAAATTATTTGATTTAAATCAAATGCTAATATCTTAAACAGATTATTCGATTTGGTTTTCAAAATCATATCAATAATCCTTATTTGAAAATAAACATTTAGAAATCATCTTTAAAAGTTTAAAACACTTTAATTATCTAATTCTAAACTTACTCATTTTAAATAAAATTTGAAATCTTTAGTTATTAAAATCTTACTTCTAAGACTTTACTTAGAACTTTGATTTAATACCTTAAATTCAAAATACTTCTTTTAAATTGAATTCCAAATTTTAATCAAATTAATTAGTTCAAAAGAAATTATCTTAACAATATTAAATTGAAAAATGGAACTCAATTATCACTTTTTTAAAGGTTTGATTTACAACAAGTTTTAACTTTTATAAACTCGTTTTTTTTTTCTTATAAACTTGTTTATAATATAATGCCTACTTCATTTATTCAAACACAAGTTACTTAGCAACCTAAATCATTATACAGTAACCCGAAACCCACAACAAAATATACTCGAGTAAAACACACTGTTTCCCGAGCCTACCCCGAGACTCCACCCAGCTACCCCTATGCTTCGAGTCATTCCTATGAAATCGCGATAGCTACTCGAGTTTCCCTGGTTACCACGCGAGAACCCATCATGCTTCAATTCGTCTTCCCCAACAACAAAAACTCCAGTGCACATACCAACGCGTGCACATGTCCCAACGCTTCCAGCCACCGTTGACCACCGCGACGACCCACCCTAATTCTAAATCCATGCGCGAGTGCGAATGTGAACCCAGATTCACGAATTTTTTGCTCGAATCGAAATTCGAACATCGAACCGAAATACTGCAACAGCCACTACCCAAAAACCACCCACGGCCTATCACTGCGTCGCCGTTGAACCTCGCCCTCATCACCAACGAACGCCATGACTATGAACATCAACTCCCCCAAAAATGAACGAACTCGGTTCATCAAACTCGACGCACGGTCACACCATTCAAGCTGTAAACAACTGTAAGCCTAAACCCTAATCTCCTCAAATTCGATCAAATTGAACATTGGAAAAATTTAAAAGTATTTTTCCCTTAATCTATAGCATACATACTAGCTTCGATCCAAGTATCAACTTAAATTATTAAGTATATCATCTTCAATTCATAAAAATCCCTAAATCCTTCAATCCCAAAATTCTCCCAAATTAACCAACTAAAAATCATGATACTAGTATTAAAAATCATGATTTTCTATTGCCATTCCAAACATACCATCAAAATTAAAGATTAAATTCATAAATTTTTAGCTCAAAATGATTTTTACTGTAATTTTGAAACTTCTGAACTATTATTTTGTTTCAAAAACTTATAAACATTTTTAGATGGAAATTCATATGATTATAAACAACTTCTTTTCACATATCAAGATCTAAAATTGTTTGGATTAAAAGATTTTGAATTTTTCCTTTTTAACAGATCATATACAGAAAGCACATTTGCATGCATTCAAACAAACACTCATAACATATAGATCCTAATCCATATAAATTCAAGCTATAGGATTTTAATACAGGTAATTAACAACACATGCATGGCATTAGAATAAGATTCAACTGTTTTTTAAAAAAAACATTTACTCACCTTGTTAAGCAAAGCACAGCAGATTTAAAAAAATGCAGAGCAGTACAGATTTTGAACATTCCAGGCTTGACACTTTAAATTTGAAAAGTTGCTTTGATTCCATTTGCATGCCTTTAATTTGCAGTAGATCATCCAATTGTTATACATGTTGAAGTTGCAAATTTTGTTGTTTACAGGTTGAACTAGATTGAATATGCAGATCTGAAGCTTCATTGCAGGTTGGAGATTTAATTTGCAGATTATAGTTTTGCAGGTTGAAGATTTACTTTGAAATGCAGATAGGATTTGCAGGTTGTATTTCATGTAGATGCATATTTAAATGTTGCAGATTTGATAATTGTTTGTAGAAATGATTTGCAGATTTTAACATGCTCTTGTTTTGGGGTTATGAATTTCAGATTTGAGAAAGTAATTTGTTGGTTGCCATTAATTGAAAGAGGAAATAATTTTCTCATATGTTATGTTTATTAAAAATTAAAGAGAGTAAATATTTGAATTAAAGACACTTGTCAATTAAGTATTAATCTTCTTACATGTGTTCTTACATTTGTTTATTAAAGAGGTTTGCATATTAACACATGTCTTAAAGTATTTTAATAAACTTTTATTTAATTTTACATGTAAATAAAGTCTTACATATTTACTTACTTTATTAATAAATACTTACATGTATTTTTAAAAAAAAATCTAAAACTTATACATATACATTTTTAACCATTTCAAATTAAACACTTTAAAGAAATAAAACAAAACTTTAGTTAAATTCTTTCTAAATATCATATTTAAAACAAATTATTTTATCTTATATTTTTAAAGCAATTGAATTAAACTAAATTATCAATAGATTTAAATTAAATTTCAAAACAACTCAAACTATAACATATACATATATATGTTATAATTTGAAAATTCATTTTTTATTTAAGACAAAAGATCTCCTATTCACAATATATACCAAATGTATATATTATAAATAGAATAAAATTTCATTAGCTTTGACAAACAATTCTTATCAATTTTACTAGATTAAAACTCATTAACCTTTAAAAGATTAAATTTACCAATTTAAAATTAAAATTATAAAGAAAATTATCAATCCAATTAAATTATTAACACAGATTATTAAATTCTTATTGCCCAAAATTCCGGGTCGTTACAAGATGAATTCTCTATTGAATGGTATTTCACTTCCAATGCTTTAACTTAGAACCAAATATGGTTGTTCGATGGACATCATGCCATGATTTAACTATAATCAAAGTGAAGTATCCATATTAAAGTTTAACGGTATTCTCAAGTCAAGAGAACTGCATAACATTATCACTCAAAAAAATTATTTGACCTTAGTTATTCTTAACCAATAAAAAGCCCTCGAGCGAGTTATTCCATAGTTATCTAAGAACTATCAGTATGTAACCTTTTGGTGCCTCTTATAGCAATGTGTAGTACACTGTCCAACATTTAGTGAGGTTTACTTTGATGTCTTTCGTGGCTAATCCCATTGTGACCACTATCGTACCTCCCAGACTGGTTCTACATCCATCCTCTTAACTTCTAACTAACCCTTATTTTTGGATGGTGTAAGGGTAAGAGTGCAAGCTTTTCCACAAATCACAAAGTAGAACCCCCTAACATGCTGCACGTAACAACCAACTAGGATGGGTCCTCTAAATTATTCCAGTCTTAACTCTCGTACCATGTCATAACACCCCAGCTCTAGAGACCAAACTATCAAAGGAATTTTACCGCCCGACAGCTCGGATCAAAGGGCTAGGAAGTAGTAATCTCTCATATACACTACTTTAGGTCAACTCGTATATGTTGCCATGTGCCAAGACGAGATATGTATTAATTTAGATGTATGTATTTATTTTAAGTTGTAATGTATCTATCTTGACCCAAAGTAGTGTATAAGAGAGATTTCTCCATTCGAATGCTTTAATCTAAGCTATCAGGCATTAAATACCGTCTGATAGTTTGGTTACTGGCACCGTGGCATCATAATTACATACTATAGTCTCAGTGGATGAATCAATATCCTTTCTCGAAATATCGCGACTAGGAATATTTAAAATGATATGTTATTTTACAGTGTGATAAATCTCTCAAGATTACAACATTTTGTAATAACTATCACATGACATATGATTAAAAGATTTGCCAACTGTTGACTGAGCCAACTAGCCTCTAACGGGCAAATTCAAATGGTCATCCAACTACATAAAGAGTAGGGTAATGCTCCCCTTTCCTTCTTCACCAGATTTCTGAATGCGCACCACAAAGCACCCAGACAACCTACCCTAAATAACTACAGAGTGTAACGACCCACCTTTTTGACCAGCGAAAGTCAACATCAAATACATAAACGGTATTCCAAAACATCGAATCGACAGAAAGGCATATTGTTAGGGTAAAAGGAAAAAAAGAACAGGACAAATATAATCTCACAACGGGACGACATCATATAATGAATAAAAGACAGCAAAAGTTGTCACTCTAAAATATATAGTATATCAAGATTAAAAACAAATCTCATTAGCCTTGATAGTTATAATTTATTGACTTTATAATCGCTAATGGGTATATATAATAATACAGCAGAAATAAAAATATTATGATAGGTGAACATGCAGCTCTAGTCCACGAGCTACATGTCCCACCAATGAAAACCTAGGAAAAAACTCGTTCTGACCCGAGCATTATAATAAAATAACACCCGAATTAGTTTGGAAATACCAGCATAAGAAAACTCAAGTAATATGATGAATATATAATAATTCTATAAGGCCACGTCATTGAACATGGAACATGTTTTACCTCACAAGAATAACTTCTACACATGAATGAATGGAAACAAATTAAAACAAAACCCAAACTTGAAAGGATGGGTACAAACGAGGTCAAAATCCGAACTTAAAGAATGTACATAAACAATTAATTATAAACATCAAGAAGAGCTCTAGATACTTCTTGATGCAATTATGGAAACGATCCAAAGATTTGAATCAATAATAAGGAAAAGGAAGTTTTTCAACAATGACTAAAAGGGTGAAACCCCTTACCAAAAGTACACCTCTAGAAATATACTTGAGAACTTCGATGGCTCTTGGAATCCTCCAAGCCGAACCCCGCTAACCATATCGAGTATCTGAGTATTTCACATCTCCATGCACGTACAACCGAAACCAATCTAGAGTGAATGTGACAATACCCTAATTGGAGCAACCCCAAATAGCTTGAACTTTACTCGCACTTTTGGTTTAGTCATTTCTAACAATGGGTATCAGCACTCAAATGAGCAAAAAATCATCTTAAATTGACGATACACAAAGAAGAAAGCTGAATCGATAGTCAATAAATCAACTATTGGGTATCATCAAAATGATCATGTATGGAAACTAAATATCATACATTTACCACTACTCATCGATTTCAAACTTGTACTATCCCTTTGTCAAAAATGAGGTTGGAGAAATGAAGGTAGTGTACCTCTAGGGATTTCCATAACAACATTTTTAACCTTTGAGATAGAGATAAGTTTCCTTACCTCGATGTTTAGTTCTAAAAGTATGGCTAAATCCTTTCCATATAAGCGATACCCTTTACGAAAATTAAATGCCTTATCTTTTCCATAACAGAATCAAACTTTTAAACTTTTAAAATCCGAACTGGTGCTTGGTTTTCACATCATAAATATTTGCAAAACACTTTAAAAATACTCTTTACAAATATTCCTTTTAAAGATTTTCCCATTTATAAACCATCATTTATAAATTTCAAACAACATTTACTATCTCGAAAGATAATAATCAATTAAAATACTTTTACAAATTAAAAATCTTATTAATTATCCTGAAAGAGAATTAATCAACTTTATAACTCCTTAAATAAATAAATCAATTATCTTTAAACATCTTTATTGAGTTAAACAATTAAATTTAAACACCTTTATTTGAACCAATTAATTAACTTTACACATCATTTATTAAAATGATTAATTAATCTTAAATATCATTATTAATTGATTACTTAACTTTAAAAACTTTACTAAATCACTTATTAACTTTAATCACTTTTATTAAATTAGTTAATTAACTTTAAACATCATTAATAAATTTACTGATTAACTTTATTATCATTAAATAATAATTAAAAATATGTTTGAACCCTTAAATTCTTTTCAAAAACTTATATAATCTTTACAAACCCATTTAAAAGAATTTTAAAAATGTTTATTGTGAATAACCTTTATAAATTTAAAATAACTTCAATTATCCCGAAAGATAATTAAATCCAACTTATAATCTTTAATAAATTTTTAAATGACATTAGTTATCTCAAAAGATAATTAAATCAAATTCAAAATCTCTTTATAAATTTTAAACAACGTCAGTTATCTAAAAGATAATTAATTAAATTTATAACTCCTTATATAAATTTTAATCAGCACTTGTTCTTTATTTTCAATAATTCTCAAAATACTTGAAAATATAGTTTAAACAATTTTCAAAATGCAAAAACACGACCAAACATTTACTTTGTAAAAATACAAGCTTAAGTTCAACATATGACAACGGTTTAATGACACGACATTTCATAAGTGATGATATAGCCAAAAAATATTGTAACGACCCTTACACAATCAATCAGTATGTCATAGATATTTTTAATCAAACAATAATATAAGTTACATAAGAACATAAGTAAATTAATATTGATGAGAAACCCCTTAGGGTCTCTCTAGAAAAGTCCTATGTAAATCATGCATATATATGTGTATTTCAAAGTGTTCCATAGCGACCTATTCGCTACGTACACTTTGACTTTCCTTTTGTTTCTATTCCTTACAACACAATGGTTATTTATGTCATCCTCTTGTCGAGCGAGAATTTAAAATCCAAATAAACAACTAAAAAAATATAAACTATCATCCAAGCATTCAATAATAATTTATAGGAACACATATATTATATAGTTTATTTAAAGGTGAATAAACTTATAGAAATTCCAATTAATGCCTTTACATTCCGGTTTGGTCTAAAATTGGACGTTCGATTTGAGCCCAAAACCCAACTTGCTTCAAATTTGATGAAACCAGTTCCAACGCATAGTTGACATTCCTATGAGTCCAATATAAGTGATCACGTTTGTTAGCACCAAAATTGGTCACTAACACCCTTAGAAAGATTGTTAGAGAGATTAATGGAGAAAGTAAATTAAAACGGAGAACAAAATGTAAATTCAAATGCAGAAAGTAAGAACATCAAATTTATAGTGGTTCGGCGTAGTAGCTTACGTCCACTTTGAAGTTGATCTTTATTCTTTTCATTGATGCTTGATTACAGATACAATCCGCTTCTAAGTACTGGAATGCAGTTGCAAGATACAAAGAAATAAGGTTTGGAAGGAGTCTTGAGAATGGCCGAGTTTCCCCAGCGTTCTCTAAAATCTCTCCCTTTTTTCTATGCCCTTGCCCCTCTATTTATAGGCGAAGGTGGGTTGGACTTCCCTGGTCGGCCAGGTATCTGAATATCTTGGTCCAAATGGGACAAGCCCTATGTGCCGAACCGAACAGGCCAAACGGTCGAATGCTGAACCATCCTTTTTACGCCGAACGCACGTTCGTTGTGTGGGAGAGTAGGCCGAGCAACAATTGAAGCCGATCGTGCTGAGGAGAATGTCGAACCATCTTTGATCGTTGGACGTCTCGGGAGGCCGAACGAGACTCATGTTGAACGTCTATCGGATGCCGAACCTTCATGGGTACCGAAAGTTCCCTGATGTGCCGAACAGTATGATGCCGAACGGTCTGGATGCTGAACTAGGCGCTTGACGCCGAGCACTATTCAATGTCGAGTGCTCTTCTTTGGCCGAATCGTATTCAACACCGAATGTTTCTCAATGCCGGACGCTCGTAGGTGCCGAGCGATGCGCTCTTGCCTAACGGTCTTAACATGCCGAACGCTTATTGATGCCAAAGGTTCCATAGACACCTCTTGAGCTTGGACGCCGAGTGCTTCTTGGATGACGGACATGTTGTGCTGCCGAACGCTCCAAATTGACCGACCGATAGGGGAGGCCGAGTGCTAAGTTGCCCGGACAATTCCCTAGGAAACACTTGCCCCCCAAAGTGTATCGCATGATCGGACGTGATGTGCTTTGAATAACGTGTCCTTTGAGCTCCTTTTCTGTAACAACCCGCATATTTTACGATTGAGTATTTAAATATTTTATTTAAATATTTCATCGTTAGTCGAATTTTAGTCCGAAAAGCTACTTTTTGCAAACAGTCGAATTAGGACTCGAGACTACCCCCATTGATTTCAAAATGACGTTTGCGACCTTTTTGAGTATAAACTTTGATATGTTTGGAGTTAGTGGAATTTTGCTACTTTTTCACTTAGGGCTTTGGTTTTTTTTCAGCCCATTAGACCCAAGCTTCACCTCTCTCTATTCATTACTTTATTTCTATTTCCTAATACTCAAGCTTTAGTAACACTGGAGAGAGGAATGGGAAATTAAAACTCCATGCCCTAGTTTATTTGCAAATCAAGTTCTAGCTCCAAATCCAAAGAGAAGCTATTGGTAAGCATCATCTGCTTCTTCTCCAACTCATTCTCCTTTCAATTTCGGAAATTCCTAAACCTAACTTTGGGAATGTTCTTCTTTTGAGCTTAGATTCAAGCTCATTTGGGTTGTGTTGAAGTGTGGTTGATTCTTCCTTTGCTTTCAAGCTTCTCCTTCCTTATTTTTGTAAAAAGGTGAGATTTTTATCTCACATCTATGTCTATATCTATCTTTGATGATGGATATGAGTTTCTAACACTTATTCATGTGCATTTGCTTTTGGTTTGGATTGATTTGGTGTATATTCCAACTTTTGGTGTTTTGAAAGCAAAATCTATGAAAATCCTTTTATGGATGTTTGAACATGTTTTTGGTGATGCATCGAAGAGCCTGTAGGGCTAGGTTGCCGATTGGCATAAATCCCTAGCGCCATTGCTCGTTCGGTCGCGAATTGAATGTGAATTGCACATCAATTGCATAGGCAGGAAAAAACTGCCTAGGTTCCAGTCAGTCGACTGGACATTGAATCCAGCCGACTGGCTGTAGCCAATTGGCGTATCAAAGGCAGATAACAGAGAAAGGAAGTCTCTATTTCCTGCAATCAGTCGACTGGCCTCTGTAATCAGTCGACTGACTGCAGGAAATGAAATTTTCAGGTTTCTGTTCCAGTCGACTGATTACAGAGAACTAGTCGACTGACCTGCTCTTAAATGCTTATTATGCTTATTTTTTCCTATTTTGTTTATGATTCCAATTTTTATCGATTCGTTTTGATTCCTAGATGATGCTATCAATTATTTGACTTTGATGACTTCTAATATGGGATTTTTGAAAATATCCATTTTGATGGATTTGATATCGATTTCTTTGGAATTAATTCACGTCTTCGTATGTGAATTTTAGTGATTGATTGTTTCTACAATCATTTTTATGATTTGTCACTTTAAAAATATAAAGGTTTCGATACTAGTAGTAAATATCAAAACTCTTTCATCAAAACGATTTCAACTCTATTTTAAATATTAAGCCTATTTATAAAACCATTTTCTAATCTACTAGTATATAAAAACCTTTACCTCACTCGTATGAGAAATCTAATTAAACGACTTAGTAAAACAAGTGGTATGAAAAGCTTGTGTTTACTTCGTTGGTTAATTCTTGGACTCGTTCGATTGAATCTCTTGTGACAATTTTCTAGTGGAGATCTACAATTTGCTCGTAAATATTTAAGTTAAGCTAGTGGTTATGGGACATGAAGCTAAGCTCATATATTAACTAGCTTAGTGTAATTGACACTTCTTGGTGATTGATGATGATCATTTTTGTGATTTAGACTAGCGATATGCTATGTTTCTTTGTCCACGTAGGGGACGGTACCTCGTTTTATTGAGTTTCGTCTCATTTTTTTTATAGGCTAACGACCTATGTATTATTTGGAGTTTCGACTCAATTTTTGTAGGCTAGCAACCCATGTTCTTTTATGGAGTTCGGTCCATCGGACGTACCTTTGTACTACGTTGTTGCACCAGCTTATCAGGATCATCGGGCGTACCGTTGTAGTACGTCGTTGTTTCGAATTATTCGAGTTTCAGGTTCCTCGGGCGCACCGATATTGTACTACATCGTTGCATCGGCTCTATGGTTAACGACCATGGGATAGCGTCCCGTTTGTGATACACGTGTTGATGAGTTTTCATGATCCCGTTTTGTGATAGGCCTCCCCATTTTTGTGATTTCTGGATTTCTATTGATGATTTCTAGAATTTGTGATCCACCAGCTTTTATGATTGGCATCAATATGATGTCGATATTTGTGAATTGGTGAATAAAACTAAAGAGTATGACATTCTTTTGATCTTTGAGAAGATTCTTATGATAATGATTAATCTCTGGTTGATTTTCAATTACATACTTATCATAGTATGTCTTTATGGTTATCTTATGTTTTTGTCATATCTCTTATTCTATATCATTTTATCTGATATTTATAGTTAGACTGATCCGTTTATTATTTTCTTATTAAATAATACTCGGGTTAGACCGAGATGTTACAGGTGCTTCTGCTTGACTTCTCATCTGGGATTATTATCCCGACTTTTGGCTAACTACTTAGATTAGTAGTTTTTGGTTGTATACATTTGAGATATAGACTCATTGTTGTATACTTATTCTTTTATGTTGCACTTGTAACTATTCTTTTGTGATATTGTGGATCTTGTTTGACCACTACCCTGATATACACTTTCATGTGTAAAATTCATATCTGTTTCCGCCTTTGAGATATGAACTTCTGTGACTGATTTGTGTTATGATATTTCTATGTTTGCTTCGATGAAATTATAACCAATGTGTAGTGGCTTTGAGTTTGCATCGGTATGTCGGATTCCCTCTTGAAATGCAAGTTATATTTTCATCTGGCATATCAGTACTCGCACAAAGCAATTACACGGATGGTCGCTCCTCAACAGCCTTATTCTCCTCGCTAGTTGACGGCGTTACCCTGCAGTGTCCTTGGCTAGCGTAGGTATAGAGGTGGGGCGTCACAACTTGGTATCAGAGCCAAACTTCGGAACAATGTAGAATAATTTAACAAGGATCATCGTCCTAAGTCCATCTTAGGAGTCGTGCCTTAGGATTTTATTCGGGTCTTCGAACCGTTCTATCCTATTTTCTTTGTGACGCCTTGTTTTATCAATCATTATTGTTTGATATTCATTTTGTGAATAACCTTTTTCTTCTTTCTTTCTTAATGAAGAGAAATGGTTAGGCCTGGCCGTCCCAGCGCCGGTCAATCTAGTGCTACTCCCCAAGATGGAGTATTTATGTCTGCCCAGCAGCTTCTTGATCTAGTGAAGAATGCTCAGGCTGTCGGACCCAATCCAGAGCCTACTCACCCTAAGTCTGGATTTGCACGTTTGTGTAGTGACTATACCAACTTGGGTGGGAAGCCATTTAGGGGTTCCCAAAGCGTCATTTAAGTCCAAGCTTAGCTCAAAACATGCGATCGCATCTTTACTCGCATGAATCTAATTGATCTTCACCGTGTCCAAGTGGCTTCAAGTATGCTCCAAGAAAGAGCATTAGATTGATATGAGCTTCTTATTTTTGAAATTATTGAAGCGGATCTTACTTGGGAGAAATTCTAGGAACGATTCGAATTAAAATTTTTGCCAGAAGCTGAGAAGGTGACATTGGCTCGTCGTTTCATTGACCTTGTTCAAGGTGAATCCTCCGTGGCAGACTATGTCGCATCATTCGAGTCACTTTCTAAATACGGGGTCGAATATATAAAATCCCATTGAAGAAGAACCAAAGATTTGTCTATGGCTTGAACAAAAATCTCAAGAAGCCATTACTTCTAAAGTTAGAAGTTTCTTTTGATCAACTTGTTGATATCGCTCTTCGACTTGAAGAGGCAGATAAAGAAAGTGATGTTGAAGTTGCGGGTGCCAAACCAAACTTCAACAACAACAAGAAAAGGCCTATTAAATTCAAAGGTCCTCATCCCAATAAGAAAGGGAAGCAAGCAACTCCAGTGGCAAAGATTTCTGCCCCTAGTAGCAGGCAATGCTACAATTGTGGTTCTAAAGATCATTATGCCAATAGATGTCGGAAACCTCTCTTTTGTCGCTATTGCAAGAGTTCAGGTCATCTTTTATCTTCATGTCCAAAACTTCAAGGCAAGAAGGAGGGAAAGTTAAATATTGCACAAGCCCTTAGCAACACTTCTCGTGGTCAAGGTATTTCCCATGCAATCCTTGAAGGCATTATTTTATTTCGTGATCAACCTATTTGAGTTCTTTTTGATACGGGTGCGTCCCATTCTTTTATATCAAAGAACTTGTTGATACTTTTTCTTTAAGTGTTGTTGCTTTAATGACTTCTTTGAGAATTGCGAATCCGGTTGGTGGATCCGCAACAATTAGTTTACTTTGTAAAGATGTCGAGATTATTTTGTGTGATTTTTCTTTCCAAGCCGATTTGCATGTCATGCGCTACTTAGGCTTTGGAATGATTTTGGGAATGGATTGGCGTAACTGCTATGAAGCTCAAATCCTATGTCCTGAGCGGACTATTCATCTTCGACATTCTCAATCTGTTAAGTGGATTTCTATCGATCTTAAAGATTCGGATTCCATCTTGGCAGCATCTTTATATTCTTTAAATCCTCGTGATGACGATAATGATGATGAGGAAGATATCATTTCTCTTATTCACGTTGTTCGTGAATTTTCCGACATATTTGAGCCCGTTTTAGGACTACAACCTAAGCGAGCAATTGAATTCAAGATTAATCTAATTCATGGAGCTTTACCTATTACTCGTCCTCCTTATCGCATGTCCAATAAGAAAAATAAGGAGATGCGCAAACAATTATCCGAATTGGTGACGAAGTAAGTTATTCGCTCTAGTTCCTCGCCTTGGGGAGCTTCAGCTATTTTCGTGAAGAAAACCGATGGTACACTTAGGCTTTGCGTTGACTACCACAAGCTTAATGATCTTACTATCAAAAATAAATATCCTTTACCTCGGATTGATGATCTATTCGATCAACTTAGTGGTGCTAGAGTCTTTTCACAATTGGACTTGGCAACCGGTTTTCATTAGCTTCGTATTGCAGAGGATAGCATTCCTTTGACATCGTTCCGTACTCGTTATGGATCTTATGAATGGCTTGTTATGCCATTTGGTTTAACGAATGCTCCGGCTTATTTCGTTGACCTTATAAATCGAGTTTCAAGGATTTCCTCGATCGATTTGTTCTCATCTTCATTGAGGATATTCTTGTGTATTCAAAAACCGAGGAGGAGCATGAAAAGCATCTTCGGATTGTGTTGGAAACTCTTAGGAGTAATCAATTAAAAGCAAAATTTTCTAAATGACACTTTTGGCAATCTCGTGTGAAATTTCTCGGTCATATTATTTCCGAATCCGGAATATTAGTGGATCCTTCAAAGATTGAAGCGATTCAAAATTGGAAGAGACCGGAAAGTGTGATGGAAATTCGTAGTTTTCTTGGATTGACGGGTTATTACCGTCATTTTATCAAAGACTTTTCTAAAACTGCCGTGCCTCTTACTAGCTTGACAAAGAAGCGAGTTAAATACATCTGGTCGGACAAATGTGAAGCTTCTTTTTAGAAATTAAAAGAACTCCTTTCGGATGCTCCTATTCTTGTTATTCCCGAAGGGATTCAAGATTTTATTGTTTATACCGATGCTAGTCGCATTGGTTTGGGTGCCATTCTTATGCAAAGAGAACGTGTTATTGCTTATGCTTCTAGGAAATTGAAGCCAGCTGAGACTAGATATGCCACTCATGATTTAGAGCTCGTGGCTGTTGTTTTCGCCCTAAAAATTTGGCGTCATTATCTTTTGGAAGAGAAATTTGTTCTCTATATCGATCATAAATCTTTGAAGTATTTATTTTTCCAAAAGGAACTTAATTTGCGTCAAAAACGTTGGCTCGAGTTCCTTGCATCTTATGATCTTGACATTCTTTATACTCCCGGAAAGGGAAATTGTGTTGCCGATGCACTTACTCGCAAGCAACAAGCGGTTGTTTCTATGATGATATCCGAATGGAATGATCTCGGAGTTTTATCCACTTGTGAGATTCGAGATCATGTTTCCAATTTATGTACAACTCTTGTTTTATGTAGCCTTGAGGCTCATCCTTCTCTTTTAGACCGCATTCTTGAAGCTCAAAAGCTAGATCCCGAAGTGGCTCTTCTTGGCCAAAATTTTAGGGATAAAATTGATATTGAAGGTTTGAAAGACTTTGATATTGATTTTCGTGGCGGTATTCATAAATTTGGTAGACTTATCATGCCAAATATTAGTGATCTTCGTAAAGACATTTTAGAAGATTCTCATCGTTCTAAATTTACCATTCATCCCGGTAGTAGTAAAATGTACGCGGATATGAAGTGACTTTATTATTGGTAGGGAATGAAATATGATATTGCTAACTTTGTTAAGTGCTGCATGACTTGCCAACTTGTCAAGGCCGAGCATCAAAGACCCGGTGGGTTATTGCAACCTTTAGAAATTCCAATTTGCAAGTGGGATCAAATTTCCATGGATTTTATTGACGGCCTTCCCCGTTCTCGTTCGGGTCATGATAGCTTATGGGTGATAGTTGATAGACTTACTAAATCCGCCCATTTTATTCCCGTTCGGTCCAATCGAACCGTTCCTCTTTTGGCCAAACTCTTTATTAAAGAAATTGTTAAATTGCATGGAGTTCCTACTTCTATTGTTAGCGATCGTGATCCATTGTTTACTAGTGGATTTTGGAAGAGTCTTCAAAAAAATTTGGGAACGAAGCTTAATTTTAGCACCGCTTATCACCCCTAGTCCGATGGACAAACCGAGCGTGTGAATCGAACTCTTGAAGATCTTCTTCGTTCATGTGTTCTTGATTTTGGTGGAAGTTGGGAAGATCATATTTCTCTTGTTGAGTTTTCCTATAATAATAGCTTCCAATCTAATATTGGTATGACACCTTTTGAGGCACTCTATGGAAGGCCATGCCGATCTCCTTCTTGTTGGCTTGAGGCCGGTGAGAAGCTGGTATGAGGTCCAGATTTTGTTTGTGATTCCACAGAAAAGATTGACCTTATTCGTCATAGGTTGAAAGAAGCCCAAAGTAGACAAAAATCCTATGCCGATAACCGAAGAAGGAAATTAGAATTTTCTGTGGAAGATTTTGTGTTTGTTCGTGTTTCACCTATGAAGGGTGTTGTGCGTTTCAGTCGATCGGGAAAGTTAGCACCTCGATATATTGGTCCATTTCCCATCACCTAACGTATTGGTTCCGTGGCTTATCGCCTCTTATTAGCGGCTCAATTTTCTGCTATTCATGACGTGTTTCACGTTTCTCAATTACGGAAATGCCTTGGAGATTCCGATTTTATTCTTGAGCCCGGTGTTGTGGAAGAAATTGAAGTTTCACCTAATTTAACTTATGAGCAACGTCCTGTTCGTGTTATTGCTTTGGTGGTCAAACGCCTTCAAAATAAAGATGTTCCTCTTGTGAAAGTTCAATGGTCCTCAAATCCTAAGGATTGCTCTTGGGAATCTAGAGAATTCATCGAGCGAACACATCCGGACTTACTTTCTCGTGCTCTTTGAGGTGAACTTTTTATTTCAAATTTCTTTTGTGTTGAATATGCTTTTATGGTTGTTACTTTGTATTTTATTCTTAAATATTGCGAGGACGCAATTCCTTTAAGGAGGGGAGTCTGTACTAACCCGCATATTTTACGATTGAGTGTTTAAATATTTTATTTAAATATTTCATCGTTAGTCGGATTTTAGTCCGAAAAGCTACTTTTTGCAAACAGTCGGATTAGGACTCGAGACCTCCCCCATTGAGTTCAAAATGACGTTTGCGACCTTTTTGAGTATAAACTTTGATATGTTTGGAGTTAGTGGAATTTTGCTACCTTTTCCACTTAGGGCTTTGGTTTTGTTTCAGCCCATTAGACCCAAGCTTCACCCCTCTCTCTTCATTACTTCATTTCTATTTCCTAATACCCAAGCTTTAGTAACAATGGAGAGAGGAATGAGAAATTAAAACTCCAAGCCCTAGTTTTCATTTGAAAATCAAGTTCTAGCTCCAAATCCAAAGAGAAGCTATTGGTAAGCATCATCTTCTTCTTCTCCAACTCATTCTCCTTTCAATTTCAGAAATTCCTAAACCTAACTTTGGGAATGTTCTTCTTTTGAGCTTAGATTCAAGCTCATTTGGTTTGTGTTGAAGTGTGGTTGATTCTTCCTTTGCTTTCAAGCTTCTCCTTTCTTATTTTTGTAAAAAGGTGAGATTTTTATCTCACATCTATGTCTATATCTATCTTTGATGATGGATATGAGTTCCTAACACTTATTCATGTGCATTTGCTTTTGGTTTGGATTGATTTGGTGTATATTCCAAATTTTGGTGTTTTGTAAGCAAAATCTATGAAAACCCTTTTATGGATGTTTGAACATGTTTTTGGTGATGCATCGAACAACCTATAGGGCCGGGTTGCCGATTGGCATAAATCCCTAGCGTCGTTGCTCGTTCAGTCGCGAATTGGATGTGAATTGCACATCAATTGTATAGGCAGGAAAAAAACTGCCTAGGTTCCAGTCAGTCGACTGGACTTTGAATCCAGTCGACTGGCTGTTGCCAATTGCGTATCAAAGGCAGATAACAGAGACAAGAAGTCTCTGTTTCCTGCAATCAGTCGATTGGCCTCTGTAATCAGTCGATTGACTATAGGAAATGAAATTTTCAAGTTTATGTTCCACTCGACTGATTACAGAGAACCAGTCGACTGACCTGCTCTTAAATGCCTATTATGCCTATTTTTGCCTATTTTGTTTATGATTCCAATTTTTATCGAATCGTTTTGTTTCCTAGATGATGCTATCAATTATTCGACTTTGATGACTTCTAATATGGGATTTTTGGAAATATCCATTTTGATGGATTTGATATCGATTTCTTTGGAGTTAATTCACGTCTTTGTATGTGAATTTTAGTGATTGATTGTTTCTACAATCATTTTTATGATTTGTCACTTTAAAAATATAAAGGTTTCGATATTAGTAGTAAATATCAAAACTCTTTCATCAAAATGATTTTAACTCTATTTTAAATATCAAGCTTGTTTATAAAACTACTTTAAAATCTACTAGTATATACAAACCTTTACCTCACTCGTATGAGAAATCTAATTAAACGACTTAGTAAAACAAGTGGTATGGAACGCTTATGTTTACTTCGTTGGTTAATTCTTGGACTCGTTCGATTGAATCTCTTGTTACAATTTTCTAGTGGAGATCTACAATTTGCTCATAAATATTTAAGTTAAGCTAGTGGTTATGGGACATGAAGCTAAGCTCATATATTTACTAGCTTAGTGTAATTGACACTTCTTGGTGATTGATGATGATCATTTTTGTGATTTAGACTAGCGATATGCTATGTTTCTTTGTCTACGTAGGGGATGGTACCTTGTTTTATTAAGTTTCGTCTCATTTCTTTTATAGGCTAACGACCTATGTATTATTTGGAGTTCGACTCAATTTTTGTAGGCTAGCGACCCTGTTCTTTTATGGAGTTCGGTCCATCGGACGTACCTTTGTACTACGTTGTTGCACCTGCTTATCAGGATCATCGGGCATACCATTGTAGTATGTCGTTGTTCCGAATTATTTGAGTTTCAGGTTCCTCGGGCGTACCGATATTGTACTACATCGTTGCACCGGCTCTATGGTTAGCGACCATGGGATAGCGTCCAGTTTGTGATACACGTGTTGGTGAGTTTTCATGCTCCTGTTTTGTGATAGGCCTCCCCATTTTTGTGATTTATGGATTTCTATGGATGATTTCTAGAATTTGTGATCCACTAGCTTTTATGATTGGCATCGATATGATGTCGATATTTGTGACTTGGTGAATAAAACTAAAGAGCATGACATTCTTTTGATCTTTGAGAAGATTCTTGTGATATTGATTAATCTCTGGTTGATTTTCAATTACATACTTATCATAGTATGACTTTATGGTTATCTTACGTTTTTGTCATATCTCTTATTCTATATCATTTTATCTGATATTTATAGTTAGACTGATTCGTTTATTATTTTCTTATTAAATAATACTCGGGTCAGACCGAGATGTTACAGGTGCTTATGCTTGACTTCTCATCTGAGATTATTATCCCGAATTTTGGCTAACTACTTAGAATAGTAGTTTTTGGTTGTATACATTTGAGATATAGACTCATTGATGTATACTCATTCTTTTGTGTTGCACTTGTAACTATTCTTTTGTGATATTGTGGATCTTGTTTGACCACTACTCTGATGTACACTTTCATGTGTAATATTCATATCTGTTTCCGCTTTGAGATATGAACTTCTGTGACTGATTTGTGTTATGATATTTCTATGTTTGTTTCCGATGAAATTATAGCCACTGTGTAGTAGCTTTGAGTTTGCATCGGTATGTCAGATTCCCTCTTGAAATGCAAGTTATATTTTCATCTGGCATATCAGTACTCGCACAAAGCAATTACATGGATGGTCGCTCCTCAACAGCCTTATTCTCCGTGTTAGTTGACGGCGTTACCCTGTAGTGTCCTTGGCTAGCGTGGTTATAGAGGTGGTGCGTCACATCTTGGTATCAGAGCCAAACTTCGGGAACAATGTAGAATAATTTAACAAGTATCATCGTCCTAAGTCCATCTTAGGAGTCGTGCCTTTGGATTTTAATTGGGTCTTCGAACCGTTCTATCCTATTTTCTTTGTGACGCCTTGTTTTATCTATCATTATTTTTTGATGTTCATTTTGTGAATAACCTTTTTCTTCTTCTTTCTTTCTTTCTTAAAGAAGAGAAATGGTTAGATCAAGCCGTCCCAGCGCTGGTCAATCTAGTGTTACCGGTTATAGCCTCTTCACCTTCCTCTTCTTCCCTATAAAATCTGGCGTTCTCCTTCTCCCCTCTTTTCCACTTTTATTTCTGTTATTCCTCAAGAACTTGCAATCCTTGCCTGTTAATCGGACACTAAAAAACCCAATCAATCCTACCCCAGCTTCGATCTACCGACTAGGTATTATCCCTTCTATCTAAATCCTTTCCATGATTAAACAGTTTCAATAAGAGGCTTAGGTTTGCGCACTAGAACCGTAGCCGAGAGGGTCATGCGGATGGAGGAAGCGAACCTTGGTTAGGATATCGTTGGGGCTAAGTGATGTGAGGTGAGGAATAATGAGAAGGGGTGATCTCACGTTGGAGTTGTTGGGTGATGTGTTGTAGTTCGGCCTAGCTCTTTCGTGCCGAACGTAAACCGGAAGGGAAAGAATAGAGGAAGTGTTGGAGGTGGTTAGGATGCCAAACGACATGATCTGGGATGACTCGTCGAGTTACCTGTTCTTGTCGTTTGGCGTGGATGGAGGAGAGGAATGGAACTGTAGTCAAGAGCGCAGTGCCGAATGTTAAGGCTCGGCATAATTCTGGTTCGGTGTGACTCACCACGTGCCGAACGGTGGGATGGATGGTTTGGGAGGAAGCATGAGTTAGCGGGGAGGATGCTGAGTGTTGTCTCGGCCGAATGTCACTTTGCTGGGCACTAACTAGTTCGAGCGATAGTTAGGCCGAATGAGAATTTTGTCGAACAAGTATTAGGCCGAACAGTAGTTTCATCGAATGATAGGTTGGCCGAGCGGCAGTTAAGCCGAACGATATTTTGGCCGGTCGATAATTTGGCCGAACAACCTTTAGGCCGAGCCATGTTGAATGCCGGACCATCTTCTAGCTTAGGCCGAACACTTAAACTACCTTGCCTAATCATATAACAAAACAAGGATAAGGACTCTCGCATATCAGCATATCGAACTGATCCGGACCGATAACTTTCTAGCTTCAGTAAACATAAACCCGGACTTAAATCGACATAACCAGACAACTTCTTTTAATGTTTTCTGAATCTGAAACTGTAATCGCCATAAGGCAGGCTTTTGGAGACGGTCAGCGATGACGGTCTTCGAAGGCGATGATTTGAGGCTTAATTTTATATCAGTAACCTCGTGACTTTCAAATTTTCAACGCTTATACACGATTGATTGCACTTGTTCACACACCACGTGGGGGGAATATTCGTATATTAATTCTAACGTCAATCATTTTTCAAGTATAGTTCACACAAGTGTTTTTCCAGATCCGCTATTTATTGAAGATGTCTAAAAAATCTAACTCCGCCACTATCTCAGATAGGCCGGGCCGTCTTCCAAACAAGGGGATGCAGATGTTTCAAACCCATCGATGTCTCCCGCTCATGACTTAGCCCCTGATGCCCTGGACGCATCGATTCTTTTGGATAATCCGATCGATTCACAGGCTTCGAAGATTAACGAAGTCACGCTCCAGCGAATATGCTCTATCCATGGAATTCCTTTCGCCGACGTGTTGGTTCCCTCGGGGCACGATCGCCCACACCTGCCCCTAGTTAGATATACTGCCTATAATAAGTTTATGTGCTGGGTGGGCAGCATGCCTCCATTCAATCTATTTCTTCGGTACGTGTTGCAATACATGGACATCGCCCCTTCGCAGCTGCACCCGAATGGCCACGCATTCATTTATGGGACATACCTCCTCTTCATGACCGTACTTTCTAGGCCTCCAACCCTTGGCGACATCACATATATTTATACGATCAAGAAGCGGAGAGATAGCCCCTCCTTTGTGTTCCTTAAGCCGCACCACAAATGCCAAATTTTGACCGGGGCATGGAGCAAATTTGCCTTGTACAAACAGGAATGGTTCTACGTGCGTTGCCCCCTGGTTTCGCGAGGAGGTGGGTTGAAGGAAGTAAGTCTTTTTCTTGGAACGATGCTCATGTTGTGACCGAGGCTACGCTTTTTCTAATTCTTGTTTCCTCTTTTCAGGTATCAATCCACGCCCTGACGGCCGCGGTTATTCTGAGGCTGTTGAAGCTATTAGAGCCCTTCCCACCGAAGAACGAGACATCCGAACTCTCATTTCAAATGAGTCACTATCAAGGTTCGGAATGTTAGCGGAAGGTCATCAGGTAAGCCTTCCTGAGGGCGTCTCCATTCCCAAGCCCGCATCCGGTAAAGGGAAAAAATTAGCCGAATCGTCATCATGCCACACTCCCGATGAAAATGAAGAAGGGGAGATTAAAGAGAGCGAAGCTCTTGAAACACAAGGTGAGAATGTGGGTGTTACTCAGTATCCGTCGGTCAAAGTGCATGATATTGAAACGTCATCTTCCCCTTCGAAGGGGAAAAAGACTTTGACGTAAAAAATCAGAAAGGAGAAGGTCGGCGGAACTTCGAAGGTTACACTTATGCCGACGGAGAAAGAGGCTTCTTCACAGCACGTAGAGAGCTCTTTAAAGGGCTTATCGAATCTCTCCATTATGGACGATCTGCTCAATTATGACTTTGACGATCCGGAGGTATTCAAACTTCATTCGCCCATCAGAGGCGACGTGGGCGCTCCGACCCAGAGTCAGGGAGAGAAGATTCATATTAGCAAAGCGACTGGTCCGTTGGGTGGAAACACTAGGACACACACGAACACTTGCACTCCAATTTTCGCTTAGATTTTTGTTGTTACACTACTCTTTGCTAATTCGCTGTTATTTGAATTCTGTACAGGTGGTATGGGCGTTCACATGGATTCGATCGCCTTCGCGGTTCGTCGGTTCTTCATCATTTCAGACGGGACTCGGGTTCCGGAAGACGCCGAGGAAGGGGACGCCGACAAAGATTTTCATTCTCGGGATTCGTCGTCTAGGAGGAAAGCTCATTACCAACTAAAATACCACCAGGACACATCTTCTCACGCAGAGCAAAGTAAAGACAAGCGTGGCCATAAGAGGTCGCAACCTGATGCTTCCTGGGACCAACACTCTGATTCTTCTTCCACTCGTCAGTCCCGAGATTCCTACAGGAGGGGCGAACTTTCAAAGCCGTCTCCTCCTGCTCCTGCAATGAACCCGTCAGTGCCGGAGAGGCTGGCCAAGCTTAAAGATAAATTCCCGAAGATCTGATTCGATGGCCTGAAATTCCTTCTTGCTATTTATCCTATTCTTGGACATGCTAAACAGAATGCCCTTGCCTGTACGAACGACGTCTATGTTCAACATGACGCATTCGTTCACCTAGCCGAAAAACTTTCTGAAGTTTCCATGGAGTGCCAGCATGAAATTGACTGCCTGAAGCTTGAGGCTATCCACGAAAAGGATATCATTAAATCTCAGGACGAGGAAATGGCCACTTATAGGTCTGAGCTAGAGGTTTCCCATCAGAGAGCTAAGGACACTACTGAGGCCGTTACTCGTCTGGAGTCAACTCATAAGAGAGAACTTGACGAGGCGGTTCAACGGTGTGGGGCTTTGGCTCTAGAGAAGGATTCTGTTCAAAAGGAGAGGGACACGCTCCGCCTCTGAGTCAAGGAACTTGAGGAGCAGCTTCGTAGGGAGAGCGAAGAGAAAACGACTGCCCAAGAGGAGTTACAACGATACTGTGACGAGATCGTTGCCACTCGGCTTTTGAAAGAAAAACTTGAGGGCAAGCTTTCCAGGGTTGAGGCGTTAAAGAGGGAGGCCCGTGAAGAGGGCGAAAGGATTGCGTCCATTGATACTAACTCGCGTCTTGAGGAGGCTAGAGAAGAAGGCAGGGAGGAGGTCAAGAGCATATTTGACCCACTAATTGCTGAATTCAACGCCCGCATTCTCATGCATCGTGACTTGACTTTCTTGGCCGAGGGTTATCTTGAATCTCTAGCCGAGGCATGATAGGCATTGATAGAAATCAGGAAGGCCGAGCACGGCGCCGAAGATATCGATGAGGGGGAATTGATAAAAGAATATCTCAGGGGAAACGAGCCTTCGGACTTGTCCGCCGCTAAAGCTATATATGGCAAAGGTTCCCCTTCAAGGAAAGGGAAAGAAGTTATTACTGGCCCATCCGGGGCAGCACCTCCAGCTCATGTGCCTATTCGGTCAGCCGATCGGCCGATACTTGATCCTTTTGAACAACACGTTGGCTTTGACCCGGAAGCTCCCGGCCTGGGCGTTCATGTTTTGTCTCCCATCACGGAGGGTGAGACCCCCGTGACGGCTGGAAATCGGCTGGACTCTGGTAGGCAATTCTTTTGCTTTAACATCCCAAGTGTTTCCCTGAAAGCTATCGCGTTTTGATACTTGCTTTTCATGATTTTGTGCAGGTCATTCCGATCCTGAACCCACTCCGAGGAGCGATGTCTCCAAGGAGGCAGAGAAAGAGGCTAGTGAGGCCCCATATGCTGGAGAGGCTCCCAGTCCAGATGCCCAAGTGATCAGAGCGCTTGATGAAGATAGATCTGAGGCTTCTCCTCCCATTGATGAGAGTTATGAAGTTGAAATTACAGGCGTCTTCGAGCACACATCTGAGCTTTGCATGAAGGAGAGGCTTGAGAAAGAGAAGGAAGATACGACCAAGATTAAGGTCGAGCCTCAAACTGTGGATCCGGACGATCCCTTGATTAAACCGTTGAAGATCATTCTCCCCGGCGGGCCCAAGCCTGTGGATCTCCCCCCTGCTTCTTCAGTTGTTACCCCTCCATCAAGGAAGGATCCCAAGGGTAAACGCTCTGGGGAGGAGTCATCTGGGAGGAAGAAGAAGAAGCACAAGAAGTGATCACTATCCCCGTCCAACGAGAGTTAATCTAAGTCATGTAATAATTTTTATTTTGTAATTTCTGCAGATGGATTGTCGACTCCGAGATTTGGAGTGTTTGTAGCAGAAAACTTTTCCTGAATAAAGATTAGTTTCCTTTTCTGTCTTTTCAAAAGATTCTTATTATTCAGTTTTCTGTGTGATTGTGACTTGAATCCATGTTGTTGCGAACAACATGGATTTCTTGGTTCATCTTCATATAGCTCGGAAATTTTTTGAGAACCATCTGTTTTTTCTTTCACACCCCAAGCACTTAGAACATTTTCTAGAATGCACGCTGAAGGCTAGATGTCTTTAAGTCATTTATATCTAGTCCTTCTTCAGCGGACCTGGTCATTTAAATCGTTTATATTCGAGCCCGCGCTTCGGGGACTTTGAGTATTCTGGTCCGCACTCCGGGGACTTGGAGGTTTTAAATTGTTCATACTCGAGTCCTCGCTCTGGGGACTTAGAGTACTCCAGTCCTCACTTCGGGGACTTGGAGATTTTAAGTTGTTTATACTCGAGTCCGCACTCCGGGGACTCGGAGATTTTAAATCGTTTATACTCGAGTCCGCGCTCCGGGGACTTAGAGTACTCCAGTCCGCACTCCGGGGACTTGGAGATTTTAAGTCGTTTGTAATCGAGTCCATGCTCCGGGGACTTAGAGTACTCTAGTCCTCACTTCGGGGACTTGGAGATTTTAATTCGTTTATACTCGAGTCCACATTCTGGAGACTTGGAGTACTCCAGTCCGCACTCGGGGGATTTGGAGATTTCAAGTCGTTTATACTCGAGTCCATGCTCCGGGGACTTAGAGTACTCCAGTCCACACTCCGAGGACTTGGAGATTTTAAGTTGTTTATACTTGAGTCCACACTCTGGGGACTTAGAGTACTCTAGTCCGCACTCCGGGGACTTGGAGATTTTAAATCGTTTATACTCGAGTCCGTGCCCCGGGGACTTAGAGTACTCCAGTCCGCACTCCGGAGACTTGGAGAATTTAAGTCATTTATACTCGAGTCCACGCTCCGAGGACTTAGAGTACTCCAGTCCGCACTCTAGGGACTTAGAGATTTTAAATCGTTTATACTCGAGTCCACGCTTCGGGGACTTAGAGTACTCCAGTCTGCACTCCGGGGACTTGGAGATTTTAAGTCGTTTGTACTCGAGTCCACGCTCCGGGGACTTAGAGTACTCCAGTCTGCACTCCGAGGACTTAGGGATGTTAAGTCGTTTATACTCGAGTCCGCGCTTCGGGGACTTAGAGTACTCCAGTCCGCACTCTGGAGACTTGGAGATTTTAAGTCATTTATACTCGAGTCCACGCTCCGGGGACTTAGAGTACTACAGTTCGCACTCCGGGGACTTGGAGATTTTAATTCGTTTATACTCGAGTCCACGTTCCGGGGACTTAGAGTACTCCAGTCCGCACTTCGGGGACTTGGAGATTTTAAGTCGTTTATATTCGAGTCCACGCTCCGGGGACTTAGAGTACACCAGTCCGCACTCCGGGGACTTGGAGATTTTAAGTCATTTATACTCGAGTCCACGCTCTGGGGACTTAGAGTACTCTAGTCCGCACTCCAGGGACTTGGAGATTTTAAATCGTTTATAATCGAGTCCACGCTCCAGGGACTTAGAGTACTCCAGTCCGCACTCCGGGGACTTGGAGATTTTACAATGTCCGTGCGCGTTCGTACATTAACCGAGATAACATAATTTTATTTTCCCGTCACAGGATCATCATTTGTAGAGACATTAGTAGTTCATGGAAAAGATGGCTTCAAGCCTTTATTATTGAGAGCAAGTTAAATTGCCTTATTACATGCCAAAAATTAGAAATAAAAGCATACTGGAAATGAATGCGACTAATACATGGAAGAAATAGACTAGGTATAATAACGCCGCAAGTGCTCGATGTTCCATGCTCGGGGGAGCGTCGCACCATCGACGGTCGCTAGCTTGAAAGTTCCTTCTCCAAGCTTCCGTTCGATGACATATGAACCTTCCCATGCGGGATTCGTATGAGACGGGATCGGGAAAACTCGTTTCAAAATGAGGTCTCCCATATTAAGAGTTCTTGGTCGGACCTTCTCATTATAATATTTAGCAACTCTATGTCTGTATGCAGCCGCTCTCAAATTGGCTTCTTCGCGTTTTCATCAATGAGGTCCAACAATTCCAATAAGAGATTCTGGTTCGACTCGGGGTCGTAATAAGTTACCCGATGTGATGGGACCTCAAGTTCCATGGGTATGACAGCTTCCATGCCATATGCCAATGCGAACGGAGTGTGGCCAGTCGCGGTTTTGTAGGTGGTCCTGTAGGCTCAAAGTGCTATTGGAAGTTCATTGACCCACCTGCCTCTAGCCTTTTCCAGACGTTTTTCAATATGGACTTGATTATTTTGTTTATGGCTTCTACCTGTCCATTCGCCTTTAGATGAGCGACTGCTGCAAATTTCTTCTCAATGCCGTACTTCTGGCAAAATTCTTTGAACTCCTTGCTCTCGAATTGAGTTCCATTGTCCGTGACGATGGTCCGTGGAAGGCCAAAACGACATATGATATTTCGTACGACGAAATTAAAAACCTTCTTGGCGGTTATCGTAGCCAGAGGCTCTGCTTCTGCCCATTTGGTAAAGTAGTCGACTGCAACTATTGCATATTTCGCTCCACCTTTGGCTAAGGGTAAGGAGCCTACTAGGTCGATCCCCCACATCACAAATGGCTAGGGACTAGCCATTTGTGTGAGTTCCGTTGGCGGAGCTCTCGGGATTTTTGCATATATTTGGCATTTGTCACATTTTCTCACATAGTCTGCAGCATCCCGATTGACAGTCGGCCAATAGTATCCGTAACGGAGGATTTTTTTTGCTAACGTTTGCCCTCCAGTGTGGTCACCGCACTCTCCCTCATGGACTTCCTTTAATACTCGTTTTATCTCATCATGGGTCACGCACCGGGGTAAGGGGGTCGAGAATCCCCTCCGATACAATATATCGTCATGTATTACATAACACGAAGCCTTACGAAGGACTTGGCGTCTTTCATTTCTCTTTTCAGGTAAATCCCCTTGTAGCAAGTACTGTTTGATCGGGGTCAACCATGATTCCTTCTCAGGTTCGGTTTCTAAAACGAGATATGTCTCTATCATCTCTATACTCGGGGCACGGAGGGTCTCAACAGGGAATAATCCCATTTGCTGTGCATCGCCAGTGCTTGCGAATTTTGCCAACGAATCGGCTTCTCTATTTTGTTCGCGCGGGACATGCGAAATGTCATAATATTCCAGATTCGCCAGCAGTTCTTGAACACGGGCAAGGTAGGGAGCCAGTCTCTGTCCCTTCGCTTGATAGTCTCCCCGCACCTGACATACTACCAATTGCGAGTCATAGAAAATTTCGATTGACTTCACTCCCAGTTCGTTAACAAGTCTCAGGCCAGCAATCAATGCTTCATACTCGGCTTCGTTATTTGTTGCTGCAAACTCAAGCTTCAAAGCGTAGCAAATTGATCGATCTTTCGGAGTCACAAGGACTACACCAGACCCCGAGCGACGGTCGTTAGATGCACCATCGGTGTACATCTTCCATCGAACGGGAGGTATGACACTGTGACTGCTCGGTTCATCTGGCACAGTGAATTCAACAATGAAGTCAGCTAGTGCTTGTCCTTGTATGGCCCTTCGCGGCAAATAGGTAATATCGAACTGACTTAACTCAATATTCCACTTCAGCATTCTTCCGGAAGTTTCTGATCGTTGGAGTATCTGCCGCAAGGGTTGGTCAGTGTAAACACCGATTGATTGTGCCTGAAAGTAGGGGCGAAGATTACGTGATGCAATCACCAAGCAATAAGCTAGTTTCTCAATCTTTGGATAATTTCTTTCTGCCCCTGTCAAGCGCTTACTGACATAGTAAACCGGCTTTTGAATCAGTCTTCCTCGCAGACCAGGGCTGTACTGATAGCGTGCTGGGATACCGCCAAGTATACATACAACATTTCGTGATCTATCGGCTTGGACAGTACAGGGGGGCTTTTCAAGTGCCTTACCAGAGCCCGGAATGCTTCCTCACAGTCGGATGTCCATTTGAAGTTTCTCTTTCCTTTCTTTATAATGTCAAAAAAGGGAATACACTTGTCTGTAGCTCTGGATATGAATCGACTTAGCGCATCCACTTTTCCATTCAGGCTTTGCTCCTGCTTTATGGTTCTGGGTACTTGTATATATTGGATAGCCTGGATCTTCTCTGGGTTAGCCTCGATTCCTCGGGCATTCACAATGAATCCCAGAAACTTCCCTGATGCTACGCCGAATGATAACTTCAATGGATTGATCTTCATTCCATAATGCCTGAGTATGTCAAACATCTCCGCTATGTCTCGGATGTGGTCGTTTGACTGCCGTGACTTCACGAGCATGTCATCCACATAGACTTCCATTGTTTTACCAATCTGATCTTTGAACATTCGATTCACCAGGCGTTGATAAGTCGCTCCTGCGTTCTTCAATCCAAATGGCATTACTACATAGCAATACAATCTCATGTTCGTGACAAAGCTGGTGTGTTCTTGGTCTGGGAGGTGCATTGGGATTTGATTATATCCTGAATACGCATCCATAAATGATAATAACTCATGTATGGCAGTTGAGTCGACTAGCTGGTCAATCCTAGGCAACGAGAAACTATCCTTAGGGCACGCTTTGTTTAAATAAGAATAATCAACACAGGTCCTCCATTTTCCATTCGCTTTCTTCACTAGCACCAGGTTAGATACCCATTCAGGGTAGAGGGCGTCGCGGACGAACCCGTTGGCTTTGAGCTTGTCCACTTCCTCTTTGAGAGCCACGGACCTCTCCGGGTCCATGTCTCTCCTTTTTTGTTTCACCGGTACATGCTTCGGGTCTATGCTCAACATATGACTTGTGATCGCAGGAGAAATCCCGCACATATCAGAATGCATCCAGGCGAAAACATCAAGATTCGCTTGGAGGAAATCAGTAAGGTTCTCAGCGGCCAAAGGGTCGAGTTGCGACCCAATTTTAAGGACTCGTGATGGGTCGCTCCGGCTAACTGGGATGTCAATTGTGAGTTCATCTGGTGCAGCATTGGTTTTCCTGGGTTCTCCATCATCGTCTCTCGGATCTATGTCCCTATAGATCCGAGAATGTTGCCTGAGCCAGGGCTCGGGCGCTACTTGTCAATCATCAGCGTTTCGGCTGCGGATGGAGCGGTCTGCAACCTTTCCTTTCTCTCTACGCTGAGCCTCTCTCAGCTTAGCCACATAACAGGCACGTCCGGTCGTCTGATCGCCATGCACCACTACTACACTGCTTTCTGTGGGAAATTTTAATGTCATACACTGAGGATACAATGCTGCCTTAAATTCTGCCAAGGCAGGATGTCCAACACTATGAATGGTATGATTCGCACCGTCCTACGCTCGCCCTGCCCCAGTTCAACTGGTAATTCCACATATCCCACTACATCCGTTGCTGCGCCATTAAAGCCATGGATTCTGGCACTGGATGGTTTCAAATCCTCATCTTCCAGTTTCATTTGGTCATTTGCCTTCTTGAAGATGATGTTAACGGAACTTCCACAATCAATTAGAATTCTCTTCACATACGCCGTCCCGATTGTGCAGATATGACCATCGGGTCGGTGGTAGGGGCTTCTATCTTGTCCGTATCTCGGCACCTGAATACGATATCATCATTCATCGTGCGCTGTTGCTTTGCAGGAGTCCCATCCTCCACATTCGAACAACACTCATACTCCGCATGTCTTAAAGAGTTAGCATATCGCTCCATCTCCTACCAATTCTTATCTGCAGGATGAGGCCCACTAGTAATCGTGTTAATAACCATTCTGCCGATAGTTCGAGTAGGTTGTTCTGGTTGGTGTGGGGCCAACCCACGTCCGGGGTCCGATGTTTCTTGCCTCCCATCCTGTGGGTCTTTGACAAATTCTTGCAGCTTTTTCTATCTTATCAGCTTTTCTATAGCATCATGGAGGTGTCTGCACTCCTCCGTGTTATGCCCATAAGACTCATGAAAGCGGCACTACTTCCCGGTCCGCTTCTGTTCTTCTGTCAATTCCTTTGGACGTGGCTTTCTATATTGTAAAGTGTTGCAAGTTGATAGATAGATGTTTTCAAGGGATGCGTTCAATGGGGTGTATTCATTGTATGTTGGGATCCTTGATTTCCACTTCCCTGTTTCTTTTTTCTTTCCGGGATTTCCACCTTCAGATCCTTTAGACTGCCCGGGCTTGCTTTGGATGTTAACTTGAGTTTTTCCAGAATTATCTCTGGTTTGTTTCACGGTGACGTTACTTTTCACAGACTCTTGAACAGGCCCTGATGCCTTGTCTCGCCTTGTCCACCAAGCTTCCTCCCTTCTTATGAACTGATGAGATTTCTAATAAAAACGTTCCAGCGTAGTTGGGGGCTTCCCTTCCAACCAATCTCCAAACTCAGAACCAGATCCACTCCACGCATTACTTCCATCAGAATCGCGTGGTCGTTAGGATTGCTCATCTCGGTGGTAGCAAAATGAAACCTTTGCAAGTATGCTTTTAATGACTCTCCCGGAGCTTGGATTACGCTTGATAAGGACATCACGTCCTTCGGGCGAGTGGTGTGTATCTTGAATTGTTTTATGAATTTTGTTGCTAAGTCGTCAAAGCTGGATATAGATCGAGGCGGGAGTCGAGTAAACCACATGGTGGCAATACCAGACAAAGTGATTGGGAAGCACCTACACTTGGTCGAATCATTGGCTCTTACAGAATCCATCATCCATCCATACCTCATCACATGTTGCCTGGGATCAGTCTTCTCCTGATAGGCTGGGATAGTCGGCATATTGAACTTCTTGGGGTACTCAGCCTGCAGGATATCATCCGTAAAAGGGGTATGGCTTATGGTCACTCCCCAATCTTCATTGGTCAAGCCTTGGTTTTCTCTCATCAACTGCCTGACCATAGCTATTAAGTCCACAGTTTGTATGGAGGATGGAAGGTTGGGTTCCGTTCCACGGGACCGTGCGGGATGATGTCCCGCCTGATTTGGGTCTTGGAGATTCGGGCGTCCGGTCTCTTCGTAGGCTTGATTTCTAGTAGATCGATCAATGGCACTCGCTTGTGCATCTTTATCCTTACGACTTCTACGCCTAGGAGGTTCATCAGCTGAAGTCGAACTATCATCTTCAGAGTAAGGGACGGAGCTACCTAGCATTATGATGCTGCTGTTAAGTAAGCTGAGTTATGAGGTTAGCGTTGGCTTGCATTTTCTCAGCAAGTTGCCTTCTACTTTCCTTAAGCTCTTTTATCATTTCGTTGGACTCTGCTCGGGAAACAACTTCCACTTGGTTTTGGTTGGAGGGCCCTGCGCTTCGAATCGCTTGCTGATTGCTAGTTCCCAGTTGTTGCACACTAGCAGTTTCGTGGGCATCTGCATTTTGAGAGGCTGATCTAGTTCGTGGTCTTCCCATGGTAGAGTTGTTGGTTGTAACTCTGAGTAGAATCAACAGATGCCTTATAAATGATTATGGATCTCCTTCGGGGGATTTATGCAATCCAGTAACTGCAAAGTAGATGCTAATAGCCTGAGAATTCAAGCTCTCAGTGAAAGCACCAAAATGTTAGCACCAAAATTGGTCACTAACACCCTTAGAAAGATTGTGTGGAGAGATTAATGAGGAAAGTAAATTAAAATGGAGAACAGAATGTAAATTCAAATGCAGAAATTAAGAACACCAAATTTATAGCGGTTCGGCGTAGTAGCCTACGTCCACTTTGAAGTTGATCTTTATTCTTTTCATTGATGCTTGATTACAGATACAATCCGCTTCTAAGTACGGGAATGCAGTTGCAAGATACAAAGAAATACGGTTTGGAAGGAGTCTTGAAAATGGCAGAGTTTTCCCAGCGTTCTCTAATATCTCTCCCTTTTTTCTATGCCCCTGTCCCTCTATTTATAGGCGAAGGTGGGTTGGACTTCCTTGGTGGGCCAGGTATCTGAATATCTTGGTCCAAATGGGACAAGCCCTACGTGTCGAACCGAACAGGCCGAACGGTCGAATGCCGAACCATCCTTTTTACGCCGAACGACACGTTCGTTGTGTGGGAAGAGTAGGCCGAGCAACAATTGAAGCCGATCATGCTGAGGAGAATGTCGAACCATCTTTGATCGTCGGACGTCTCGGGAGGCCGAACGAGACTCATGTTGAACGTCTATTGGATGCCGAACCATTATGGGTATCGAACGTTCCCTGATGTGCCGAACGGTATGATGCCGAACGGTCTGGATGCCGAATGAGGCGCTTGACGTCAAGCGCTATTCAATGCCGAGTGCTCTTCTTTGGCCGAACGGTATTCAACATCGAACGTTTCTCAATGCCGGACGCTCCTAGGTGTCGATCGAGACGCTCTTGCCGAACGGTCTTAACGTGCCGAACGCTCATTGATTCCGAACGTTCCATAGACACCTCCTAAGCTTGGACGCCGAGTACTTCTTGGATGCCGGACGTGTTGTGCTGCCGAACGCTCCAACTCGACCGACCGATAGGGGAGGCCAAGTGCTAAGTTGCTTGGACAATTCTCCAGGAAACAACGTTCAAATCCGATCTCGTATAAGCAAGATATCGATTTGATAAGTTTTTGAATTAATTGAATAATTAATTTTAACTAATCACTAAATTACAATGTTAATTACCCTTTTAGTTAGTCTTCCCCAAATCTAACCCACTTCCCGTATAGGAGCCAGTATCCGTACATGTCGATACACCCCTATGGTTGCACCGTTCTCCTCCAATATCTCCTTTATCGCTCAAATAAATCGATATCTGCCAACTCCGATGAACTTCTTCCCTTCTGCTCTTCGCGTTGGTCATCACCAAGCAACGCTTAATGAACTCCTTCAAAACACGACCGACGAGCTCCAGTACATGCCTAAATAGGTCGCACTCCCCCATGCCCCATCATGCCTACCCATTTTCAGGCCATCGATGTTATTTCTCACCAGGAACACTAATCTAACTTCGCCTAGACCTATCACCCCCTAATCGCCGACCGTATCGAAACCTAGTTTGCCTCCAAAAAGTCACTCTTGACAAAATAGCCTTGCACGCACAACCCCCGTACAAAAATGGTGATCTCACCAAGATTAGTTTAATCAATCCAAATTTGAATTTTTCTAATGTGAGAGTCATTGGCTGTTGATTTTTGAAGGGGGAAAAATTAATTTGTTTGCTGTAAAATAATGAACAAAAAGGAAAGGAAGGAGGATAAGTGGAAAGTTAAGTGAGAAAAATGAAAATGTCCAAAATATAAGTGTTGACTTTACTATATTTAAAAGCAATATTATTACTTAACTTCCATCCCAAGTTAAACCAAATCTCTAAGCAATGCAAAATTTCCAAGCCACCTATCACTTCACCATCAAGTCATTTTGAAAATTCAAGTTTTAAATTGCAAAGATTTGGAAAGAAATATTTGCAGTACTCTACTACACAATATTCCATCCGCGTATGGACTGCGAACGACGAAAATAAAAATTCGACCGTACACTAAAAAGCGACACGATCCTTAAACAACAAAACAACGCACATATTATTTTATTTTGTAAATCACTAAAATACCATCGTTTGTCAAAAAATCATCAAACGACAAATTTTAATATTTTTCAAATTAAAAATTATGGGAAAAAATCCATAAAATTCAATTAAAAATACTACAATAAGAATCAAGTCGTTTTGTTAATAACTATATTTTCCTGTTATTTATTCGAACTATTTATTACTGTAAATAAATTACAAAATGAATTCTCCATTTTTATTTACTAATTAAAAGGAGTTAAATAAGACTACTAAATCCATTTTAGTAATTTAATTCAAAATTTAAATATTTCATTCACCATTCAAACATTTAATTCACAACTCAAATATTTAAATATCCCATACATTTGAATATAAGTTATTTATATTTAGAAAACAATTATTTAAATATCTTAAACTAAGTAAATATTCAAAATCAAAACACTAGAATTGCGAAATGTTACACTTAGGGAGGTTCTTCATATTTTATCATGACTAGAGTGTCCCAGATTCTGATTTGATCCCGATTCGGTTCTGATTGGGTTAGTCTTGAAATTGTGCATGCATGCTAAGATCTATATGGGCAACTTCTATTACCTCCAACGGATCGACAAACCCTCCCTCTTCTTTGATCTTCTAAGCATCTGGATATCGTGATCGGTTCCTCTTTATGCCTACCTTTGCCAATCAAAACTTCACAACGCGAGCTTTCAACATGCCCGATATATTCTGTTCTTTAGGCATTTTCTTTGATTTTCTATGCAGTAGATAACCCATTTTCCTTTTTGTTGTACCTCCCCCTACCAGAGCCGAAATAGGAGCAGCTATCTATGAGGAACACATCCGTCGGATTAACGCTGCCACGATGATGTTATAAACTTGGTGTCGATTTTGATGGATTAGAATCCCTGCTAGGTGTGGCTGTTTGGTCCAAGGCAGGCTATAGGAGGTGATGAGGTCACAGCTAACACCATAAGTACGTAGCCAACTAGTCCCATGGGGTCATTATTATAGTGCAACCGATGGATACTAAAGACGAGGCTACAGAGTTCGATCTGGGCCATAACAATGGTGCATGTGAGCTTATTAACTAAGGCTCTTGGAGGAAATATGTAACATCTCGGAAATTTTAATGATAAATTGAAATTTTAATAACAGAAAAATATAATTTTTCATATAAAAGACGGAATAGTAAAGATTTATAAATGAAGGAATTTGGAGAATCTGATTTTTTCGTTTAGTCAAGTAATTTTTTCTAGCCCCAATTTCATATATAAGATGTTAGAAATGTGTAACTACTCGAAAATCCACACAATTCAAACTAACAATAAACCACATATGTCCAACCCAAACTGAATGGAAGGATGAATGTGGAAAAGAAAGAAGAAAGACGAAGTGAGGAGAAGAAGAAGAGAAAAGGAAACTAAAATAACACAAAATCACACAATACAACAGAACAATATATAATATAGATCAATAAGCTTTACAAAAGAGAAACTGTAATATACATACAGCAAATCAGAGCACTCATCAAATCACTAATCATTAGCCTGGACAGTTATTACAACCCGTCCTCATAATTGCTGATAATTTAAATAACCAATGCAGTTGAAAATAAACATATGTGTGTGAATATCACTTAAAGACCTCCAGCACGTCTTCGGAAGCTCCAAAGCATCCAAACTGAATCTGTACATATACTCGGTCTGACCCGAGCAATAAAAGGGAAGAACACCCGATTCAGTCTGGTAAAACAGAATGAGAAAACACATCTCAATCGAGTTTAAAGTTATCAAAAACTTTCTTTTTCAAAAACAAAGGTACCTCGTAAGTCCATGCCACACATAAACATGAATGAGTTTTTACCTTACGATAACTAAAACATTTCATATCAAATTATATTATACTATACCACTCTTTAGTATACAAATAATACTAATCATAGCCGAAATTGTTACATTGATTAAATTCCAATATACTAGCTACAAAGTAGGCTCTACAAATAAAATGGCAATTATGTATTGGACTTTGGATTCCATATAATGACAGGTAAGGAACTACCTTCCATACAGTATATTTCTAGAGGAATGTACCGAGGATCAACAACTTTTGAAACCTCTACACCTAGCAAGACAGGCCTACCCGCAGACCCATCTGGTGGCGGATATAACCGAATATGACATCACCTCGGTTGTTCCCGACCTATCCGTGGCCATAAGCATACACAACCTACCTGAAATATAGAGGGTAATTTAGAAAGGCGATGACCATACCCTAAAGGGAGAGACCCGCTTAGCCTTACGGCATGCCCTGTTTAAGCCATTTTTGGGTGATGAGGTTTAAGGTAAGGTTCACCTTTCACCCACATTTCCATTCCATGGCCCCACAACTTAATTCTACAAAGGTATAATTCCTGAGTCCGTATGTCTCAAAAAAGGGTGTTAAGCTAAGAGAAGTTGCCTTCTTCGCCAGTAAATTGATATAACGTTTATAGTGATTAGTCAAGTTGATTGGAAATGCAGTGTCAAGCATTCGTCCATACAAGTTGTCCAGGAATAGGACAAACCAAAGGAACTCTCTTACCACATCATGTCAGGAAGCAACCCTAGGATTAGTAGCGAGCAGACCTTGCATAGAGGATTTTCACAACGAACCACTATTGCCACCATATATATATATATATATATATAATATGCATCGTGGGTCTAGCGGCAAGTAGCCCTGCATCATGAAGATCTCGGTTCTAAAAAATCATTATTATAAACCTACATTTCGAATGCATACATTAGTATGAAGTGGTTTTTTGACAAATCTTATCCCGGTCTCTCTGGGCAACAACGATAAGTGGCTTTCAACCTCATATGGAAACCAAGTTTTGTAGACTTATCACATTTTCATCTCCCAACTTATTATCCTTCGGCCAAGAAAGTAGCCCAGTAGATTCAGTACCATAGTCACATTGCACTACTCGAATCAACAATCTTAACACCAAACGATAATCATGCCTACTCAGTCGGCTTCATTCTAAGTGCATGATTAATCAGTTCCTACATCAAGTAAAGGAACCAAAAATGGCCAAATTTGATAGTCGGCTATTAACCTATCAAGTAAACAAATAAAATCGAGCATGTAAGTCGTCACTAGGCCCATTTAATTAATCTTCTATTAGTTAAATCAATTTCCAAATATTTATCTCAAAATATCTTTAAAAAGATATGTTCTCAAAACCATTTCAACTATTCGATATTTGGAAACATTTCTATATACTTTTATCAACAGTATAAGTATATTAATAACGTCAGCATTTTGGAGACACACTAAATAGATTTCTATAATCGTACTATAGAATTCATACGCCTCCGAACGGATATTAAGTATAAGAAGCAATGCTTCCTATACCACCAAGCCTTTAGTACATTCATAAGAACCAATTCGTGTATTTCATATTGGAATGTCAAAACACAATTTATTAGGTCAAAATGAATGTTGCTTAAAACATCGTTATGACAACCCAAAATCATTAGTATATGAGTTCATTTAATTATATATATAATCATGTATACTATATAAAACTTTTCCATTCAGAAATCATTTACTATAATAATAGTGTTATAGTCCATGCCTTCCTTACTTTCCTTGAAAACGTTTATTACAACAATAAATGTTAAAATCCATGTTTTCGTCACTTAACACATTTTAAATCACTTTTAAAAACCATTAAATTCCATTTGAAATTATTATTTTCAAAACATTCCTTTAAAAGATAAACCACTATTAAAACGACTAACTCCATATTTAGATCTCAACATAAATCATTTCTATATTTATAAAACTATGTTTATAAATGCCCTTTTTATTTTCTAAAACTTCTTTTTATAAAATGTCTTTATTCATAAAATTCTATTTAGAAACTCATTTCTTTATAAATCTCTTTCATTTATAAAATTCCATTTATAAATCAATTTACAAAATATGTTACAAATCCATTCCTAATATTTATAAAACACCGTTTGCAATCTATTACTTTATTTATAAAATATTCATTTATAAAACTTTTATATAAACCTTTCAAAAATCTCTATTTAAAAATTTCATAAAACTAAAATTTTATAACATCAAAAATTATAACTTTTTTATTTATTTAAAATAAATCCATTCCTTCAATAATTCGATATAATTATTAAAACATATAAAATTCCAAAACCATTTTAGTTCAATTTTTTTTAGTATTTCATAATACTAAAAATAAAGCCAAGTGCTACTGTAGCACTAAATAAGGGTAATCTTATCAATGTCATCAAATATGGCATCCAAAACATCATATATCAAAATATATGAAAAGTAAAATCAACAGTGCGAGGAATCCTTCTGGATCGCTCATACCCATCCACCTGCATCACATACAATATATAATCATAAAATATAAATCAACCACTTCGAGGCAGGATCCTAAGCAAAAGTTTATCCACTTATACAAGGGAACGTAATAGGATCTCATTCGCTCCAGGGGAGGGAATATATCCAAACCAACTAATAAAATAGTAAATCATCCTAACAATCAACAAAAAATCGACAATAAAGTTATCCACACTTATATATAAATATAAGTTGGCTAGAGAGGTGAGTTAGCTCATCGAAATTCCAGTAATCGCTGAAGCTTTCCGGTTTGAATTAAAATTGAATAGGCATTCAAATTTAACCCAAATTCCTACTAGCTTCAAATTCATCCAATCTAACTCCATAATGTAGTATACGTTACTATAATCCTAACATGATTGACCGTGTTCAATTTGGACATGCAATGATCAAGATATTGGTTTTAGAAGATTTACTAATTAAATAATATAATTATGCTCCAATTATAATTATTAAATTAATTAACCTTAATCCCTTTTAATCTCAGCCATTAATTCCTACTCCATCAAATCTAGGCCGCACCCTCCTCCTTCTCCTAAACGCGATCAGAACGACAAAAAACCCATCACTCCGACCACCATCGCCTGATCCAACATCGCTACCATACTGCCTCTCACCTCCTCCATGGATAGCCAGAGCACGGACACCTATGATTGCCTAAAATCGCTTTGCTGAACCTAAAAGTCGACCATGAATGGAGCCAAAATCCGACTCCAATCGTTAATGTTCGACGATCCAACCATACGTTACGTAGAGCTCGTCGAGCTCTATGGCTGAAGCTTTTGTTCCTAGAATTTTTGCAAATGGAGACGGTTGAGGTCCTTTTATATAAATTTTAACGACACTATTCATGTATCGTGGTGTGCCGCTTGGTGTTCTATATGTAATTCCCCTATTTTGAACATAATAGAACTTATATCAAGATCCAATTCCATTATATATAGAAGTTAGATTTTCAAAACGATTTTATGTTAATGAATTCCTTTAATTAATTTTACGTGTTTTGAGCTCGCACTACCAAACGATATGTCCGATCGCCATGAAATTCGACAACATATTATAATTCACTATTACGGATCCAATGGAATTGGTATCGTCAAAATCTAAGACAATGTCCGGCAAAGCTATTTTCACACCTTAATTAAAACGAGTATTATAAAAATCCGTCTAATCTCTTTTATTCAAATTTAAAAGTTTACTATCTTCATTCTGATTTAAATAGAATGTAAATCAGCATTCAAAATCATTTTTATTCATATTAAATTCAAGATTCAATAATTTAAGAAATTCCAATTATTAAATATAACAATTTAATTATCAAATAAATTGCTATATTTGTAATATAAGTTGTTTAACTTATAAAATTAACTTTTCAATATTTAAAATCAATTAAATAGTTCAAATGCAAATGACTGAAATTTAGGGTTGTTACATAGTTCCCTCTTAAAAGAATTTCATCCTCGAAATTAGCAAGTAACAAAAATACCCCAAACCCAATAACTTTTCAAAACTAATTAGATGAAATGGATTACCGAATTCTTTTAAGCCTTTAGCTTTTCCAAATCAATTTGTTGAAATTTCGTTATCACTTTTTTTAAGTCTCTAAATTCATTCATAATTACTGACCAGTACATAAAAATCATTTTTTAGTTAAAAAAATTTCAAAAATATTCTACCGCCTCAAATTTACATAAATTTCGCCAGTGTCTCCTTTGCATGGCTCAACCGGAAAAATATACAATATATATCTCTGTGTGTGTGTGTGTATGTATAATCACAAATATGCCTCTCATTTTGAAGGATAAGGCATCCTGTAGGGAAAAATATAAAAATATGATATGTAATACGAGGTGCGTACCTTTTATTAGTATCAACAAGCATATACAATCAATATAATGCGAAAGAGAGCTCCTCATGCGAGCATACGCCATCCCCCTACTAATCGCTCAACAACCAATGAGAACAAGTATAAGGAATGTAATATCAACATATAACTTAACAATATGCAAATTAACAAATGTAACAAATGTAACAAGAGAAACCATTAAACAAATAATTTCCATCCAATTAATTCATAAGCATATCAATTTACATTTTCCAATGTCAAAATTTAATTTATTAAAGCCTATGTTATGTACATATACCATCCATACGCAATATCAAATCTGATCACTCACTCGATCACACATTTTCACTTGCGAACTAATATCGTTCACACGATCACTCTAGTGCGCACTTAGATCCCGTTCCTTGATTAGAAACCGCCATTCTCCTTACATAGTCAGATATTATGATAGAGAATCTCAGAATCAATCAAAAATCACTATCTAGTGTTCACCATCGAGAATCGAGTGTAAAATACTAACTCGGACCGAGGTAAATCATCTCGAAATAGTATATCCAAATATGGATCAAACAGTTATGTGAATAAAATGACCTATGGACAATTGATAAATTTATTTCAATTGATTATATCCCATTAATTTTATTCACATTCTTTTATTATAATTCCATTAATTCACATTCAATTAATTTACATTCGAGTAATTTAGTATAGTTATTTTAATGCTAATAACACTAGGAACAATTCCATAAATCTTTACTTAAAGTTTATTATAAATATTTTATACAACACCACTAATATTTATCGATTCAGTACCTAAGTTCATATTCAATTTTATCAAACAACATTCCAAACCATATTCAATTCACTAGTT
Source organism: Allium cepa (assembly GCA_030765085.1). NCBI lineage: Eukaryota > Viridiplantae > Streptophyta > Magnoliopsida > Asparagales > Amaryllidaceae > Allium > Allium cepa. Next base: position 399,960,809 of record CM060939.1, on the reverse strand, counting down.
CATTTCATTTAACTCATTCTAATAATTTATTTCAATTATTCATTTCAACTGTTCATTTCATTTAATTCATTTCATTTACTTTACTTAAGTTAAATTTCATTTCATTGATCAATTTCTACTTTTCTTAACATTCATATTTAATAATTTAAAATTTTGTTTTAACTTATTATTCCTCAATTTATAAGCTACAAAAACCACTTTCTTATAATTTCAACAAAACACTTAGATATTTTTTTAGAATTTAAACACACTGTTCCTATTTCAAATTATTTTGAAATCATATACACACACACATATACATAACTCCTTTGTATATCAAATCATACTATTTTAAATTTTTTTTTAAAAACTTGTTTTACCAAAACAAAACTCCAACAGTAGTAATCCATCACTTTGAAACTCAAAAATGAATATTGATGATGCTGCAGTCATCACCCGAATTATTTCCCAACGACTGAAATGAGTTCAATTCTTTTTTATCTCTTTGCATCCTTTAAAAAAATATTTTTAAACAAAATACTTTCTAAATAATATCACTATTATTTCTTCAAAACTTTGGAAAACAATTTTCAAAATCAACAGGATTTAAATTCTCAAATTCTCAACTTTTAAATCCTTTTTTACTTACAAATCATATTTGTAAATTTTCGTTATATATAATTGTACTTTGATTATATAAAACTATTTATTAATTATTTATCTTTGTTTACATTATAATAATAACAACTTTTGTTAGAACACAAATAACAAATGATAATTTGATTAGGTCCACTTACTTTTTTTAGTTACCATTTTTATAGAATCAAATATTATCATTCACAAACAATAAAACACACCATGTATACTACAATAATTTCTAAAAAAGTATTCCTTTATAATCAAGGTAAAATCATTTCATTTACCCAATTTAAAAACAATCTCCATGTTCAAGTGTTTAGAGACCCCTATCAATAACGTTAATTACTCATATTGATAAGAATCCATAAGCCACTCAACAGATCAATCAACACAATAAAAAATATTTTTATATCACTAACAAATACGCGCTCATATCTATAATACACTAAAACTCATTAGGGTGCTAATGATCCTATCTATAATGAGTACCCCACCAAAGCCTAGATGTTCGCTAAAATAAGCTCTGATACCAACTATAATGACCCGCAAATCCATATAATTCAAGCTGATAATAAACCATACATGTTCAACCTAAATTGAACGAAAAGATGGATAGTTATGGGAAAGAAAGGGGAAAGAAGAAGAGAGGTGAAGAAGAAGAGAAAAAGAAACTAAAACCCCAAAGAATCTCGGAACTTTGGGGAGTAATATATAATATAGATCAATAATCTTTACAAAAGAGAGACATTAATATTTAATATACATACATTAAATCAGAGCATACAAAAAATCACTAATCATTAGCCTGGACATTATAAAAACATGTCCTCACAATTGCTGATAATTCAATAACCAATGCAATGGAAAATAACATATATGTGAAAATGAATTAAAGACATCCAGCATGTCTTCGAAAGCTCCAAAACATCCAAACTGAATCTTTGCATATATTCGATCTGGCTCTAGCATTAAAAGGGAAGAACGGCTGAATCAGTCTGGTAAACTAGCATGAGAAAACACATCTCAACTGAGTTTTAAAGTTACCAAAAACTTTCTTCATCAAAACAAAGGTATCTCGTAAGACCATGCCGCACATAAACATGGACAGGTGTTTACCTTAAGATAAACAAAACTCTTCATATCAAATTCGATTATATTATAATAGTGTCCAATATATAAATAATACTAATGTAATAACTCGGATTTCTGGGCATTGTAATTAATAATATAATTGGGTTAAGTAGTAGAAATACTGAATTTGTAAATTGAACAAATGAATCAGATCAGATAAATATTTATACTTGTAATTGTTTTGTATATATATACACAGATTTCAAATAAAATTATTGATTACAAGTTTAATTTGTGTTACTTAATACATACATATATTTGAGTTGATTCCAAAATAGGACTTTAAATTTAAAATGAGTTTGAATTTGGGTTAAAAAAAAAATTAAATCTGAAAAGAAATATAACAGATCTTAAAATAGATTGGGTACAGGATATATATATATGATTTCATCAAAATATAATTTGTTTATATTATTTAAATTATTTTATATAGATTAAGGAAAGTAAATTTCTCAATAATTTTTTTTAATATAAAAGTATAATTGAAATTTTTATCATTTTCTTTTTAATTGTAAATTGGTGAATAGAAGGGAGTAATTTAAATATTAATACACTAAAGATATTTTTAAGCATGGAACTAAATTTTTAATATTTATTAATGCATATATGCATATGTAAGCATTTATTTACAAAGTAAATTTAATAAGTAAGTTATATTTATATTTAAATTAAATAAAAATTTATAATAAAAAAATACTTAAGACATGCGTAACCATATTAAACATCTTAACAACACTTGTAAACATGATTAGCTCATCATTAAAACACTTGTAAGAAAATTAAATACTTTGATGACAAGCGTAAATTTTTGGGACAAGTTGCAATATTTCATTTTAATTTTTGTATTAAGAAGAAACTAGTTTTCTCACAAACACTTTTTTTTTGTTTACACTTCTTAACTCAAACCAGAATTTTTCTCAAATCTGAAATTAAAATCCCGAAGCAAATGCTGAATCAAAACCTGAAAACTAAATCTGCAAGCAAAATGGAAACTGCAGAATTGATCACCTGCAATTATGTGATGTTCATCTTAAAATCAACATTTGTTTCAACCTGCAAATTTAAATCTGCAAATTCAAAGGGATCAAGTTCTACTGCAAGCTCAACATCAGTTAAATTTTTAAAAAATCAAATTGTAAACATGCAAGAAAGAAAATTCAAGAGTAAACTCAGCAACTCTAGTTTTCAAAGTTCAGAAGCTATTTCAATAAAATGATAATGCTCTGTTCTTCTTCGGTTCAGGTGAGTAAAATTTCTTTCTAAAATAGTTTTACCTGATCTTATGATTGTTAACAGAATAAAAAGGAAAATAATAGCAGTAATTTAATTTAAATATTATAGGAATGTGGATGAATACATTTGAGATGGGTCTGAAGGAATGTCTGTGCATGTTCATTTGTTGATCTCTGTTTATATTAAGTAAGTAAACAACTAACCTATGTTTTGATTTGTGGTTTGTGATATATATTTAATAAGTAGGTGATGTTGCATTTTTTTTGCATGTGTGTAATTTTGGATTGCATACTATAAATTAGTAGCTGTATATGGGTGCATACCTGAAACTTGAATAAATCCCTGTATTTTTCTACAAACAGGCCTAAATCTTGATCTAGGATCAAGTGCTCTTCAATCTCTCATCAATAGATTGCAACTTTTCAACAAAATGTGTTTATTTTTATCTAAGTTAAGTATTAAAATATAATTAAGCATAATAAGGATTAAACAATATGTAAATATAGGAATACAGTAGAATTTAAAAAAATATGTTAGAATCAAATGTTGTAGATTGCCGATTTAAGTACATAACCTGAATCAAAATTGTAAAATATGATTTTTAACATGAAGATCAAAAATTTTAGAATTGTTTTCGGAGAGCATTTTGGGGTTGAACGTTTTTTAGTTTGTGAGCATTTTCTGTCGACTGGGGGGTGGTGGAACCTCGTGTTTGCCACTTGAGGTGGTCGAGAGGTAGTCGAACACTGAAAAATTGGTAGGGTGATTTTTCATTGACCATGGTGGTCAGACTCCGACAAACTAGGGTTTAGGGTCTTGTTTTGGTTGACTTTGGGTTTGAGAGGAATTTGATGTCGACGAAGCATCAGAATTCGTAAGGGTGGCTGGAATGGAAGCATTAGACCACGGCGAGGATCTAGTCAGGATGGCGATGATTCTGGCGACTGGCGATGGAGGTGCGAGGCCGTTTTTGGGGTGTCAATGCGTCGCTGTGGCCTCATTTAGGTTCAATTTTGTCTCTGTAATATTTTTGCCAATCTAGATGGACGAGTAAGTTTGCGAGCTCACGTTCGACTTGCCGAAGGTGGTTCTGATGATCGGAGCTACGTTGATGGCCTGTGCATATGCACAATGTATCCTTTGTGTCAGGCGCTTGGGGTTAGGTATTTATCTTCAAGTGCACTGGGTTTTTACTTTGAGTCCAACTCGAGTTTTTTATGGAAAGTATGAGTAGGAGTGACGAAGGGTAAAAGAACAGTTGATCTCGGGTTTGTTTTGTGGTACCAGGTTATGAAACTTGGGTTTATTTGTTCCTGTCTGTAAGTAAATGGTTTATGTGAGTAAATCAAGTTTTAAGCAAATTGTTGGCCAAATTTTAAAAAGGCACGTAAAGTAAGTTTTGAACCAATTTGGTATGAATAACTTTCAAAGGAAATTTAAGACAGGTTCTAAACCAAGTATTAGCAAGTTAAGTTGCTTGTTTAAAGGAAATTATAAAATAAGTTAAACTCCTAAATGTTTTCAAAAATGATTTTAATAAGGTAACTAAATCAAGGATTAACTATTTAAGGATGATTGATTGGTAATAAAATTAGTTAGGGAGCAAATTAATTAATTTATTTATTTATTAAGGTAATTAATTAACAGTTAACAAATTTGTGAAATCAATTTTAAAGATTAATTTGTTAATATGATTAGTAAATTAACTATTAAAAAAATGAAAATGAAATGACAACTCAAGGATTAATCACTTAATGTAATTGACTACTGATAATTACTTCAGTTAAAGATAATTGCTTAATGTCATTAATTAATTAGAGTTTAGTTAATTAGAATTAGCAATTAATTATTGATTAATGATTATTAATGTAAGTAATTGAAGTATAATTATTTAAGTGGATGTGGTTAATTTTAAGTTAATTAATTAAGTTTTAATTAATTAAAGATAATCAGGTTGGATTAAGTATAATTACTTAATGTAATTAATGAGGTGTAATTTCTTAGTGAAGTAATGAATGAATAATTACTGGATGTAATTAAATTAAAGGATAATTACTTAAAGGAAGTAATTAAGGGATAATTACTCAATGAAATTAAAGGACTAATGAATAAATCAAGGAGTTGGTTTAATGGCTATAAGTAATTAAGGGAAGTTAACTACTATTGTGATGGATCAGGATTGACTAATGAATTAAATTGTTTGAGGATAATTAATATGAATATTAATTTAAAGATAAATTTTTTTATAATTAAAAATAATTAATCAAGGATGATTAATTAAATTGATAATTAAAGGATGATTAATTGATTGTTTATAATTAATTAATGTTAAATAAGTAGGATTAAGGGTGATTGAAGTAATTAATTTAATTTGTTTAAATTAATTAGAAATGGTATGACTAATTTATCTTGCTTATGAACGATTGAATAGTATGGCATGCCTTAGATTGGTTGATATCTCGGATATGTGATTTGTGACGCTAGGTGATATGATATGTTGGGTTTTAACTGAGATAATGCAGTTATCTATCAATGATGAATTAATATGTAAAGGTGACACCCTGTATTTGAAATTTGAATTGTGTTTCATTTGAATAATTTGGGATAAGATGGAATTAAATTCGAAGAGACCGGAGTCGGGTATTAGTAAATACCCGAACCCACTTCGATTCCTTATAAACTGATTTGTGATATCAATAACTGATATGGAATGATTTAAGCGAATTGGACCATAAGACATGAGTTCTGACACTTAGAAATAGATGAGTATAATAAGTGCTGTCTATACCAAACCTGTAGAATTTGTAAAATTGTTACGAGTTACCCCGGGTTAAAAATTGGTTATTGATTTGGTGTATTTCATATTAGATGGGTTTACTCACGCTGGTTTCCAGCCTGACCCGGGTGTTACTTTGATGTAATGCTCGGGTCAGACCGAGTATTACAGATTTTCAGGTAAGGACGTTCTGGAGCTCAGGAGGCGAGCTGGATGGCAGGGACGTACGGAGAGTTTCCTCTGTGATATTGTATATATCTGAGACATATTAAATTGTATCTGTCCAATGTTGTATAAATTGTTGTAACTCTGATATATCAATGTAAATTGATAGATACAGTTTTCTTTGGTATAACTATTATTATTGATATTATATTTTATCCGCTGCGAATGTGAGATTGTGTGTTTCTTTTCTGTTCTTCTTCTAACTCTGCCTTCTTTTCTCTAACTATCTGGAATTTTCGGGATCGAAAATTTTTGGGTCGTTACAACTAATCATAGACAAAATTGTTAAGTTGATTCAATTCTAGCATACTAGCTATAAAGTAGGTTCTACAAACAAAATTGCAGGCACGTATTGGAGTTTGAATTCATACAATGGTAGGTAAGGAACTACCTTCCATATAGTACATTTCTAGAGTAATGAATCGAGGATAAATGACTTTTGAAACCTCTACACTTGGCAAGACTGGCCTACCAACATACCCATCTGATGGCGGATAAAACCAAATATGACATCAACCCAGTCGTTTCGACCTATGGACACAAGCATCCACAACATACCTGAAATATAGAGGGTAATCTAGAAAGGTGATGACCATACCCTGATGGGAGCGACCCACTTAGCCCTACGGCATGCAATGTTTAAGCCATTTCCGAGTGATGAGGCTTAAGGTAATGTTTACCTTTCACATTGAACATTCCACTTTGAATGCCACATTGCCATTCCATGATCACACAACCGATTTCTACAAATATAAAACTCCTAAACTCATATGCCTTAGGAAAGGGTGTTAAGCTAAGAGAAGTTGCCTTCTCCGCCACTAAACAGATGACATGTTTATGGAGATCAATCAATGTAATTAGAATGCAACGTTAGACATTCATTCATACAAGTTTTCTTGGAACATGACAAACCGAAGGAACTTTCCTACCACATCCTGTCAGGAATCAACCCTCGTATCAGTAGCGAGTAGTCGTTGCATCGAAAATTTCCACAACGAAGCACTACTATCACCCTATATATATAATATGCATTGCAGGTCTAGTGGAAGTAGAATGCATCATGAAGATCTCCGTCTTCAAAATCATCATCATAAACCCGCACTTTCGAATGCATACATTGGTCCGAACTGGTTTTTGGATAAATCTGATCCCGGTCTATCCAACGATAAGAGGCCTTCAACCTCAGATGGAAACCAAGTCTTGTAAACTCGTCATGTTTCTAACTTTCAATTTTCTATACTTTGGCCAAGAAGGAAGCCTGATAGATTGGAGTGCCGTACTCGCTCCATACTACTCGAATCAACACTCTTAACACCAAACGATGATCAAGCCTACTCAGTTAGGCTTTGTGCTAAGTGCAAAATTAATCAGTTCCCACATTATGTAAAGGAACCAAAAATGGCCAAATTTGATAGTCGGTAATTTAGCTATCAAAGCAACAAATAAAATCGAACACATAGGCAGTCATTAGGCTCATTTAATTATTCTTTTATTAATTAAACCAATTTCCAAATATTTATCTCATAATTTCATTAAAAAGATATTTTCTCAAAACCATTTCAACAATTCGATATTTGGACTATATACTTATATCAACAATATAAGTACATTTAATAACACCACCATTGTGGAGACACACTAAATAGATTTCTATAACTATACAATTCTCGAGCTCATACATCTCCGAATGGGTGTTATGTATAAGAAGCAATGCTTCCTATACCACCAAGCCTTTAGTATGATCGTAAGAAACAATACGTGTATTTCACAATCGAAGGTCAAAACATAATTTGTTGGATCAAAATGAATGTTGAATAAAACGTCATTACGACACTCAAAAACATTAATATAGGGATTCGATTAGTTAATTAAATATATATATATATCTGTATGTGTATATATATAAATCCCGTATACTATATAAAACATTTCCTTTCAAAAATCATTTACTATAACAACAGTGTTATATCCTTGTCTTTCTTATTTTCCGTGAAAACAACAACAAATGTTGAAATCCACGTTTTCGTCACTTAACCCATATTAAATCACTTTTAAAAACCACTAAATTTCATTTGAAACTATTATTTTAAAAACATCCCTTTAAAAGATAAATCACTTCTTTTTATAAAATCTCTTTATTTATTAAATTCTATTTATATTTCCTTATAAATCTCTTTTATTTATAAAATCCGATTTATAAACCTAATTAAAAAATATAGATACAAATCCATTCCCAATATTTATAAAACACCGTTTGAAATCTATAACTCTATGTATAAAATATCCTTTTATAAATAATTTAAACAAAACCATCCCAAATCTCTATTTAAAATATAAAACTAAAATTTTATAACATCTAAAATCATAACTTTTTATTTATTTAAAATAAATTCATTTATTTTAATAATCGACAATAATTATTAAAATATATAAAATTCTAAAATCGTTTTTAATTCAAAATAGTTATTTTATAGTATTTCAAAATACTAAAATAAGGCCCAGTGTTACTATAGCACTAAATAAGGGTAATGCCATCAAATATGGTATCCAAAAGATCATGTAACGACCCATAAATTTTGATAATTAAAACTATTAAATTAAATAAGATTTTAAAATTTAATATTGGAGAAATTAAAATTTATGATTTATAAATGAGATAAATTATTAGAATGTAATTTAATAATGTTGATTTAACGTAATTGATAACTATTTTAATGTAATATCAATCAATTGGAATAATTGTAAAGTTAATTTGGTTATAATTGTTAATAAGGAATAAAATAATCGTTAGAATCAATTGTTGAAATTTAATGTAATTAAATATTATAATTAATTTGGTAAAAGATGATAACCGTAGAATATGAATGTAATGAAGTGTAAACTAATATTGATTATATTCATAAGGTATTGGATGATTGAATAATAAGAGTGTAAATCGAAATAAAAGAATTTAATATAAAACTAAAATATAATTAACTGGGTTTTATTTCAATTGCAATTGAACTCTAAAATTAATGCAATATTTAAATATCAGATTAGCAAGGAGTATTTAATTTTAAAAGGATTATTAGTTTCTATGTAAGTAAGACTAATAAAATTGTTAACTTTTAAATTTGAATTTTAAAGTGATTAAATCAATTTAATAATATTTTATTTAATTAACGTGAAAATTAGTCATTTTTGCCACTATCTTGGATTTCGACGAAACCAGTTTCATCGGATCCATAACTGTGAATTATTTATGAGATATCAAGTTTCATAGTGATCAGATTTATGATCGTACGAGCTCAAAATGCGTAGAAATCGATTAATAGAATTTAAATGAATATAATTTGATTTTAAAAGCTAACTTTCGTATACAATGGAATTAGTATTTGGAACTAGTTCCATTGTGTTTAAAAATATCGAAATTCTATATTTTGATATATGGGATGATCTACTTTCGGTTTGGAAACGAAACAGGATTTTCGGGTCGATGTTATCGTTTCTACCCAATTCGATATGTCCATTCGTTCTTATCCATTTGTCTATATAAATAGATTTCTTTTTGGAAATCCTAGCAGCCTTTTCTTATCCCTATATGTACTAATATTTCCGTCCGCTTCTTTCCTTTTCAATGGCTGTCAACATCAAAACCCTAATTTCAATTTTCAAATCAAAGTCAAACTTCAAAATTTAAACCATATCAAATTATAGATCGTTGGAAAGCACTCAACAAGCGCAACCTACATCTGCTATTCGTTTTCACAATCGAATTTTGATTTGTCAAATAATGACCAAAACATTATCGGCCATCTATTTTGGTGGTTGATCAACAACGAGGTGCAATGATCCATGAGTATGGACGTGTGGAGATTGACATTTGGGGTTCATCAGAGTTGTTCGTTTGGAGATATGGGTGGTCAACGGATTTAGAGCAGGTGGAGGCGGTTTCTCTAAGGGTGGTTGACGTGGCCACGATGGGCATTGGTCATGTACGGCATGCAGTTGCAGTGGCAGCATGGTATGGTTTCGTGTTTGTGTCTGTGCTGCTTAGGATTTAGGTGTAACATCTCGCCTTTTCGCACACTTTAAATCGACACAGGTGCCAATTCAAACCATACGGAAGGGCGGATTGTTATGGGGTAAATAAGAAAACAAGGAAGAAATAAAAAGAAAGCAGAATCTCACAGCGGAAGGATAAAATATAATAATAATTATACAGTTCATAAAACTGTTTACAAAACATTTGATTCTTCTTTACACAATAAATATTAGAGTTCACATACCAATAAATATCAATGCAGTGGAATTAAATAGTGTAGTGCAATAGTATAAATAATAATAATACAAATCTTTGTCTTCGTCCTCCAGAGCTAAATCTTCAAATCCTAAAACGCTCGGACTGACCCGAGCGAATTGAAAAGACAAAACACTCGAGTCAGAACTAAAAGATCTTATGTAAGTTAAATTAATAGAAATAAATATGAGTGCAGTAACTCAAGAGATGCTCGGGATTCACATTTCTTAAGGATCCGTTAAACTATTTACTATGTAGTATATCTCGCTATTATAATAGTGTCTATTTATAAAATAAACTTACTTTTTTCTTAGCATTAAGGGGTTACCCATATAGTCCTTAACACATAATAGTCCCAGTAGTCCATCCAATATCATAGACCCTCCTGATCGGGAAGCCATCAGAAGATACCACACGTGCTACAGAAGAAATCCAAACTCGTACAAGGCGCGATAGGGTAGGTGACACGGCACAACTAAGCAATGCCAGGGTAGATATACCAATTACGCTTCCGGGTCGGTGGTAACGCGTAGCGCGCAGCTACCGCCCACCTCGAACAAACTCCCCAAATCAGAGAAATCAAAAGTGAAGGTGGCCACCGAATCAATCCAAAGTCAGAGTATAGTATCGAAGGGAAGTGTCCGATCAAAGGTGCTACCTTATTAACCCGTCGATCGCTCCTCTTTTAGCCACCTTATGCCAACTCATGGAGGTTGGGTCCACGTATTTACCTTACAGGAAAACGCCGCCACCAACCTACTTCATTCTGGAATCTCCACCGCGTACACGGTTGTTAAAGTGGTTTTCGGGGTTGGCAGAGAGTATGACAACTTCCGATCCCGGTCACTTTAACAACCAAACGTTATTATAACACCGCGGTCACTAAAAAATAATTTTACTTTTAAAACCAGCATAAAATATCTATTTCAAAACCGTATAAATACGATATCCTTTCCATTCCAAAACAGACTCATTTGATATTATTTTTATAAACCCCAAATTAATACAATATCATTTTATTTCAAATATATTTCTTTTCCAAAATCATATTGCTTTAAAATTTATAATAATTGGGAACCAAACATTTGAATTATAACTTTATAACCATAATACTTCGAAAATTCATAGTTTTAAAACTATAACTTCTAAAACTTAGATGGTTTGGATATTCAAACGGTATATAGAATAAAATAGTTTTCATTTAAAATTTCTATATAAAATAAAATAATTTTTCCTTCAATTTATTTATACCAAAAATATTCATTTAATTCATCTTGAATAAAAATTCAGTTATAAATATCATACCTTTTTAAAATTTCAAGTTAATAAATTTTACATCAACTTATGAAGTTAAATCCTTAATTTTGCTCAATTCTAAATAAAATTTTCAATTTAACTCCCAATCTTAATTGATTTAAATCATTTAAAACTCTATATATTTTCAATATCTTAACATTTACATAACCATATAATGTAAAATAATCAAACTCCATTATTCAACTTATTTATTTTATTTAACAAATTCATACATAGCTTAAATTCAATACTTTAACTATATATGTATATATAAAATAAGGTTTTATATGAGATCAAAATTAATATTTATTAAACCGCATCCTATCCAAACCATAGAAATCATTTCAAAAATAATTTTATATATATACCGCAGTGCCTGTATATAATTTTCTATCCTATGGTCAAGTGATACAGATATTTATCATTTCAATCCGCAATTTAAAAATAAAAAAATGCGGTTGTGTATCATTTCAAACCGCAATCCTGAATGAAATGAGAATGCATAATAACTTGCAGTTTATATAATATAGAACACATCATCCATTCACCCAATATCAATCATCAACCAATTTTATTTCAATCATCATCAATTTAAACAAACATCAATAGAGCATATAAAATATAACAGGTATCAACGAACAGTTTATATTCAAAATAAATAAATAAATAACTGTTTAACAAGCAGTTTATATGCAAAATAAATAAATTTTAACTGTCAATTCATGTGCTATAATAAATTTAATTAACAGTTAAATTAAATAAATACGATTTAACTGAGATGATGAATAAAATATGCAAAACAGTCATAAATAAATTTCTACTCATATCTTAAATCAATTTAACAAACATAAGAAATTTTAGAAGTTGTGAGTGAGTTAAAACACTGGCATTTTGAATTTAAATTCAATTTAAATCCAATTTAAACCCAAAAATTTCACAGTCTCCGAATCCGTCCAAACCAGCACCAAAAAGGCTGGAATAACAATACGAACCTAGCACAAAAAACCGCGCGTAAATTCGAGGTCGCATGAGAAAGTTATTCGATTTTGAACATTGATAAATTCGAATTTAATAAACAAAATAAAACAAATAATAAAACCTAACCCCGTTAGCACGCTGCATGAAGCCCCCCCATCTTCTTCTCGCGCGTTAAAGTGCCGAACAGGAACCCAAATGACCACCGCGTTGACCGCCGTTTGCACCCCCTACGGCTCACCATCGGCCACGCCGCGACTCTCCTGGCGTTCACCTCGGCCTCCTCTACACTTCGACGTGGGTGCGGCTCCCCCTAGTGCCCGCCGCTGCCACCAAGAAACTAGGGTTTCGAACCCTATTTCGATTATTCCGGCCACCACGAGTATCTCCAGGTCAAACGTCCACCACCGAACCACTCCAGACATCGAGCCCGACAAAACCCCTCAATCAATTTCGCCTATCGACAACGAAATCGAAACCTTAAATTCTGACTTTGACCTCGATTTTCCACTGATCGAAGCGTAATTTCGAAAACAAACAGCACACGCTGATTCGTATCGTCGAGATGTTCAATATATATATTTTTCAGATTTTTTTGAGGACTTTGAATTTTAGGCTTTGGATTTGGATTTTGAAATTTGAAATTGGATTTAGGGTTTGTAGCCATTGGAAGAAGAGGAGGAGCTGTGTGGTTGTATACACAAACAAATGAGAATAGATGGAGGCTAGGGTATTTAGCTGGGTTTATATAGATAAAGTTGAAAAATAAATGGATCGGGTTGATAGATATACGTGTTACCGCTAACGTGGCCCAAAAAAGCCCGTTCTGACCCCGGAACGAAATTGGTTAAACCCATATATCAAAATAGGTGATTAAAAATATTCACGATGGAAAAAGTTTCACGTCCAAATTCCATCATATGAAGAAATTATGCTGAAAGCAATATTTTCAAATTGATTTCAATTAAATCGATTTCAAGGCGTTTCACGTTCGTACGATCAAACGACAAGTCCGATCGCTACGAAACTTGAAACCCTACAATAATTCACTGTTATGGATCCGATGAAACTGGTTTCGTCGAAATCCGAGTCCGTGACCAAAATGGCTATTTTTATATTAATTAAATAAATTAAGAATTAGTAAATAAATCCAATTTTTATATTTCAGTTTTAGAACTGGAAATTTTTATCACTTAATAATTCTCAAACATTTAAAATGATTTAACAATTTTTAAATGTCAATTTATTAAAGATGAAACCAATATAAATCTTTAATTTCATAAATTCAAAATTATAGATAAATTTCCAGAATTTCCATTAAATTGAATTAACCCATAATTTTTCCATTTAAAATTTCAAATAGAAGGGTTTACCATTGGATTTAAAATTATCACATAAATATTTCCTGTTTTCAACTTAATTTTTAAATTAACGTAATAATTACATATTTGATTTCATTAATTTGCAATAAATCCAACTATTATAAATTTAATAAATTAACTCACTATAAAAATTCAAATTCTATAATTCATAAATTTTATCATCTTGATTTACTTATAAATTTATAATTCTTTAAACCAATTTTCATTCTCAATATAAAGTAACTTAATTCATCCACTATAGAATTTATTTCAATTTCTTAAAATAACCTCTTTATTATAAATTGAATCCAATTTATTTTAATAAGTTTCCAATTAAATGGATTAGATTCAATTTCAACCTTTAACTTGCACTTAAGTTTAGGTCATAATAAATTTCTAACGTGTTACTTTCATAGTTAGTACTTTACATACTTCTCGTATTAATTTCATCATAAATCATAATTATTAAAGTAACTCTTATAATAAATACGACCCTATAATTACTCAACATTTAAACGAACGTTATTTCATTTTCCATTAGTGTAACATTCATTTATTTTATTATCACTTATTACAATTTCTAACTCCATTAACAAATAAGCCGGTAATTTATAATATATGTTACAAATTTTTAATTAACCACTATTCATTATTATTGACTTCAATTTAGCATTACTTACCTTGCATTAACATTGTTACTTAAAATCCCTATCCAATTGCAATTAATATTCTAATAAATACATTTACTTTTTTCCGTTATGTTATAATTATCATCAAGGCACATCTAATTATCTTTATTGGTAAATGAGTGAATTTACTAGTAACCCACTATTATAACCGTTAATATACTTGTATATTTATTTATCAATCAATATTTACGTTTTTTTTTCATTCAAATTGATTTACAAAACTCAATAATTCAACCAAATTAAATCCACGAAATTTAGGGATATGGTGAGAATTTACCAATTTGCCCTTTTTTGTTTTAATTTTAATTTTAAATGTTCTAACTGTCATAACTTTTTTATACAAGCTCGGATTTGGACGCGGTTTTCTCCTTTGTGATCGTATCAAAATTTCAGATAACATGGAACAAGTTTAGCTGAATTCTGAGATCGTTCAAATTTCAGGCTTTATTTGGATTTTAAATCGACGATAAATCAATTTTTAGTGATTAAACCTACTCATAAATACTAAATTTTCTTATGTTAATTGAATTAAACTTATGAAGTGATAATAATGTTGTTGCTTGCTGTTTGATAGTTTAAGTTAACATTTTAATTTAAATTGAGTTATATTAAATTAAATTGCCGTTTAATTTGGAATTGCATTGCTAGTAAAATACCCGATAATGATAAATAGTTAATTATTGTGACTTATGAGTTGATTTGATTGATGATTGTGATTGATCATTAATTGTTGGCATTTTATGATTTAATGTTATGTTTATTTTATGTGTTGTTATCACACTGCAAGTTCCTTTAGTTATCATTAGGGAAATCGCTATGGGTTGAAATGATACATACCCGAACGACCTTATAGATTAAGAAAAATTGTTATGGGCTGAAATGATAAACCCGAGCAATTTTATTGATTTGGAAATTATCTATTCGGGATACGGGTTGAAATGATATATACCTAGAAAATTTAATTATTTTGGGGTTGAAATGATATATACCCTATCACTTGACCATAGGGTAGAAAAGTGTACACGGACACCGTTGGTCAGTTTTATACTATTTTCTAAATGGTAACGCATGTTTCGTCATAAATTTGATTTTTATATTTATTGATTTTATATAAAATTTATATTTGGAAGATAATTTATTTTGTATGTTTAAAAGTTCAAATATAATTTATTATATGGTTCTAAATGTAATTTTAAGATTTTAACTTATAAATTTATTTACTTTTAAAATATTTTAAAATATTTTAAAATTTAATTTAATAAAATATTTAATATAGATTTAATACATATATTTTAAAATTTAATTTAATATCATAAATATAGTTTTGATTTAAGATAATAAATATAGACTTTTACAATAACATTATTATATAAAAGATTTTTATAAAAGATTTTAGAAATTTATAAAAGGTTTTGTAGGGAATTTATAAAGGTTTACAAGAGATTATATAATGGATTTTATAAAAAGATTTTACAAAAGATTTTTTTGTAAAAGATTTTATAATGGTTTTTATAAAGGAGTTATAAAGGTTTTAAAGGATTTTCTAAGGGGATTATATAAAAGGACTTATATAAATGGATTTGGAAGCGTTTAAAGGAATTTGCATAGAAATTTATGAAAGGAGAAGGGTTGAAAATTGTTTTGGAATTTGTAAATGGCTTTATAAATGGTTTTAAAGCATATAGATATTTATAAATGGTTTAAGAGAGAATTATAAATTATTTTTGAAACTGATTAAAAAAATCTTCCTCGATATTTATGAATATATATTTATACTTTGAAATAAGTATATGGATATCTTGATATGATGGTATAAACTGTTTCTGGATTTATTATTAAAAATGTTTTATAAAATGACGATGGTGTGAAATAAGCATGGGTTGTTAAAGAGACCGAGGTCGGATATTCTCATACTGTCTGCAATTCCAAAACCAATTTAACAACTGTGCACGTGGTGAAGAATCCAGAATGAAGTAGATGATTTGGCAAACGCTACTAGAATGAGGTAAAAGAACGATGATGGATAGCCTTGACTTTCGGGTCATAACTAAAATGACTAAAACATGAGCCATACCGGACCAAGTAGGGTCCCTTTCCCTATCGGGCACATTTCTTCGATACCATATTTGTTACTTTGTGATTGATTGGTGGCCACCCTCGATTTGATTATGGGAGTGTGTCTCGAGGTGGGTGGTAGTAGATGCTATGCATTACCACTAGTCCGGGAATGCAAAACAGTAGAATCCTACCCTGGGCATTGCCTCGCGTGCCTTGTCATATTTACTTGATCATGTCCATTACGACTTTGGTTTGTATCGTATCTATGGAGTGCTCCCTGAGTAAACCATTGGTTTGGTGGAGCTTACAGTATCTGTATAGGCTACGATATTTACATAAAAATGTGTTAAGGAGGATATGGTTAACGCCTAAACGCTATTTTAATACTTTTGTGTACACATATTATAACAGCGTATTGTATTATATATATAGATAGTTTAACGGATCCTTAGGAAATGGAATCCCAAACATCTCTTAAGTCATTGCACGCACGTTAAATATTGGATGGGAGATGTGAAATCCTGTGAACATCTCTGATGACGTTACACTAATATTTACTTATTTTGGTTTGACTTACATAACATCTTTTAGTTCTGACTCGAGTATTTTTTTCATTACGCTCGGGTCAAGCTGAGTATTTTAGCATTGAAGACTCTATTTCTGGAGGATAAAGACAGAGATTTGTATACTATTTATATATATATATATATTCCACTACATTGTGTTGTTCCGCTGCATTAGTTATTTATTCCTGCTGTATGTATAACTCTGATATAGTATAAAAGTATAATCAAATGTTATTTGTAAAATATCTTCATGAACTATTTATTTGGTTGTTATATTTTGTCATTCCATTGTGAGATTCTGTTTTTTGTTTTTTCCCTTCTTTCCTCTTATTTTCTTATTTACCCCATTAAAGATCCTCCCATTTGAATAGTTTGAGTTTGACAAGTATGGTTTATTATCGATTTAAACCGTCCAAAAGGGTAGGTCGTTACAGTTGGTATCAGAGCCAAGTTTAGCGATAACCTTAGTTTTGGGGGGTTTGACTCATTAGAGATTGGGTAGTAATACCCTACAATGAGTTGTTTGAGCATATATATATATATATATATATATATATAAGAGACCATATTTGTTTATGTTATAAAATGTTTTTATATTGTGTTAATTTGTTCTGTTTAGTATTTATAAATTCTGTTCTGTACATAGTACGCTATGACATCGATATGGATTTCTAAACACTTAATAGAGTAGACCGGCACAATATTATTTTGAAATATAGGAAAGTAATATAATTTTACCTACTATTATATTATGTATACAACATAATAATTTTATAAATGGATATAGTTGTATGTGATATTTTTTTATTAGGAAGTGAAATTTTATAAATATTAGTTGCAAAATAGGATTTACAAGTAAAATGAATATAAATTGGAAATTTGAGAACCTAAATTCCAGAATTTTGAAATTAGTTTTCAAACATTTTGGAATATACTATTATTATTACTTGGAAGTATTTTTAGATATAGATATTTTCAATGTGATTTGAAAGAAATGTTTTAAAGGAATTTTAAAAGAATTGTTCCGTACTCCCCTCTTTTGTTGATGGAAAATAATTTCGGTGATGATGGTCGCATCATCCACATTCATTTTCAAGTCTCAAAGTGGGGGAGACTACTTAGTAGCTTTTCTATGCATTTGGTTTGATAAACATATTTTAATTTATAATTTCTAAGTATGATTTGATATATGAAAAAATATATGAATATATATGTTATTTCAAATTGATTTGAAATGAACCTGGTATTTAGTTCTTAAATTTCTACAAATTAGGGATTTCAATTACTGTAATGAAATGAAATCATTACTATTTTAATAATTGCAAACTTCTAAAATGAAAATAAGAAATTTAAAAGCTAAGCGTTAATGAAACTGTAAAAAAATTGAAGATTTGTCGCTTGTAAATTGAAAGGTAATGAAAATTAAGAAGATGTTATCTATTGGACTTTTTTGTTAACTAAATGAATAAATTTGTATAACATTCTATTACATCCTAAGAACATGTATAAAACTTACCAGAAATGTTTAAAAGTTGAAATGTTAAATAAGAATATGTAGTACAATATTATACTAGTAAAGGCTTGTTGGCAAGAATGCTTCAAAAATGAACTTGCGTTTATAAAAAAAAAAGATGTATAAGAATATTATCAACATAAGTTAATGTTTTGAAGTTATCTATAATTAAAGTGAATAGAAAAATTGAATACTATGTAAAGTAAATGATTATAATTTTAGAAATATTGAATTAATTTGGAGATAGATTTAATATTCAATGGTACCTTATAAGAAAGGATGAATATAAATTAAGAAGCTAAGAAACTTAAGTTGAATAATCCATTGGTGGATATTAATATTAAGATGGAAATTAAGGTTTTAAGTGAATAATAAACGTGTAACAAACTGCAATGAAATGTACATAATACTTTAATAATGGATTCATTGTTGGTTTCAACTATTGAATAGGAAACAAATTGTGTAAGTAATGAAGGAAAATTAATAAAAGGTAATTATTGTATGAATGAATTAAAACAAATGAAAAGTAAATAATGATGTGAAATGAAACCAATAGAATAAACTTTAATAACATTTAAATTCTGTATCGTTTGGCTGATGGAAAGTTTGGGAAAGGATACCTCAAATTGTTTAAGGTTGTATGAATAATCTATTAAGTATTATCTAAGGCTATAGGGTGTAAGGTACATTTATTAGTTTATTTACCATCCTTGTACGATGAAAAGTTTCTGAACTAAACAAACCATTAGTTTTGGTTGCTATGGATGTGTGATGGATTCTTTTGTTGAATATAATGGTCATGCTATTTTACTTGCATATATTTTGTGTTGATTTTTTTTTGTTACTAATTAAAATGACTAAATATTTCTCTTTCATATAATTCTCACTCTTTGGATTATATAAGTGAGATATAAGTATATGGAAGCAACAACTACTGCTTTTGGTTTCATAAATAAAGTTGTTTGCCCGACAAATAGGTACGTTTCGGATTACGGTTTTTTGAGCGATAATTTTATTGTTTTCCCATGGTTTGTGATGTTTTGTTATTAAAATATTATATATATTGAAATTATTGATATTATTATTTTTCTGGACCTAACTGCACAACGGAGACTCTACCGAAATTTTTTGTGAATGTGATAATATTTTCAAACTTTAATTTAAACTGAATATGGAATATCTTTTTGCAAGGCTAATATTAAAGATTTAATTGTTTATAAATTGACATATTTTATTAAAAATACTTAATTACGTAAATTTAAAGTGTTTATAAATTGAATAATTTGAATAAAATTATATCAAGTTCTTAATCCTTCTTTTTCCTTTTCGAGGTTTTGAGTCGTGGAGAGTGTAATGACCCATAAATTTTGATAATTAAATAAGATTTTGAAATTTAATATTGGAGAAATTAAATTTTTTGATTTATAAATGGGAAAGATTTTTAGAATGTAATTTAATAATGTTGATATAATGTAATTGATAGCTGTTTTAATGTAACCTCAATCAATTGGAATAATTGTAAAGCTAATTTGGATATAATTGTTAATAAGGAATAAAATAATTGTTAGAATCAATTATTGAAATTTAATGTAATTAAATATTATAATTGATATGGTAAAAGATGATAACGGTAGAATATGAATGTAATGAAATGTAAACTAATGTAAATTATATTTGTAAGGTATTGGATGATTGAATATAAGAGAATAAATCGAAATAAAAGAATTTAATCGAAAATTAAAATATAATTAACTGGGTTTTATTAGAATTGCAATTCAACTCTAAATTTAGTGCAATATTTAAATATTAGATTAGCATGGAATATTTAATTTTAAAAGGATTATTAATTTCTATGTAATCAAGATTGATAAAATTGTTAAATTTTAAATTTGAATTTTAAAGTAATTAAATCAATTTAATATAATTTATTTAGTTAACTTGAAAATTAGTCTTTTTTGCCACTATCTAGGATTTTGATGAAATCAGATTCATCGGATCCGTAACAGTGAATTGTTATAGGATTTCAATTTTCGTAGCGATCAAACTTACCGTTTGATCGTGCAAGCTCGAAGCACGTAGAAATCGATTAATAGAATTTAAATAAACATAATCTGATTTTAAAAGCTAACTTCCATATACAATGGAATTAGGGTTTGAAACTAGTTCCATTGAGTTTAAAAATATTGAAAACTTATGTTTTGATGTATGGGATGACCTACTTTCGTTTCGGAAACGAAACGGGCTTTTTGGGTCGTTGTTATCATTTCGACCCAATTCGATCCGCCTATTCGTTCTTATCCATCTATCTATATAAATAGATTTCTTTTTTGAAACCCTAGCAGTCTTTTACTTATTTTTATATGTACTAATATTTCCATTTTCTCCTTTCCTTCTCAATGGTTGTCAATATCAAAACCTTAATTTCAATTTTCAAATCAAAATCGAACTTCAAAATTCAAACTCCTCAAACTATACCAAATTATATATCGTTGGAAAGTTCCCAACGAGCACAACCTACATCTGCTATTCATTTTGGCAATTGAGTTATTGTTTATCCAGAAATGACCAAAACATTCTCGGTTATCTATTTTGGTGGTTGATCAACAGCGAAGATGCAACGATCCATGGGTATGGAAGTTTGGAGATTAACATGGGGGGTTCATCTGAGTTGTTCATTTGGAGAAATGATGGTCAGATCAGTGGGAAATTCATTTAGGGTTTGTTGAGGCGGCGACAGATGGGCATTTTTCGGCGTTGATCGGCGACGTTGTGGGTCGTGGGCTGTCGAGGGATGTAGAGCAGGTGGAGGCGGTTCGTCTGAGGATGGTTGGCATGGCTGCCATTGGCTTTGGTCACATGCGGCAAGTAATTGAGGTGGAAGCATTGTAGGGTTTCATGTTCGTGTCTGTGCTGCTTGAGTTTAGAGAGATGGTGAGAATTTACCAATTTGGCCCTTATTTGTTTTAATGTTAATTTTAATTCCAAATGTTCTAACTATCATAACTTTTTCATACGAGCTCGTATTTAGACGCAGTTTTCTCCATTGCAATCGTATCAAAATTTCGAATAATACGGAATTTAAGTGGTTGAATTTTGAGATTGTTCAAATTTCGGGCTTTATTTGGATTTTAAATCAATGATAAAATCAGAAGTGAATGATTTAACCTGCTCACAAATACTAAATTTTCTTATGTTAGTTGAATTAAACATATGAAGTGATAATAATGTTGTTGGTTGATGTTTGATGGTTTAAGTTAACATTTTAATTTAAATTGAGTTTTGTTGAATTAAGCTGCCATTTAATTAATATTGGAACTGAATTGCTAGTTAAATACCTAATAATGATAACCAGTTAATTGTTGTGATTTATGTGTTGATTTGAATGATGATTGTGATGGATGCTTAATTGTTGACATTTTGGATGATTTGATTATGTTTATTTTAAATGTTGTTATCACATCGTAAGTTCCCTTAATTATTGTTAGGAAAATTACTATCGGTTGAAATGATACATACTCGAACGATCTTATAAATTTGGAAAAACCATTATGGGTTGAAATGATAAATCCGAGTGATTTTATTGACATGGAAATTATTGATTCAGGATATGGGTTGAAATTATATATACCTAGAAAATTTAACTATTTTGGGATTGAAACGATATATACCATATCACTTCACCATAGGGTAGAAAACTATATACAGACACTACGATCAGTTTTAAACTATTTTCTAAATGGTAAATTATGTTTGGTTATAAATTTAATTTTAAATTTAATGATTTTATATAAAACTTATATTTGGAAAATAATTTATTTTATATGTTTAAAAGTTCAAATTATAAGTTAATATATGGTTTTAAATGTAATTTTAAGATTTTAACTTATAATTTTATTTAGTTTTAAAATATTTTTAAATAGTTTAAACTTTAGTTTAATAAAATATTTAATATAGTTATAATATATATATATATATATATTTTAAAATTTAATTTAATATAATAAATATAGTTTTGATTTGAGATAATAAATATAGACTTTTATAATAACTTTTATAGATAAAAGATTTTTGTAAAATTTTTTAGAAATTAAAAGCTTTGTTAGGGAGTTTATAAAGGTTTGCAAGAGATTATATGATGTATTCTATAAAAAGATTTTATAAAAGATTTTTTTTATAAAAGATTTTATGATGGTTTTTATAAAGGAGTTATAAAGGTTTCAAAGGATTTTGTAAAAGGACTTGTATAAAGGGATTTGGAAGCGTTTAAAGGAATTTGCGTAGAAATTTATGAATGGGGAAGAGTTGAAAACTATTTTAGAATTTATAACTGGCTTTATAAATGGTTTTAAAGCATATAAATAGTTATAAATGGTTTAAGAGAGATTTATAAATTATTTTCGAAATTGATTGAAAGAATATCTTCCTCGGCATTTATGAATATCTATTTATACTTTTGGAATAAATATATGGATATCTTGATATGAATGTATAAACTTTTTCTGGATTTATTATTAAAATTATTTTATAAAATGACCACGGTGTGAAATAAGCATTGGTTTGTTAAAGGGACCGAGGTCGGATATTGTCATACTCTCTGCCAATTTCGAAACCACTTTAACAACTGTGCACGTGGTGGAGAATCCATAATGAAGTAGGATGGTTTGGCGAACGCTATTGAAATGAAGTAAGAGAACAATAATGGATAGCCTTGATTTTTGGGTCATAATTAGAATGACTAAAACAGGAGCTATACCTAGCCAAGTGGGGTCATTCCCCTTATCGAGCACATTTCTTTGATACTATATCTGTTACTTTATGATTGATTGGTGGCCACCCTCGATTTTACTATGGGAGTGTGTCCCATGGGCGGTAGTAGCTGCTATGCGTTATCACCATTCCGAGAGTGCAAAACGGTAGAATCCTACCTTAGGCATTGCCTCGTGTGCCTTGTCTTATTTATCCTGATAAAGCCCATTACGACTTTGGTTTGTATCGGAGTGCTCCCTGAGTAAACCACTGGTTTGGTGAAGCTTACAGTATCTGTATAGACTACGGTATTTATATAAAAATGTGTTAAGGGGGATGTAGGTAACGCCTTAACGCTATTTTAATACTTTACTTTACTATAGACATATTATAATAACGTATTGTATTATATATGTAAATAGTTTAACGGATCCATTGGAGATGGAGTCCCGAACATCTCTTAAGTTATTGCATGCAGTTAGACATTTGATAGGAGATGTGAAATCCATGAACATCTCTGAAGCCATTACACTCATATTTACTTATTTTGATTTTACTCACATAAGATCTTTTTGTTCTGACTTGAGTGTTTTGTCTTTTCATTACAGTTGGATCAGCCTGAGTTTTCAGCATTGAAGACTTTATTTCTTGAGGATGAAGATTGATATTTGTATACTATATATATATTCCACTGCATCATGTTGTTCTGCTGCATTATTTATTTATTCTTGGTGTATGTATAACTCTGATATATTGTTAAAGTGTAATCAAATGTTATTTGTAAAATAGATTCATGAACTGTTTATTTGGTTATTATGTTTCGTCATTCCGCTGTGAGATTCTATGTTTTATTTTTTTCCTTCTTTCCTCTTATTTTCTTATTTACCCCATTAACAATCCTCTCTTTTGAATGGTTTGAGTTTGACATGTATGGTTTATTTTCAATTTAAACCGTCCAAAAATGTGGGTCTTCACACATCACATATCAAAATATATGAAAAGTAAAACCAACAGTGCAAGAAATCCTATTGGTTCCCTTCAACCGCCCCCTGCATCACATAAAATATGCAATCATAAAATATAAACAACCGCTTCGAGGCTGGATCCTATACAAAGAGTCATCCGCTCAAATACGAGAATATAATAGGGTCTCATCCGTTCCAAGGGAATATATATCCAAATCAACTAATGAAATAGTTAAACATCCAAATAGTCAATAAACAATCGACAATAAAATTATCCACACTTATATATGTATAAGTGGGACAGAGATGTGAGTTAACTCGCCGAATTTCCAGTAATCGCTGAAGCGCTCTAGTTTGAGTTAAAATTAAATAGTTGTTCAATTTAAACCCAAATTCCTACTAACTCCAAATCTGTCCTTTCCAACTCCGTATTTGTTATTTGTTAATACGATCCTAATGTGACCGACTGCATTCAGTTTGTACCTAGTATGATCAAGATATTGGTTTTACAAGATTTACTAATTAATTAATATAATTATACTCGAATTATAATTATTAAATTAATTAACCTTAATCCCCTTTAATCTTAGCCGTTAATTCCTACTCCATCAAATCTAGGCCGCACCCTCCTCCTTCTCCAAAATGCGATCAAATCGAAAAAAAAAACACATCTCCACATCTCCTTTGACCGACCACCGTCGTTCACTCCGACCACCGTTGCCTGATTGGAGATTTCCACTACACGGCCCATCACCTCCTCCATCCATGGCTAGAGCATGGACCCCTTCGATCCTCTAAAATCGCACCGCCAAACCTAAATGTCGGCCACGAATGGAGCCAAAATCCAGCTCCAATCATCAACGATTCGACGTTCCAACTGTACATTACATAGAGCTCGTCGAGCTCTATGATTTTCCTTTGATGTTTCGTTGAGTGGTTGATGAGAAATTGTGGAAGGAAGAAGGAATGATTTCGACAATTAGAAATTTAGTGGCGGCAGAAGCTTTTGTTCCCAGTGTTTGAGCATATGGAGAGAGTTGAGGTCCTTTTATATAAATTCTTATGACGCTATTCACACGTTAAATTTTCGAATTCCAGTCGAGGAGTGCCGCCTGGCCTACTATATGTAATACCCCTATTCCAAACACAACTGGACTAGTATCGGGATCCAATTCCATCATGTACAGAAGTTAGTTTTCAAAATCAAATTATATTAATTTAAATTTCTTTAATCAATTTCTATGCATTTTGAGCTTGCATGACTAAACGAAACATCCGATCGCCATGAAATTCGACGACATATTATAGTTTATTATTACAGATCCAATGGAACTTGTTATCCCATTTTTGGACAAAACTGGAATATCAATGTTGTGTGTGTTTCCACCCCGAGTTCATCCGGTAATAAGCATCATCTGGTACTTAAAACCCCTCGCTTTCGTCCGGTAGTTCAAGTGTTTGAGTTCGTTCGGTATTCGAACTCCCCATGGCTCATTCGGCATTCTCAAATATGAAGGCTCATTCGGCATTCCCAACACAAGGGATCATTCGGCATTCTCAGTATAGGATCCATTCGGTAGTACCGAGATCGAACCAACTCCACTTCCCTTCCCACCGAATCAACTACAACTGAAGCTCCATCTTTCACCACCCACTACCGGTCCACTAAACCAATGCCGAACCGAGCCCCACAGAATCAAGCACCGGACCACCCTCACCGGATGGCTTTCCACCGATCCAAGCCTCACAGAACCAAACCAAGACCGGATCAACCCTCTACACACCACCGAATCAAATCCACCAAGCAACGACCGAACCAGAGCATGCCGAACCAAAGTTGCCGGTCCAGGTTGCTTCAGCCCAGGCCCACCAGCAGCTATATACACCCAGGACCCCTGCCCCAGCCTCCCTCTATAAATAGAGGGGCAGAGGTACAACAATGGGGGACAAGTTTGAGAGCTCAAGCCTGGAAGGAACTTTCAAACAACTTTAATATACTTGTAATCAAAGCTTTGTACTTGTAATCAGATCGGAAAAGGAGAATAACATATAAAGTGGACGTAGGCACATTCTGGCCGAACCACTATAAATCTGCGTGTCTTTTACAGTTTAGTCCCTGCTTTTTGCGTATTTACATAAACCACCCAAATCACTACGAACAACATAAAATCAACTAAATCATACGACTTGGAGGTGTTTGCCCATTTTTTGTGCAAACATATTTGGGTTATTTGCTGAGATCTGTGATTTGTGTTTGAATATCGCTGATTTGTATTCATACATTGGTGCTTTCACGGTATTTGGGGTTTGTGGCCAATTTTGGCGCAAATATTTTGGTGCTTTCACTGAGAAGAACCAGGAATGATGGTCGGTTGATCATCCATTGACCAGGTTATTATGAAATAAGTAGCGAACTATTGGCAAGCAACCAAGTCATTTACACATGTACGGGGACGGAGATAGCCCCTAGGCATGCTCTGAATGATGATAAACTGCAATGCTATGGTTTGTGAAATTT
The DNA here is from genome assembly GCA_030765085.1 of Allium cepa. Lineage (NCBI taxonomy): Eukaryota > Viridiplantae > Streptophyta > Magnoliopsida > Asparagales > Amaryllidaceae > Allium > Allium cepa. The sequence continues at coordinate 399,933,860 of CM060939.1, read as the reverse complement.
ATCTTTTGCTTTTGGATTGGACACTGCTTTTGTTTTTTGGTTTTCGGTTTTGGAGCTTGGATTGAGCTCCTGGTTTTTCTTGCTTTTTGATTTGGATTTTCCTTTGAATGATTATTTTCGGTTTTGGATGCTGGTTTGGATTTCTGGTTTTCTGGTTTTCTGGTTTTGATTTGGATTTTGGATGTGGATTTTGGATTGGATTTTGATTGGATTTTTATTCTGGTTTTCTGGCTTTGATTTGGATTTTGGATGTGGATTTTGGATTGGATTTCGATTGGATTTTTATTTGATTTTTGATAACGGTCGTCGGGTATGGATTATGCCTGGCAAGGGGTGAGTCGCTTTGCCCGAACGTGGTAAATTGACTCATTCAGGTCGTCGAGTTTGGACTACGCTCGGCAAGGGTCCGGAGTGACCAGGATTCGGCCTAGGACTTAGGCCCTATATTATCAATTGTTATTTTCAGGTCGTCGAGTATGGACTATGCTCGGCAAGGGTCCGGAGAGACCAAGATTCGGCTTAGGACTTAAGCCATGGCATCGTATAGCGTCCAGGGACACTGGACCAAGGTCGTCAATTGTGGATTACGCTTGGCAAGAACCCGGAGAGGTTAGCTCAACGTCCAGGGACACTGGACCAAGGTCATCAAGTGTGGATTACGCTTGGCAAGAACCCGAAGAGGTTAGCTCAACGTCCAGGGACACTGGACCACGGTCATCAGATGTGGATCACGCTTGGCAAGAACCCGGGGAGGCTATGGATTTGGATATCGACCCAAAGAGGTCCTGGATTCGGTTATTGGCTATTGGATAAGGATGGATTGGGACTCGGTTGTCGAGTTCGGATGGATACGAAATTGGCTCAGGCTTTGGTTATTGGATTTGGAATTGGACATCGACTCGGAGCAGCCAAGGATGATATACTCTGGCAATATGGCTATGGACTTTGGATAATGGATTCGGAACCATTCAAAACACGCCTTATTATCACAAGGCATGTTTTGGGGGGCAAAGTGTTATCCTATTTTTGGACAAAACTGGAATATCAATGTTGTGTGCGTTTCCACCCCGAGTTCATCCGGTAATAAGCATCATCTGGTACTTAAAACCCCTCGCTTTCGTCCGGTAGTTCAAGTGTTTGAGTTCGTTCGGTATTCGAACTCCCCATGGCTCATTCGGCATTCTCAAATATGAAGGCTCATTCGGCATTCCCAACACAAGGGATCATTCGGCATTCTCAGTATAGGATCCATTCGGTAGTACCGAGACCGAACCAACTCCACTTCCCTTCCCACCGAATCAACTACAACCGAAGCTCCATCTTTCACCACCCACTACCGGTCCAACATCTCCACTAAACCAATGCCGAACCGAGCCCCACAGAATCAAGCACCGGACCACCCTCACCGGATGGCTTCCCACCGATCCAAGCCTCACAGAACCAAACCAAGACCGGACCAACCCTCTACACACCACCTAATCAAACTCCACCAAGCAACGACCGAACCAGAGCATGTCGAACCAAAGTTGTCGGTCCAGATTGCTTCAGCCCAGGCCCACCAGCAGCTATATACACCCAGGACCCCTGCCCCCAGCCTCACTCTATAAATAGAGGGGCAGGGGTACAACAATGGGGGACAAGTTTGAGAGCTCAAGCCTGGAAGGAACTTTCAAACAACTTTGATCTACTTGTAATCAAAGCTTTGTACTTGTAATCAGATCGGAAAAGGAGAATAACATATAAAGTGGACGTAGGCACATTCTGGCCGAACCACTATAAATCTGCGTGTCTTTTACAGTTTAGTCCCTGCTTTTTACGTATTTACATAAACCACCCAAATCACTACGAACAACATAAAATCAACTAAATCATACGACTTGGAGGTGTTTGCCCATTTTTTGTGCAAACATATTTGGGTTAATTGCTGAGATCTGTGATTTGTGTTTGAATATCGCTGATTTGTATTCATACACTGGTGCTTTCACGGTATTTGGGGTTTGTGGCCAATTTTGGCGCAAACATTTTGGTGCTTTCACTGAGAAGAACCAGCACCCGCTACATCAGAAAGAAGTTTGGATTTGGAAGACAATGACTAGGCAAAATAGTATAAGGCAAAGGGCTGAGAGAAGCCAACCGGTAGGAAGTCAACAAGCATCCTCCGGAGCTGAGGAAGGATCGGCTTCGATCTACATAACCCGGGAAGAAATGGAAGCCATAACAAATTCACTGCAAGAGAGGTTGTTGAAGAGTCATCAAGAGATGATGCAGACTTTCTTGGAGCAAATGAGAGCTGCAGGGACCCTGAACTTAGGGACAACTACAGCGGCTGTGGATGCAGGACAAGGAGCTAAGGTTATGGAACCCAATGGAGGAGCTAGGGTTATGGAACCCAACGGAGGACAGGATGCAGAGCCAGAGGGCAATCGACAAGGGCTTGGAGGCAGGCCCGCATGATCCAACACAGGAGGACCTTTGGAAGGAGTTCAACAGGCTAGAACCGACGTTGCTGCTAGCGAGCCACATGAAGAGTATGTACCGGAATACCCTCGGGGGCAACCCCCGACAAACAACGCTGGATTGGTAGATATAATCAGGAAGACTGTGCGGGGTGGTTTGACCAACGGAGACTTGGAAGGAGTGAACAGGAGTCCGTTCGCTCGAGAAATAAGGATGGCTCAGATCCACCTAAGTTCAAGCTACCTAGCGTGGAGGTATACGATGGCAAGGCAGACCCTACGGATCACTTGATGAGGTACACCAGACACATGGAGGTACTGGGGGCATCGGAGGAAGTGATGGCTCGATGCTTCCCTTTGTACTTAACGGACTTAGCTGCGATGTGGTTTAGGCAGCTGGGAGAAGGATCTATCAGGACTTGGAGGGAATTGGTGGAAAGGTTTTTGGGACAGTTTCGAGTTCATGTCAAGAGACCGAAGAACGTGATGACATTAACATCGGTGAAGCAAAGGATCGATGAATCGCTTAGGGCGTTTCTAACTCGATTCAGTGCCGCAGTTGCTTCGGTGGATCGGCCCGATCCATCGATGGTTTTAATGGCAGTAGTATCAGGAGTCAGGGAGAACTCAGATTTCAAGGTATCTCTGATACGAGATCCCCCACGGGATCTCGACGAATTCTTTCACGAGGCAGAAAGGTTCCTTCGGCAAGAAGATGCGAGTACGGATTTAAAGTTAAAAAAGGTTAAAGCAATTGAGATTGGAGGACCATCTAGCAAAGGTTTGGATAAAGACAAAGGAAAAAGGAAGTTGGACGATGATTCTAGAAATGCTAGGAAGCAATGGAAGGATCCAATGTTTTCCACATACACGGGATTGAACGAGACGCTGGAGCGGATATACCTGGATACTCGGAATCGCCTTCCCTACCGGAGGCCGGCTAGGAGAGAACCAACAGAACGGGAAAGAACATCAGGAAGGCACTGTCTCTTCCATGATTTGGATGGACACGACACCAATAGCTGCAGGAACCTAAGGGACATAATTGAGGAGCATGTAAGGAATGGACAACTGCCACAATATGTTGGACCTCGGAATGCAACGGCGGGGCAGGAGCAACCGCCGCCTACCTCAAGCTACGATGGCGGGAGGCCCAAGAATGATGGTCGGTTGATCATCCATTGACCAGGTTATTATGAAATAAGTAGCGAACTATTGGCAAGCAACCAAGTCATTTACACATGTACGGGGACGGAGAAAGCCCCTAGGCATGCTCTGAATGATGATAAACTGCAATGCTAGGGTTTGTGAAATTTATCTTTTGCTTTTGGATTGGACACTACTTTTGTTTTTTGGTTTTCGGTTTTGGAGCTAGGATTGAGCTCCTGGTTTTTCTTGCTTTTTGATTTGGATTTTCCTTTGAATGATTGTTTTCGGTTTTGGATGCTGGTTTGGATTTCTGGTTTTCTGGTTTTGATTTGGATTTTGGATGTGGATTTTGGATTGGATTTTGATTGGATTTTTATTCTGGTTTTCTGGCTTTGATTTGGATTTTGGATGTGGAATTTGGATTGGATTTCGATTGGATTTTTATTTGATTTTTGATAACGGTCGTCGGGTATGGATTATGCCTGGCAAGGGGTGAGTTGCTTTGCCCGAACGTGGTAAATTGACTCATTCAGGTCGTCGAGTTTGGACTATGCTCGGCAAGGGTCCGGAGTGACTAGGATTCGGCCTAGGACTTAGGCCCTATATTATCAATTGTTATTTTCAGGTCGTCGAGTATGGACTATGCTCGGCAAGGGTCCGGAGAGACCAAGATTCGGCTTAGGACTTAAGCCATGGCATCGTACAGCGTCCAGGGACACTGGACCAAGGTCGTCAATTGTGGATTACGCTTGGCAAGAACCCGGAGAGGTTAGCTCAACGTCCAGGGACACTGGACCAAGGTCGTCAAGTGTGGATTACGCTTGGCAAGAACCCGAAGAGGTTAGCTCAACGTCCAGGGACACTGGACCACGGTCATCAGATGTGGATCACGCTTGGCAAGAACCCGGGGAGGCTATGGATTTGGATATCGACCCAAAGAGGTCCTGGATTCGGTTATTGGCTATTGGATAATGATGGATTGGGACTCGGTTGTCGAGTTCGGATGGATACGGAATTGGCTCAGGCTTTGGTTATTGGATTTGGAATTGGACATCGACTCGGAGCAGCCAAGGATGATATACTCTGGCAATATGGCTATGGACTTTGGATAATGGATTCGGAACCATTCAAAACACGCCTTATTATCACAAGGCATGTTTTGGGGGGCAAAGTGTTATCCTATTTTTGGACAAAACTGGAATATCAATGTTGTGTGCGTTTCCACCCCGAGTTCATCCGGTAATAAGCATCATCTGGTACTTAAAACCCCTCGCTTTCGTCCGGTAGTTCAAGTGTTTGAGTTCGTTCGGTATTCGAACTCCCCATGGCTCATTCGGCATTCTCAAATATGAAGGCTCATTCGGCATTCCCAACACAAGGGATCATTCGGCATTCTCAGTATAGGATCCATTCGGTAGTACCGAGACCGAACCAACTCCACTTCCCTTCCCACCGAATCAACTACAACCGAAGCTCCATCTTTCACCACCCACTACCGGTCCAACATCTCCACTAAACCAATGCCGAACCGAGTCCCACAGAATCAAGCACCGGACCACCCTCACCGGATGGCTTCCCACCGATCCAAGCCTCACAGAACCAAACCAAGACCGGACCAACCCTCTACACACCACCTAATCAAACTCCACCAAGCAACGACCGAACCAGAGCATGCCGAACCAAAGTTGCCGGTCCAGATTGCTTCAGCCCAGGCCCACCAGCAGCTATATACACCCAGGACCCCTGCCCCCAGCCTCACTCTATAAATAGAGGGGCAGGGGTACAACAATGGGGGACAAGTTTGAGAGCTCAAGCCTGGAAGGAACTTTCAAACAACTTTGATATACTTGTAATCAAAGCTTTGTACTTGTAATCAGATCGGAAAAGGAGAATAACATATAAAGTGGACGTAGGCACATTCTGGCTGAACCACTATAAATCTGCGTGTCTTTTACAGTTTAGTCCCTGCTTTTTGCGTATTTACATAAACCACCCAAATCACTACGAACAACATAAAATCAACTAAATCATACGACTTGGAGGTGTTTGCCCATTTTTTGTGCAAACATATTTGAGTTATTTACTGAGATCTGTGATTTGTGTTTGAATATCGCTGATTTGTATTCATACATTGGTGCTTTCACGGTATTTGGGGTTTGTGGCCAATTTTGGCGCAAACAGAACTAGTTTCGTAAAAATTTGAGACAATGTCCCAGAAAGTGATTTTCACACGTTAATTAAAACGATTAGAAATATGTCTAATCACATTTATTCAAATATTAAAGTTTACTATCTTCAATCTTATTTAAATAGAATTCAAATCAGCTTTCGAAATCATTTTATTCATATTAAATTCAAGATTCAATAATTTAAAAATTCCAATTATTATTTTTAATAATTCAATTATCATATAAATCACTATATTTGACATATAAGTTATTTAACTTATAAAATTAACTTTTCAATATTTAAAATCAATTAAATATTTCAAATTTTAATATTTGAAATTTTGGATCGTTACTAAATAGTTATCGTATGTAGAAGATATGTAATGTTTAGTATAACGTTCATTTTGTATTTTGCGCCTATTTTTGGAAGTTTAGAGATTAAAAAAAGGAAAAAATGGAAAAATATTTATGCGCACAAATGTAAAAGTGCTTTTAAGGGGATATACAAATGAAATGAAAAGAGAAAGAGTATATCAATATATTTAACAAGGATAAAATTTGTAAATGAACGTTAATAAATACGACAAAGATATTTAAGTTAAGAGAGAGGGCATTAATTGCTCTTTTATGGAAGTTATTGCTATGGTTAATATACGTTACAAGTTTTAAAAAGAAATATAGCGAAATACTTTAAGAAAGAAAGAATACAACTACTTTCATATATGTTTGAAAAGTAAGAATAAAAGTTTATACATAAAAGTAATGGTTTATTTTGAATAGAAAGTAAACATAACAAAATATGTATAAAAATAATAATAAAGAAAGCATTTAAATAAATGTTGCATATTTCGAGAAGAAAAAGTATGCTTGAAATTGTATGGGAAGATTAATAAATTTGAAAGAAAAGGTTATTTCAAGAAAAGTGTATAAATAAAGTCGTTAGTCAAGAATATGCACGCGTGTGTGTGTATGTATGTGTATGTATATACATATATCGATATATTTTTCAAAATATAGTAACTTGGAGATGGAAAGTAAGTATGAGTTAAGTAATTGGAAAGGAAAAGTAAGGTAGTGTTTAGTTTGTTGTTTTTAGTTTTGGCCTTTTGTCGATACAAAAAAGCACATGATGCATGTATATTGCTGAAAACGACCAATTTAGAAAAAGAAATTAACATATAAAATAGAAAACTACTTTATTTTTTATTTTTGTGTTCTAAAAAATAACACAAGCACGTGAAACAATCCATAGTTCCATCGTCCCTCTTTCCCCTTCGTCCTTCCATCTGTCTTTCTTTCATCTCCTCCGTCATCCCTCCATTCTTCTTATATTTGACATACATATTGAAAATCAAAAACACAAAATTCGTTTTTAAACCAAACACCATCTAAATTTCTTAATCATTTTTAAGACGTGTACACACATACACACACATATATATGCTTAACTGGTTAGTAATATATGTATGTATATGTATGAATTAATAAATTGATTTGAGAGATATAAATTAATTGATTGATTTATTAATTATTTTAAAGGAATGTACATATATTATTAATCCGAAAAGAAAGTTTAAATATATATGTATATATATAACTTACTGTTTAGGAATGCATCCAAGTTCGATATATTTAATCCAACAACCTAGACCGATTGCTTGCATCTGAAGTAGCTGATGAGTGGTTAATATAATAGATGAGGTTAATGTAGTGGTCCTAAGTGATAACCTAACTCTGTAAATAAGTTTTCAAACCAAACCCTAATTCTTTAGTTAAACATACAATATTTAAACTTTAGGTCAAACTTTCTCTTTAAAACCTAATTTTTCTTAAAACCAAAAATCAAAATCATATCCTGATCAATCTAAGAGGTAAGAGCAAGCAATCAATGGAAGCTAAAGTGAACAAGGAAAGGAGTTATTGTTGAAGGCTAATTTTCTCAAGGTCTAGAGCTAAGGCTGAAAGGTGAGTGGACATAAATTAATAAATTGATTAATGGAATTGATTTTAAACTATTTTATTTGATTCGAACTGTTGAAATCCGAGATCTAAACTTGCTAAATTAAATTTGCATATGTTTGACCCTAATTAACTTGTAAATTTGAAATTGAAATGGCTAGACTCTATAGTTTGAATTGAAATTGGAATATGAAATTGGGGAAAGTTGGACACTAGTGATTGCTAAATTGTAACCCTAATTTACAAAATTGATCAAAATTGGAAAATTGATTAAAATTGAAATTAGAGTTAACTGGTAGATCAATCAATGTAAATTAACTGCGCTAATAAATAATTAATCGCAAGCGAAAAATCATCGAAATCCTAAAAAATTTAAAATGAACGATTGACCCTAGAATAGCCTAGGTCGACCGGGGGAAGGTCTGGTTTGACCGTACATATTAAAAACCAGAGATTTGAACCTCGACGTCTAGCCCAATAAAACAAATAAAATTTGATACTTAATGAAATAGAAAATGAACTATTTTGGGCCGCGGTGTATGCATGAGGGAATATAAAAGTTAGTTCCTTATTGGAATAGTTGGGTGGATTTTGTCTGTAATGATGTTAGGACAGGGGTGATCCAAAAGTTCCATAAATGGTAAGATGAATATTTAGGTGGATGTCGAGGCTAGACATGAATAACTATGTAGAGATGTGGGCGATTTATTTCGCGTTAGATTCAAAAGAGTTACGATTGGGTAGGCGCAGCATTGATGGGAACACTATTTGAGAAGCCTGGTCCTAACGGAAGATCTAGGTACTACATGTATTCTTGCACAACATACCACGGGTAGATGCCAACACTGGATAATAAGTGGCTATAGGAAGGCAATTGTTAGAAGGATCTCGACCCTAATGGGAGTTCACAGACAGTGGGCATCGGTGCTGGACAATAAGTGACTATAGGATAGATAGCGCCCAATACTACTGGGAGTTTGCACACGGTGGGCACTGGAGTGGTACAATAAGAGGCATTTTACCACTGCGATCGAGAGATGGACACAAGTGCATATGATGAGCCACTTTGTGAGTTTACATTATGGTGTTCTACCTCTCCCAGCGTAGTATGTGTAGAAAACAGGCAGTAGGTCCCAATTTGGCCGGTCGATTGTGTGAGGTTCGATTTGTAGATTGCCCTATTGTGTTAAACAAGTATCCTTAGGTATATGACCTTAGATTGCATGGACATGGTCTATGCACTCTATATCACTTAGAGTAGATTTAGAATTAATCGCACTTAATCGTCTTATTAGTCTTCTTCACATTCACTAGACTTTATGGTTGACACATCCCTTTATTTTCATTTTCCTCCACCACAGAATGACTTGTTAGCAGTGATTAGATATAGTAAGGTGGAGAAAGGAGCTCAATGATGGAGTTCTCATATTACATATTATTTCTATTAAGGTCTTTTAATGTATTAAATATCTGCATAGTTTATATTGTACTTTGAGAACAATGTATATATAAAACAAGTATTTTGGAAACCATTTTCCTGAGACGTTTATTTTGTATATTTATATTTAATTCCTTCCATTGTGAAATTGAAAGTGTAGAATGCCTTAGAACTGCACACTTCTACTCTGTAATGTTTTTTAAGTCCTAACAGCTTGTATTTCTCGACATAATTCATGTCGGGAAGTGCGGGTCATTACATTTGGTACTAGAGCTTATGTTTAGGATTCCCTAGGGTTTAGGCACGTATTAAGAGAATGTACATGGATTTTTTTTTTTGAAAAAATGGCGATTTTATAATTTTTTTTCTAAAAGGTTTTCAAAAATGGGTATTGGAAATACACACACACATATAAGTTTTCAAAGAGATCTCCTTATTCCTATATATCAAAAACTTCTTTTATTCGTGCCTATTATATCTACGGGAAAGTTGGAAATAATTCCCAAACATAGATAGTGAGAATGAGAACAAATTTTAGGCGATAGGATGAACTACGTCGGATTAGGGGAGCTAATTATGATTTTCTAACATGTGTGTTAGTACAAAAAACCCTATACAAGTGAGCACATAAGATAGTTCTTGGCATATCCCTTGCATAAGCAGACAATTATGGGTTAGAATAAAGATTAAGATTATAACAATCGAGACAGAAAATGAATTTTTCATATTTATTTTGGTTTACCCGTAGAGAAATGCTAGTAGAGGCTTCTTATACCAACTAACCGTGATGAGTAAATTATGAATTTAAGGGTGAATGAAGAAAGTTAGCACTATGAGACCCATATAATGAGTATAAGATGAAGATAAAGCATAAGAATATAAAAAGGACTTTATGAACTTAAGGTAAGTTTCCTCAGTTAAAGTAGAAACACTATTTCATATTTTTAATAGTTGCAAGGGTTCATATTTACTTTAAGGTATGGCTGAAGCATTTTCATATTGAAGTTAGACACTAAATTTAAGAGTGAACTTGAGGTAACCATTTTTGGAAATGGAATACATAAACCTTATGTTCTTAAAACATTGTTAGAAATTTATAGGCTGGTGTAATTAAGTTGTCATTGTTTACTCCATGTGGATGAAAAAGTTTACTGAAAAATGTAAAACAGTAGTTGTTTGATATTTAAAACAAAAAATTAGTTAGTTTATGATTTTCTGTAAAATAATCCGACAGACTATATGAATTTTGTTTAAAAATTAAGATTAAAAGACTTTGGAATAATTTTTTCAACAACTGTCGTAAAGTTTTTATTTTATCTCTTAGGCACATTGTTATACTTATCTCAATGTGCACCGTGCTTTTAAAAGAAACTTTTGAAAGAAAAGAAGAGTTGTTTATGATTTTATATATAAATAGTCAGTTGAACTTTGTGGGATTTGTTTAAGAAGGAAAAAGTTGAGAAATCGGTGAAATGCTATTTTCTAATAACTGTTTTAAACATTTGTTTTAACTTTTGTGCACATTACCGTTGTTAACCCCAACACTATTTTATTTTTAACAATAGAACTTGTAAAAAAATTTAAAAATTTGTAAGGTACTACTTTTAAACCCCTATTGTGACTGGAAAATGGTTATGAACTCGAAAATATTTCATAGATGTTTATGTTATACTTTAAAAATATAAAAATAAGTTAAAATTATCATATTTTCTTTTAAAATAGGTTTTGTGAAAAAAATCTTATTTATGAAATAAATTTTAAAATGATGTGTTTTATGTATATTTTTACTAAGCTAATTTAATCATTTTTGATGATTTGATTAAAGAAAAATATCATGATTTTAAATAAAATGGAAATGCTTATTAAATACGAAAAGTGAGTTTAATAGTTTTAAAACTTCCTTGTTCTGTGGAAAATAAAGTTAAAAATCGAAAAAGTTAAAGTTTTAGGCAACTTACTAGATTTGTGTGAATGGCAAAATCAAAAGTTTTAATTTAAACGGCAAAAATGAGAAGTGGACTTTACAGTTCTAAAGACCCGTTAACTTTGTATAAACCATGTTAAAATAAAGAGATTTTGATTAAAAAGGTAAAGTAAAAGTATTTTGATTATCACTTAAAATTTAAAAGAAATATGTTGGAGTTAGAGAAAATAGGATTAAATAGCCTACTAGGACAGAATTACTATGGAATTTGAAAGCATTAATGATTGAGATAGAGACAAAAGAGCAACATGAGAATTTAGTAACCTTTTCTATTAACAGTCAAATTGGAAGGACAGAGTACTAGGATGAACCTCCTTTAGTAGTGAGAGGAGAACATTGTCTTGTGTCTCTCTACCGAAATATGGTTCAAACTGTAAAATCTTTGTTAAGGAATATTGAAGAGTATGATTTGAGTGAATATATTTCCAAGTAAGGGAAGAGTAAATCAACATGTTTTAGTTGTGTCAAAGAATGCTATGGATGCAAGGAACTTATCGATTTGAAGTGTAAGAAGGAAAGTGGGATCTACCATAATCCTTATTAAGTGTGTTATGTAACAAATAGGCAATTCCTTGATTACACTAAGCCATCTTTAACGGAATGACGAGCACTGGCTTGGCATTTTAGGCAGCATGGTATTGATCGACATCATATATGTATAGATAGGATACCTGTAGGCTACGGACGGTCCAGGTATTGTATTGTCACCTACAGGCTATGGGCTTACCAGGTGGGTAAGAATGGGAAGTGTGTATTTTACAGATGTCATTGGGTTTATATTATAGTAGTTACATTTTATTGATGCCTAGATATGAATCTTGGAATAGTAGGGTTAAGGATAGCATATTATGGAATAAGGAAAATAAGGAGAAAGTCGTCCCTAAATTGATGAAAACCTTCAAAAAGGAAGTTGTATGATAAGTTTAGACTTGTTAATCTACATGGCGTGAGAAAGTGAAAATGTAGAATTAGTCGTCGTAGTAAGTTGTTGGACAATTGATATGGATTAGTAAATATTAAATTAGAAATTTCCATAAAAGGGAGCGAGATTTAGGTAGTAAGTTATAGTAAGTTAATTCATTGGAATGAAGTTTGTAACAATGTAACCTTTAATAAATTATCCAATTTTAGTAAAAATTGTATCGTTTGAAATGACAAGGACTATACCTAAAAGAAAGAGATGTATAAAATATGGATTCTTACTTGTTTTGCACCGTCGATTTCAATAATAGAAAATTTAATTCCTTGTAATTCTAAAAATAACACATATATTTTCTTTAAATAATTTATGGAAAGTTACAAAGTCCACATTTCCTTATGAGAAAGATGAAGTTCCAACGTATTGAAATATAGAAATCCTTAAGTATAAACCAAAGTATTAGTCACTATGACTATTGAATGGCAATGTCAAGGCATTATTCTATATGGAATTGTATTGATTACGGGACAGTTGGAAAGAAAATGGTGACAAATTTGAATCAAAAAAATTTAGTTGCGCGAATTAAAGACATGGAGGTGACTTCTAATGGAAAATGAGATTTGGAAGATTTTCATAAGACCTTAGGAAGGAAAGGGTAGGATTTCATTCTATCACCCATTAGGTAGAGACCATTGGATGGTAAGAATGGTTGTAAACATGTCAACAAGACATGTTATGAGTGATGGCTGCTAATGGATGAATATGGATGCTTATGGGTGTATCAGTTGCATATATACACTTCTACACACTAGGATAGTAGGCCCTATAGGTATACATACTCTTATCATGTGCGTGATGTTTCTTGATTTGATGTTATTTGTGGATGTTACGCATGTGGATGTTGCATATTGAGTATGCATATAGAATTAACAGTACATCATTAGGATGTTTCATACATTTGGATGTATAGCATGAGCATTCTTGCACAAAATAGAAATAGACCGAATCAATAGGCCGACCACTCTTTTGCGTTGGTTTAGGTTCACATGTATTCCACGTTGCATATATACATAATTGCATTAGAGAATTTTAACGGCCATGGTGCCATGGATGATGGATGAGTAAATAGATGTCGATTTTGCTTGTTGTATGTGAGTTGCAATTTTCCATCCATGGAGATTTCGGGGATAAGAACCTTTTAAGGGGAGAGAATGTATCACCCTAGAATTTTAATAATAAATTAAAAATTAATAAGGTAAAAAATGTAATTTTCAAACAAATGACAAAATAGTAAATTTCTATAAATGAAGGGATTTGGGGAATTTGACTTTCTATTTGGTCAGCGACTCAAATTCATATGTAAGATGCTAGAAATAAATACCATATGAAGAGGATACGGGGATAATATAGCACACATTTTGTGTTTTGCGCCTATTTTGAAAGTAAGTTTAAAGATTAAAGAAGAAAAAAATGGAAAATATTTATTCGCACAAATGTACAAGTACTTTTAAGGAAAAGCATTAAATATTGCCGTAATTAATTGGCTAGATATATAGAAGAGATCAAAAAGAGAAAGAGTATATCAATATATTTAAAAAGAATATAATTTTGTAAATGAACGTTAAGAGAAATATATTTAGCGTAAGAGAGAGGGCATTAATTACCCTTTTATGGAAGTTATTGCTATGGTTAATATATGCTACAAGTGTCAAAAAGAAAATATAGCAAAATATGTTAAAGAGGAAAGAATACAGCTACTTTCATATATGTTTGAAAAGTAAGAATAAAAGTTTATGCTCAAAAGTAAGGGTTTATTTTGAGCAGAAAGACAACATAACAAAATATGTATAAAAAATAATAATAAAGAAAGCATTTAAATAAAAATTACATATTTTGAGAAGAAAAAGGTATACCAGAAATTGTATGTTTGGAAGATTAATATATTGAAAGAAAAAGGTTAGTTTAAGAAATGTGTTTAAATAAAGACGCTAGTTAAGAATATGCGCATACACACACATACATATGGATATACTTTTGAAACTATAATAACCTGGATATAAAAAGTAAGTATGAGTTAAGTAATTAGAAATGAAAAGTAAATTTCTTAATCATTTTTAAGAAGTGTGTGTGTGCACATATATGTTCATACATACCTATATTTATGCTTAAATTGTTAGTAATACACACACACACACACATACGTACGTATGTATGAATTAATAAATTGATTTGAGAGATATAAATTAATTGATTGAATGATTGATTGGTTAATTAATTGATTGATTAGTTAGTTGACTAATTGGTTGGTTGATTGATGAATGATTGGTTGGTTGGTCAGTCGATTTAAAGGAATGTACACATATTATCAACCTAAAAAGAAAGTGTATGTGTATATATATGTTATGTAACTTATTTTTTAGGAAAGCATCTAGGTTGAATGTATTTAATCAAACAACCTAGATTGATTTCTTGCATCTAAAATAGCAGATGGGTGTAGATGAGGTTAATCTAATGGTCCTAAGTGTAACCTAACTCTATAAATAAGTTGTTAAACCAAACTCTATTATTTAGTTAAGCATACAATAACTAAAATCGTCAAACTTTCTCCTCAAAACCTATTTTTTCTTAAAACCAAAAATCAAAATCAAATCCTAATCAATCTAAGAGGTAAGTGCAAGCAATCAAGGGGAAGCTAAAGAGAACTAGGAAAGGATTTATTGTTAAAGGCTAATTTTCTCAAATCTAGAGCTAAGGCTAAAAGGCGAGTGGGAACAAATTAATAATTTGATTAATGGAATTGAATCTAAACTATTTTATGTGATTAGAACTACTGAAACCCTAGATTTAAACTTGCTAAATTAAATTTGCATATGTTCAAACCCTAATTAACTTGTAAATTTGAAATTGAATTGGCTAAACCCTTAATTTGAATTGAAACTGGATTATGAAACTAGGGAAAATTGGATACTTATTATTGCTTAATTTTAACCTTAATTAGCAAACACAAAAATTGATTGAACTAGAAATTAGGGTTAACTGATTAGATTAATCGACGTAAATTAACAATGTTAATAAAAAATTAATCGCAAACCAAAAATCATCAAAATCCTAATTTTTTTAAAGTGAACGGTTGACCCTGGAATAACCTAGGTCGACCGGTGACGGTCGACCTAGGGAAGGTCTCGTACATATTAAAAACTGGTGATTTGAACCTTGACCTTAGGCCCAATAAAATGAATAAAAAGTTAATACTTAATGAACTGGAAAATAAACTATTTTGGGCCGTGATGTATGTGTAAGGGAATATAAAAGTTAATTCCTATTAGAGTAGTTGAGCGGATTTAGTTCACGATGATGTTAGGACAGGGACGATCTAAAAGTTCTGTAAATAATAAGATGAATCGTTAAGCACATGTAGAGCCTAGACATTGATAGCTATGAGGAGATGTGGACAATTTATTTTTCATTAGACTCAAAAGCATTACGATCGAGTAGGCATTGCATCGAAGAGAACACTATCTGAGAAGCCCGGTCCTAATAGGAGATCCAGGCACTGCATGTATTCCTATGTAACATAGTATGGGTGGACGCCAGAACCGAACAATATGTGGCTATATGAAGATGATTTTTAGAAGGATCCCAGTCCTAATGGGAGTTCACATACAGTGGGCATCAACGCTGGACAATAAGCGACTATAGGATAGATGGTGCATGGTCATGACCGGAGTTTACACATGGTGGGCACCGAAGTAGTACAATAAGAGGCATTTTGACACTACAATCGAGAGATGGACACAGGTGCATATGATGAGTCACTTTACGAGTTTGCATTACGATGTTCTCCCTCTCTAGGTGTAGTGTGAGTAGAAAGGGGATAGTAGGTCCTAATTTAGCCGATCGATTATGTGAGGTTCGATTTGTAGATAGACCCATTGCGTTAGAAAAGTATCCTTTGGTATACGACCGTAGGATTGCACAAACACAATATATGCACTCTATATCACTTAGTGTAGATTTAAAATTAATTGCACTTAATCATCTTATTAGTTTCGTTCTTATTCACTAGACTTTATGTCTGACCTACCCCTTCTTTTCATTTTCCCCCACCACGGGATGACATACTAGCAGTGATTGGACGTAGTACATGGGAGAAAGGAGCTCAATAATTGAGTTTTCATATCATTTACTGTAGTCACTTATTGTATTAAATATCTTTAGAGTTTATATTGTACTTTGAAAATAGTGTATATAAAACAGGTATTTTGGAAACTGTTTTTTTAAGATGTCTATTTTGTATATTTGTATTTTAACTTCTTCCGCTGTGAGACTTGAAATTGTAAAATGTCATAGAACTCCACCCTTTTACTCTATAATCTTTTTAAATCCAAACAGCTCATATTTCTTAACATAATTTGCGTCGGGAGGTGCAAGTCATTATAATGTGTTAGTTCCCGACCACATCATTGAGTGGTCCTTAAATACTCTAGCATGCTGGAGATGCCCGAGGCAGAGAGGATGGCCGGGTAGGCGTAGGAGCCAGATATGCCAACACACGCAGGATCCTTCTCCGAGACCCCTCTCGCCAGTGGGTCTCCAACCCAAGTAACATAACCATTCCTACCGACACACAAAACTCCAATGGGGCACAATCTACGTTAACAGCATGGGGTCCTCTTGCCGGCCCTTAGTTAGAAGAAGGCGGGAAGATTGGTCCAATGATGGTAGCTTAATCTTGTCTCCTCTTGTCTTTGTTTTCTTTGAAAAATTTCAAATTCGTTTCATTGTTCGTGTTTTATAGTGGTTCGGCTTAACCTTGTAGAAATAGTTAATTCAGCTACAACAAGGAGCAGCCTTCGCAGACCCTCCCAACTTACAACCTCGTGTGGGCACCAAAGCTTAGTAATAGATGCCGGTTACTTCTCAATCGGTCCACTCCAGGTAGGTTACCCTTTACAACTGTAGCATCCCTGACCTATTGCTTTCCCCAGTCTCCAACATGACTCCAACAAGGTGATTCCTCCTGAGGCAACAGCGAGGCAGACTTGGTTAGATTTAAGAGGAGGAGCACAAATAGGGAGATAGAGGCTCCAAGGGAAAGCCGTCTTTCATCTTTTCCCCGGACGACGGTCTCTTGGTCAGTTGCTTGATATCGATATTTTGGGGTGACAGGGTCTACTAGTCTTTTGATGGTAGGAATCTTGGATGAGATAGGTTTACTATGGCTTCTTTAGATCCTGATAGGAACCACATTGGAGGTGTTAGCTCAAATGGCTGGCTAAAAAGTGGTTGGACTGGCCATTCCAATTAGTTGGTATTGGATGTCGAGGTTAGAAAGGCTTTTTTAGTAAGATTTTAAACTTAAACACTTCCTTTACTCTCCTTCTTTCCTTTTTACTTGTGCATTTTTTTATCATTGAATGGATCCCATACTCTGTACCTCTATAATGATGTGTTGCTTTACAAGAACCAAGCCGTAGATGAGACCCCTGCCATTGCTTGGCCTAAGAGAAGTTGTCAGGGCTTGTGAAGAAGGCCATTAATGCCAAGGAAACTAGGAAAAATGTGCCTAAGGAAAGGAAAGCTAAGGTAACTATGATGGAGGGGCTTGAGACAGAGAATGCCTAGTTGATGGCACACCCAGAGACTAATCATAAGGAGACGGATGACATGAATAGTAGGATGCAACATCACTTGCATTGCATCGATTAGGAAGAGCCTGCGAAGATGAAGAACACACTAGAGGGGGAGAGGAACGATAGGTTGACAAAGGTGTTGAAGTAAATCTTTTTAGCTAGCCATCATCTCCATTTTGTTATCGGCTTACTTTCCCAAGCGCAATAGAGAGGTAGCGATTGAGATGTTGGCAGGTTAATGGACCCTCTGGTGACTCTATCCAAAGAGTAAATCACCTCTCTAATAAGTGGCCCTAGTGAGCCGGCTACCGATGATGCTTCGGGAGTAGACAAAAAAATGATACTTGATGACGACTACCACGTCATCGTACACCTCCCTCCCTATGAGCAATGGAGTTATAGGCGGTCCTTTTGTATTCTGCATGTATATCTTTTTTTTTTGTATATCAACCGGGTGAGGCCCGATATGGTAACAAACTTCTTATTATGAAATGAATGAGTCCTTTCGATGTATTGAAATTCCATTTTTGTGATGAACGCCGTTGTTTTAGATTCGTCTATTCGTTTTAATATTTTGTGTTTTTCCTCTAGTTCTCTATTAGCATTCCACATATATGCTTATCTTCCATGATTACTTATTTTGTGACATTCATTTGTTCTATGCCAAGTGGTTCAAGCGGCCTCCAACTTTGTTAAGTAAGCATATAGACTTAATCATCCATGTACAATATAACAAATAAGCAGACATAAGGAAAATAAAAGGCAAACAAACCAAATAAATTTATCTTTTATTGAGGCAGTTCACCCTTAGTTTTTTCATGGTAAGAATGAGTCGAAGCCAGGGTAGCCTTTAGTGGTCGCTTGGGGCTCATGCTAGTCCACCTTGATTGTATTTGTGGACCATCTTAGGGCTTGGCTTTACTTAGTAAGGCCCTTTTGGGTATTTTAGTCAGTCAACACTACATATGTCAGGTTTAGGTTACCAAAGTAGGTAACCGCACCGCCTTATCACTAGTACATCGCCCTATTGGAAGGACAGGAAGCATATAGGTGAACGAATTAGGACAAGCATGGGTGGTCATGCCATTAGTTTGTCGATGCCTCCGACATAGAAATGAGCATCAATCGGCTCATGCATCCTCATAGAGGTGCACTGTAGATGCTAGTTTCAAGATTACTTATGTAATCACGCCCATCTTAGCACAGTGCCCTACCCCATTAGAGGGACAGGTAGCATCACGAATGAATAACTTGGGACCATGGTGTGGCCGGTTGTGCCATTGGCTCGTCAATGCCTTCGGCATGAAAGGGAACGTTGATTGGCTTGCACATCCTCATGCAACAGTACGTAATGAATGTAGGATTTGGCACCATGGCATTGGTGGTTGGGACCATGGCGTTGGTGGTCGTTCCATCTTTACAACGGTGTCCTCGGCATGGACAAGAGCGTCGACATGCTCATAGATCCTCTGAAAGCCATTTTTGCATTCCTCGATTGTAGAGGAGAGCCTTTATGGCCCGTCCTCTCCAGATAACCTTATTTTGCTGCCTTCCCCAATAAGAAAGAGAGTGTCGCATGGCTTGTCCGTACCGAATAACACTATTTTTTATGCTTTTTAGGAAATACTTGAGGATATTTTGTTTTCATTTTATACTTTGATTTATCATTACAAAAAGGTTATGATTGCAAACTACAGAGTTCCGCACATAGTATGCTTGTATGTGTTTTGGATTCCAAGTCCTGGACACATGGTTGCCAACTAGGTATGGAAGATGGTTGGTAACGTTGGCTTGTGCAGTGCTGACAACATATGTGCCTTCCCAGTTTGGCCCCAGTCCTCCTTCGATTGAGTTTTTAGCGTTTGTGAAGACCCAACACAGAACTAGGTCCTTGATGATTTATTGGTAGAGCTTCACTCTAGCATTGCAGGGTTTGTATACTTTTCTCTCGTATGTTTCTATGTTAAGCTCCGCCTCTGCTCTTCTTCCATATAAGGCATCGACCCCTAACATCAGTAGCTCTTCATTTTGCTTATGGTCGTGAGTGTAATGTCGAAGGGTGGGAACATCAACTTTGATGGGTAGCACGACTTCATACCCGTAACCTAGAGAATGGGGAGTGCTCGGTTGATATGCGACTTAAGGTTTGATACGACCATAGTATGAGCGGATGTTCTTCAGACCAATTTCCTTTTTCCTTGGTGAGGTGCTTCTTTAGTTTTGTTTTGATGGCTTGTTTACTGCCTCAACCTGCCCAGCTGCTTGGGGGTGAGTGACTGGGAAGAAGCGTTTCTCTATCCCATTTATCTCATAGAAAACTTGGAATAGCCCACTATCGAACTATATTTGTTGTTTGTGATGATTTTCTTTGGAAGTTTGAAGCGGCGAACAATGTTCTTGATCATGAATTTTAGAATATTGAGTGCAGTAACCCAGTGAGGGGTACTGGCTCAAAGCACTTTGTGGAGTAGTCAACAATGACGATGTAATGGTTGTACCCCCCTATAGAATTGGGGAGCTCCCTATCTAGTCAACCCCTAGGTGTCAAACGACAAGGGGATATCATAGTGGTTTTTGAAGGAGTTCTAGGGATTTTGGAAAACAACTAACATCGGTCACACCTCTTCACAAAGTCCATTGCATATTTTATCATAGTTGGTCAGTAGTAGCCCTAGCGAGAATCCTTCTTTGCCAGGCTTTACCCTCCCTCCCCCGACGTGGTCTCCACGGTATCCTTCATGCAGCTCTTCTAATATGTGATAAGTTTCATCATTTGTACCACATCGCTGAGGTAGGGCTGAGTACTCTTACCAGTATAGCTTTTCGTCCATGGTCAGTAGGGGGCACTTGATAGAAGATTTTTCAACCCTTTTTCCTATCCATGGGTAATTCACCACCATAAGTTACTTCAATAGCAGGGTCATCCAGATGTTGGTTTAGACCTCATTAATTCCCATTGCAGTTGTCTCCGTTTCAAAGCAAGAGGCGAACCCGACTTCCAATATGATCCAAGGGATGCTCTCATCAGGGCCACTTACTACTTTGGCAAACTAATAGCCCTTAATGTTATTCTTATGTGGAATCTATTCAAGGTTGAAGTCATTGAAAGTGCTAATGATCTTTTTGGCTTCCATAACATACAAGGCCGGTATTTTTCCTTTAACTTGAAAATGCTCTTTGATCTGGTTGACTGCTAGCAAAAATCCTTTAGACACATGCAAGGGTTTTATTTGCGGTTCTTTAACCATCCCGAGGTCGGCATGGACGACTTCATATTTGGTTTTGTTGTTGGTTGCATTGAACCTAAAGTGGATGATGAAGCATAGTTGTTTCTCATTATGTGTGAATACAACAATGTCGACTCCAGTCCCTTTCTTTTAGATGTATCATGGCCTATTTTTCTGTACCCTTTGAATCAACAATAAACCACACATGTCCAACTCAAATTGCATGAAACGACAAAACATGAAGGGTAATAAAGAAAATAAG
Source organism: Allium cepa (assembly GCA_030765085.1). Taxonomy (NCBI): domain Eukaryota; kingdom Viridiplantae; phylum Streptophyta; class Magnoliopsida; order Asparagales; family Amaryllidaceae; genus Allium; species Allium cepa. The sequence goes on along the minus strand of CM060939.1, from coordinate 399,912,665 downwards.
ATAGAATAGAATCTGACACGAATGGAATAACATATAATATTGAACAATATCTTTACAGGGAAAACTTCTAAATACATATATCAGAGTCTAACCTAAATTCATCTTGGACAATTATAAACATCTGTCATTACAATTGCTGACAAACATCAAACTAAAACTAACTAAGTATAATAGATAATAAAATATGTCATACGTAGATAAATATCTCCAGCCATCCTCTAAAAACTCCAACCGTCTTCGACAAAACCTGAAACTAGTCGGATCTGACCCGAGTATTGAAAACACCTGGATCAGGTTTGATAAACCAGTATAGGAAAAACTCAATAATAGATGATAATGTCATATATCACCCTTTGGATAAAATCCTTTAAAAATAAAGAGTATCTCGTAAGACCATGCCCACACATAAACACGAACGAGTTTTACCTTATGATAACTATAAACATATCAAAATATTTGATATTATTTTTAATGACATCTCTTTGAAATAATTTGCAAATAAACTTATTAATCTTAGCCGAAATTGTTACCATTATTAAATTCCAGCATATTAAGCTATACAAACAAAACCGTAGATTCTTATTGGAGAATGGATTTCCATACAAATGACTAGGTAAATGATCTACCTTCTAAAATGGGTACACTGTTAGATGGATGCCCCAAGGAACAGCACATAGGGACCTCTACCAACACAAGACCGACCTACCTCTGTAACTAGATAGTACCGAATATGTCATTCCTCGTTCGTTACCGACCTTTATCCGAGGGACTTCATAGCATGCAAACCACATTAATTTACATCCCGAACGTCATAGCGGGAAGAAATATATCTAGAAGGGGATGACCATACCCTGCTTGGGAATGACCCACTTAGCCTTGCTGAATCTAATTATGTTTTGGTCGTTTTCGATTTGATGAGGCTTGAGGTAATGATTACCTTTTCACATAGCACTTATCACATCTGTGAATGCCACATTGCCATTTCCGTTAACTACTAATTGCCTTCCACAAAAATACAACCGTTGAGCTCGTACGTCTCAAGGAGGGTGTTAAGCTAAGAGAAGTTTCCTTCTCCACCACCACTGATGTACGTTTGTTAAAACCAATATACGTAATCATTAGAAATGCAATGTCAGACAAACGTCCATACAAGTTACCCAGGAACAGGACAAACAGAAGGCACTCTCCTACTACCACTAGTAGCGAGTAGTCCTTGCAATCCAAAAAATCTACATCATGAGGAGACCATTGCTATTAATAACTCTGTAATGGGAGCTACCCAGAGCATGTTCACAAGCAGTCTTTATGCTATGAAGATCCATGTTCTTCAATAATCATCATTCAATCATCTTTACTTCAAATTTAAAGTAATTAAATTAGAGTTGTTCTATACTCTAATTCCAAAAATAAATCTACTATAATAAGTAATATATATTTTTGGAATTAGAATATGGAACAACTCTAATTTAATCACTTTAAATTTGAAGTAAAGATGATTAAATTGAACTTTTTTAATGTTCAACATGTCTTCACATTCGAACGTATTTATTGGTTCAAAGTGGTTTTCAGATAAGAATTACCCAAATCCAACCCCGGTTCCTTCGAAGCCGACTATCGATTTAAAAGATGTTAAGTTTATATGTGGATATCAATCATCAATCAATTACTTCATCTTTTATAAAATATCTTTTTTGGATTTATTCTTTTCAATTTATTCCATTTTCTTTTCAAGAGTATAAGGAATCATTAAGCCTCGTATATCAAATCATTTGGTTCATTTAAACCTTTCTTGAATCCTGGAATAATTCCAAATCATTTTCTCTTTTACTTAGGAAAACCTTTCCAAATCATTCATTAAATCTTAATCAAAGATTTTCTTTCTTAACTTTTAACTTAGGGAAAATATTCCCTTTTTATAATACCACTTTCCAAAACTTCCATTTTATTATAAAGGATTATTCACTATCCAAATTCACGAATATAATTCCTTTAAAAAACTTTCACATATAACTTATCAATTTAAATTGATTTCAGATCTACAAAATGATGTTTATAAATTTCATTTATATTTTATAAATTTCCATATGTAAAATTTCTTTACTAACAAATTCCATTTATATCTCATTTATAAGTCAAAATCCAATTATAATTTAATTACGTATAAAACTCTTATTTACAAATTCATTCCTTTCAAATATTATTATTTATTAAATCTATTATAAATTCCTTTCTAAATTTCAATTACAAACCCATATATAAATTTGATTACAATCCCATTTCTAATATTTATAAAACACTTTTATAATTCCATTACTTTTATTTATAAAATATCAATTTTATAAATTTTATATATAGAACATTTGTAATGAATACAAAGAATTTATTTCTTTTCTTTTATCTTAGATAAAACTTAATTATCATCTTTTAGAGCATCCGGGCTTTCCTTTAGATATGTTCCACCCCTCGCCTAAGAAGAGAAAATATAGGCCAGGTAACTTCAGGGCACTGGTTGCTCCATTTCTAAACTTAGTTAAACACCTTATTTTATCTTCTCAGATCTCACAGGCGGGACAAATATCCTAGTCATTTCCGCATTACTCAGTTTGTTATTATATTCAATCTTCTTCACTTATTGTTTAAGTGGTATAAACAATTCCTCTTTCCCATCTATTCAAACTTTCATTAAACTTCCAAATCATCTTTAAATGACTTATTTATTCTTTTAAAATCATTCACAAGGTATATAGGAAAGAATTTTTAAGTTTAAAACTGCATTTCAAAAGTTATTTCAAACTGCTGCGAAAAGCGTTGCGAAAAGTGTTGCAAATAGCGTTTTAAAAGCTATATTCTTCAAAACGACTTTTATATCATTTAAATACCCATATTTTCAACTTAAATATCTTTTAAAATGTTTAAAAGATTTTTACAATTTATTTCACATTTTTAAAACATTTAAAATATCAGTTTTAAACTTTGGTCACTTTACTGCAAAAGCACGATTTTTCTGAAAAATTGTTTTGGACATATTTAAAATGTACAAGATAAAATTTTGATTTTCTTCCTTTATTTATATAAACATATTTAAATTTTTATAAAACATTTCAAACTCATTATAAAAACATTTTCAAAAGGATTAAACATTCCATACACACCATTTCATTTTCAAATGGAAAGCGATTTCCTTTGTGCTTATCGACGTGTATCAACGTGACTTGGTAAAACAATTTAACAATCATATGAAACAATCAATATTTTATGATCAAAGCATATATAAGCATTCAATGCAATCATAACACAACATCAAACATGTGTGTGTGTGTGTAATAGAGATGCTAAATAGAGCTTCTCACCATAAACCAAAGCGATTAATTTCCTACCAATATTCTAATCAACCAACACTTCATTAATTAATTCCTGCTCCATTAAATACTAGCAAACAACACCCTCTTCCTTCCAATTGCTTGGTCTAGGCTTGAGATGGAGGTTTGCTGAAAATATAGAGAAGAAGCAGTAGAGCTTTGGACTTGAATTCTCAAAATTAAACCCCAAAAATAGGTCATTTTCACTCTTGTTTTTGACTCTCTTACTATCAAAATTTAAAAACTTGTTAACTGAAAAGTTGTTGAAATTATTTTCTATTGAATTTATAAAAAAGAATCACTTGATTTTGATTAGTTTTGAGGAAGATATGATAGAATGAAGAAGAGGTATTGTCGGACTGACTAAAATGAAGCTCGAAAATGCACTTTAAAGAATTGAGTTTCAGGTATAGCAAACATCAAAACAAGAAAAAGTGATCAACATAAAAGTTGTAGATATTAGAATTTTATATGGTTCAAAGAAAGATTTTCTTAATTTGATTCAGATATGGTCAAGTTATGATAAAAAAAGTAGCATATTCTTTGGTTTAAAAACTAGGCCAGAAAATGCAATGGAAAGAAGTGGATTTTTGACATGTTTAACTTTAGAACAAGACAAAGTGTTCAACATGAAAATTGCAGCCACTAGAAAAATACATGATTTGAAGAAAAGAATTTTATATTTTGGTTCAGTTTTGAAGAGGTAAAATATGGAGAAAAAATGAGTTTAATTTGAAGAGGATGAACATTGATTTCTTTCGAATATTTTGTAAATATTTTGACATTATCTCTTCTAATTTCTTTCCATGGCTTAGAAGCCATTAAATAAAAGAGGAAGAATATGAAGAAGCTTGAGAAAAAAGAAGAAAAAATGTGAATGAAAGTGAAGATGGAGGTGGGTATTTATAGAAAAAGAAAGAAGTGGTAATTTAGCAAAATAACCTCTTACCAAATTACCAAACTAACCTTACTTCAACCTAAAGCAAACTCCACCTTTTCAAAACTTAACATCATCCTTTCACTTCTTACTTTATGTCTTAATCCCTTAAGAACTAAGCAAAGTAAAATAATAATTATGTAGGTTTTGATGTGATATTGATTTGATGTTTACTTTTCTTACTTTTGTTAATTCTTACTTACTTTTACTAACGACTTCTAGAAGTTTCCTAATTATATTTAGTAAAAGTAAACATTTTTAGTTATTAAAAAGTATAATATATATGTTACACATGTTAATAAGGTGCAATAACGTTGCGGCATATTTTGAACAATACGTTGATTTCCGACGAAATGTTTTACGGCCACATTTTGACGTTTTTGTTAAACTATTTATTCATGTAAACAAAACTTCAAAATAAATTTCTTATTATCTTTAAATAATTAAAACAATCATATTTAACTTATAAAATAATATAAAACAATATCTAAATCTTCTATAAAAATACGACATCGATTTATCGATAGGCGACGGAATTTGTCAATTTTTATAAAAGAAATCTTATATATTTATCAAACCATTATAAATTAAATTAATATTGTTATCAAATGAGTTTGATATCGATTATATGTATATTTAAAAGGAATTATTTATCCTTTAAAAAATTTCATGAATATTTATCTTCTTTATTGGAATCCGACTTTTGTCAATTTTACAATGGAAATCCAAAATCTTTATTCAATATCAAAAGTAAGTTTACCATTTTTATTTATCATATAAACTTGATTGTTTAAGTTTGAAAATTCTACATTTGAATATTTAAATAAATTAAATATTCAATTTTCAAAGTGGTAAATTTACAGGTCGTTACATTCTCCCCTACTTAAAAGAATTTCGTCGTCGAAATACCCTGAACCTAAACCCTTAATTTTTTACCTAAATCATTATTTCATAAACTTAAACCCATAAGATGTATCCAAATCATCAGTATATAATATCTGATTTGATCTTCTATTTGAATCAACAACTTTATTTCCGAACTAGTATGAATCTCCCGATCCTCTAGTGCAGACTCTGATCAAGCTTTTAGATTAGATCACTTGCTTTCCTTGCATAGCTCTCAACTATGATAGAAAACTTAAGTAACTAACCACTAAACATCTTCAATGATCGCTGTCAAGAAATCGAGTGATAAATTCTTTTTCAGATCAGTGTAAACACTCAAGGTTGCATACTCGGATATTAGATCAAAATTTGTGTGACGAAATGATTTATGTACAAATTACATACTTATTCCTATTGGTTTTTTCTCAGTTACACCAAATTCTCTTTATTTACATCCTTTATTTTTTTTCTTTTTTTTTCACATTCTTTTTTTAGAATTTTTCTCTTTAATACTAATATTGTTTATAATTACATTTTAAAGAGTCATGATTTTACTTAAGTGTATAAATAGTTCATGACTTAAATCTAGCTTTGTATAATACCTTTTTACATCCTAACATTATATTCGCACACATCCCAAATTCTCGATCGGTTTTATATCTAGGTGAATTATAGTTTATGGTAGGTTGCTGTCATTTCAAATTCATAATTAAAAAATTTATTTCTGATTTAATGCTATTATAAATTTCTCCACTTTTAAATCCTTTTTATTTATAATCACGTTTATAAATTATAATTATCCAATTTCATTTACTTAAAACATTTTGCAATGGTTTATATTTTACCAGAATATTCCATAAATTCCTTAGCTTTGAGTTCGGTGTGATTCAAAAAATTTGAACTATCTAAAATCGTCGAGAATCCCGCTTTATCTTATCAATTAGTGATTCCAAATTTATCTTTGGTTTAAATACTTTTATGAATATTGCTAATTAATTTACCCATTAATGATTCACATTATCTCTTTAACTTAAGAAAATTATATAGATCGAGTAACTCCTAAATAATACCCTTTTCAAAATCCTTTAGAGATTACTTTTGTTTATAAAACCAATTTTATAAATTCATTTTATAAATTTATCTTATATTAATTAACTTTATTTAAATTACCACAACTCTTTAAATTACTCAAATTTTGAATTCTCATTCCTTTTATATTTATCTTTTTACATGATCATTTTCTATTATTTAAATGTATTTTTATCTTATATGTTCATTCTTTAATTAAATCTTATTACCAAACACCTTATAGTCAAATTGTGAAACTTAATTCACAAGGTATTTTTACTTTTACTTTTAAATTAAACAATTGATCAATTTATGATAGTAACTTAACATTATCATTTATTAATTTATTATTTTCGAATAAGCATTAAAGATCTTAATTACCTTATCAAATTTCTTACTTATCGATTATCTTTATGAAACATCTTATAGTCAAATCGTGAAATTTTAATCACAAGACGTTTATATTTAAATTGCACTAATCTTGATTTCTCACTATATAACTTTTCAGAATATATGCTTTATATTCAAAATATAATTATAGGTAAAATTATTTCATTTACCAATTTTTCAAAACAAAACTTTTATATATAACATTATTAAATTTGCGCTCATATATAATACACTAACACTCATTCCAGGGTGTTAATAACTCTATCTGTAATGAGTTACTCATCCTAGAATATTACTAATCCTATCTCTGGCGTGTCTTTACTCATAACAAGCCAAGGTTCTCGCTTTACCTTCAGCTCTGATACCAAATCTGACGAATGGGCAATTGCATACCCGCCCTGGTATGCTTTTCAACATGGAGGTACTCCTACTTTTCAATATGGAGGTGACCACAAGTGGTACCTCGAATTTGCTTTTACGACAAGCCTCTCGACTATCAACCAACCCTTTCACTCTAGGGACATGTAGGGGTAAGAGTCTAAGCTTCGTCACTGTTCACAAAGCGGGAACCCCCTATCATGCTGAACATAATCAAGCAAATCCAATACTGTTTGAATCGACAATAAACCACCCATGTCCAACTCAAATTGAACGAAAAGAAGGAACATGAAGGATAATAAAGAAAATAAGATATAACAGAATGTCACATGAATGGAATAACATATAATATTGAACAATACTTTACAGCGGAAATTTTTTAAATACATATATCAGAGTCTAACCTAAATTCAGCTTAGACAGGTATAAACATCTGTCCTTAAAATTGCTGACAAACATCAAACTAAAATTAACTAAGTATAACGAATAATAGAATATGTTATACATAGATGAATATCTCTAGCTCTCCTCAGGAAACTCCAACCGTCTTCGACTAAACCTGAAACTACTCGGATCTGACCCGAGTAGTGAAAATACCCAGATAAGGTTTGATAAACCAGCGTGAGAAAAAAATCAATAATAGATGATAGTGTCATATATCAGCCTTTGGATAAAATCCTTTAAAAATAAAGAGCATCTCATAAGACCATGCCTATACATAAACACGGACGAGTTTTTACCTTATGATAATTAAAACACTTTTATACCAAAATATTTGATATTATTTTTAATGACATCTCTTTGAAATCATTTGCAAATAAACTTATTAATCTTAATCGAAATTATTACCATTATTAAATTCCAGCATACTAAGTTCTACAAACAAAACTGTAGGTTCTTATTGGAGAATGAATTTCCATACAAATGACCAGGTGAAGGATCTACCTTTCGAAATAGGTACACCTCTAGATGGATGCTCCGAGGAACAATACAAAGGAACCTCTACCAACACAAGACCGGCCAACCTCTATAACTAGGTATTACTGAATATGTCATACCCCGGTCGTTACCGACCTTTATCCGAGGGCCCTCATAGCATACAAACCACATTAATTTACATCCGGAATCTCATAGAGGGAAGAAATATATTTAGAAGGGGATGACCATACCCTACTTGGGAAAGACCCATTTAACCTTGATGCATCTAATCCTGTTTCAGGCATTTCCTGTTTGACGAGGCTTAAGGTAACGATTACCTTTTCACATAGCACATATCACATCTTTGAAAGTCACATTGCCATTTCCTTTTACTACTAATTGCCTTACACAAAAATACAACCCTTGAGTTCGTACATCTCAAGGAGGGTGTTAAGCTAAGAGAATTTGCCTTCTCCGCCACCACTGATGTACGTCCGTAAAAACCAATGTACATAATCATTAGAAATGCAATGTCAGACAAACGTCCATACAAGTTGTCCAGGAACAGGACAAACCGAAGGCACTCTCCTACTACCACTAGTAGCAAGTAGTCCTTGCAATCCGAAAAATCTTTGTCACAAGGCGACTACTTCCATTAATAACTCCATAATGGGTGCTACCCAGAGAATGTTCGACAAGCACTCTTCAAGCAGTCTTCATGCTATGAAGATCCACGGTCTTCAATAATCATCATCTTCAACATGTCTTCACATTCGAACGTATTCATTGGTTCGAAGTGGTTTTCGGATAGGAATTGCCCAAACCCGACCCTGATTCCTTCGAAGCTAATTATCGATTTAAAAGATGTTAAGTTCATATGTGGATATCAATCATCAATCAATTACTTCATATTTTATAAAATATTTTTGTTAGATATATTCTTTTCAATTTATTCCATTTTCTTTTCAAGAGTATAAGGAATCATTAAGCCTCATTTATCAAAGAATTTGGTTTATTTAAACTTTTCTTAAATCCTAGAATAATTCCAAATCATTTTCTCTTTAACTTAGAAAACCTTTCCAAATCATTCATTAAATCTTAATCAAAGATTTTCTTTCTTAACTTCTAATTTAGGGAAAATATTCCCTTTTTATAATATCAATTTCCCAAACATCCATTTAATTTAAAGGATTATTCACTGTCCAAAATTGCGAATATAATCCTTTAATAAACTTTCACATTTAACTATTCAATTTAAATTGATTTTGGATTTACAAAACTGTGTCTAAATTCCATTTATATTTTATAAACTTCCATATACAAAATTTCTTTACTAACAAATTACATTTACATCTCACTTATAAGTCAAAATCCAATTATATTTTAATTACTTATAAAACTCTTATTTACAAATTCATTCCTTTCAAATCTTATTATTTATAAAAACCATTATAAATTCTTTTCTAAATTTCAATTACTAACCCACATATAAATTTGATTACAATCCCATTTCTAATATTTACAAAACACTTTTATAGTTCCATTACTTTTATTTATAAAATATCAATTTTATAAATCTTATATATATACTATTTTTTACAAATTTAAAGAATTTATTTCTTTTCTTTTATCTTAGAAAAAACTTAATGATGATCTTTTAGAGCATCCGGGCTTTCCTTTCGATATATTCCACTCCTCGCCTAAGAAGAGAAAATACAGGGCAGGTAAGTTCAGGGCACTGGTTGATCCATTCTTAACCTTAGTTAAACACCTTGTTTCATCTTCCCAGATCTCACAAGCTGGACAAATGTGCTAGTCGTTTCCACATTACTTAGTTTGTTATTATATTCTATGTTCTTCACTTATTGTTTAAGTGGTATAAACAATTCATCTTTCCCATTTATTCAAATTCTCATTAAAACTTCCAAATTATCTTTAAAAGACTTAATTATTATTTTAAAATCATTCACAAGTATATAGGAAAGAATTGTTAAGTTTAAAACTGCATTCAAAAAGTTATTTCAAACTGCTGCGAAAAGCGTTGCGAAAAGTGTTGCAAACAGCGTTTTAAAAGCTATATCTTCAAAACGACTTTTATATCGTTTAAATATCCATATTTCCAACTTATATATCTCTTAAAACATTTTAAAATATTTTTAAACTTTATTTCATATTTTTTAAAAATTTAAAATACCAGTTTTAAAGTTTGGTCACTTTACTGCAAAAGCGCGATTTTTCTGAAAAATTGTTTTGGACATATTTAAAATATACAAGATAAAATCTTGATTTTCTTACTTTATTTCTTTAAACATATTTAAATTTTTATAAAACATTTCTAACTCATCTTATAACTATTTTCAAAAGGTTTAAACATTCCATATACACCATTTCGTTTTCAAAAGGAAAGTGATTTCCATTGTGCTTATCGGCGTGTATCAACGTGACTTGGTAAAAAAAATTTAACAATCATATCAAAAAATAAACACTTTATGATCAAAGCTTATATAAGCATTCATAGCAATCATAACAAAACATCAAACATGTGTGTGTGTGTGTGTGTGTGTATATATATATATATATAAATATAAATAGAGATGCTAAATAGAGTTTCTCACCATAAACCATAGCGATTAACTTCCTACCAAAATTCTAATCAACCAACACTTCACTAATTAATTCCTACTCCATTAAATACTAGCAAACAACACCTTCTTCCTTCCAACAGCTTGGCTGAGGCTTGAGATGGAGGTTGGCCGAAAATATAGAGAAGAAGCGGTAGAGCTTTGGACTTGAATTCTCAAAATTTGACTCTCTTATTTTTGGCTATCTTACTCTCAAAATTTGAAAAACTTGTTAACTGAAAAGTTGCTGAAAATTATTTTATATTGAATTTAAAAAAAGAATCACTTGATTTTTATTAGTTTTGAGGAAGATATGATAGAATGAAGAAGAGGTATTATCGGATTCCAAAAATGAAGCCCGAAAACGCACTTTAAGGAATTGAGTTTCAAGTATAGCAAACATCAAAACTGGAAAAAGTGATCAACATAAAAGTTGTAGACACTGGAATTTTATGTGGTTTCAAAAGAGATTTTCTTAATTTGGATTATTCGTGATCAAAAAAATAATAAATTCTCTGGCTTAAAAACTAGGTCAGAAAATGCATTGGAAAGAAGTGGATTGTTGACATATTTAACTTTAGAACCAACAGTGTTCAACGTGAAAGTTGTAGGCACTGGAAAAACACATGATTCAGGATTTTTTTTCCCATTTTGGTTCTGTTTTCAAGAAGATATAGCTGAGAGAAGAAGAGGTAAAATGTGGAGAAAAAATGAGTTTGATTTGAAGAGGATGAACACTGATGTCTTTTGAATATTTTGTAAATATTTTGACATTATCTCTTTCTAATTTTTTCTGTGGCTTAGAAGTCGTTAAAGAGAAGAGGAAGAAGATGATGAAGTTATAGAATAGAAGAAGAAAAATATGAATGAAAGTGAAGAAGGAGGTGGGTATTTGTAGAAAAAGAAAGAAGTGGTAATTTACCAAAATAACCTCTTACCAAATTACCAAACTAACCTTGCTTTAACCTAAAAAAACTCCTCTTTTTCAAAACTTAATATCATCCTTTCACTTCTTACTTTATGTCTTAAGCCCTTAAGAACTAAGCTAAATAAAATAATAATTATGTTGGTTTTGATGTGATATTGATTTGATGTTTACTTTTTCTTACTTTAGTTAATTCTTACTTTTACTAATGACTTCTAGAAGATTTCTAAGTATATTTAGTAAAAGTAAACATGTTTAGTTATTAAAATGTGTAATATATATGTTAAAACATGTTAACAAAGGTGCAATAATGTTGCGGCAACTTATTTTGAACAAAACGTTGATATCTGAAAAAAGGTTTTACGGTCACAGTTTGACGTTTTCGTTAAGCGTTAAGCTATTTATTCATGTAAAACAATCTTCAAAATAAATTTCTTATTATCTTTAAATAATTAAAACAAGCATATTTGAATTATAAAATAATATAAAACAATATCCAAATCTTCTTATAAAAATACAACATCGATTTATTGATATGCGACGAAATTTGTCAATTTTATAAAACAAGTTTTATATATTTATCGAACCATTATAAATTAAATTACCATTATTATGAAATTAATTTTTATATGTATTATATATATTTAAAAGGAATTATTTATCCTTTAAACAAATTTCTCATATATTTATCCTACTTTATCGGTATCGGACTTTTGTCAATTTTACAATGGAAAACCAAAATCGTTATTCAATATCAAAAATAAGTTTACCATTCTTATTTATCATATAAAACATGATTGTTCAAGTCTTAATTTTCTACATTTTAATATTTAAAATAATTAAATATCTCATTTTCAAGATGTTAAAATTACAGGCCGTTACATTCTCCCCTACTTAAAAGAATTTCGTCCTCGAAATTACGAAGTAAGAAAAAGTCACAGAATCCATTAACTTTTCAAAACAACTCGTTCAGACTGGATTACGAAAATCACTTAAATGTTTAATTTTCCCAATCATTTAGTTAAACTTCTTATAACAACTTCTATAAATTTTCTAATTCATTCATTATTATTGCTAATTCATTTTACAACTAAAGTTGAATTTCGTTATATAACTTTCATATTCATCACTTCACTTTATTAACTTCTTATTATTCAAATCTACCTTGCATATTCATTTTATTTATCAAAATCATCCAGATTCAACATTACTTAAGTTAAATTTCCTTTCACTTTCACTTGCATTACTTCCACTATACAACTTAAGTTCACTACTAATTTAATTCAAATTCTATTTTATTAACTTTTAACTCAAATTTCATATCACTTATTCAAATTCAGATTTTATTTTTCTTAACAGAATTGTTTAACCATTTTAACAATTGGTTTTATTACATTTTTCCATTTTATGAGTTATACAACTTAATCATCTAAACTTCCAAATTCATATTATATGATCATTTACCCCTTACGTTTAATTTTCATTCCAATAACTTATCCAACCTGGTTCAAATCCAATTCAACTTATTTAACTTTCCTTTAGTTAAATTTCAAATCATATATTTTATTATGCTAACTCAAATTTATTTAAACTTTAAAAAAGTTAAACTTTTTTTTCATATTATAAACCCAAAACTCATTTTATTTATATTTATCAATTTCAATTTGGATTTTAAATTAAGATTTGTTTATCAAAAAAAATTTAAATTTTCAATTTAATATTGGTAGCAAATCCATCACATAGAAACTCGAAAATGATACTTATGATGCTTCAGTCATCACCCTTATTATTTCCAGTAACAGTAGTGAATTCAATGCTTTATATTCTTTTTAAAATTTTCTTTATATTTATAAATCTTTTACTTATATAATTTCACCATATTACTTCACTTGTATAAGATCATTCCAACTTCATGTATATATTATTATGAAATGAGTTTGATATCGATTATATATATATATTTAAAAGGAATTATTTATCCTTTAAATAAATTTCATGAATATTTATCTTCTTTATTGGAATCCGACTTTTGTCAATTTTACAATGGAAATCCAAAATCTTTATTCAATATCAAAAATAAGTTACCATTCTTATTTACCATGATTGTTTAAGTTTGAAAATTATACATTTGAATATTTAAATAAATTAAATATTCCATTTCAAAGTGATAAATTTACGGGTCATCAAAAGATGCGCCATCAATATACAATTATCATGCTTGCGAGCTGATTGTTGCTTCTTCTTCATCATTGTTCGAGATGGATCAGTCCACTATAAAGTTGACTACTGCTTGGACTTTTGCCTTAGGTGCAAGGGTGGAATATGATACGATGTTATCCCGACTCTACGGACCACTGTTTGAGTCGGCCCGTCGTGTCAGGCTGGCTTAACACATGCTTCAGCGATTGGTTGGTGGGTATCTTGATCGAATGAGCTTGGAAATAGGGCTGAAGTCATAGAGCTGCCATTAAGAGGTAGAAAGCTAAATTTCCTAACTTTATGTGTCTTGTTTTTGGGTCCAGCAGCCTCTTGCTCACATAGTATGTTGACCGCTAGACTTTCTCCTCGTCTTGAATCAAGGCAGTATTAATCATTTAGTCAGTAACTACATGGTATAAATATAGGTCTACCCCATCTATGGGCATAGAAAGGACGAGGGTGAGGTAAGATGTTGTTTTAAGTTTTTAAATTCTTTATTGCTTTCTTCAATCTAGATAAATAACTTCCCCTTCTTGATAGGGTCAAGGAAGGATACGTACCGGTTGGTTGCCTTTGATGCAAAATGGCTCAATCCCACGATCATTCTATTCAAACTCTGCACTCGCTTGACTGCGCGAGCTACCTACATATTTTTGATTCCCTGAATTGTGTCAAGGTTGACATTGATACCCTTGGTGCTGACCACAAAAACGAGTAATTTACCAGGCTAGACAGTGAAGGAATACTTCTTAAGTTGAGCTTTATATTGTGATGGCGCACCTGGCATCTCCTTTTGAATTTGTTGTGGATTATGCCAAGAGTTACGATGGTATGTATTTGGCGTAGAGGAGAGTGGAGAGGAAGCCTAGTATGTAATAAATGAAAGGTTATTTCCTTACCAAATGGGAAAGGAAGAGGAAAAACCAAAAGGGAAGGCTTCAGATAGGGAATCTGAATGGACCTTTCAGAAATTACTTGTTACAGTTATAGAAAAAAGAGGCAAGAAGCATCAAAGTTTTCAAAACTACTATAGTGGACAAGGTCAAATACTTCCATTGCAGTCGATCGGGCCATAGGAAGTGGGATTGGTCAGAGCTAAACAGACAAGGTTGTTTTGCCTTGGAAGGACCAAGAGTAGAACTTTCTACCAAGGAGAAAGTCAAGAATGTTGTGTTTGAAGGTATGTTTTCAATTTTAAGTTTTTCAATTAGAGTTCTCTAGGACACTCGAGCTGCACATTCTTTTATTTCTAAGGGTGTGGTTGATAGAGAAGGATTAGCTGTTACCTACAGTTACTTCCTTGTATGTAGTTAATCCGATTTGTGGGTGCGCTATTCTAGGCTTAAAGTGCATCGATCTAGAATTTATTCTGTGTGGCAATTCGTTTCTAGTCACCCATTTGTATTTGACTTTGAGGGGTATGAAGTGATTTTGAGTATGAATTGGTTAGTATAGATTGAGGCCAGAATTTACTATGCTAAGAAAATTATTGTCCTCGGTAATCTAAAAGGAAGATACAGAGTCATGGTATCTTTGGATGAGATGAAAGCAAGGCCGGGGGTTTTTGTTGGGTGCAACGGAGAGCCTTGAAGAGTCGATAGATAAAGGTTTTATGGTTTAGGAATTTTTTGGTGTCTTTTAACATGTGATGGGTTTACCTCCAAAAAGAGCCATTAAATTCTACATCAACTTGTTACTAAGAGTATAACATGTTACTATGCCACCTTGCAAGATCCTACCTAAGGATATGGAAGAGCTAAAGAAGTGGTTGATGTAACCTGAGCATAGAAATTTTATAAAACCAAGTAGTTCACCATAGGGAGCTTCTATGGTAATTGTGAAGAAGTTAGATGGAATGCTTTGGATTTTTATTGATTGTAGGAAACTAAATTTGCTGATAGTGAAGAATCATTAACCATTGCCAATGATAGGTGATATATTTAATCAGCAGATTGGAGCTAGAGTATTCTCGCAGTTAGATTTAGTTATGGGATTCCATCAACTAGGCATTGTTGAGGAGAGCATTCTTTTGACTGCCCTTAGGACAAGATATGGTTCATATAAGTGATTGGTTAAGCCCTTTGGGCTAACCATTGCCCTGACATTCTTTGTATATCTTATGTACCGAGTTTATTGAGATCAGTTGGACAAATTTGTGTTGGTTTTCATAGATGATATTCTGCTATATTCTAAGTATGAGGGAAATCATGATGTTCATCTTAGATTAGTATTAGAGACATTAAGATAACACAAGTTGAAGGCAAAGTTCTTAAAGTGTAATTTTTGGAAACTGGAAGTAAACTTCCTAGGCCAGGTGGTTTCAAAGGAGGGATTGGCTATGGATCCTTCGAAATTTGAAGCTGTGAATGATTGGAAGAGACCAGAGCTAGTTGTTGAGATAAGAAGTTTCTTATGATTTGTCGGATATTATCAAAGATTTATTAAGAACTTCTCTAGGATAACAGCGCCATTGATCAGACTTATCTGGAAGAATGAAAGTTGTGTTTGGAAAAGAGAATATGAAGCAACATTCCGAGAATTGAAGCTTTGGCCGACAAAAGCTCTGGTGCAGGTTATGCCAAAAGGAAATAGGGATAGGGACATGGTTGTGCACATAGATGCTTTAGGTTTAGGTTTAGGAGCAACATTGATGTACAAGGGCAAGGTTACAGCTTATGCATCTAGGCGGTTACGACCCTATGAGATTCGGTATCCAACCCATGACTTGGAGTTAGCAATGATCATATTTGCATTAAACATTTGAAGGATTACATTTTGGGGTAAAGGTTTAAGTTATATACTAGCTAGTAGTATTTGCAATATCAGTTCACTCAGAAGGGCTGAATATGTGGAACAGTGGTGGTTGGATTTTATGACATCGTATGATTTTGGAATAGAGATACCCTAGGAGAAAGAAATAATGTTACAAATGCCTTGAATCAAAAATAGCAGAACCGTGTTCTGGCTATGATGTAAGAGTGGAATGTCTTAGAGACACTAGCTTCCTATGATGTGCATCTTTGGTCAAAAGTGGGTCCAATTCAAGATTAAGCGACGTTGTCTTGCTTATAAATTCATCCAATACTCATAGAGAGGATTGTCAAAAGGCAAAGGAAGATCTCTTATATGCAGAGAGGATCAATGGCTTGAAGAATGGTGTTGAGACCTAGGGATGAAGGGTTTCTATATTAACGAGAAGGGTTGGCTTCAGAAGAAGGGAAGGTTGTATTTCTCGAATATTGGAGACCTTCAGAAGCTGGTCTTGGGCCATTGTCATCGTTCCATGTTTGCTAATCACATAAGAGGTACAAAGATGTACCGAGACATAAAGCAGTGCTTCTAATAGGGAGGAATGCAAGGAGACGTTAGAGAATGTGTGAGGAAATGCCTTACATGCCAAGAACTTAAGCTAGAGCATCAGAAGCAAAGTGGTCTTATGTAACCTTTGGAAGTTCCAATATGGAATTTGAATTCAACTTTAATGGAATTTATTGATGGTTTGCTGAGGAAAAAACAAGGAATGAAAGTATATGGTTATAGTTGATAGGTTAACTAAGAGCGTTCATTTCATTCCAGTAAAGTCCATAAGGAAAAAAAATGATTGGCTAAAATATATGGAAAGAAAATAGCGAGACTTCATGGAATTCCAAGTACCATAGTGAATGAACAGAGATTCGTGTTCGCTAGTGAGGTTTGGCGAAACCTAAAGAGCGCTTTGGGTTCAAGGCTATGTTTGAGTACTACTTACCATCTGTAGAAAAATGACCAAACCAAGAGGGTTAACCAAGTGCTAAGAGCTTGTGTGCTAGACTTCGGTGGATCTTTGGAAGATCGCCTACACTTAGTAGAATTTTCATACAACAACAATTACTAGTCCAGTATTGGGATGGAATCTTTTGAGGCATTATATAGTTTGCGGCCTTATAAGTCGCCAGTAAGTTAGTGTAAGACGAAAGATAAACTTATGTAAGGTCTGGTTCTTGTAAGAGAATCTTCAAAGATAGTTGAATTGGTTGAACAAAGGATGAAAGATGCCCAATCTAGGTAAACGAGCTATGTTGATAGGAGGTGGAGACACATGGAATTTTGATATAGAGGATCGTGTACGTGTGAAGGTATCACATATGAAAGGCAATATAAGGTTCTAAAAATCTAGTAAGTTAGCATCAAGGTATGTTGGGTTGTTCCTAATACTTAAGGGATATGTAAGGTAGCCTATAGAATCGATCTACCGAGTGCTTATGTCGGTGTAACAACTCGTAATTTCACTACTTAAAAAATGAGCAATTTTGTTTATTTTAAATTAAAAAAGGGTTTAAAACTTAAATAATAAGTTATATATAATAAATAATAGTAGAGGAATTATTTATTATTATAACTACTAATTAAAAAGTATAAATTTGGATTTTAGGACAAATCAGCAAAATTTAAGTTTTGTTAAAAATAAATAAAGGCTTAAATAAATGGATTACAATATTATTTGAAAAGTCAAATCTTATTAAAAAAAATTAATAAAGATAATAAAAGTATATTAAAAGATTTAAAAACATGTTAATAACCGTTTTATAAAATTAACCAAAATTTTTCGAATTTTGTCAGTTTCACATATACTGTAAAAATAGAAAATTTGATATTATTTAAATATGATTTTAAAATATGAATATACATGTCTTAATTTATTTAAAATAAGGAAAAAGTTCATTTTAAATTTGGTTTACATAAATGAATAGTTTAACTAAAATGTCAAAATGTGACCGTAAAACGTTTTGTCGAAAATCAACGTTTTGTCGATTAAAAGATATCGCAAAGTTGTTGCACCTTTATTTTCTTATATATGAACATATATTCAAATAGTATAAGTATTATTTAATTCACAAGTTTACTTTTAATAAAGAAGTTTAGAAACAATTAGCAAAAGTAAACACAAAAGGATAAAATATGTCACATTAAATCCAACCAAACCTTTACTTTTCTGTACTTAAATATTAAATGATTAAGACATAAAGTGATGATGTGATAAGGCGATAGTAAGTGTTGAAAAAAGTAAGATAAAGTAAGTATATTTTGGTAATTTTGCAAAGGGTTGGTTTTATAATTCACCACTCCTTACTTTTTCTATAAATACCCATCAATTCTTCTCATTTTCTTCACATTTCTCATTCTTTTCTTCTTCATTTTTGAGCTTTTTTGCTCATTAATGGCTTCTCTCTTTAAGAAAGGTGTGAGGGTTAAAATAGTGGAGTGCTTAAGCACTAATACATTTGTTACTCTCTAACCTCTTATTAATTCACTTCTTCTTCTTCTCTTTATAGAAATGGCCTTAAGCCGTGAGTTTGGGAGTTGATAGGGGGAGGACGTGAGCAATATGGAAGGGGAAGGCTATTGGTAAGAGCAAGAAGGGATGTGAAGCATTGGCAGAGCACTTGGGAAAGGTGGAAGAATGTTTAGGTGGTGGTTTGGCAAAACAATTGAATTAACTAAATGTTGGTAGGAAGTTAAACGTTTTGGTTAGAGGTGAGAAAATTCTCTCTGCTCTTAAAAGGTTGTATTTGATTTTGATATAATAATCATCTTATGACATATGCAAGTATACACCCCTTTAAAATGTTGCTATGGACGTTTGGTTATGTTCGTGCTTTGTTTGAATAAGTAGAAAGTGTTTATGGTTGCGATTATTTATCATACTAGTTTGTGTATGGACCATAATTATGTTAGTGGTAAATGTTAAATTTGATTATGCTTATTTTGATAAAGTAATCATCTTTGTTAAATAAGACCCAATTTTGGTGATATGATATACTTTGGAAAAATAAGTCTTTTTTCAATTAGAATTGAAATTAAAGTAAAAATAAAAGAGAATTTGAAATTTGAAGTGAAACGAGATTAAAAAAGATAGTTTAATTGAAATTGAGATGAATAGTGAAATTGAAATTGAGATGAATATTGAAATTGAAATCAATTTTGAAAATTAAAATTGAAATTATGGTTGAATTGAAGTTTAAACTGAAATTAGATTTGAAATCTGAGTTTTAATTTGGTTTAAATTGAAATTAGAATTGAAATTGAATTGAAAGTGGAATTTAAAATTTAATATTAAAATAATATGAATCAAATAAAATTATAATACAGAAATAATGGAAATATGTTTTAAATACTTTAAAAAGTGAAATATAAAATGATTTGTAATGGTTTTATAAGTAATAATATTCAATTTGAATAGATTATTTCTAGTATTGTAAAATAAGTTAAAACTAGGCGCGTCGTGCAACGGCAGTTCGCGATTTCACGCCGAAAAGTTCAAAGAATGTGTAAAGTGGAATATAGCTTGGAGTTCTTCGAGATAAGAAATTTAAACTATTATATCCATATCTTCTAAAGGAAGAACAAAAATCATAATTTCGTTGAGTAGATTTTGAATTAAGTCCAAATCAATTTTCTAGAGAAATCACGCTAGTGGAGTTAAGTGACCATAGTAGAATATCCGTTTAAATGAATGTTTTTAATTACGGAAAAATATGAGATAAATTTCATAAATCTATTCAAATAGTTTAAAAGATATTTGGTTTGGAAAATGTGAATGATTGAATGTTTAAAATTTGATTTAATCAAATAAGCTTATATAGCACTTTTCGCAGCACTTTTATGCTGCGAATTGTATAACTTTTTTGAATATGAGTTTAAAGGTAACGATTTTTTCCAGAATCAATTGTGAATGTTTTTAAAAGTAAATTAAGCGTTTTGAAAGATAATTTGGAATATTTATAATCAATTCCAAAATAAAGTTGATAACTGAGTATGCTGAAACGACTAGTACATTTGTCCCGCCTGTGAGATCCGGGAAGATAAAACAAGGTGTTTAACTAAGGTTAGGGATGGAGCAACCAGTGCCCTAAACTACCTGCCCTCTATTTTCTCTTCTTAGGCGCGAGGGGAACAGATCGAAAGGAAAGTCCGGATGCTGTTAAATAAAAAGATTATATTAAGTTTTCCAAAATAAAAGAAAGTTATTATTATCTAAAATTTAAGCAATCTCAAAAATGAATAAACTACAACTTGGATTGCATAGAAATAATCTCCTTATACTTGGTATTAAATTATGAAGAGGTAACTCGTCTATTCATGGAATTTAAAAGGTGATTTCACCGTTATTCCGTCCATAGCACTTGTTGAATACGAAAATTGATGTTGAGTAAAATTAGAATGATTTCTATGATCCTATTTACTCAAAAATATTTGCTAAGATATAGTTTAGGGTTTATCGTAAACGATTTCTTAAATAATATTGTTTTTGACCCGCCTAAAAGTTAAGGAATTTGGATCGAGAGTTAAGTGAGGAAATTTGAGATATTTTTCAAAGTAAAAGAATGAATTATTTAGAATTGTTCTAAATCAATAGAAAAAGATTTCGAAATCATCCAAAAAGAATTAAAGTGAAAAGAGACTTAATAAATCCTGTATACTCATATTCACTTTTTATCAGTAATTGGATTTCGAAGGAACCGGGTATCAGATTTGCTTGATTATGTTCAGCATGATAGGGGTTCTCGCTTTGTGAACAACAATAAAGCTTAAACTCTTACCCCTACATGTCCTTATTGTGAAAGGGTTGGTTGATTGTCATGAGGCTTGCCGTAAAAGTAGATCCGAGGTACCACTTATAGTCATCTCCATGTTGAAAAGCAGGAGTGCCCCCATGTTGAAAAGCAGAAGGGTAGCGGGAGAGCTGAAAAGCCTACCAAGGCGGGTTTAAAAAACCCGTTCATTACATTTGGCATCAGAGCTGAAGGTTAAGCGAGAGCCTTGGCTTTGTTATGGGTAAAGACTCATCAAAGATAGGATTAGTAATATCCTAGGATGAGTAACTCATTAGAGATAGGGTTATTAACACCATAGAATGAGTTATGAGAGTATTATATATATGAGCGCGTATTTGTTAATTTTATAAAAGCGATTTTGTTTAATGAAATTGGTAAATAAAATAATTTTACCTTGCGTTTATATTTCAAATATACAAAGAGGATAGTATTATTTTAGGTTAGAAATTGAGAATTGTTTGTAATTTTGCTTAGTAAAACTAAAATATGTATATCTTGTGATTAGAATTGCATGATTTGACTATAAGATATTCCATATAGAATCAATTAGTTGAAAGCTAGAATTTAGAACTTTAACCATATACCCTTAGATATTTAGTATTAAGAAATAATAATGATTAAGTGATTATCATAATGGATGGATTTAAAAGCTAAGTACAAATATCTCATGAACTAAAATTCACAATTTGACTATAAGATATTTGATGATAATATTGAAGCCAGAAGTTGTGATTGGAGAAAGTAGAAAGAAAATGCATGCTTGGAAAAATTCTTATCGACAAGATATAAAAAAGATAAAAATAAACTGAGGCTTTTTGTAAATATATTATAAAAGGGTAGGTTCTATAACTTATAAAGGAGATAAGGTAATTTGAAATTTAGACACTTTGATTAGACTGAAAATTAAAGTGAAATTTAGGAATAAGAGATACAAGAAATATCATCCTAATATAAAAATTTGCATGAGCGATACATTTAGGGTAACATTTGTAATTCATGATAAAGTAAGATTTAGAAATGGATAGGTAAGTAAGTTAAGTAGATAATCACATAATTTAAAGTAAAAGGTGTAAACTTAGTAATATTGTCTTATAAATATATGGATTGGATAAATAGTATTAGCTAAATTAAGACCTTAGATAAATAAAACTAAGGATTAAGTTTTATAACTTATTAGTTTGAGATAATAGTAAAATTGCAAATTAGTTAAACACCCTAATTGAAGTAATAAAAATTTAAAGTTTGGGGATATGTATATATACTCTTAGGAAGTAAAGGTATATTATACTAGTTTAAGTCATACTTGTATGCTTAAGTAATAACGGATTTAGAAGAAAGTAAATGGTTGTGAAATAAACTTGGATTAATAGAAATTTTGAAAAAAATGTATTAGGTAAAAATGAATGTGAATAAGTACATAAGTTAAACGTAGATCATTTCAGCACATGAATTTTGATCTAAGATTTGAGTACAGAACTTTGAGGTGTTTACACCAATCCGAAAAAGGATTTATCACTCAATTCTTGATGATGAACATTGAAGATATTTTATGATTATTTTCATGAGTTTTCTATCATAGATGAGAGCAATGAAAAGAAAGCAAGGTTTATGATCAAGAAGTTTGATCAAAGTCCGCACTAGAAAATCGGGGGATCGATACTAGTTCGGAAGTAAAGTTATGGATTTGAATAATAGATCAAATCAAATATCACATATAGTATGATGTTTGAGGTCTGTCTACATAGCATTTAGATAGTTATCTTAGACACTAAGATATATGGGTAAGACTTATGTTTTGATATGTGTGTATGTGTGTGTGTATAGACCTCAGATATAGTACATGCTCAAGTCAGGGAATGAGTTATGTGGATGTATTCATTTATATTGATATAGTATCAGTGTGGTTGTTTTTGAATGTATAATCCTATTTGGTTGTTGCATATATTATCTGAAGTGTGCAGTACGCACTAGGATGGGTATGATAGAAGTCTGATTAGATGTATGTGTATATAACCTTAAGTATGTGATAAGTACTCAGATCAGTGTGGGAAATCTTTATATATTTGGCATTATTGTTTTAGTGTTGTTATGATATAAACCTTTTTCTTTTCTACCATCAGTATAAATAAGTCAAAATATTTGAGGATACGAGTATGAGATAGATTCATTTATCTAACTTTCATTTTAAGAACGAAATGCTTTTAAGTAAGAGAGAATGTAACGACCCGTAATTTCGCTACTTCAAAAATGAGAGATTTTGTTTATTTTATATTTAAAAAGGGTTTAAAACTTAAATAAATAAGTTATATATAATAAATAATAATATAGGAATTATTTATTACTATGACTGCTAATTAAAAAGTATAAATTTGGATTTTAAAACAAATCAGCAAAAGTTAAGTTTTATTAAAAATAAATAAAGGCTTAAATAAATGAATTTAAATATTTATTTGAAAAGTCAAATCTTATAAAAAAAACGCTTAATAAAGATAATAAAAGTATATTAAAATATTTAAAAACATGTTATAATCGTTTTACAAAAATAACCAAAATTTGTTGCATTTTGTCAATTTCACATACATTGTAAAAATAGAGATTTTGATATTATTTAAATATGATTTTAAAATATGAGTAAACATGTTTTAATTTATTTAAAATAATGAAAATTTTCATTTTAAATTTTGTTTACATAAATGAATAGTTTAACTAAAACGTCAAAATGTGACCGTAAAATATTTTGTTGAAAATCAACGTTTTGTCGATTAAATGTTGTCGCAACGTTGCTGTAACTTTATTTTCTTATATTTGAATATATATTCAAATATATAAGTATTATTTAATTCACTAATCGAGCTTACTTTTACTAAACAATTTTAGAAACAACCAGCAAAAGTGAACATAAAAGGACAAAAACATGTCACATCAAATCCAACCAAATCTTTACTTTTCTTTACTTAAATATTAAGTGATTAAGACATAAAGTGATGATGTGATAAGGTGATGGTAAGTGTTAAAAAAAGTAAGATAAAGTGAAGATATTTTATATTTTTTGTAAAGGTTTAGTTTTGTAATTCACCACTCCTTATTTTTTCTATAAATGCCCATCCATTGTTCTCATTTTCTCCACGTTTCTCATTCTTCTTATTTTTCATTTTTGAGCTTTCTTTTGCTCATTAATGGCTTCTCTCTTTAAGAGAGGTAGGAGGGATAAAAATAGTGGAGTGCTTAAGCACTAATCCACTTGTTACTCTCTAACCTCTTCTTAATTCACTTCTTCTTCTTCTTCTCTTCTTAAAAATGGCCTTAGGCCGTGAGTTTGGGAGTTGATAGGGAGAGGACGTGAGCAATATGGAAGGGGAAGGCTATGACCTAGACCAAGCAGGGATGTGGGTGGCGGCCGAGCAGTTGAAAATGTGGAAGAATATTTACGTGGTGGTTTAGCGAAACGTTGAAATAAATGAATATTGGTAGAAAGTTAAAAACGTTTGGTTAGAGGTGAAAAAATTCTCACTGCTTTTAAAAGATCGTATTTTTATTTTGTTATGACATATGCAAGTATACACCCCTTTAAAATGTTGCTATGGATGTTTGGTTATGTTTGTGTTATGTTTGAATAAGTAGCAAGTGTTTATGGTTGTGACTATTTATCATATTAGTTTGCGTATGGACCATAATTATGTTAGTGATAAATGTAAAATTTGACTATGCTCATTTTGATTAAGTAATCATCTTTGTTAAATAAGACCCAATTTTGGTGATATGATATACTTTGGAAAAATAAGTTTCTTTTCAATTAGAATTGAAATTACAGTAAAAATAAAAGAGAATTTGAAATTTGAAGTGAAACGGGATTAAAAATGATTGTTAAATTGAAATTGAGATGAATAGTGAAATTGAAATTGATTTTGAAAATTAAAAGTGAGTTAAGGTTGAATTGAAGTTTAAATTGAAATTAAATTTGAAATCTGAGTTTTAATTTGGTTTAAATTGAAGTTAGAATTGAAATTGAATTGAAATTGGAATTTAAATTTTAATATTAAAATAATAGGAATGAAATAATATTATAATATGGAAATAATGGAAATACATTTTAAATACTTTAAAAAAGTGAAAATATTGATTTAAAATGATTTGTATTGGCTTTATAAATAATAAAATTCAATTTAAATAGATTATTTCAAGTATTGAAAAATAAGTTAAAACTAGGCGCGTCACGCAACGGTAACTCGTGATTTCGCGCCGAAAAGTTCAAATGAATGTGTAGAGCGGAATATAGCTCGAAATTCTTCGAGATAAGAAAATTACAGACCATTATATCCATATCTTATAAACGAAGAAAAAATATCAAAATTTCTTTAAGTAGATTTTGAATTAAGTCCAAATCAATTTTCTAGAAAAATTGCGCTAGTGCAATTAAGTGACCATAACAGGAAATCCGTTTTAGGTAAACGTTTTTAATTATGGAAAAATATGAGATTAATTTGATAAATCTATTTAAATAATTTAAAAGAGATTAGGATTGGAAAATATGAATTATCGAATGTTTAAAAGTTGATTTAATCAAATAAGCTTATATAGCACTTTCCACATCACTTTTATGCTACGAATTGTATTACTTTTTGAACATGAGTTTAAAGGTAACGATTTTTCTCAGAATCAATTATGAATGTTTTTAAAAGGAAAATTAAGCATTTTGAAAGATAATTTGGAATCTTTATAATCAATTCCAAAATAAAGTCGTTAACTGAGTATGCGGAAACGACTAGTAAATTTGCCCCTCCTGTGAGGTCTGGAAAGATAAAACAAGGTGTTTAACTATGGTTAGGGATAGAGCAACCAGTGCCCTGAATTTACCTAGCCTGTATTTTCTCTTCTTAGGCTAGGGGTGGAACAGATCGAAAGGAAAGTCCGGATGCTCTTAAATAAAAAGATTATATTAAGTTTTCCAAAATAAAAGAAGATTAATATTATTCAAAAATTAAGCATCTCCAAAATGAATAAACTACAACTTGGATTGCATATAAATAATCTTCTTATACTTGGTATTAAAATCTGAAGAGGGAACTCGTCCTATTCGTGGAATTTAAAAGGTGATTTCACCGTTATTCCGCCTATAGCACTTGTTGAATACAGAAATTGATATTGAGTAAAATTAGAATGATTTCTATGATCTTATTTACTCAAAAATGTTTGCTAAGATTTATTTTAGGTTTTATCGTAAACGATGTCCTAAATAACATTGTTTTTGACCTGCCTAAAAGTTAAGGAGTTTGAATCGAGAGTTAAATAAGGAAATTTGAGATATTTTCAAAGTAAAAGAATGAACTACTTATAATTACTCTAAGTCAAAAGAAAGAGATTTTGAAGTCATTCCAAAAGAATTAAAGTGAAAAGAGACGTAATAAATACCGCATACTCATATTTATTTTTATCGATAATTGTATTTCGAAGAAACTGGGGTCGAATTTGGGTGATTCCTATCTGAAAACCACTTCGAACCAATGCATACGTTTGAATGTGAAGACATGTTGAAGATGATGATTATTGAAGATCGTGGATCTTTGTAGCGTGAGGACTTCTTGTTGACTTACTCTAGGTAGCTCCCATCATAGAGTTATATATAGCATTAGTCTCCTCATTGTGGATATTTTTCAGATTGCAAGGACTACTCGTTACTAGTGGTTGTATAAGAGTGCCTTCGGTTTGTCCTGTTCTTGGACAACTTATATGGATGTTTGTCTGACATTGTATTTCTAAAGATTACATCCATTGATTTTTACAAACGTACATCAGTGGTGGAGGAGAAGGCAACTTCTCTTAACTTGACACCCTACTTAGGACGTACGAGCTTAAGTGTTGTATTTTTATGGAAGGCAATTAGTAGTCAACGAAAATGGCAATGTGGCATTCAGAGATGTTAAATGTGCTATGTGAAAAGGTAGTTGTTTGCCTCAAGCCTCATCAAACCGGAAATGGTCAAAATAGGATTAGATGCGGCAAGGCTAAGTGAGTAATTTCCAATTAGGGTATGATCATCCCCTTCTAGATATATTTCTTCCTGCTATGACGTTCGGGATGTAAAGTGGTGTATGGAAACGAGTGCTCGGTTAAAGGTGGGTAATGAACGGAGGATGACATATTCGGTATTATCTAGTTACAAATGTAGACCGGTCTTGTGTTGGTAGAGGAGCTTTACGATAATTTCTTAGGACATCCATCTAGAGGTGTACCCATACTAAAGGTAGATCCTTCACCTTGTCATTTGTATGGAAATTCATCCTTCAATAAGAACCTACGGTTTTGTTTGTAGTACATAGTATGCTGGAATTTAATAATGGTAACAGTTTTGGCTAAGATGAATACGTTTATTTTCAAATGTTTTCAAAGAGATGTCATTAAAAATAATATCAAAGGTTTTGATATAAAAGTGCTTTAGTTATCATAAGGTAAAAATCCGTCTGTGTTTATGTATGGGCGTGGTCTTATGAGATACTCTTTCTTTTCAAAGGATTTTATTTAAAGGCTGATATATGACACTGTCATTTGTTATCGAGTTTTTCTCACGCTGGTTTATCAAACCTGATCCGGTTATTTTCAATACTCGAGTCAGATCCGAGTAGTTTTAGGTCAGTCGAAGATGGTTGGAGAGCTGGAGATATTCATCTACGTATGGACATATTCTATTATCCACTGTACTTAGTTTGTTTTAATCGATGTTTGTCAGCAATTGTAAGGACAGATGTTTATAACTGTCTAAGCTGAATTTAAGTTAGACTCTGATATATATATATATATATATATATATATATTTAAAAGTTTTCAACTGTAAAGATATTTGTTCAGTATTATATGTTATTCCATTCACGTGAGATTCCATTCTGTCTATTTTTCTTTATTAACCTTCACGTTTTGTATTTTCGTGCAATTTGAGTTGGACATGTGTGGTTTATTGTAGATTCAAAGGGTACGGAAAATGGGCTGTGATAGTCGGGGTCCATAATGTGTTTCATGTATCACGTTTACCTAAGTGTACCTGAGATCCCACGGATGTCGTTGTTCTGGGTGCTATGGAAGGCTTGGTTGTTGAACCAAACATGACCTATGTGAGAAATTCTATTTGGATTACACATTGATATGTTAATAAGTTTAGGAGCAAGGAGGTAAAGTTAGTTCATGTCCGGTAGAGTGAGATCAAGATAATTTTACTTTGGAAATAGAGAACAAAGTCAAGAGGGCTTATCTTGAGTTGTTTGTTTAGCTTAGGATGCATATTTACTAGGTTTATTTTTCTGCCATGTATGTATATGTGATATTCTGGTTGATTTTGTTTTGTATTAGGAAAAAAACTAAGGCCTTTTTAAATGGGACACTCGGGTGAACAATCATGCCTATGCAAGTTAATTTAAGCATAAAAGAGCCTAGAATTTAATATTGTACCTTGTTTGAATTTTGAGGAAAATACTCCTATAAGGGGAAAATTGTAGCGCCCTATAAATTGATAAATAATTAATTTTAGGAATAGAGAAAATTGAAATAATGAAAAACAGTGAATATTCATAGTACGTTTGGTTACACATTTTTCTTGCATGAACCAAGTAATACTAGGAAAATCCTAGTTAAAAAGCTAAATTAAAATGCGACCATTGGAGCTAACTAATTTATAAGAAAAGAAAATAATTTGGCCAGTGGCCCAATTACTCTCTTGGAATAGAGATAACCATCTCCTTCTTTTTATTTCATTACACTCATAACTAAAAACCAAAGATTGAGTTCTTTAGTGGTGCTTGTGGCCTAAACAAAAAAAGAAGAAGAAGAAAAAGGAAAGATTAAGGCTAAGGGAACTAGAGACTACATCAATTAAAAAATGTTGATTAGTAATATATTCCATAATCCTACCTTCTTTCTTGAATTTCCTACAACCCAGTTTTTATTAGATGGTTTTCATGCTTTTAAAAACCTTTTAGATTTGATAATTTAATAGATGATAGAAACATGTTTTTAGAGATGGTTTTGGGTTATATGATTTTCCCATTAGCAAATAAATTGTTATGGTTAATAGAAGGACATTAAGGGTAGAAAGTGGTTGTAATGAGAAACCTGAGTGATTACATCAAAAAATAATGAATTATTTTACTATGATTATCCGAGGATGTATTTATTAATTTTCGAAAGAAATTAAGTATGGCTGAAGAGTTATAATAGGGAACTAGGAAGCAAATAGTTGTTGCTGGAAGGCATATATTAGTGTAGACAAGTAGTAAATATTGGGTGAAGAGACCAAATAACATTTTATGCTAAACGTGCCAGATAACAATCAGAAAGTACTAAGTCAAACGTATCAAAAGTCGAGACGTAGAAATTTAGCGATAGATGTGCACAAACAGTTTCCAACGAGCACCGAAGGGCAACGACAAAGGAGGTAGAGCCAGATCGAAACATTAATAGAACCAGATCTTAAGTATAACGACTTAAGTAGGAATGCTAAGATAAGTAAGGTTTGAGGCTAAGTTGGCAGACCGAGGTAAATCGAGGACTGAAGGCAGTTGACGATTAGTGACGAAATTTGAGCTGAGGAGGTGATTTCAGATAAATTAAAGAATATATTCACAAATCGCTGAAACTAAACTATAACAGAAAAATTGGCTAAATACCCAAAGATTATGCTGAGAAAAAAAAGTGCAGAAATATAATATAAATATAAATGAAAAAGAGGAATGAAAAGAGACACGGTCATTTATAGTGGTTCGGCAAAGCAAGGCATACGTCCACTTTAAGATTTTATTGCTGATTTACAACAAGGGGACGGAAGTACTTTGGACTCGCTACACTTCTAACATTCAGAATTTCAAAGTTATAGGAATATAGAGCAGAGAAGAGTTAGAGCCAAAAGACCATGAAAAATGAGCCTCCCTCCTTATTTATAGAGGTAGGGAGTCTAAAATCTTGCACCAAATTTCTCATAGCCATTGTCATGATTTAGGCCGGTTCTTCCCAAAACGCAGGCATCCACCTCAGTAAGAGCTGGGAGTCGGTATCGATCCCCAAGTGGTAGTCGGTACTGATCCCCAAATGCGTCATTCTTGATGTCTTCAACCCCTCACCTCGGGTCGCTTTATAATTAGCTTTGTATTTTTGCACCAATATAAGCTTACTTCTGAGTCGAAATGATGGAGCGAAGGAGAACAAATTTGTAGTTTCAAGCATCCATGGAGGCCAATGGAGAATTGCATTGAATCAACAAATCGACTTTGGAAATAGGCTATTGGCATCAAGATAGGCATGTAGGCAGAAGACGAGGTCCACCCAACCCATATTTAGGAGTTGTTACCAATCCGTAGGTGGGAGTCAGTACCGATCTCTAACTTAGGGGATTCCATTATTGTGTTGTCTTAATTTGGGTTGTTTTGGCTTTGGTTGAACTTGCTTGGAGTCTGATCCGAGAAATTTGAGTGTTTGCTTAGGGTTCGACCTAAAGATTTTCTGAGATTTCCGTGTTTTGAGTTTCCTTTCACCTGCTTGGAGTCAAACTCGAGTTTTTTGTGTGTCTGACCCGAGTCCTAAAATGAATTTGCTTGCTTCATGTTAGACCCGAGTTTTCCATGTGTCCAACTCGAGTTCTTGAGACTCGATACCAATCCCCAAAGAAGGGGTCGGTACCGATGCTTGACTTGAAGATTTTATATGGGTTGATCCGGATTGCCCTTGGAGTTTTTTCAAGGCTGTTCTACTTTGAGTCAGACCTGAGGATTTTGTAGGTTTTCTTCGATTCAACCCTTCCAAAAACTTGAATTTCCAAATTTTCAATTTTTTCGTCATTTTTTGATATTTCTTTTTTTCTTTCCTTTTATGATATTCCCAAAGTTCTTGGATCATTTCTCCGTCATTCACTTGTCTAAGTCGATTATTTAAGTCTATTTGAATACTTCCTGGTCAAAAGGTTGGATAGCATTTTCCCCTCAAAGTACATCTTGTTCAAACATGATGTAGTTTGAATCGAGACAAATCAGGATTGCGGGAACAGATATCACTCAGTACCTCGAATTGTCTTTAATCTTTTATCAAGTGGCTTTCACGAAGGGTCGTGTCTCTAACGGTTCGTTGCGATGGTCGGTCGATATCAAATATCATAAAATTGGAATGTGTTCTCTATGTAACTATCTGTGCTCGGTTTCATTGAGCTAGTCGATAGTAGATCTCAGTTATCTGAACCGGTTTCTTTTTTGAAAGTCTCAAGCAAGAAATCGATTTCCATCAATCCTAGAAATTGTATGCCGGGTATGTTGTTGGCTCCCAAGTATGTTCGTATGCCTATGGGTCATTGCCAAGTTTCGCTAGACTGTAATCACAGGTTGGTTTCAAGCTAGTCTGATGAACGGCAGTTGTTAGGATGACTAATTTTGGTTGTTGACTGAAGCAATCTACTTGAGTTATCAGTTCAACATCCTGTTCTAGGATGTTTGATTATATTCATGCCCCTAGTCCTCAGTCAAGAGGTCAAGGAGACTTGGGATGATCTTAAGGAAGATGAAATGGTAGTGTTAATGATGAGGCCGGTGATGACTTCGTAAATTCAAGCCATGAGTCAGTGATCGAACGATTCTGATCATCCCATTCTGAGGCATCCTTTCAGTCGTAGCCTTAAATTGCATCAAATACTAGACACAAGCCACAATGTTGAGCTATTATGTTCAACTATAATACAATGACATTACCCTATCCCTAGTCCAAGGTCAACGGGATTAGTATACGGATGGTCAAGTCTCGTCCTTACGTAATGATACTCTTGCCTATCAGGTCTAAGGTTTGAATGGACGAATAGGCAGTCGGGTCACACCTATCCTAAGTTTATGCACTCGTCGATGGATCAAAGGTAGAAGTAGGTGAGTGAATGGTCAAGCCACATTCATTCCATATTTGTGTTCTGGTAAAGCCATGAAAAATTAAATTGATGGATGAATGGTTCAATCAGGCCCATCCTGGTTAGACGGTCATGTTACATACATTTTGGATTTGAACTTCCCTTTATCCAATCAAGGGTAAGAATTAGGATACGAATGGTCAGATCACATCCACTGCAGAGTTAACGATGGAGAACGGGTCATGCCCATCTTGTGTTTCATACTCCCCCTATCGGGTCAAGGGAAATAGTTAAGTTGATGGATGGTCAATCACATCTATTTTGGTTTGAACCGTCCTTGTAGATTCAATGGAAAGTTTTTAAAGACGAATGGTCAGTCACATCTGCTCATTTGTTGGTAATGTTCCCTCTGTCAGGTCAAGGGAAAGAGCTAAATTGGTGGATGGCTAGTCACATCCATTTTGGTTTGAACTCCCTCTATTGGGTCAAGAGAAAGAGTTAAGAGATGGATGGTCAGTCACATCCATCTCGGATTATGTTTTGGGCCCCCTATTGGGTCAAGGAAAAGGGCTAGGGGATGGATGGTCAGTCACATTCATCTAAGATTATGT
Organism: Allium cepa; assembly: GCA_030765085.1. Classification (NCBI taxonomy): domain Eukaryota; kingdom Viridiplantae; phylum Streptophyta; class Magnoliopsida; order Asparagales; family Amaryllidaceae; genus Allium; species Allium cepa. The sequence continues at coordinate 399,879,921 of CM060939.1, read as the reverse complement.
TTTTATGCCCCCTGTCTAGTCTAGGGAAAGGGCTATGAGATAGTCGGTCAGTCACATCCATCTCATATTATGGTCTTATGCCCCTTGTTGGGTCAAGGGAAAGGGTTAGGAGATGGATGGTTATTCACATCCATCTCGGATTTGGACTTGCCCCCAATTCAGAAGAAAGAGAAGGCTAAGGGGCGGTCAAATCACTCTCATCTTGGCAGAGCTTTGAAAGGCGAGCCATAGGTGATGGAGATTTGTTGGGAACCTGATTCTAGGCAATTGCATTGTTTATATGAAGTTTCATTTGAGTTTCACAACTCATATAGCATGTAAAGAAAAAGTTACATAAGTGGAAAGTAAATTCATTCAAAATAGAAAATAATAGAATATGTCTTCTGAAATAGTTCAAAACATATAGAAATAAGTTTTATTCTCAAGTGAAGTAGCATCGTAGATGCTTGCTACTCTATTCCACTCCAGCCCTTCTCAGCTTAAAGATGACCATTAGCGGTCTAGTTTATAACAAGTCTTCCCATATGCTACCTAGGTCTGTCGGCACTAGGAACAACCTGTCCTTGTTGGGTGTCAGATGTCCCCTCTTTGCCATCCTAAGGGGATTTCACGAATTGTTAAAGCCTTTTATTCCAGATCAGCTCTATGATCATATCTCGAAGGTATCTGCATTCGTTTGTGTCATGACATGAGTCTCACGAAATCTATAGAACTTTCCAGACTTCCTTTGGCTTTCATTGGACTCTCTCGAGGACGGTTTCCTATATTGCTTCAAGTCACGAGTAGCAAAGTAGACGTTTTCAATCAAATCATTTGGGAGGGGGTATATATGTCAAATTTCAGGACTCTCGGTCCTTTTAAAAAAATTTAATTCTCGTCCAGGACACTGTTGTGGTCTTTGCACTAATTCCTATTCTTGTTATGTACATTCACATCAATGTTCCTAGAACTTGCCCTAGACTGTCTCACGGTAGCGGTGCTTTGAATTCCTTCCAGCTAATGACCTGTATTATCTCCTTGTCTAGTCCGTAGATTCTCCCCCTTGTGCAAGTACTAGGCCACCTTGTTGTAAAAGTGGTCCAGAGTAGAGGGAGGCTTCCTTGATAACCATTCTTCGAAATTCATATCGAGGTGGATCCCTTTGATCAAAGCCATTAAGATGACATTCTTTTGAGAGCTACTCACTTCAATCACCATGGTATTGAATCTTTGTAGAAATTCCTTGAGTGACTTCCTCGGTCCTTGGAATAAATTAGATAAAAACATGACATACTTAAGGCGAGTCGTGTGCATCCTGAATTGCTCGATAAATTTCCTTACCAGTTGATCAAAAGAAGAGATGGACCTTAGTGGCAGTCGAGTAAACCGCAAGTCGTCACTCCTTCTAGGAAGATTTGAAAGAACCTGCACTTAATTGCATCTGATGCTCTGGTAGAGTCTGTATGCCACTTTTATTTCATGATATATTGTTCTGTCTTTCTTGAATATACCAGCATGATTGGCACATTAAATCCCTTAGATACTCTTTATGCAGAATGACTTCAATAAAAGGATTCTGACTAAGGTAAACGACACAATCGTCATTAGTTTGACCTTGACTTTCTCTCAAAAGTTGCCTTACCATTTAAGCCAAGTTCAGATTTTAAGAAACCACTGGTTTGTGGTAGTCATAAATTATTCCTTTTGCTCGTCCTGATAAACGACCTCGGTTCGCGCCTCGTCGCATAAGCTCTTCTGGATCAGGAGGAATCTTTTGCCTAACATTTCCATTCATTCCTTGGTGGCAACCCAACAACAAACTCTTGACTTTCTGTGCCCTATTCAGTCACAGTTCACGCATGTTGCATGCTATCACCGAGTCAAAGACCTGGATCCTAGTGAAAAGGTTCCTCATCAACCACCCAAATTGGCTCGGTACCGACCTTAAGGTGGGATCGGTACTGACTCCCACACCTTGGTTAGGGTTTGTTCTTAACCCCTGCGTTGACATCCCTACTTCATGTGCATATGTTCGTTGCCTTCTTCTCCTTTGGAAATGGCCAGAGCATGGAGGAGTTGGCTCTCTCCTAGTCCTTCTGCATCTAGTGTTTAGATGATTCATCAAGCTCCTATTTTCTTGGATGTGCTAGTTCAGGTCTGCACGGCTGTCCTTCAGTTCTTTCATCATCCATTCAAAGAAGTTCTTGGTGATGATATTTGAGAGATTCTAGGCATCCATGGGATCCTACTGTAGTGCTTCATCCAAAATTTGATGCTCAACATCCTCTACTCCATCAGTAGCTCTTGAGGAGGCGACAACTTTATCTTTTTTGGAGGCCATTGAAGATAACTTCCTATAGACTTTGTTCAAATCTAAGTAGTCGAGGAACTAATTAAGAAGGAATTAGATCTCTTCCTTGGATTTGAGGTAATCCAATAGTAGACAAGGATCCAAATAGCTCGACAGTCGGGTTCTCAATGAAAGCACCAAAATTTGAACCAAAATTTGGTCAGACACCCAAAATTATGTATAGAACAAGAGTGAACAAATATAATTGAAATATAAATGAAATAGAGGAAATAAAGAGATGCAGTCGTTTATAGTGGTTCAAAGCCTACGTCCACTTTAAAATTTTATTGCCGATTTACAACTTAGAGGCAGAAGTTCCTGGGACATGGTACAACTTTAGCACTTAGAATTTTAGAGTTACAAGAACACAGAGTAGAGAAGAGTTAGAGCTAAAAGATCCTAAAAAATGAGCCATACCTTCGTATTTATAGAGGTAGGGAGCCTAAAATCTCGTACCAAATATCTCATAACCGTTAGCCATGATTTAGACCAGTTCTCCCTAAAAAGTAGGCGCCACCTCAACAAGAGCTAGGAGTCAGTATCGATCCCCAAGTGATAGTCGATACTGATCCCCAAATTCATCATTCTTTATGTCTTCAACCCTAATCTCGGACTTCTTTATAGTTAGCTTCATGATTCCATAGTTGTTTGCACCAATATAAGCTTACTTCTGGTTCCAAATAATGGATTTTTAGGAGAATAAAGGTGCAGTTTCAAGTATCCATGGAGATCGATGAGAATTGCATTGATTCAACAAATCGACTTTGGAAATTGGCTATTAGCATCAAGATAGACATGCAGGTAGAAGACGAGGTCCACACAAAGCCATACTTGGGAGTCAGTACCGATCCCTAGGCGGAAGTCGGTATCGATCCCCAACATAGGGGATCCCATTGTTATGTTGTCTTAATTTGGGTTTTTTTGGCTTTGGTTGAACATTCTTGAAGTCCGACCCAAGAAATTTGAGTGTTTTCTTGGGATTCGACCTGAATATTTTTTATGATTTTCGTGTTCTGAGTTTCCATCCGCCTGCTTGGAGTCAAACTCGAGATTTTTGTGTGTTCGACCCGAGTCTTGACACGAGTTCACTTGCTTGGAGTCAGACCCGAGTTTTCTATGTGTCAGACTCGAGTTTTTAGGACTCAGTGCCGATCTCCAGAGTGGGGGGTCGGTGCCAACTCCTGACTTGGAGTTTTGCATGGGTTGCTTTGGACCATGCCTGGAGTTTTTTCAAGACTGTCCTGCTTCGAGTCAGACTTGAGTATTTTTGGATTTACTTCAAGTCAACCATTCCAAAAACTTGAATTTCCAAATTGTCAACTTTTTTCGCTCATTTTTTACATTACTTTTTTCTTGCCTTTTTATGATATTTAAGTCCTTGGGTCATTTCTATGTAATTTGCTCATCCGAGTCGATTGTTTAAGTCTGTTCGAATACTGCATGATCAAAAGACCGGGTAACAATAGGCTTCCCTAGATATGATCACGGGCAGTGAGTACCAATATTAAAGTATCTCTTGGTACAAAGTGCAAAATAGGACTAATGACTTCCTAAAGATTGTAATGTGTGTTAAGGATTAAGATGGCCAAGATTACTACTAGACATATGGATAATAATAATATGATAAACTAAAAGGCGGTCGGTTGATACTAACTTTATAAATGTTATCTGGCCTTTTGGTCCGCTATCTTTAGACTGACTGGCAAGATAGACTCGACTCTCATCAATGCCAACTGCCTTAAGTGACTATTGTAATGTTCAGAAATCAAGTGCAAGCAATATACGAAGCGACAATTAACCGAGACCAAAAGATAAACTCTGCATTCTAAGTATCGAATAATGCCTCCCCTAGGTAGGGGATCAGTGCCTATTCCTTTCCCTAGGGGATCGGTACATATTCTCAATTTTTATCCGAATTGGGTGAGATCGATATAGAGTGACAAGGATGGCCCCACGAGGCTATATTTCAAATCTCAGGTCATTTGGAGTTTGTATGCTTAAGTTATAGGTAAAATACTTCACCTTAGAATGGGATTGAAGGGATCGGTATAAAAGTAATCATATAAAAGGGACCGATATAAAAGGGATCTTACAGAAGGGATTGGCATATTTCAGGTAAACAAGTGCAACTCAATGGAAAACAATCAATATCTCAAAATCCATAAGCCCAACGCATATGAATTTTTTTAAGTAAGACGTAGTAGAAAGCCTACCCTAGGGATTTCACCCCAATCAGAGGAGGTTGGAGGGCTCGGCCCCTATCCCTCTAGAGAGATCGACTGAAATTAGAATGCATGCACACAACTTCACAGAAAATGTAATATCTCATTCACGGTAAGTTAGACTGACATGAAATTTGGAAGGAAAGCAGCTAGCATCATAAGGGAACCGCAAAGGGATCGCACCCTATTTGGACACCAAAATAGGGGTTGGGTACGACCTTTATTGTGGGACTTAATGGGTCTCAAAATTCTTGTGTGGCCTCGTCTTGGCCTGGAGGTTCTTCTGCCGAAATTTAAGCCCGATCCGTGCACGTTATGCCCTATAAGTACATCATGCGTGGCTTTATGAAAGGGACCTTCTTTTGGCTGCCAAGGCCCTTACATTTTTATTCTTTGTTCTTGTACTAATGAATCCCAGCTAATCCAAACATTCTTGTAATCATAATCAAGTGCATGATCAATAAAATTATGAAGTGGACGTAGGCCAAGATTGTCGAATCAGTATAAAAATTTGTATGTTCATTTATGATTTTTACGCTGTTTTAATTTCATTCTTCATCTAATCTCTATTAGATTCTATTTGGTGTTGATTTCCATTTTTGGGGTCAACAGCAAACACCTAAGTAAATTGCCTAAAAGTGAATAGTTAGGTAGAATGCTCGGTAGATGACATGAGGCATGATGCGGTAGTCGAGGAACCAACAACATAGTGCAAAGCTTGTTTGGAAACCGAAACCAAAAGAGTAAGTGTAAGGCCTATGTGACAACTGAAACCAAAAGTGTAGGTGTAAGGCCTATGTGTCAATCGAAACCAAAAGCGCAGGTGCAAGGCCTGTATGGCAACAGAAACCAAAACCATATGGGTAGGGCCAGTATGGCAACTGAAACTAAAAGTGTAAATGCAAACCTCTATGGAAATTGGAAACAAAAGCATAGGTGTAAGGCCTATGTGGCAACCGAAATATTAAAGCATCGGTGTAAAGCCTAGAGCGTGAACCAAGGGAACTGTAGAAGACATAAGGATAAAAGCATTAGTTTAGGACTGAAAGTGAAGTAGGTGTAAGGCCTGTGTGACAAGTGAAATATGAAAGCATTTGTGTAAGGCCTAAGTGGAAACTATGAATGACGGGGCATAAGGCCTTAATGGCAATCAAAATCTAAATGTAGATGTACATAGTGTATATGCATAAGGCCTTAGTGGCAACCTAATAGTAGAGCTATAAATTCCATAAAGTTATGTAATGCCTTAGAGGCAGTCAAAGATATGGTATATCAGTCATATTGCAACAATGTGATGATTCTATGGGACAACCAAGTGGTTTTTTATTTATGGCTTTAGCGAATGGCTTTTATATTTAATAAAAAAACCAACAATGTAGGGTTAATTGTGAATTGAATTTGTTGCTTTGGAAAATCCTATCCTGCATATAGCGGAGCCGTCTTTCTGTTTTTTTATTTAGAGTAATATGTTACTCATTCCAGACTTTATATCTGACTCATATTTTTGTTCTTGTTTCCCTATAAAATCAAAGGTACTCATTCAAGTAGGTTGAGTTTATGGGCTTAGACAGGTTGCTTTTAGGATGCCCAAATAAGTCATGCCGTAGACAAAGCAAAAGGCTTGGGTGTTATATTTGTGTTTCTTAATTCCGATGTATCCACTGTTCATATTCACATCTTTTATGTGATGCATGACACAAATAGTCATGTTGTATTATATTTTTGACCCCACACAGGCATGACTTTAGGATGTAAAAACAATTGTTAAACTAAATCTCTAATGACGTGTTTTATTTTGTATATCTTCTTTGATTATTTAAGACTATATAATATGACTGAATTCATCTCTATCGTTGAAATATAATTCCAAGGTGACTACAACACATTGGGGGTTCCATTTTTGTGTTTCAGAATAAGGAATGTTGTAATGCTTTCAATTTTCCCATAGCTTCACTTCAAATAGCCCGGAGTTTACACCTATCTAGCCTAAAGTCATATGCCTTCGTTGTAAAATCACTTATCCTCAGAATCTTGCTTGGCCCAAACCTCTTATCACCGACCATAAGTGGTCGGTGCCGAGCTCTCCACTTAGCAAAAACTTTTTTAAGTTTTGAAGCTCCAAAACTCCATCTTCCCTACCTTCTTTTGCTCAAAGTTTCCAAGTAAAATCCATAAAGCCACTCCCTCACTGACCTCTTTTTGCATTACCGTCGACCCAGTTTGAAGTTACCCATATCTCCATCTCCTCCGCTCCAAACATCACATGACTAAAACTAGGAGTTCCCTAGGCTGTCATGAAGATTCGCCAAAGATCACATCATGTTCTGAATACTTTAGCCACCATTTTACTCAAATAACAACCACTCTTAATTCATACTCAAACAAATCAAAACTCAAGCAAACATCATACACAAGTAATACAAAACATTTGAATATTCTGTACAAGCAATTTAAATACAAATCTAACACGTATATCATTCTAAATCTACAAAAATAGAAATGATAACCAGCATGTCAAACATCCAAAAAGGGTATCAACATTAATATTTTTAATATGTTTCAAAACCATTGCTAAGGTGATATCTAAGTTTGAAATCGGTTTAACATTCAAAAATACTTAAAAGTGTAATCTTTAATTATATAGACAAGAATAATGTAGCGGTAAGGATAAACCACTCACCTAGATCCAAAATAACATGATTGCTAAGATAAATCCGATATGAATAATAGTCTCCATGAATCCCTATGCATCAATCCCAAGAGCCAATGCTCAGTCTCACTAATTACCCTCTTAATTACTCATTTTGGCAATTTACAATGAAGAAAATGATGAATTTTGTCTAAATAGGATTTGTGATGGTATGGAAATGTTGAGAAAAGAGAAATTATGATTAGTAGCTGTTGGAGGAGTGTGCTATTAACCTTAATCTCGAAATGGGTTAATGGGCTACACTCACCTTTTATTTACCCGCTAATCTACTTAAAGATTGTCCAAACTTAAAACAACCATATCTTGTAGATGGTAGTTCCAAAATCTTCTGTGACAACTCTACGGAATAGGAAATCATCATATCTTTCATTTGGAAATAGTTTTATCCTTTAATTCAGCTTCTACCAAAAGTTGTATGCCATACAATTTTTTTCGGTCAAAACCATTCAATAAAAATTATAAGGGTAACAAAATGTCATTACTCAGAATTACCAAAAGTTACAGCCTTATACGACCCAATTTGGATTTTTAAAATAATATTTTATGATCCTTCGATTCATAAAATACAGGACATTATATTATCCCCTCCTTTAGGAATTTCTCCCTCGAAATCCCATCAAACAGGATAAGGTCAAATAATAAAGTTGCCATGCATGCCTAACAATCATAAACAAGCATATCATCCATCACACATGCATATACAGGTAAGAAAGTGAAACACATGCATACCCTAGTATGTAAGGTACTAAACTACTCTATATAATATCACAAGTGAAAGTGAATGCAATAAAAATAAAATTCTACTGAGGAAGAGCTTCGAATAACTGGTCCTCACTCTTCCCTCAGTCTCCTCTATACTATCACCCCTGATTTTACTCATAGAACTCCTATTAATTCTTGGTCCTCCTCTTAAGCCGCTATGTATTACATCATATTATACGAATAGATCTACGAGGTCTTGAAGCTCCTAGTGCAACCTCGATATCATTTAGTTGATCCAATGCAATCTTTCCTAATGCCTCTTGTAAGCCTTTCCAATATCCACTCATGGATAATAGGTCCCTATCACTTATAGTTTTTCTTTGGCACACCTTAGGATCACATAATCCACTTCACATGCAACTCAACCAGTTTCACTGCCATTTCACTCGACTCTATGGCTGCTCGAATGTCGAATATCGAGCTAAAGTGGAATATTGACCCGAATTTATCTGATATAACCTACAATCCTATGAGGGCGATACAGAGACAGACATTGGCTAACTTCATTGTTGAGATTACAATTCGAGATGGGGAAGTGGAAGAAGATATGGTCTGACTATCCTATTAGAAATTGTACATAGATTGAGCCTCCAACGAGCGTAGTCCTGGGGTAAGAGTGATTCTTGTAACCCTAAAGGGCTGGAGAATATGCTATGCTTTGAAGCTAGAGTTCTAAGCGACAAAAAACGAAGTTGAATATGAAGCATTGATTACGAGACTCAAGATAACAAGAGAGTTGGGAGTCAAAACACTGCATATGTTTAGCGAATTTTTATTGGTAGTTTATCAAGTTAAGAAAGAATTTCAGGCTGAGGGAGCAAGATTTCCACTTACCTAATGAAAGTTATTGAACTACTGAACGACATTGAGCACAATATGATAACAACATTCCCAGAGAAGAGAATATAAAAGCCGATTCATTACCCAAATTGGCTAGCTCTGGGTATGCGCAACTTATGGGACTCGTTCCAGTAAAGGTTTTGTCAGCTCCGAGCATCACCTAGATGCATGTTGATTGGATCTAAGTGGCCAAAGAGGAAAAAAGGTCATGGATGAATTTATAAAAAGGCTAATTGCTTGTGGTAACTCTCCTGAATTATAGAAACAAACAGTGATAACTCCTACGTAAGGTACCATATTTATTATGTAAAAAGGAGTGATGTGCAGGAGAGGATTCTCGACTCCCTTGCCGCGGTGTGTCACCAAAGATGAAGTTAAGGAAATCCTTGTTGATATAGGAAGGAAGCTACAATGTTCCATTAGGTGGAATACATTGGCAAAAATGGTACTTCACTACAGAAACTTCTGCAAAAAATCAACCAAGACATGGCTGATTACACCGGATGATGTGATAAATGCCAATTTTTTATAAAGATATTGATAGCCGCATCCCCCGAGCTTATACAAATAGTAAGCTCATGGTTATTTGCAGTAGAGAATTGACATAATTACATGTGGCTAATGTCAAAAGGCAGAGCAAATTTCACAAAGTGGATTGATGCGGAACCGCTGGCCATGATCATTATAAAGAAAGTAATCAACTTTATGGTGAATAATACCTTGTGCATATTTGGAGTTCCATAAAGGTTATCACCTATAATGGAATTTAACTCGAGAGTGCCAAGTTCAAATAATTCTATAACCAGCTGTGAATTGAGATAGGAATTTTGGTAGTTGCAAACTTTTGAGATAGGTGACCTCCTTTTGAAACAAGTCTTTCTGGTATAGACACACTTGGTTTGAATTGGGAAGGTCCCTGTGTGATTGAACAAAATCTTAGAGATGGAACTTTCAAGCTATTGACTACTGATGGGATCCTAATTCCACTCGCATGTAATAGTGAGCATCTAAGGCCTATTTCACTTAGATTTTTTTTGCAAATATGATATCCTATTTAACTTATTAAGATGTAATAAGGAAGAGTCTGCTATTCTATTTTTATTTATATAGTTGGCTTTTGGAATTCATGGAACCATATTCTTAAAAGTATGACTTTACGTCTTATGATCAATGACAGATTTAGACATTCTGTGTTTTGGAAAAACAAATGTCTAGGTGCTTAGAGATAGGTACCAATGAATTCCTCTAATCTATAGTCAGGTCGAAGGAGTATAATCGTTTTAGGATAGATTAGACGATTTCTCTTACACATCTAATCTTCGATCAGTGCTTGAAGATTGGTCAGATCATAGATTGATACCTGATGATAGGCATCCAAGATACCAAAACTTGAAGATAGGAACCAATGAAGAATTGTCTTTTTGTAAAAACTAACATGTTTACAGCCTGTTGAGACACAATCGATCGAAGATAAGTGAAGATGCACAATGCATTTTTTTGATCAATGCCCAGAGATAAGTGAGGTCAAAGATGGATGCCTAGAGATAGGAATCCAGACACCAATTCCTTGAGATAGGAGTCAGTGTCTAATTAAATTCCTTATAGATACAGCCACATTTACACCCTATCGTGATATGGTTGGATAATGATAAACAAGGTTGATTAATGTGATATCTTTTGTTGTCATCAGCAAATAGGTGAAATGCAGGTTGGATGCCTAGAAATATACATCCAAGGCATAGACTCTTGGAAATAGGAAATGGCTCAAGATGAATCTTTCATGAATATGACCTCGTTTACGGCTGAATGGAATATGTCCAACTAAAGATAAATGAGGATGACCACCAAGTTGATCAAAGTAATACTGTTCTGTTTACGCTTGAATGAGGTACACTCTGCCGAAGATGAGTTAATCGAAGAGGTACAGTTTTGTTTTGTCAACTAAGAATTATATTGGCAATGATAAAAGTAGTTAATTAATAAGTAAATATCAAGCATTTGTAGAAACTTATTTATATGCACCGAGTAACAATAAATAATGGCATTGCATAGACATAGGCATGGATAATATATAAGTAATTGAATTACAGATAACTGTATTATACATGTAGGCAATTATATAGGTAACATGAATGAAAAATGTAGTAATGTAAATGAAATAAAGATTGAATAGAAAAAATCTTTTATTTACATAATTTTTATGCAAGGCATGTGAGGGCCGCTCCCGCACAGTGTCGGCCTATATACAAAATAAAGCTAAAGTGGAAGCATAATATAAAAAAGAGCTATGTTACCATCCATAGTGGTACTTCCCCCTCTTTGACTTCCACTTCCTTTCCTTTTTAGAGGAATGAGACTTTCTCTTTGAGCCTTTGCCCTCCTATTGGGGCCGAAGATGGCTCTCGGGGTCTTCCTCTTAACTATAGTCGCTGTTAGAGTAGTGCAGGACTTGGGAGTTTCAGCAGAAATGCCCACAATCTAAAGAATTGAGGTTGGAATCACGAGAGGGGGCTTTTCAGTGTTAGGCTCTTATTTAACCTTGATTTTTGAAATGTCAATCTTTAACCTTTCCACTATAGAAGTAAAGTCTGGATCCTTCATGTTAACCATTGTCACCCCCTCACCAAAAGATGCATCAACATCTTCTAGCCCTTCCAACACCACTATATCCCGAAAATAGAGTTGGAGGGAGGAATTGGAGGAATGAATGTTGTAGCAATATAGGTGGATGTTGGTTGTGACAACATGTGCGCCTGAACCTTGAGTAGCCAGTGATGGAGTGGAGCAATGATGGATGACCAATAACTTGATAGAGAGAAAGGATACATTAGTGATGACCTCAGGTAAGAATTGAAGTTTCTTGAAGATTAGAGAGACTAGAGATATACACTAACCATATCCAGTGTCCTTTCATGGAGACTTGACGATTTATACCTTGTTGACAGGAGGTTGGATAGCTTGAACGAGCAATGGAGTGAGTGGTTAAGTATCACCACTAAATGTAGTGGGGGAGGGCGTCTCAATTATGGTAGCGTCGGGAGTAGTCACTATAGTAGTAATGATGTCTACCAAGGGCTCTTTAGGAGTTGTGTAACACCCCACCTCTTTAACTATACTACTAAAGAGTATTGCTAGGTAATACCGTCTGATAATATAGAGTATGAGGTGATATTGGGCTATTACACGTAAATATTCCCTTAAGCTAACACCGATAAGCAGTTCAAAATATCATATATCGCACATATACAAACTTGGTATAGGCACAAAGCAAAAAAATATGTTTTTCTAAGATAGAACAACACACAATATAAAACAAATAATAGAGATCATAAAGTCATTAACATAAAGATAATATATAGTAAATGAAATATACATGTTCAAGTGGGTAACAAAATAGTCAATACCCACAATATCTCAAAAATAAATACATGATATGTTCAACGTATACAACTCAACATGACACCAACATATGGAAAAGGTTATAGTATTCATATACAATATATAGTCCTACTAACATCCTAGCCTCCAAAATTAAGCCTAAGGACCATAAGCTAGTCACTTCTTCTTGAACCTAAAATATCTCAGACTGACCCGAGTATTACATAAATACTAAACAGGTCAGACTATGTCTAGAAAGAAATATCAGAATATATGGGTGACACTTATGTGTTAAACAAGGTTGATATGCAACATATGAGTATAATGGCAAATGTCCACAATAATGACATATCTTATGCATATATCACCTATTAGTAATAAGCATATACTCGTATCAATAGCATAACAAACTAGGCAAGGTATCAACTATAAGTGATCCTATGTGAATATCATTCAGTTAAGCAACTGTGACATATATCCGACGTACCATTTTGGATATGATATGTGATATTCATGTAAGAACTGGGCCAGCCCGCAGCGGAAAAAATGGATGAATTTTAATTTTTTTTCCATTTTGGATCTTTATTGGGCCTATGCAGAGTAAATGTATATTAGATCCAATCCAATATAATTTTAAATAAATTCTTATTTTGTTTAAACTGTTAAAATAAAGATTTAAATATTACTTAAATTTATGGTATTATAATGAATGTATCAAATACATCCATTTATGTGAATTGTAAATGCAGTACATGAGTGGTGTATATATGCGTAAATAAAACATGTATAAATGAATTTAGAGGACGAAACCTTTTGTTTCCTTCTCCTACTGTAACGATCGCGATTTTTCGTTGTCGAAAAAACCGAACCGTTAGGGTTTAAGAAAAAGAAAGAGGTAGAAGAAGAGAGAAAAGAGAGAAGAAACAGAACAAACAACAGAACAGGAAACAAAATCAGAATCTCACAATCGCAGCGGAACAATATATAATAGATAAATGTACATTCATTTAAAACAAAGAACTATACATTTTATATACCACATTACATTACATCAATCAGAGTGTACAACAACAACAGCGGAAAAGAAATACTATATACAATAAATAATAGACTACGCTATCTGGCTCGCCTCCAGATCTACACAGCAACTCCCGAATCCAGAATAACCTGACAACCTAACTCTAGACTGCCCGTGTGAAAAATAGTGGGCACCCAGAGTTTAGGAAAGGAACAATAAACTCCAGGTCAGTCATGTGACTGGTGTGAGAACTCAAAAACAGTTTATCTTTAAACAAGCAACAAGAAAATTTAAATTTTTAAATCCGCAATGCTTTTTGGAAAATGAAACTACCATAAGGCCTCCCGCCACACACACAATGCAAACGCAGAATTGGAGGAGATTTCTCCTTATGATAGTCAAAGATGCTTACTACGCGAAAATCAAATCATTTTTGATATTATTACTAGTGCATAGTGTAGAAAACAATTTCGAAAGTACAATATAAATCCTAGCCAGCATACGACATTTCGTCGTATGCCTACTATAGCTACCATGTTCAATAGCAGGTTACCGCCACATTCCATGGCAGGTTATACAACTAAAACCGTACAGGGCGCGTATTGTTTTGATTGGATTTCCAACAAATGGTCAGGCTAAGGAACTTCCTACTGCCACATGGGATCGCCTCTGGCGGGACGTCCCGAGAAACTAACGTTACGGTTAGATCTCTGCCAACACAAGGCCGGGTTACCTCTGTAACTAGGTAACTACTACACGAATATGTCATCCCCCGGTCCTTTGGGACCTTTATCCGAGCGCTCGATACCAACAACACCACACAGTAATAGATATAGTGTATCAACATGAGTAAATATCTGGGCTCCATACCATGATACCACCCTTTTCCAGAAGGAAATGACATACCCTAAAGGGAGCGACCCTCATAACCTTGCCGCATATTCCTGTTTCGACTATTTCCGGGGAGTGAGGTCCTGACGAAGTCTCGTCCACAAAGCTACGCTTTGTGTAACAAAGCCATGCTTCGGGTCCACAGATGACCAAAGCAATAATCACAAAGATAAATGATCAAACAAATGATCATATCACAAATGACCAACCAATGATCATCACACAGCAGCACTCAGCATGCCACATTACCAGATTGGGAAATATCGCTGATAACCTTCAACTACATAACCTCTGAGCTCGTACGTCTCAGAGAAGGGTGTTAAGCTAAGAGAATAAATTCTCCGCCACCAACAGAAATGTATTTGAAAGAAATCTGCTCTATCTCTCAAAATGTAATGTCAGACACGTAACCATACAAGTCTGTTCCGGGTTCGAACAGAACCGAAGGCACTTCCAAAGAAGCCCTTGCAATCCGGGTATTCACAATCCCGATAAAATTTCCCATCACAAAGGAAATCTCCATATCGTAGCTAACGATGCGGAGACAATCGATAGGTCATCCTATCGTTTTCACAAATACCCGGTCTTCAACACCGGTCTTCAAATGCAATCCAAACGACGTATCGCATATTCGGAATGGGATATATGACACAAAGGTCCTCTCCCGGCTAAACCGAATAGCGAGCGCTTATTTTAAAAACAAGTGTGCATTCAATTCCAAACAAACACAATCAATACCATCCAAGGGTAAATATTGATAGTCGGTTATTTAACTATCAATAAAGATGCGCCACATCATCAGATTCCAAATAATTTTTCCAAAATTATTAAGTCCCAAAATATCTTTACAAGATATATATATATACACCATTTACAAATAATTGCCCCAGTTATTTGTTTTACCAAAACCACTTCACGATAAAATTTTCCACACTTAACCAATTGAAAAACCAATTTTCAATTTACCTTTACCATTTGAAAACCAATTTTCAAATTACATTAACCATTTGCAAACCAATTTCAAATCACCTTAACCATTTGAAAACTAATTTCAAATCACCTTAACCATTTGAAAACTAATTTCAAATCACCTTAACCATATATACCTTTTGAAACAAATTTCAAACCACCAAATAAATCTTTACCGATTTATTTTACTTACGTTCCAAATTCGTAAATTATATTTTCATATTTAAAAATAAATCAACATTTATTTTTAAACAAATTTCCCTTCATATATATAAATTCCAAAGTGGATTTAAATTCCAAGCATCTACTAGCATACGATTCCCAAATCGATTTCAAGTTATTTGCTTTCAATTACCTTAAAGGTGAATTCACAAAAACCGTTCCATTTCATATTAGAAAACCATTCCCATGCTTATTTTAAAAATAAGTAATTCACAAATTTATTTATTTTCAACGATTTGAAAATATTCCACATACTTAAGTTACCGTTAAGTATTTT
Organism: Allium cepa; assembly: GCA_030765085.1. NCBI lineage: Eukaryota > Viridiplantae > Streptophyta > Magnoliopsida > Asparagales > Amaryllidaceae > Allium > Allium cepa. Next base: position 399,864,303 of record CM060939.1, on the reverse strand, counting down.
ATTCCATTCTCTTTAAGAAAACATTCCTTTATTCACATTTATTTGGGTTAAAAACGAATGTTGCGTAAAACATCGTTACGACAACCCAAAAACACTAGTATATGGATTTGAAATTAAAAATAGATATATAAATCCAATACTATACAAATTATCCCCTTCTGTTTCTCGAAAACGTCTATTTCAACAATCAATGTTGAAATCTATGTTTTCAATACTCAATACATTTTAAAACACCTTTAATTCGTTTTAAATTCCATTTAAAACATTCCTTTCCCAAAAACAAACCCATTTTATTTAATAATCTATTCAATATTCAAAATAGTGAATATAGCCCACTTAACAAATTCCCATATTTCAATTTATCAAATTCGATGAATTTCAAATTTATAAACATAGTTTATAAATTCCATTTCTATTATAAACCCCAATTTTATAAATTCCTTTATTAATCCGATGCAATTTACATAACCCAATTTCATACCCAAAAGCCATATTGTAAGTTAAATACTCATAATATTATTTATTTACCAAATCGTTCCTTTGAACTTCACCAATTTAAAATCTTATCACTTACAAGATTTCTTTATGGTTTATAATAATTTCAACTAATGAAATCTTCATTTATTAACAATTTCTATAAAATTCCCCTTTTTAATGCCCAAATCCATTTCTATAAGTTAATAACTTATAAACTTAAAATTTTCCAATAACCATTCGTTTTATAAATTTCACATTTATTAATCTATAAATCCTAGTGAAATTCATGTTATACATCAACTTATCACTTTATAAATTTATTCTATAACTTCAATAATTTTTTATTTAAAAACATCCATTTATAAAATCCTTTATATAAACCATTAATAATAATAACTCCCCAAAAACCAAATTTAACTATTTTATAAAAACCTATTATTGTTAAAAATTTCTTTTAAGTTATATTTTATAAAAATATAAATTTTTAAAACATAAAATTTTATCCATCTATTTATTTTAAAATTTAATCAATTCAAAATTTTTAATAAACCATATTCTTTGAAAAATCGATTTAAAACCCCTTTTAAATTCAAAACCGTTATTTTAATTTTTAAAAATTTGAATCCGATGATGCAACAACATCAGATGGTCAATCACGGGAATAAGTGTCATATATCAATATGATTATCAACAATCAACATAATATTTATAAACAAATAAATATGCGAGGAATCCAGTTGGATCCCTCCAACCTGTTACCCTGCATCCACAGACGTTAGCACAATACCAATTCCACTTCAAGGTGGAATATCGCGGTATATGGGATTTTATAAATATTCCGCTTAATAACGGCGCAATAGGGTCTCATCCGCTATACGAGGCGGGAAATCAAATCCGATATATACATATGCCAATATATATATATCGCTATATATAGTATATATCCTACTATATCTACTAGCACAATCAACAGCAATCAACAATCAATAATAACTATTTAAAATTTTAAACAAAACCTTTCGATTGAGTGAGGAGTTCTCACCTTGATTTTATTTTCCGGTTTCGTCGTTCGTTTCGAATAAAATTAAACGAACGTTTAATTTTATCCGAAATTCAAACGAGCTCCAATCGACTCCAAACCATCTGCATTGCGAAGAGCACGCGAATACGATTCCAACGCAAAAAACCGCGTCCGAATCCGACCTCGCATGCAAAAGTTATCACGTTTTTAAATTACACGATTTGAATTTTAAATTTTAAACTAAAAAAAAAACAAGAGAAATCACCTCACCCCTCTAACACGCGGGCCCCCACCCTCACCTTCTCTCCCGTGCGTGCGTTCCATCTCCAGACTATCATCGTGCAAAAGAAACCCATAAGCTCCAATCTAGGGTTTGAAATCGCCCCCAAACCGTCGCGTTCCAGCTCGATCAGGACGTGCCACTTTGAAGCCCTCGTCAACCCCCATGCTCGGCCACCACCCCTTGGAGCTCGGCCCCCTCCTCCACCTTGAGGAATGCACGAAACGCACGGCCTTTGTGCCCAAATACCCGTTGACCCAAAGCTCCGAACACGATCTCAACCGTTGAACTTGTAGTTCACAGCGTGCTCTTCGATTTCCGTTTAGAAAGTTCGTGGAAAATGTCGACGGATTGGTGTGGATTTGAGGTGGAAGGGCGACATTTTCTGGCCATCGAATTAATTAGGGCCGGCTGCGTTTATCTTGGCTAGGGTTTAGAGATAATTGCATTTATAAACAACTATTATTATTATTTTAATAATAAAATCTCCAATTTAACACTTTTGCAAACAAACTCCAAACGACGCGTGCCGCCAGGCGATCCTAAGGTTTTTCCGCATTCCGGACACAATGGAACAGGTTTCGTAAGCTAATTCGGAAGTATGTGTGAGATACGGCAATAAACAGTCGATTTAAATTTAAACCGATTTAAGCGATTTCTAGGCGTTTTGGCTTGTACCGGACAAACGATAAATCCAAACGACTTAAAATTTGAAATCTTACAATAATATCACATTACGGATCCGATGAAACTGGTTTCGTCGAAATCCGAGACCGTTTGAAAAATGGCTATTTTTACTCGCCGAATTTATATTAAAACGATATTGATGCGTTTCGAGCTGCCACGGTCAAACGACAACTCCGATTGCTACGAAAATTGAAATCCGATAATAATTAACTATTACGGATCAAATGGAACTTGTTTCGTTCAATTCCGAGGCTGTTCAAAAATTGGCTATTTTTCAGTCGATAATTAAATATTAAAATATTCAATTTTTACAAATTAACTCCAAATTCAGTTTTACAAGTTCTAAAATATTTCTATAACTTTAATATGATATAACAAAATTTTCCAAACCATTTTCAATCATATTTAACCCAATATCTAATTATTTGTGGAATTTCACTATTAAATAAATCGATTTAATTATCCCATTAAATCCAATATTCGAAAAATAAATTATTCGACTTAAAAATTCCACTTATTAATATTAAAAATAAATTAAATATTCAAATTCAAGTTATCAAAAATTCTGGGTCGTTACAATCTTCCCCCCTTAAAAGAATTTCGTCCTCGAAATTGCAAGTTAAGGAGAACGATCCTAATCCGTTTATTATTTTTCCAAAGCTAATTAGTTTTACTAACTTTTCAAAACAATCTTTTTATTAAGGATTTACTATCATTTCAATTAGCTTTCCCAATTCAATTATAGGTTTCAAACAACATTGTTTACTTAACAATTCAAATTTAAATTTAAATTCAAATTTCAAACTTTCAAAATTTCTCAAAATTTTACTAACTCCCAAAATTTTCGAAAAATTTCGCCAGAGTCTCCTTTGCGCGGCTAGATCGGTACGACTACAAAACGGCTCTACGGCCCCTCAGAATCAAAAAGAAAAGAGAAAGCCAAGTGGCTGGAGAAGGAAATCATCAAATCTCATATAAAAACTGAAATACATACCTTTTGTCGAGCGATTCAATTTTTTTAACTTTGAAATCAAAATCCCAATTCCTTTATAACCTGTATATCCTGCTAGCATAATATCTAATTATAATATTCAAACCAATTTGCCAATTCAATTATAAAATTTCCAATACATGCTTCTTATACCACTTTTAGCTTACTATTAAAGTTGCATATTCATTTTCATTCAACTTTGCATTCCAATTTTCGTTTGAATTCAATTACATAGCTTTCAATTTAGCAGATTCAATTTCGTTAACACTTAAGGAATTTTCATACAATCAACCAACAAGCAAATAACAACCAATGCACATCCAATACAACCAAATTTTATCCATTTTACTTACATTCAATTTGGTTCAACTGTTTTAATTTCAATTGGTTTAACATTCAATTGATTTTCATTCTACTATTCAACTATTTTCAAATGAATTTACACTTGCATGCATCATTTCATATCAACTTATTCATATTCTATTGATTAACATTCAATTCATACTTTAACTCAATTGCTAGTTCTTTTTACAAATAAAATTGAATTTCATTTATATAATTTAAGTTCACATCTTTAACAATTTCATTTACTCACTTTATTCATTTATTTTGATATTAACATCAATTCTTTCAACATTACTTAACTTGCATTCCATTTCAACTTTATTTACATCATTTAATTCACTTGATTATTTAACTTTGATGCAAAGATCGATTTTTTTATTCAACTTCACTTAAGTTATTCCATTTAAACATCATTTGTTAATTAAACTTAAGTTTTACTTATCAATTCAATTCGGATTTTAAATTCCAAAGTAAATCCTATTTAACTTTTACTTAAGTCAAATTCATATCAATATTTCAATTCATATTCCATTTTACTTAACTTAATTGTTTAACCACTTCAATAACTGGTTTCACTTACATTTTCCCATTTAATAAGTTATAAAACTTATTATTCAACTTCTAACTTATGTTATAAGTTCAAAACCTTTTTCACTTATATTTATCAATTTCAAATTGAATTTTAATTTCAAATTGGTTTATTACAACAAAACTTCAATTTTTAATTCATTTTTGTAGCAAATCCATCACATAGAAACTCGAAAATGATACTGATGATGCTGCAGTCATCACCCTTATTATTTCCCAATGACAATAGTGAAATCAATGCTAATTATTCTTTCAAAAAGTTTTCTTTTATTATTCATAAGTCACTTTTATAACCCTTTTACTTATATAATTTTACTTCTTATATACATACATGATTATCTTACAATTGTAAATCATTATCAATTATAATTTCATCTTATGATTCATTGGTTTATACCATTATTCTTTTACAATAGTTGCTTTTATCAGCTTATTCAAACAACTTTTAATTATTTTATATATATATCATTTACAACAACCAAGCAATCAATTATATACACACTTCAATAATCCTTGAAAAATTATTTTCTTTTTATATATAAAATATAATCGAGGCAAAATTATTTCATTTACCCAATTTAAAACAATATTGTGTCGAATTGTTCTATTCAAGTGTTTAGGAACCCCTTCGATTCAGTTTTCGAGGCTGCGCCGACGAAGGTTCATATACCACTCAACAAACCAATCATCACAATATAAAACAATTTTATATTCACTAACAAATACGCACTCATATCTATTATTACACTCACACTCATTCTAGAGTACTACTGACTCTATCTCTAAGGAGTAATACCCAACAGAGCAGGTTGTCGCTTAACCATATGCTCTGATACCAAATGTAACGATCGCGATTTTTCGTTGTCGAAAAAACCGAACCGTTAGGGTTTAAGAAAAAGAAAGAGGTAGAAGAAGAGAGAAAAGAGAGAAGAAACAGAACAAACAACAGAACAGGAAACAAAATCAGAATCTCACAATCGCAGCGGAACAATATATAATAGATAAATGTACATTCATTTAAAACAAAGAACTATACATTTTATATACCACATTACATTACATCAATCAGAGTGTACAACAACAACAGCGGAAAAGAAATACTATATACAATAAATAATAGACTACGCTATCTGGCTCGCCTCCAGATCTACACAGCAACTCCCGAATCCAGAATAACCTGACAACCTAACTCTAGACTGCCCGTGTGAAAAATAGTGGGCACCCAGAGTTTAGGAAAGGAACAATAAACTCCAGGTCAGTCATGTGACTGGTGTGAGAACTCAAAAACAGTTTATCTTTAAACAAGCAACAAGAAAATTTAAATTTTTAAATCCGCAATGCTTTTTGGAAAATGAAACTACCATAAGGCCTCCCGCCACACACACAATGCAAACGCAGAATTGGAGGAGATTTCTCCTTATGATAGTCAAAGATGCTTACTACGCGAAAATCAAATCATTTTTGATATTATTACTAGTGCATAGTGTAGAAAACAATTTCGAAAGTACAATATAAATCCTAGCCAGCATACGACATTTCGTCGTATGCCTACTATAGCTACCATGTTCAATAGCAGGTTACCGCCACATTCCATGGCAGGTTATACAACTAAAACCGTACAGGGCGCGTATTGTTTTGATTGGATTTCCAACAAATGGTCAGGCTAAGGAACTTCCTACTGCCACATGGGATCGCCTCTGGCGGGACGTCCCGAGAAACTAACGTTACGGTTAGATCTCTGCCAACACAAGGCCGGGTTACCTCTGTAACTAGGTAACTACTACACGAATATGTCATCCCCCGGTCCTTTGGGACCTTTATCCGAGCGCTCGATACCAACAACACCACACAGTAATAGATATAGTGTATCAACATGAGTAAATATCTGGGCTCCATACCATGATACCACCCTTTTCCAGAAGGAAATGACATACCCTAAAGGGAGCGACCCTCATAACCTTGCCGCATATTCCTGTTTCGACCATTTCCGGGGAGTGAGGTCCTGACGAAGTCTCGTCCACAAAGCTACGCTTTGTGTAACAAAGCCATGCTTCGGGTCCACAGATGACCAAAGCAATAATCACAAAGATAAATGATCAAACAAATGATCATATCACAAATGACCAACCAATGATCATCACACAGCAGCACTCAGCATGCCACATTACCAGATTGGGAAATATCGCTGATAACCTTCAACTACATAACCTCTGAGCTCGTACGTCTCAGAGAAGGGTGTTAAGCTAAGAGAATAAATTCTCCGCCACCAACAGAAATGTATTTGAAAGAAATCTGCTCTATCTCTCAAAATGTAATGTCAGACACGTAACCATACAAGTCTGTTCCGGGTTCGAACAGAACCGAAGGCACTTCCAAAGAAGCCCTTGCAATCCGGGTATTCACAATCCCGATAAAATTTCCCATCACAAAGGAAATCTCCATATCGTAGCTAACGATGCGGAGACAATCGATAGGTCATCCTATCGTTTTCACAAATACCCGGTCTTCAACACCGGTCTTCAAATGCAATCCAAACGACGTATCGCATATTCGGAATGGGATATATGACACAAAGGTCCTCTCCCGGCTAAACCGAATAGCGAGCGCTTATTTTAAAAACAAGTGTGCATTCAATTCCAAACAAACACAATCAATACCATCCAAGGGTAAATATTGATAGTCGGTTATTTAACTATCAATAAAGATGCGCCACATCATCAGATTCCAAATAATTTTTCCAAAATTATTAAGTCCCAAAATATCTTTACAAGATATATATATATATATACACCATTTACAAATAATTGCCCCAGTTATTTGTTTTACAAAAACCACTTCACGATAAAATTTTCCACACTTAACCAATTGAAAAACCAATTTTCAATTTACCTTTACCATTTGAAAACCAATTTTCAAATTACATTAACCATTTGCAAACCAATTTCAAATCACCTTAACCATTTGAAAACTAATTTCAAATCACCTTAACCATTTGAAAACTAATTTCAAATCACCTTAACCATATATACCTTTTGAAACAAATTTCAAACCACCAAATAAATCTTTACCGATTTATTTTACTTACGTTCCAAATTCGTAAATTATATTTTCATATTTAAAAATAAATCAACATTTATTTTTAAACAAATTTCCCTTCATATATATAAATTCCAAAGTGGATTTAAATTCCAAGCATCTACTAGCATACGATTCCCAAATCGATTTCAAGTTATTTGCTTTCAATTACCTTAAAGGTGAATTCACAAAAACCGTTCCATTTCATATTAGAAAACCATTCCCATGCTTATTTTAAAAATAAGTAATTCACAAATTTATTTATTTTCAACGATTTGAAAATATTCCACATACTTAAGTTACCGTTAAGTATTTTATTCCATTCTCTTTAAGAAAACATTCCTTTATTCACATTTATTTGGGTTAAAAACGAATGTTGCGTAAAACATCGTTACGACAACCCAAAAACACTAGTATATGGATTTGAAATTAAAAATAGATATATAAATCCAATACTATACAAATTATCCCCTTCTGTTTCTCGAAAACGTCTATTTCAACAATCAATGTTGAAATCTATGTTTTCAATACTCAATACATTTTAAAACACCTTTAATTCGTTTTAAATTCCATTTAAAACATTCCTTTCCCAAAAACAAACCCATTTTATTTAATAATCTATTCAATATTCAAAATAGTGAATATAGCCCACTTAACAAATTCCCATATTTCAATTTATCAAATTCGATGAATTTCAAATTTATAAACATAGTTTATAAATTCCATTTCTATTATAAACCCCAATTTTATAAATTCCTTTATTAATCCGATGCAATTTACATAACCCAATTTCATACCCAAAAGCCATATTGTAAGTTAAATACTCATAATATTATTTATTTACCAAATCGTTCCTTTGAACTTCACCAATTTAAAATCTTATCACTTACAAGATTTCTTTATGGTTTATAATAATTTCAACTAATGAAATCTTCATTTATTAACAATTTCTATAAAATTCCCCTTTTTAATGCCCAAATCCATTTCTATAAGTTAATAACTTATAAACTTAAAATTTTCCAATAACCATTCGTTTTATAAATTTCACATTTATTAATCTATAAATCCTAGTGAAATTCATGTTATACATCAACTTATCACTTTATAAATTTATTCTATAACTTCAATAATTTTTTATTTAAAAACATCCATTTATAAAATCCTTTATATAAACCATTAATAATAATAACTCCCCAAAAACCAAATTTAACTATTTTATAAAAACCTATTATTGTTAAAAATTTCTTTTAAGTTATATTTTATAAAAATATAAATTTTTAAAACATAAAATTTTATCCATCTATTTATTTTAAAATTTAATCAATTCAAAATTTTTAATAAACCATATTCTTTGAAAAATCGATTTAAAACCCCTTTTAAATTCAAAACCGTTATTTTAATTTTTAAAAATTTGAATCCGATGATGCAACAACATCAGATGGTCAATCACGGGAATAAGTGTCATATATCAATATGATTATCAACAATCAACATAATATTTATAAACAAATAAATATGCGAGGAATCCAGTTGGATCCCTCCAACCTGTTACCCTGCATCCACAGACGTTAGCACAATACCAATTCCACTTCAAGGTGGAATATCGCGGTATATGGGATTTTATAAATATTCCGCTTAATAACGGCGCAATAGGGTCTCATCCGCTATACGAGGCGGGAAATCAAATCCGATATATACATATGCCAATATATATATATCGCTATATATAGTATATATCCTACTATATCTACTAGCACAATCAACAGCAATCAACAATCAATAATAACTATTTAAAATTTTAAACAAAACCTTTCGATTGAGTGAGGAGTTCTCACCTTGATTTTATTTTCCGGTTTCGTCGTTCGTTTCGAATAAAATTAAACGAACGTTTAATTTTATCCGAAATTCAAACGAGCTCCAATCGACTCCAAACCAGCTGCATTGCGAAGAGCACGCGAATACGATTCCAACGCAAAAAACCGCGTCCGAATCCGACCTCGCATGCAAAAGTTATCACGTTTTTAAATTACACGATTTGAATTTTAAATTTTAAACTAAAAAAAAAACAAGAGAAATCACCTCACCCCTCTAACACGCGGGCCCCCACCCTCACCTTCTCTCCCGTGCGTGCGTTCCATCTCCAGACTATCATCGTGCAAAAGAAACCCATAAGCTCCAATCTAGGGTTTGAAATCGCCCCCAAACCGTCGCGTTCCAGCTCGATCAGGACGTGCCACTTTGAAGCCCTCGTCAACCCCCATGCTCGGCCACCACCCCTTGGAGCTCGGCCCCCTCCTCCACCTTGAGGAATGCACGAAACGCACGGCCTTTGTGCCCAAATACCCGTTGACCCAAAGCTCCGAACACGATCTCAACCGTTGAACTTGTAGTTCACAGCGTGCTCTTCGATTTCCGTTTAGAAAGTTCGTGGAAAATGTCGACGGATTGGTGTGGATTTGAGGTGGAAGGGCGACATTTTCTGGCCATCGAATTAATTAGGGCCGGCTGCGTTTATCTTGGCTAGGGTTTAGAGATAATTGCATTTATAAACAACTATTATTATTATTTTAATAATAAAATCTCCAATTTAACACTTTTGCAAACGAACTCCAAACGACGCGTGCCGCCAGGCGATCCTAAGGTTTTTCCGCATTCCGGACATAATGGAACAGGTTTCGTAAGCTAATTCGGAAGTATGTGTGAGATACGGCAATAAACAGTCGATTTAAATTTAAACCGATTTAAGCGATTTCTAGGCGTTTTGGCTTGTACCGGACAAACGATAAATCCAAACGACTTAAAATTTGAAATCTTACAATAATATCACATTACGGATCCGATGAAACTGGTTTCGTCGAAATCCGAGACCGTTTGAAAAATGGCTATTTTTACTCGTCGAATTTATATTAAAACGATATTGATGCGTTTCGAGCTGCCACGGTCAAACGACAACTCCGATTGCTACGAAAATTGAAATCCGATAATAATTAACTATTACGGATCAAATGGAACTTGTTTCGTTCAATTCCGAGGCTGTTCAAAAATTGGCTATTTTTCAGTCGATAATTAAATATTAAAATATTCAATTTTTACAAATTAACTCCAAATTCAGTTTTACAAGTTCTAAAATATTTCTATAACTTTAATATGATATAACAAAATTTTCCAAACCATTTTCAATCATATTTAACCCAATATCTAATTATTTGTGGAATTTCACTATTAAATAAATCGATTTAATTATCCCATTAAATCCAATATTCGAAAAATAAATTATTCGACTTAAAAATTCCACTTATTAATATTAAAAATAAATTAAATATTCAAATTCAAGTTATCAAAAATTCTGGGTCGTTACACCTACCCTATGCAATTAATAAAGAGAAGGTATGGCAATATATGAATAGAGAGAAACCTTTTATTTTTCTCCCTCTTTAATTGTAATAATTATTATGTTAAAGGACTTTTATAACTTACCAACCAAATTTACACATACCATTTTTGTCAAGGTTTTTGATTAATGAAATATATGCATACCTTCATTATAATTATAAATACATACATTGTAACGACCTGTAATTTTTGATAATTAAAAATAGTTAATTTAATAAGATTATGTAATTTAATGTTGGAAGAAATTAGAAATTTATGATGTAGAAATGAGAAACTAACTATAATGAAGTTTAATAATGTAAACTAATGCAATAAATGACTATTTGAATGTAATCTCAAGTAATTGTAATAACTGTATAATTGATTATAAATTTAAAATAAGGAATAAATTTAAATGTTATTGATTGATGAAATAATGTTTATATTAATTGATAATTGGATTAAAAAGGTAATTGATAATTTAAATGTTGATTAATTAATGAAATAGTATGTAATAAATTGTAATTGAATAAAAATTAATGTTGTGCAAATAATTATAACATTTGTGTTGATAATCAAATTATAAATGTGATTAAATTAAGACAAAGGTGACAATTGTTGTTTGTTACCTATTTGTTTAACTTGTTGAAATCCAATTAGAAATAATAAACTGCATTAAATGTAATTAAATGTTAATTTAATATGAGTTAAGACGATAAATGTAAAAGGTGAATGCAGTAAAATGTATAGAAATGTCAATTATATTCATAAGGCAAAATTTGATTTAATAAATAGAGTGAAACCAAGATAAATTAATTAATTGGAATTTCAAATTATAATTAATGTGGAAATCAAATTTTTTTTTTAATATAATTGAAATATTGCAACTAATATAGTAAAAGATGAAAATTGTAGAATGTTGATGTAATAAGATGTAAACCACTGTTAATTATATCCATTAAATAATGATTGATTGGATAATAAGATCGAAATCAAAATAAATTAATTTATTTGGATTTTTAAATTTAATTAATAAATTATTACAATTGAAAGAGAATGCTGTAATTAGTGTAACATTTAATAATGAATTGATATGTAAATTTGTTTAAATTATTGTAAATGTCCAAGAAATCAAAAAATGATAAAAATTGTTAGTTACTAAATTTGAAATTAAAAAGGCAACTCAATCAATTTAATGTTAATTTATCTAATTAATGTGAAAATAGACATTTTGGCCGCTGTCTCAGATTTCAACGAAACTAGTTTCATCAGATCCATAACAGTAAGTTATTGTAGGATTTCAAGTTGCGTAGCGATCAGACTTGTCGTTTGACCGTACGGACTCGAAACGCGTAGAAATCAACTTAATTAAATTTAATTGAAATCAATTTGAAGTAAGCCGAATTTAAAGCTAACTTCTTCATAAAATAAACTTAGGACTTGAAACCTATTCCATTGGATTTAGAAATATCGAAAACATCTATTTTGATATATAGGATGGCCCAACTCGTTTCGGAGGTAGAACGGGCTTTTTGGGTCGCTATTCGTCGTTCGTACAAATTCGTTATGTGTTTATTTTCTTATTGGGGTTTGTTAATATAAATAGTCTTGTTTCCCAAACCCTAGTATTTATTTTTCTTATTCTATATGTATATCAACTTCTGTCTATCTCCTTCATCTCAATGACAGTAACCGTAATTTTCAAATTCTATTGCAAATCAAAAAATTTAAACTTCTCAAACTATGTCATATTATATATCGTTGGAAAGCTCTCGACGAGCGCAATCTACTACAATGATTATTTTCTCAAATCAGATCATCATTTTTCCAGAAATCAATGAATTAATCTTGGTCGTCCATCGTATCAAGATCAACTTCGTCGGATCATTGAACAGAGGGTACCAGTTTGTGGAGAGCGCGAGTGGAGCGCATCCGTGTGGTTGGTTCAACGAATCAGCGGCCACATTATCATCAAATTTTTCCTAGGGTTATAGACATGGGCAGCGCGTCTTTCCAGGTGCCCACGCGTGGACGTGGATGGCATGGACGAGGAGGCTTCGTGGCGGTTCTGTTGGGTTCGAACGAGCTCGGGTTTCTCATGCCATGGCAAGATAAAGTGTTTTATTTTATTTTATTTTGTTTTATTTATTTTACAATTTAAATCTCAATCATTCTAACTTCAATAACTTGTTCATACGAGCTTGGATTCACGTGTCGTTTTCTCCATTACGATTGTATTAAAATTCCAAACATCATGAGACTAATTTGGACGAATTCTGAGACTGTTGAATTTTGAGCCTTTATTTGGATTTCAAATCAATTTGAAATAAAAGTTGAGTGTTTTAACCCTCTCACAACTACTAAATTATCTTATCTTAGTTAAATTGAATTTATGATGTGATTAGAAATTGATTGGTTGATGTTTGGTATATTTAAATTGTCATGCTTGATAAACCTGACTTTTATTGATTATTATTGCCATGTAATTTAATATTAAATTTTAATTCGTCAATTTATACTTTTTATTGATAATCAATTAGCTATTGATGTTTATGGATTAATTTGGATGATGATTTTGATGGATGTTTGATTATTGATATTGAATGACTGGATGTTATATTTTATATCGTTGTAACACTGCAATGATACACACCCGAACAATCTAATAGATTAGGGAGAAATCGTTATGGTCGAAATGGTAGACTTGAGAGATTTGATGTATTTGAAATTAAATTTTGGCATTGTGGGATGAAATGATATATACCTGTAAAAATTTAAATTACAGATTGAAATGATAAATATCCATATCACCGACTATAGGGTAGAAAATTATATACGGACACTGGATTGGTTAAATTAAATGATTTTTAAATCTTTAAATTTTACATTCAATTAACTGGTATTTTGAAATAGAAATTGATTTACATAAACTGAATTATTACCGAAAATCCAAGCGTTAATGTTGAAATTGGAACTGATTTAATGAATTGTTCAAAGGATTTAAATTGGAATTTCAAAGTTGAATTGTCAAATATGAATGAATTTTATCGAAATTGAGTTATTGAAAATATTTGAACATAATTTTGAAATATATTTTAAACTAGTTTAAACTACTTTAATCAATTTAAATTATTTTAATTATTATAATCTATTTAATCCAATTTAATCTATTTTACATATTTTAAACTAATTAAATGTATTTAATATATCATATTTGATATAATTTAAATTTATTTAATCTATTTTAAATCTATTTAATGTAATTTAAATCTATTTATTCTATTTTAAATATATTTAAATCATTTTAAATCTAATTTAATCTAATTTAAATCTATTTTAACTATTTAAACTATTTTAATCTGTTTTAAACTATTTTAAATAATTTAAACTATTTTAGAGTACTTTAACTATTCTAAAACTATTTTTAAAACTATTAAAATTGTTTACGACTATCTAAACTATTTTCTAAAATTTCAAACTGTGTAAAGTTGAAGTATTTATATTCAAATCATTGATGATGATGATACAACCTAAGTTAGGGTTTGAAATTGATACTTTTTTGTGAAATGACATATTTGAGTAAATATGATGATTTCGAAAGTGAATATGATTTTGAAAGTGAATATGATTTCGAACGCGATATGTTTGAATTGAATACGACATTTTGATATCAATTATGAAACAGATTTGGAAATGTAAAAGAACCATTCGGTGTAAAATCAGCGTTTGGTTGTTAAAGAGACCGAGATCGAATATTGTCATACTCATTGCCAATACCGAAAACCACTTTAACAACTGTGTACATGGTGGAGGTTCCAGAATGAAGTAGGATGGTTTGGTGAATGATTCTATATGAGGTATTTACGTGACCCTGACTCACATGAGTCAGCTTAGATGTGACTAAAACAAGTGGTATACCTGGGCCAAGTGAGGTCATTCCTCCGATTGGACATGCTTCTTCGATACCATATTATGACTTTGTGATTGATTTGGTGGCCACCCTTGATTTTAATTATTGAAGTGTGTTCCGAGGTGCAGTAATAGCTGCTATGCATTACCACCAGCCTGGTTCTGCAAAATGGTAGAGTCCTACCTTGGCATTGCCTTGAGATCCGTGTTCACATTCCCTATCGCGCCTTCTACGACTTTATTTTGTACCATACCTATGGAGTGCCCTCTGAGTAAACCTCATGGGGGAGCTTATGGTACTGTATAGACTATGGGAATATATAAAATGTGTTAAGGGGATGCCTTAATGCTATTTTAATACTTTACTGTAGACACTATTATAACAGCGTATTGTACTATGTATGTAGATAGTTTAACGGATCCTTAGAAGATGGGAATCCCAAACGTCTCTTAAGTTATTGCACTCACGTTTGACACCGGATAGAAGATGTCAAAACCCATAAACGTCTCCGACACCATTACACTCATATTTATTTACTGTTGATTTAACTTACATAAGATCTTTTAATCCTGACTCGAGTGTTTTGTCTTTTCAATTCACTCGGGTCAGTATGAGCTTTTCAGTGTATTAAAGACTGATTTTGGAGGATGAAGATTTATTATTTATTTTATTTATTCCGTTGCATCATGTTGTTTCACTGCATTATTTATTTATTTCTATTATATGTAACTCTGATTCTGTATTGTAAAGGTTTAATCAAGTATGATTTGTAAAACAGCTTCATGAACTGTTTATTTAATTATTATATTTTGTCATTCCACTGTGAGATTCTGTATTATTTTATTTCTTTCTCTTCCTTTTCTAATTTACCACATAACAATCCTCCCTTTTGAATGGTTTAATTCTAACGTGTGTGGTTTATCGTCGATTTAAATAGTCCAAAAAGGCGAGTCTTTACATACATACATACATACATATGTATATATGTATCTATGTATATATATAAAGTGAAAACCTATTAGTTGTTTTAAATTATTTGAAATCCCACATTAACAATAACGGGAATAATTTCAATTAAAGAAAGGTTTGACCACAAAAGGTTATAATATTACATGAAATCCTCTTACAAATTTGAATCAAACTAAACATGTATATTTCCATATACATTGTTTTTACAATTTAATAATTTAAATCTAACAACATATTGGCAAACATTGTAGCATGTGATATGTGAATATATACATTATACAAAAAATTTTGATTTTAAGGTTAATAGTTTTCATTAAACTTTTAATTTAGGAATGAAATAATACTTTAGATTTTACATGAGACTTTAAATATAGAAAAACACAAATAATTTAAATTTTCACCAAAGTCCATTTGTTAATCTTAAATCAACTTTTTGTTAAAAATGTTTGAAACAATTTATATTCTTTTTTTCGCAAAGCTAACAAGGTTAATTGGCCCTACGGGGAATATATTAGAGAAGGAAAAGATCAATGTAATAAGCTACAATGACCAAAAAAAGAGGAAAAAATATCACCATGGCTGAAAAACCAAAGCAATACATATGAAACATGAAACCCTAACAGAGCAAACCATAGGACACAACAAACCCTAATACATGCACACAAAACCTATTTCAATATTTGTCTTATTAGAAACTCCTCCAAACAATGAATATTATTGAATATGCGATTATTTCTTTCCATCTAGATAGTAGTAACCAATTTTTTAGGAAACGAGAGAAGAATTGTTCCTTTATCACACTTTCACCTAGTCACTTTAAATATGCAATACCGTTCTATCAAAGAGGAGGAGACATGATTATGTAGCCTATGGTGCATTAGAAAATATCGCCTTATCTTGAACTAGTAAGAACAGTTGAAAAATAAGTGATGTTTATTTTTAAGAGACCTTTACAGAGAATGCAGATAGAAGACGATTAGACCCTCTACATTAAGTTATCCTGAATACATTTGCATCATTTAAATTTTTCCAAAGGAGAATGTTTTCTTTAGGTTTAGATTGCAATATCAAACTCTTGAAAGTGAAAGGAAGATATTTGAGATGAAGAGTTGGCATATCACAGTATACCTTATCAATTGAGTAAGGATTCTCGATCCATTTATTAGAACCATTTAATCCATAAACATTATGTTTAATCAAAATCCAAGCACTTGTCATTTCCCTAGAACCAGAGTATGGTAGATTTATGTGACCATCAATGAAATAAATAAGGGTCTTTGCATTCTCATTAAGACAATCAAGTTTCTTAGACTATGGTTAAGGACAAAAGAAGGGATTATACCTTTACCAACCCAAGGAGAGTGCCAAAAAGGTGTAGTGCTAGTAATACCACATCGAACCATGGGTAAAAAAACTTCTAGAATGAAGCACATTTCTCTAGAACCAGCTACAGTCTAGAGGAGTCTCCATGATCCAAAAATTTAGATTTTTGATCAGGTTAAGCCTAATCCAAGATAAGAGCAAGTCAGTACTATCATTTATCAGTTTATCGGTGTACTTGGAAATAGAAGCAGCATTCCATATACCAATGTTCATAATTCCCAATCCCTTTATATCATAATGTTGGATATTTTCTTGAAAGAGATAGGGATAAGCTTTCTAGAGTTAGGGTTAGCATGCTAAAAAAAGTTGTTAAGAGCATTATCAATCATTGAAACAATTATATTTGACTGTTTACCATATGAAATTAAAGATTAATTTCAAAATAGTAGATAATTAAACTTATACAATTCATTCACATTTAAGGATATAAATGTTATATAGCTATATTAAAAAAACGATAGATTTCAATTTCACAAAATTTCAGAACAAAATATTTTTTTTGGACAAAATAGGCATGTGTAAATTTGTGATAAGAATTTATATATCTATACAATACAGAGAACTGTGATAAGTTATCAAAAGTATATGGGATTCAAAACACATCAATTTATCATGAACATGCATGAAAGGGAGACGATGAACGAACATGGGTCTAAATCAAGACAATATAATATACATGTTTTAATCAAAATAGATATAAGGGAGATTTAATTCATATATGGAAAGATGCATAATAATACATGATGTGAATCATAGAAAATGTAATTATATCAATCACATAAGTGAATTTAAATAAGAAAACCACCTTTGGATGTAGCCAATAAATCATACATTGAACATTGAACTAAAGCTTCTAGATTCCAAAACCAGCCTTCAGATTTTGCAAAGATTAAGAGGGATATACCACTTTTAATGAATAGATTTGATTTGTATTTAATTTTGGGAATTTTAGAAGCCATGGAGGCTCTCATACTTTCAATCATTCGAGAGGAAAGAGGAACCAGAAAAGTATAGTAAAGAAAATAAATATCCAAAAGGTTATGAAAAGAATGAAATAAAGAAAGCGATCAATGCCACTTCAAGAGAGACTTTTTTCTTTATATTATTCTTTTCCCTTTATTAATTATTTTGAAAACCTATCCTTTATCCCCTATGTGGATGGGCAAACATGGAGGAGCTATGAGCCTTAGGTGACCCAAACTCACTTAGCATTTATTTCATTTAAATCCAATTTAAACAATCTATTAATATCGTATATCCATACTTGCATTTATAACTTTTATTTATGAATTTTATTAAATGCCAATGATATATACACAAATAAAATAAAATTTAATAATAAATATATCAAAAATATTAATTTAATTAATTTATAATGATCATAAATTAATTAATTCGTTTGGTTTATTTGGTGTATTCATCATTATGGTTGTACAACTCAAAGGTGTAAATTCAATCAGCGATTAATATTAAACAATTCCAATATTAACATTTACACGTCACCTTAGCTAATGATGTAGCATTTTGGCTGACTTTATCGCTCATGCATTCTTAGGTAAAATCCTATTTTACTTATTTAAGCATTGCATGGCAGTGACAATCATTTACATAAATTCTCTTCGTCAAAACTATACCACTTTAGACTTATGGAATTTGGTAATGGTCAAAATTCCAATAGTCCATATTGAAATGTATATCAGTTGAATGAGATACTAGTCTTATATAACCAAGGAGACGAATCCTCTCTGGAATAGTGTTTCACTTTCAATGCTTCCACTCGGCCCAACTATAATCATTCGATAGACACATGCCACGATTTAACTACCATCAAAGTAGAGTTTCAACATTGAAGAGCAACAATATTCCCAAGTCAAGAGAACTGTGTAATTTTGTCACATGGATGTTTTCTATTTGACTTAGTTATATTAACCAACAGAAAAATATTAAGTGACCCATTCCATACATAACGACCCAGAATTTTTAACGTTTCGAATGTGAATATTTAATTTATTTAATATTTTGATTTGATTTGAATGTGATAAGTAATAATAAAATCAAATTTTATTATATTAACTTGATTTTTAATGACGTATTTTTATTTATAGGATTTTTCCATAATTTTTAATTTGACAAATATTTGAATTACCGTCTGACGTAATTTACGACGAACGATGGTATTTCTAAAATTTAACATAATAAGATAGCCAATATATATTTTTTTATGTTGTGTTGCACTTCTGTACGTGGTTGTATTCTTGTTTCATTATTCGTGGTTCGTACGCAAACAGAATCCTATGCAACGGAGTAGGGCTGTCAATGGGTACCCGAAAAATCCGATATCCGTCCGAATCTGTATCCAAAAATATGCAAAATATCCGTTATCCGAAAAGCAGATACGGATATCCGATATCCGAAAAGCTTTTCGGATACGAATATGGTTATAGTGGTATCCGTATCGGAAAAATATCCATCCGATTAACTGATGCATATTTATATAATTTAAAATAGGAAAATAGGGCTATGAGTGTTTAACTTTTGAATATTTTTGGATACACATACATATATTAGTATAAAACAATGTTTTATCACCATATTTTTTATTTCTTTGTTTTTTTATAAACAATAGTACAAAAAATGTTTTATGTTGATCTAAACTTTTTTGTTTATACCTTTAAATTTATCAATTATTAGCGGAATGGATAAATATCCGATATCCGTCCGTATCCGAAAATTAAGCGGATACGGATATCCGATATTCGAAAATTAAACGGATACGGATATCCGATATCCGAAAATGATTTCGGATACGGATACGGATATCCGATATCCGAAAATGATTTCGGATACGGATACGGATATCCGATATCCGAAAATGATTTCGGATACGGATACGGATATGGCACTATCCGTATCCGAAAGCATCCGTTGACAGCCCTACAACGGAGTACCGAAAATTATATATTTAATAATTCAATACTTAGACTATTTCTTATTTTAGACTTTTCTCTCTTTCCCTCTTCTTTTACTTTTCAATAAACTAAATCAAAGAAAATTAAATCGTCTTCGTTTGAAATTAATATCAATTCATATACTCAACTAAAAATTGTAAAGTTGGAATCCTTAGTTTCATATTGAAGAGACCTACAAATCTATGTGCTTATAGTCGGCTGCAACGGTGTTTTGTGGTGGTAGAAGTGGGCAAGCATGACATATGGTTTAGATTTGGTAATGATTTAGAGAGAGTTATGTAACGACCAATAAATTAATCACTTTGTATTTGAATATTTAAATAATGTATTTGAATAATAAAATAAACACCTTATAAATAATAATTAATGATGTTGAAATCAATTTCAAAATATGTTTACCAAAATAATTAATTCAAATAAAAATAGAAAATGTGACCGAAAAAGTTTTTTTGAAATTCACCTTTTTGGCAGCGAAAAGTCATTGAAAATGTTATGCACACTTTGTATAACTCATATACACATGTGCATACATGCATGTATGTCATATGATAAGTTGATGATCGTGTTAAAATAAATAAACCATGCTTATTTTAAAATAAAACAAGATTTGACCTAAAAATATAAAATAAAACCTAAGTAAGTACATAACCATAACCTAAACACCCTAGGTTAGTAAAAGACATGGCCATCCTTGATTTTTGGGTAAGGAAGGGAGTGACCAACATGGAAAACTAAGAGAGTGGGGAGGTATGGTGTTGAAATTGTCATGATAACTTTATTATATTTTAGTGCTATGGCTAGTTTAGTAATTCCACTATTTTTCTATGCCTATAAATACATCTATCTCCACTCATTTTTATACTTCACATCTTCATCTCCATATCTGTATCCACTCTCTTCCTTATATTCATGTTATCATCAATGGCTTCTAAGATGATTTTTATAGTCAAAAAACTATTTTATACCTTCCGAAAACTAAGTCTAAAATCCCTTACATCATTTTACTTCACTCTTCATTCAAAAACAAAGCCCCACATCCCTTAAGTCATTATAGCCGAGCCATTAAGCCCTAGGCCGAACCAAAACCCCTCTTAGACAAAAAAAGGGTTCCATCTTGGTCCTCTAAGTCGAGTCGTTAGCAAGTAGAGCTTGGATCTAGGTTGATGGCTAGAGTTAGTAAATGCCGGAGTAAGTTTGGAAGCTTTATGGTGAGTAAAAATTCACCCTCAAAACTAATGTTTTTAAACTATATTCATTTTCAAATTAGTAGCTAATAATGCTTGTAGTATGTATTAGATGATGTATTGGTAGTTGTTTGGTTTATACTTTGAAAAGTTCTCGTCTTTGAAAGTTAGTAAGCATGTAGTTAGCTATGTGAAAAGTTAGTAGTTAAAGTTAATATAATTGTAAGTAAATACTTATTACATGTTGTTTCATAGTAAATTACCATGTACATATGTTCATATCCTTGCTATGTAATGTTTGGTTGTAATGATAAAGTCATAAACTTGTTTACCGAAATGTCCGTATAAAGATAGTTGTTATATCGACACTTTCGGAAAATCACTTTTTATCGAAACCGTTTGGTTTCATCCTTGTGCTTGGAATTGTTTTACAAGTTAAGAAAGATTTTGATTAACGCTGTTTTAAAAAGTAATTAACCTTTTTAATAATGATTATTTAATTTAATTAATAAGGATTAAGGTTAACTAATTACTTAGTTAATGACGTGTTTTAGATTTAACTAATTACTTGCTTAATGATTGTTTAAATTAATTAATCATTTTATTTAGTAAAGTATAAGATAATTAATATTTTAATAATGATGGATTAAAGTTAATTAATTAATGAATTAATGATGTTTTTAAATTAATTAATCTTTTTAATTAATGATTTTTCAAGTTGATCAACTTGTTTTAACTTTAATTAATCTTTTCTTTAATGATGTTTATTATTAATAAATCATTTTAAAAAATTGAGAATTAATTATTAATTAGTTAATTATATTTAAATACTAATTAATTAAATTAATGATGTTTTAAAGGTAATTTCCCATTTTCAATTAAAGGCATTTGAAGTTAATTTATCAACTTAATTAACGAAGTTTTAAAGGGAATTTACCAAAGTAACAAGGATGCTTTGACTTTATTATTTATTTTAAATAATGATATTTATTTAATTTATATCAATTGTTTAAATTAATGATGTTTAAAGGTGATTAACTTCTTTTGAATTAAGGGCTATCGAAGTCTATCAATCAAATGAATTATGAAGTTTAAAAGTTAATTAATCAATGTAATAAGTATGTTTCAAGTTATTAAGTCCATTTTATAATGATGTTTTAAAGTTTGTAAACTCTTTAACAATGTGTTTTAAAGCTAATACTTGTAAAGTGAAGCCAAGCATGAATTTGGTTTCAAAAGAATAAGTTTGATTCGTTTATGGAAATGAATTAATTTCCATAAAGCGATATTACTTATATGGAAACAATTTATTTGTATGCTTAACACCAAACGTTGAAGACGTAGACTTGTCACTATTCCAAAAGTTAAAAAGGGTCGAGAGACATGACTTTAAGGTAAAACTACCTTAATTTGTTCTTCATTATTGTTAACCTAGAAATAGTACAAGTTTGAATCTAACGAGTGGTGATGGGTATACAAGATTTAATTTTCTTATATGAGCATTTTATATCCTCGATGGTGGTTTTTGGGCTATCGATTATATAATCTTCTCTATTTTTCATCACTCTAAGATGATGTGTTGCTCTTTGGAGTTTTGTTATCCTTTGTTGGTAAACGACTGAACCCAAAGCATAAAAGGACTTCCAGCTATGTGGGGTTGTTTCCATTAGGATATTTTCACACCTCATCTAGATCGATTTCGTTGCACATTTAGACGTGAAATATTTGGATACTTAGTAAGGTTTTGTGGGGTCCAGCCGGTTCATTTCCAAGAAGTGTCACGGAGTATATGAGCTTCTCAGAAATATATTACTAGTGGTATACTTCAAGGGGGGTGCACCTTTCTAGTCATTTGTTGCGAAAAATTCCTTTCCTTATTTGATTTGAACTTTCGAATTGTTTTTCTGTAATTGCAATGGGAAGAGTCAACCACTCTTCATGATGTTTAATTATAGGTTTTGTCCATTATATCAAGTTTGGACTGTTATCTTGTTTTATCTATTCTGTCCAGTCTGGATTTTGTTCAGACTATTTCCATTATTTCAAATCTGGACCCTTATACTATTTTTGCCCATCATTTATGTTTGGATTTGTCTTTTATTTTTATTTTCCATTCTTATGTTTGGTTATTGTTTTGTAGAGAAAACCCCTTCCGCGTTAGCGGCATGGTCCCATATATTATTTATAAATACACTCCCTTTTATTTCAAAGTTTTACTCTTACCACACATATTGTTTGACCCGAGTTGTTTATTTTTCCTAAACTCTCAGGTACTTAATTATATTAGAGTAATCCGAGAATAACAAGTTTCTCTTTGGAGCTCTTTGAAGACAATTATCGAGCAGGCAGCTCCTAAGTTGTCCAGTTATTACTTTCTGTTGTATGTTTATGAAGATGTATTTTGTATCTAAAATGACAAGCCATAATGCATAGCTACTAATCTATTAGATGTAGTACTTTTGTTTAACTCTGATAGCTGCATGTAAGGAGTAACCTTTTGTACTATATCATTTTGTATTATATGTAACCATTCCATTGTGAGGTTTTTTTTCTATTCTGTCTTGTTCTGTTCTTTATTTTTCTCCATGACAACTTGTCTTTCGGACGCTTGGGTAACGGCACATGAATACGATGGATGTATTAATTGTCGTTCCCAGAAGACAAAAAGGTGGGTTGTCACAGTTGGTATCAAAGGTTAGGTTTAGCGAACCCCTAATCCCTGGTGGGGTAAACTCTTTAAGGATAGGATTAGTAATGTCCTAGCCAAGTCTGAGAGTATAAATATACATTGAGTGCGTATTTATTAGTATTATAAAAATGTTTTATATTGTGTTGTTTGATCCGTTAAGTGTATATGAATTCTGGTCAATGTGTCCAATTAGCGTTATCGATGGGGATTCCTAGACACTTGAACAGACCTACATATACAATATTATTTTAAAATGGTAAATGAAATAATTTTACCTAGGAATATTATATATATATATATATAATAATGATTTTCAAAATTAATATAGTTGTATTGATGTGTTAATTATTAGAAGATAATAATATTTTATTATCATCATTTGGAATTTGTTTAGTTATCCTCGTCTAGTTTCGAGCATTAACTAAGGTATATTTTAGGTAAATAGTAATTAAAGAACCTTGAGAATGAACCCCTTATGAATTAAGTTTCACAGTTTGATTATAAGGTGTTTGGTGAAAGGGTTAAGTTAAAAGTCATCTTTTAATAATGATGCGCTAAAAGTAAACTTTTAATAAAAAAGTTGTTTAATATAATCTAAATGGTAGGATAATACATTTGGAAGATAAATATATGAGAAATTTAGTTATAATAAAGGAAAATTATTTAAATGTGAGTTTAACTCGCATTCAAATTGACTATGTTATATAAGTGATGCTATAAACTAGTGTTGATTGATGAGATGTTAGTTAAATTGTTTGATTTATTGTTTGGTTGAATTTCCATTTGGAAAATGGATGTTTATTAGTTGGTCTTGATATTCCATTTAAACCATTTAAGTGTTGTTATAGCGATTTTCGCTACGCCATCATTTATTGAATACCATCCCCTAAACCCTTGTATGTGTGTCTAAGCTTGAGTTTCTGTTTTCACAAAAGTAGATGTTTAAAGTTCATTAATTTTTTTAATTAATGATATTTTAAATTAATTAATCATTTTAAATAATGATGTTTAAAATTAATTAGTCTTTTTGATTAATGAGATTTGAATTTAATAAATCATTTAATAAATGATATTTTAAGTTAATAAATTGATTTAATGTTTAAAGTGAATCATAAAGGTTTTAAAAGTAAATATACCAATTTAATGAAAGCATTTTAGAGGTAACTAACTATCATATTAAAGATAATTGATTTGTTTATTAAAGGAAATTATAAAATTGATTAATTATCATTCGAAGTAATTAATATTGTTTTAGATTTAAGAAAATATATTATAAACCATCCCCTAGGACGATTAACATTGTTTTAAAATTTATAAAGGTATTTAAATTGTTTTATTATCCTCAGAGGAGATAATAAATATTGTTTTAAATTAATAAATGATGGTTTCCAAATGATAAATTTTAAATAAAATCGTTTATAGATAAAGCTAAGTGTAATTTTTTTTGGGATTTTAGGAAAACGATGTTTAAAATGACATTTGTTTTTTACCGTTGTTTTAATACACTTTGTATTATAAGTTTTTAAATCACGGAATTGTTTGAAATGATTTCAAAAGATTTTGAGAAAAGTACTAGTGATATTATTTTGAAATATTTCTAAAGTATAAATATTTTAGGAAAGAAATTTTAGGTAGAATGCTTTTTCTTTAAATAATTCGGAGGAAGACATTTCAGTTAATTTTGTGGTAATCTGAATAATTTCTAAGTGACGATTATGTGTTGCTTAGGGGAACGTTTTGGAGTGCTTAGGGGAACGTTATAAATAATTTTCTTTATCATTATGCGATCGAAATGAGTTCAGATCCGAACGAAACCAAAGTGAGTTTTACTAAGCAAATTGTTGGAAGTTATTTCATAAAAGAAATATGTGTAGTATGCTTTCAAAGATGAGTTTTTAAATTTATAACTAGGTATTTAATATTTAAGTTCCTTTACTATGGAATTAATTTCAAAATAAAAAGTAATTCTATTAAGAGATTGTGTTGATAAATGTAATTTTACCCTTAAATAAGATAAGGGATAATTTAACACTAATTTAAATAGGTCTGATTGGATAGGAAGGTTTTGATAACATTGTTTTATCAAAACCATAGATTTTATTTAAACGTTTGAGTAGTATAAACTAATTAATGTTATTCGCCCAGTCCATAAACATCGTCCATTATAACACCTTAAGATAAAACGATAGGAGGCATTATTCTATTAAAACCATAGCTTTTGTTTAAAACATGTAAGTGGTGTAAACCATTTGTTGTTTTGGATCAAACCATAAACATCGTCCATTTTAACACTCTACGTTAAAAAGGTTGACTCAATTTGTAACGACCCAAATTTTTTATTGATTTTTATTTATTTAATTAATTGAAATTTTGTGAAATTTTAAACAATAAAATTTGAAAATAAAAAAATTAATATTTGGAAAATGTATATTAATTTAAATCAACCTTTTCTTTGTGAAATCATCAGAAATTATGAAAAGAATTTTTTTGTGTAATTCTATTTTAATTTAAATCAGTTAGAATTTGATGATAATAAATTTATTCCCAAATCTGAATATTTTTCTATAGAAAATTTCTAAATCCTCTTCTGAGTGAGACATCAAGTTTCATTTTTCAAAATTTGGGCTTTTATTGCTCCGTTTATCTTATTTTCTAAAAAATAACAGCATTTTCGGTACCGAATATCGACTTTTGATCGGATGATCCTATCACTGATATCTACATACCGTTTTGATTGCCTCGTCGTGCTGATCTCTAGGGTATGTTTATTTCTGTATTTTGAGATCTGGTAAGCGGTGGAAACGACGATAACGGTCCGTTGTAACGGTACCAAATTGGTGTCCTTTCACTTTCAATTGCTTTTCGGATCTAAACGTGCAGGCCAAGCAATACAATAAATTACTTTAATGATTTTCACGTGAATCTAGGGACTGACCATTGGAATTTTGTTTTATACGTTCAGTCTTTTCGGTTGCTTTACTGTCACTTTTGTAATAATTGAAAACTGTCCAGCACTTTTCTTTTGCCTTGGACCCGCAGCTATTCAAATCCCATTCATTTTTATTTTTGAAAGGCATGTCCAAAATTTTGCCTATTCGTGGTCCTCCATTTAATTGTCCGTTTGAAAAGAATTAATGTATATAACCAATATGTTAAAAACGTACATCTCATATCTATTTTTATCTGTGCTTATTTCTTCTGAAAGCCCACACTCCTCTCCTCACAACTACAACCCCACAACCACCCTTGAGCATCACTTCGCCCATCCTCCTGTCACTTCTCCACCATCTCCAAGCAGCCCCGAGCACCCCTGGCCTCTATCCCTAGCCCTGAGCGTTCTACCTCCATCAAGCCCATACCGCCACACTTTCTTCCGTTCGCCTCCACCGACCACCGAGCCGACCCACCACACAAGCCACATCGCCACAAACCATCACCACCACGGCCTCCGCTCTATTCTACCTCCTCCTCATTTCCGCCTGCTCCTTTGAGATTCCCTTCCACTATTTCTTCCAGAGCCTTAGCAAACTTCCTGTTTGCATGCAACTTGTCTATTTAAAGGTATTATATTTACATTTTTTTATTTCCGTCAGTGTTCGTTTTGATATAATCGTATAAATTGTTTGTATATAATATTGTTGTGTATACCATGTTGTGTATAAACTTTAACCATTAATATATATAGTGTATAAACATTAATTTTAAATATATATAAGTATGTATAGTGTTATTTGTTCGTGTATAAAAATTTATATTAATTTTTTGTTTACATAAGCTTTAGTAATATATATTGTTTTAATATTGAATACTGAATTATATAGTTAACAAAGTATGATAAGTTTGACAATTCCATTATATATTGTTTAAAACATAAGGTATGAAAGCATGCTTGTAACAACACTATGTGTTAAGTTATATATCCATTTGTATATATGAAGTACGTATATGTTCATATTTAGTGTTTATATACGTGTTTAGTTATATAAGGTTATAGTATATTTTATTCTACAGTCCGTAAGTCTGCATTCGTATGTATGTATGATATATATACAAAGCTTTCAAAAAGTTTTGTGCGTTTATACTTTTACTGGTCAGTTAGCCTACATATATTTGCTTTTCTTTTGAATATAAATTATACTAGTTTTATAATATATTAATATTTTTTATATATTTTAAAATGTATGTTTTAAAATTTGGCTTTAGGGAAATTTTATAATATATATATATATATTATCTGTTTGTATAAATTTTGGTATTATATACATATGTCTACCACACATATGTACACTCGAGTTTGATTTTAAATTTGTATTTCGTATGTGTTTAAAACCATGATTTTAGAAATATATATTTATATTTAATATAATTTATGTTTAAGTTTATTTTGATTCGGAATTAAATATAATATATATATATATATATATCTTATTTTAAATGTATATGTAAAATCGGTTTAGAGAAAAGTTATAACATATATTTTGTTTCGATTATATCAAAGTGATTCTGATTCGATTTGTTTTCATCGATCCCTGTTATCGGCTTTGTCGTCGAATTCGTGCAAATCGTGCTTTGCTTCGAAATTCATGCTTGGAATTCGTAACTTGTCCTATTGTCAAACTCTCTAGCCTTGAAAGGTAAGAAATCACTCACGATCAACGTTCTTATATTATTAAATTTGATTTCAATTGAAACGACAATTGAAATATACTATTGTTAGTTATTTAAATTGTTATATATATTATTATCTGTAACTGTACACCTGTGGGGTATGACACCATATCCTATTGTTTATATTATATTGTTATTGATGATATATGCCTGTTGATGTATGTTAAGTTATACTTGTGATCACTCTACAAGTTCCCTATTAGTATAGAATTCACTATGGGTTGAAATGATACATACCCAAACGGACTTTAGAATAGGAGAAAATCGTTATGGGTTGAAATGATAGACCCAAGCGATTTTCATTTTATTTGAATTTGGGATTACGGGTCGAAATGATATCTACCCATATATATTTAAATTACGGATTGAATTGATAAATATTTGTATCTCCATAGGATACAAATTTTTATACAGACGTCGTTGGTCTATATATAAATATTTTGAAAATGATTTCTATGGTTTTGAAAGGTAATATATATGGTTTATTTAATATTGAAATATTTTATATAAATATGTTTAAATATAACGTAGACTCAATAATAAACCTAAATTAATAAAGTTGGTTTGACTGATATAATATGTTAAGTATTATATTCTTAAATCGATTTTTCAATGATTTGTATAAGTAGGGAAGATAAGGTTGAATTGATCAAAATTGTAATTAGTTAAGAATCTTACTTAATTAAGTTGATTTGAAACTATTGTAGTTAGACTTTTTGGATATGATCTTATTACTTGATTTCGATTTAAGTAATTTAATGGATATTTCAGGACTAAAGAAATCGAAGGTAATATATATAGAAAATGTAATTTAAGGTCATATAAATAATATTGAATTTATTAAGGGAATATTTCAAAACTAAATAATAGTGAAGTCAGATTTGGAGATAAATGCAATTATAAAATTTAATCTGTGAAATGCGGAATATTTAAAGTGTCGAAATATATTGACTTTGGATTACATTGAAATTTAATGGTTGATTTATGGGTTAAAGCTGTATTTAAAATCGATAAATTTGTATTTGTTTAGTCCGAAATTGAATCAAATGGAAATTGATAAATTGAGATTGAATTAAATTTGAATGGGAAAGTCGAGTTGACTTTGAAGCGATTTGTGAAGTTTGAGGAAATTATGAATACTTCACTTTGTAAATTATTATATATGTATGTATACTATTTTGGGAAATAGATATATTTGAAATGATAATAATATTTTGGTATAAATTATTTTGAAATGACCATGGTGTTATAATGTATATTTCTGCATTATGGATAGTCCCATGGATTCTTAGAGGATGGTTATCCCAAACATCTTTTAAGCTAATCGTATTTCTGTTGGTATTTCACTTGAGTTGGATTTATTGATATAAGAATGTTAATCCTGACTCGAGTGCTTTTGTATTTTGCTTTACACTCGCTTCAGACTGAGTGAAATGACATTTGAGACTCACCTCTGAAGTTTGGAGCTTCGTTTGGAGATCCAAATATTGATTCAGCTTCCTGCTTTTCCAGTAGATTTGTTCAGAGATGTCATCTGTTTGTACTAGAGGCTTCACTATATTTGAGATATTCTGTTGTATTTTATTTCTAACTCTGATGTTTACATAGTAGCTTTATGAACTATTATTTATCTATTCCGCTGCTTTATTATTATATTACTCTGTGTCTGTGATTCTGTGATTGATTTGTTTACTGTATATGCTGAGTTTTGCCAAATTTAAATTAACCATATGATAGTTTGAGCAATTGAAGTCCGAAATGTGTGGATGTAAATGGTTGAAAATACCAAGTCGTTACAGTTGGTATTTTTTGGCTCTAGCAAAACTTAGCATATATAGTAAATTTACTTGCGGAATCACTTCCACTCGAGCATATCTTCGAATCAGAATCCTAAACTGATTAGAGTTCCTCTAATTTGAAATCTCTGTCTTTGTTCTGAAATTCATTCTTGCCTCTCCCTATTTATATTCCTATATAAGTATATCCATCTTCTATTTTGAATTTTAATTATCTTATCTGCGTTCGAGTCCCTTCCCTTTGTTTTGAATCTCCCTTGATTGGGTTTCACCTTAAATTTTGAACTTCTATCTTGTTTGATTTTGGACCCATTGAATGATAGGTAACTATTTTGCAAATGGAAAAATCGAAAGAGCAGAAAGCTACCCGTCGAACACGAAGAGCACTGGCCCGTAAAAAAAGGGAGGAGGCAATCGAGGAGCAAGAGAGGTTGTGGAGAGAAAGGGCAGAACCTGGCCCTTATGACTATGTCATTTGTTATCAGTGTCAATAGAAGGGACATTATGCAGCCATGTGCAGAAAGAGAGATAAAGGGAAGAAGAAGGAGGGCAAGCGCTTTCGATCCGAGGTTTTCTATTTTAAGTGTCGTGAGAAGGGACACTTCCCAAGTCGTTGCCTGAAGGTAAAGAAGGTGAAATCGGCACTCACTACATCAATCGACCAGTCAACCATTTGCTACCACTGTAGGCAGACTGGACATGTAGCCAGAGATTGTTGTGAGAGACAACGCGGAAGGTAAGATGTGTTGCGTCCTGCTCGAGCTGTTGCCTTCCCAAAGTTCCTTAGGGAAGATGGGAGAGTAGTGTACTCATGCAAGAAATGTCATAGTTGGGGACACCTTGATGTCGAGTGTACTAGACCCATAGAAGCACCACCCGGCAGAATTAATACTGATGCTTTGTTCTTGTCGAAGTATGGATAAGTGGAGTCTATTTGTTATCAATGGTATAAGTTAAGTTGTATTAAGTGAACTCTATTATATCCTTTACCTAGTAAAAGTCGATGAGTCGAACTTAAGATATACAATTATGCTTTAGCATTTCGCTTGATGAGAATTTGTGATTTTTTCACAAATGAAGAAATTCCTTTGAATTAATACAGATTAATATACCTCGAAATCTTGGTTAGGATTCTCATTGAGTAGGATCCCTGTTGAAGTTGACTTCGACCTTTATCTCATTCCGAGATTCATTCTTGAATCATCCTTTGAAAATCGGGTATGTGTGTACTTTAGAAATTGTTTTATACATCGAAATTATTATTTTGATAAGTATGATTATATTCTATATATAAAGGTGAAAATGTTTCCGATAAGGACTATATACCTTTTAAAAACTAGAATTTGAAGTTTAGAAAGAATTTGAAAATTTGAAAATTATATATATGAGAAATGGATTTATATAAAAAAATGATTTATAACTGAAGGGTATGGATGTTTTCTGGGGATCCAGGCATAACCATTGTTATGTATCCTGCGGTCTACAGCTTTGTTGTGGTGGCGTAATCCGCAAAGTAGAGATTTCTTAAAGGGTATGGATGTTTCCTAGAGGATCCATGCGTAACCATTGTTATGTATCATGTGGTCCATGGTATTGGTTATCATGGTGTAATTCGCATGGCAGTGATTGCTTAAAGTTACGGATGTTTCCTAGGGGATTCAGGCATAACCATTGTGTATCTGCAATCCACGTGATTTGTTTGGATTGTACTTTCCATATTAGTTTTGATGCTTTT
The DNA here is from genome assembly GCA_030765085.1 of Allium cepa. Classification (NCBI taxonomy): domain Eukaryota; kingdom Viridiplantae; phylum Streptophyta; class Magnoliopsida; order Asparagales; family Amaryllidaceae; genus Allium; species Allium cepa. The sequence continues at coordinate 399,832,164 of CM060939.1, read as the reverse complement.
TTTAGTATTTTCACTGGTATTGAAACGGTTCTATTAAGTACTTGAAGAATTCTAGCTTTGCGCCTGATCAACGCATGGCCAGAGTCTGTAAGAATGAGGATAAACTGGTTGAAACATCGAGTTATAAAAGTATTTTCGAAAGGAATTTTTTTTTTCGATATAAAGTATTTTATTATAAAGGTATTTTTAAGTACTTTTCAACAAAGAAATTTCATATTAATTAAATTCTTATGGTTTGAATTAATTATTCATGCCCGATACTATTCCTTTGAATCTACCTTATCCGCTCAGCTTTATTTATTCACCCACATTCTGTTTTTTGAATCTACCTTATTTTCCTTTTGAATATAATGTGTAAAATATTGTTTATTTATATATTACATGGTTTAAAAGAAATTTTTTAGTGTTATAAATATTTTAGAAGTTAGTAATTAAATAAAATATATTTAAAGTAAATGATTATTGATTTATTAATAACATTTGAAAAGTATCTTAAGATATATTAATAAATTTATGAATTATGGATTTAATGTTTTCAATGGCTTCTTTGTAAATATAAGTAATGATATAAATAATTGTTTTCAAATAGTTTTTCACATAATTTTAAAGGTGTGATTTAAACATATAAATGGTATTTATAAAGGAAGCAAATTTTTTACAAATGAGTTCTGAAAAGTTTTAAAATATTAAAGATAATTGAATTGCAAATGAAGCTTTCAAATGAATTTTCAAGAAAATTTATATATTTTAAATATATTGTTTATCCTTGTCTTTCAATCTATTTTTTTTCTGGTTGCTTCTATTCTCCTACCTTCTACCTTTTCGGGGACGAAATGTTTTGAGTGGGGGAGAGTGTAATGACCCAAAAATTTTACCGATTTTTATTCATTTAATTAATCGAAATTTTATGAAATTTTAAACAATAAAATTTGAAAATAAAAAAATTAATATTTGGAATACGTATATTTAAACATAGCAGATGGTAAATTTTCATCAGAAATTATGAAAAGAATTTTTTTTATGTAATTCTATTTCAATTTAAATAAGTTAGAATTTGAAGATAATGAATTTATTCCCAAATCTGAAAAAATTTCTATAGAAAATTTCTAAATCCTCTTCTGAGTGAGACATCATCTTTCTTGTTTCAAAATATGGGCTTCTATTGCTTCGTTTATCTTATTTTCTGCAAAATAGCAGCATTTCCGGTACTGAATATCGACTTTTGATAAGATGATCCTATCACTGATGTCTACATACCGTTTTGATCGTCTCATCATGCTAATCTATGGGGTATCTTTATTTCTGTATTTTGAGGTCCGGTACACGGTGGAAATGATGATAACGGTCCGTTGTAACGGTACCAAATTGGTGTCCTTTCACTTTTAATTGCTTTTCAGATCTAAACATGCAGGCCAAGCAATACAATAAATTGCTTTAATGATTTTCACGTGAATCTAGGGACTGACCGTTGGAATTTTCTTTTATATGTTCAATCTTTTCAGTTACTTCACTGTCACTTATATAATTGTTGAAAACTGTCCAGAACTTTTCTTTTGCCGTGGACCCATAACTATTCATATCCCATTCATTTATTTTATTTTTGAAAAGCACATCTAAAATTTTGCATGTTCGTGCTCCTCCATTTAATTGTCTGTTTGAAAAGAATTAATATATATAACCAATATGTTAAAAACGTACATCTCATATCTATTTTTCTCTATGCTTATTTCTTCTGAAAGCCCACACCCCTCTCCTCACAGCAACAACCCCGCAACCACCCTTGAGCATCACTTCGCCCATCCTTCTATCACTCCTCCGCCATCTCCAAGCAGCCGCGAGCACCCCTGGCCTCTACCCCTGGCCCTGAGCGTGCTGCCTCCATCAAACCCATACCGCCCCACTTTCTTCTGTCCGCCTCCACCAATCACCGAGACGACCCACCACCCAAGCCATGTCGCCACAAACCATCACCACCACGGCCTCCGCCCTATTTCACCTCCTCCTAATTTCCGCCCGCTCCTTTGAGATCCCCTTCCACCATTTCTTCCATAGCCTTAACAAACTTCATGTTTGCATGCAACTTGTCTATTTAAAGGTATTATATTTACATTTTTTATTTGCGCCAGTGTTTGTTTTGATATATTAGTATAAATTGTTTGTATATAATATTGTTGTGTATACAATGTTGTGTATAAACTTTAACCATTAATATATGTAGTGTATAAGCATTAATTTTAAATATATATATATATATATATATATATATATATAAGTATGTATAATGTTATTTGATCGTGTATAAAAATTTATATTAGTTTGTTGTTTATGTTACATAAGCTTTAGTAATATATATTGATTTAATATTAAATACTAAATTATATAGTTAATAAAGTATGATAAGTTTGGCAATTCTGTTATATATTGTTTAAAATATAAGGTATGTAAGCATGCTTGTAATAGCACTACGTGTTAAGTTATATATCCATTTGTATATATGAAGTACGTATATGTTCATATTTGTTGTTTATATACGTGTTTAGTTATATAAGGTTATAGTATATTTTATTCTATAGTCCGTAAGTCTGCATTCGTATGTATGTATGACATATATACAAAGCTTTTAAAAAGTTTTGTCCGTTTATACTTTTACTGGTCGGTTAGCCTGCATATATTTGCTTTTATTTTGAATATAAATTATACTAGTTTTATAATATACTAGTATGGACCCGTGCTTCACACACGGGCTGTTTGTGTACGGGTTGTTTGTGTTATCGTATACGTTGACATTTTGTTTGAGATTAAATATGTAAACGGAAAGCAAGGGCATTTTTGGAATTTCAAAATGACACCGAGTAAATTGGTTCAACGAATTTTCACTATTAATAATAGAGATTAGTGTATATATATTTTAAAATGTATGTTTTGAAATTTGGCTTTAGGGAAATTTTATAATATATACATATATTATATGTTTGTATAGATTTTGGTATTATATACATATGTCTACCATACATATGTACACTTGAGTTTGATTTTAAATTTGTATTATGTATGTGTTTAAAACCATGATTTTGGAAATATATATATATTTAATATAATTTGTGTTTAAGTTTATTTTGATTTGGAATTAAATATAATATATATGTCTTATTTTAAATGTATATCTAAAACCGGTTTAAAGAGAAGTTATAACATATATTTTGTTTCGATTATATCAAAATGATTCTGATTCGATTTGCTTTCATCGATCCTCGTTATCAAATTTGCTGTCGAATTCGTGCAAATCGTGCTTTGCTTCGAAATTCGTGCTTGGAACTCGTAACTTGTCCTGTTGTCAAACTCTATAGCCTCGAAAGGCGAGCAATCACTCAAGATTAATGTTCTAATATTTATTAAATTTGATTTCAATTGAAAGGACAATTGAAATATGTTGCTGTTAGTTATTTAAATTGTTATATATACTATTATCTGTAACTGTTCATCTGTGGGGTATGACACCATATCCTATTGTTTATATTATATTGTTATTGATGATATATGCCTGTTGATATATGTTAAATTATACTTGTTATCACTCTGCAAGTTCCCTATTAGTATAGAATTCACTATGGGTTGAAATGATACATACTCGAACGGACTTTAGAATAGGAGAAAATCGTTATGGGTTGAAATGATAGACCTAAGCGATTTTCATTTGATTTGAATTTAGGATTGTGGGTCGAAATGATATCTACCCGTATATATTTGAATTACGGATTGAAATGGTAAATATCGTATCATCTGACATAGGATAGACATTTTTATACAGACGCCGATGGTCTATATATAAATATTTTGAAAATGATTTCTATGGTTTTGAAAGGTAATATATATGGTTTATTTAATATTAAAATATTTTATATAAATATGTTTAAATATAAAGTAGACTCAATAATAAACCTAAATTAATAAAGTTGATTTGATTGATATAATATGTTATGTATTATATTCTTAAATCGATTTTTCAATGATTTGTATAAGTAAGGAAGATAAGGTTGAATTGATTAAAATTGTAATTAGTTAAGAATCTTACTTAATTAAATCGATTTGAAACTATTGTAGTTGGACTTTTTGGATATGATCTTATAACTTGATTTTGATTTAAGTAATTTAATGGATATTTCAGGACTAAAGAAATCGAAGGTAATATACATAGAAAATGTAATTTAAGGTCATATAAATAATATTGAATTTATTAAGGGAATATTTCAAAACTAAATAATAGTGAAGTCAGATTTGGAGATAAATGCAATTATAAAATTTAGTCTGTGAAATATGGAGTATTTAAAGTTTCGAAATATATTAACTTTGGATTTCATTCAAATTTAATGGTTTATTTGTGGGTTAAAGCTGTATTTAAAATCGATAAATTTGAATTTGTTTAGTCCGAAATAGAATCGTATGGAAATTGATAAATTGAGATTGAATTAAATTTGAATGGGACAGTCGAGTTGATTTTGAAGCAATTTGTGAAGTTTGAGGAAATTACGAATACCTTACTTTATAAATTATTATATATATACTATTTTGGGAAATAGATATATTTACAATGATAATGATATTTTGGTATTATTAATTTGAAATGATCATGGTGTTATAGTGTATATTTCTGCATTATGGATAGTCCCATGGATTCTTAGAGGATGGTTATCCCAAACATCCTTTAAGTTAATCATATTTCGGTTGGTGTTTCACTTGAATTGGATTTATTGATATAAGAATGTTAATCCTGACTCGAGTATCTTTGTGTTTTGCTTTACGCTTGGGTCAGACTAAGTGATACGACATTTGAGACTCACCTTTGAAGTTTGAAGCTTCGTTTGGAGATCCAACTACTGATTCAGCTTACCACTTTTCCAGTAGATTTGTTCAGAGAGATCATCAGTTTGTATTGGAGACTTCACTGTATTTGAGATATTCTATCGTATTTTATTTCTAACTCTGATGTTTACATAGTAGCTTCATGAACTACTATTTATATATTCCGCTGCTTTATTATTATATTACTCCGTGTCTGTGATTCTGTGATTGATTTTTTTACTATATATGCTGAGTTTTGCCAAATTTAAATTAACCGTCTGATATTTTGAGCAATTCAAGTCCGACATGTGTGGATGCGAATGGTTGAAAATACCAAGTCATTACACAATTTTAAAAGATCGAAATTTTAATTAGATCTTTACCTAAATTAAGAAAAGTAAAATTAAATTTGTATTTGTATGCACTCTTAGGATATAAAAGAGTATTATACAAGTAAATAAAGTTGTATAAGTTATTATTTGATGTTTTATAAAGAATAGAATTTGTATTTTTATAGTTAGAAGAAAATTTATGAAGTTAATTCATAAACAATTTGGTATTGAATAAAATACTAGATGGGAATTAAAGTGATTCAGAAATATTAGTATAATTAAGAAACCATTAAAAGTGACATTGAATTTTGTCTGAAGGAGCATAGGTATTCCTCTAAGCAATAATCAAAGGCCGATGAGCAAAATGGTATGCTTATAAAATAATTTATAGGCAATCAAAAAAGTTTTAAACCTAAGTTAAGGTTTGTTGTTAGTCATTTGAAATTTTAAGTAATTTTGAGTGCTAGATTTTTTTATTTACAGATTATGATCGGTTTGATTGATTGGATGATCTTATATATATCATAGTTTATAGAGTTAAAATTTATAAACAAGGTTTCTGAATAGCTATTATTATGACCCAAATCTTGGTGATTTTGAATTGTGATTTTTGAGAAAATTTGAGAAATAAATAGATTGTTTGCTCTACTTACTGTTTTAGGAGGCACCAGAATACCACCGGAAGCTCCATATTGTGTTGATTCTAGAGTTCAACATGTTTTTTAGGAGGACCCCCTCTTTGACATTTTTGATTTTGGTCTTTGATTTACTTCATTTTTGAGGAATTCAAAAATATTATGAATATAAAACATAGGCATTTAGTTCTTAAATTTTAGAAGTATTTTGAAGAATGTTGGATGCATTGCATTTATTTTAGAATATTCTCTTTATTTTGTTACATACGATTGTTAGATTACTTTTGGGTTGCATCATGTTACTTGATTGCATATGGTTGTTATAGTGTTTATATTGCATATGTTTATGGCAGGAAAATTATAATTAATCGAGTTTACTGAAAACCAAGTAAGTAAATCGATTTCTTAGGTTGGTTATTATTTCTTCACTCCATAATAATTTTAGGGATGAAATTCTTTTAAGGGGGGAAGAGTGTAAATTAATCACTTTGTTTTTGAATACTAAATTAATTTTAGATATTTAAATAATAGATTTTAGTAACAAAATAAATACCTTTTAAATAATAATTAATGATGCTTGAACCATTTTCCAATTATGTTTACCAAAATAATTAGTTCAAAAAAATAGAAATGTAACCAAAAACGTTTTTCAAAATTTCGAATTTTCGGCATCGAAAAGTCATTGAAAACATTGTGCACATTTTGCATAACTCATATACACATGCACACATGTCATGTGATAAGTTAATGATAGTGTTAAAATAAATTAACCATGCTTAGATTATAATAACATAAGATTTGATTTAAAAATAGAGAATAAAACCTAATTAACGTAAGTAAGTACATAACCATAACCTAAACACCTTAGGTTAGTAAAAGGCATGGCCTTCATTGATTTTAGGTATGGGAGGGGGTGACCAACGAAACTAAGAGAGAGGGGAAGTATGGTGTTGAAGCTGTCATGATAACTTTATTATATTTTAATTCTAAGGATAGTTTAGAAATTCACTATTTTCCTATGCCAATAAATATATCCCTCTCCACCCATTTTCTACTTTATATCTTCATCTCCATATTCATTTCCACTCTCTTCCATATATTCATGTTTATCATCCATGGCTTCTAAGATTATTTCCATTGTTGAAAACTAGTTTATACCTTCCAATAACCAAGTCTGAAACCCCTTACATCACTCTACATTCAAAAACAATGCCAACAATCTCTTAAGTCATCATGGCCAAGCCCATTAAGCCCTAGGCCAAACCAAAATAGCCCCTGCAAGGCCAAAAAGGTTCCATCTTGGTCCTCTAAGTTGAGTCGTTAGCAAATAGAGCTTGGATCTAGGTTGATGGCTAGAGTTAGTAAAGGCCGGAGTTATTTTGGAAGCTTTATGGTGAGTAAAACTTCACCCTCAAAAACAAAATTTTTAAACTACATTAATTTTCATATTAGTTTCTAATTAATTCTTGTAGTATGTATTGGATGATGTATTGGTTGTTGTTTGGTTTATGCTTTGTAAAGTTGTCGTGTTTGAATGTTAGTAAGCATGTAATAAGCTATACGAAAAGTTAGTAGTTAAAGTTAACATAATTGTTTGTAAATACTTATTACATGTCGTTTAATAGTAAATTACCATGTATTTATGCTCATATCCTTGCTATTTAATGTTTGGTTGTAATGATAATGTCATAAACTTGTTTGTCGAAATGCCCGTATAGCGATAGTTGCTATATCGGCACCTTCGGAAAATCACTTTTTATCGAAACTGTTTGGTTTCATCTTCGTGCTTGGAATTATTTTACAAGTTAAGCAAGATTTTTATTAACGATAGTTTTAAAAGTAATTAACCCCTTTAGTAATTATTATTTAAATTAATTAATTATTTAATTAATATGGATTAAGGTTAACTGATTACTTAATTAATGATGTGTTTTAAATTTACCTAATTACTTGGTTAATGATTGTTTAAATTAATTAATCAATTTATTTGTTGATGTTTAAGGATAAATAATATTTTAATAACGATGGAACAAAGTTAAATAATAAATGAATTAATAATTTTTTAAATTACTTAATCTTTTTAACTAATGGCTTTAAAGTCAATCAACTTGTTTTAACTTTAATTAAACTTTCCCTTAATGATGTTTATAATTAGAAAATCATTTTTAAATAATGAGATTTAATCATTTGTTAATTAATTTATTTAATTATATTTAAATATTTATAATTAATTGAATTAATGATATTTTAAAGGTAGTTTACCCTTTTAATTAAAGGCATTTTAAGTTAATTTGCCAATTTAATTAGGGAAGTTTCAATGCGAAATTACAAAAGTAACAAGGATATTTTGAATTTTTTATTCATATTAAATAATGATACTTATTTATTTATTTATTTAATTTAACTAATTATAATTGTTAACCCGCCTTTGGCAAGGCAGTGTACAGGCAGATTTAACCCAATCGACTGCATGATTGTTGAGGCTGGAATACTATGAGTTTGATTCGATTAGATGGACAGACGATCAATCACGGATGATAAACATGATTATGAGGTTGGGATTTGACATGGTTGATGGAAAAAAGCGCGGATACTTAGATTATGAGTTTTGACAAAAATCAAGTCGCTTCAGTTTGCTCAGAGTTTGTTTCGAGTCACATTTAGATTTACTTTTGCTTTTCATGATGGTTGCTTCGAGTCAGGCCAAGGTGTGCTTTGGGTCACTTAGGATTGGCATGTTTTCATGGGGTCAATGTCAAAATAAGGTTGGCAAGTTGTGATCACTTTGAATCGGTGCTTGTTTGTCTTTGGGTCGACATTTCTTCGTGGGATCGACATATTTTTGGATCGATATAATATGGAGAGGTCGGCTACTTCGGGTCAGGGTGTGAATATCTTCGAGTCGGCTATAAGGATCTAGGGTCGGCATATTCTCAGGTCGACTACTTTTTACTTTGAGCCATATTGCAACCTGCTTCGGTTCAAAATTGCTGTCGCTTTGGGCCAACGATGGATATACTTCGGGTAAGCAAAACAACTAACATGGGGTTGGCATGTTTAAGACTAGGGGTCGGCATTATTTTACTTGTCGTGGTGCATTATGCTTCGGGTCAGTGGACAATTTACTTTGGGTCATTGCTAGGTTTGCTTTGAGATGAGGAGACTTCAATATGAGGTCGACATATTGAAGGCTAGGGATCGGCATGTTTTCACTTAGAGTTAAAAGGCAGTTTACTTCGGGTCACCTATGAAGATACTTCGGGCCACCGCTCGGGTTTCTTGGGGTCGGCATGTTATATACTCCAGGAAAGCAATAGTCGACAATATGTACTTGACTATGGCTCTGGTGGTCCCATAGCTAGGGCTGTCAATTTCCTACACGACCCGAAACACGACCCGAAACCCGCACGGAAATTAGCAGGTTAACCCGACCCATTTAATTGGCGGGTCATTTTCGGGTCAACCCGAATTTGACCCGTTTATAAACGGGTGGGTTTCGGGTTGACCCGCTAACCCGAAACTGACCCGTTAACAACCCGTTTATACAGTATATAGGTTGAGCTGACCTGTTTACGACCCGCTCCGACCCGTTTATGACCCGTTTGTACCTTATACGGGTTATACGGGTTGAATCGACCCATTTACGACCCGTTCCGACCCATTTACGACCCAATTATACCTTATACGGGTTGACCCGACCCGTTTACGACCCGTTTACACCTTATACGGGTTAACCTGACCCATTTACGACCCGACCCGACCCGACCCGACCCGACCCGACCCGACCCGTTTATAATCGGGTTACACGGGTCGGGTCGGGTTAACCCGTTTATAAACGGGTCGGGTTCGGGTTGAGCTTTTTCGACCCATTTAATAAACGGGTTGACCCGACCTATTTAAAATCAACTCGAACCCGACTTGACCCGACCCAAACCCGACCCGACCCGACCCATTGACAACCCTACCCATAGCACTCAAGAATCCCAGTAACTGGGATTTTGCCTATAAATACAACATGTGGAGATTCAGAAAAGGGATTCTCATTATGTTCTTCCCTAACTTCTTCTACTAAGGCTGTTAAAGTTATTCTACCATTTTTTATTTTAGAAACTTGGGATCATAACTGTAATCGATTCTCTGATAAATAAAAAGGAAATTTCTGGAGTGGACGCAGGCCAGGGTCAGCCGAACCACTAATAAATCATTCATTTCTACTGCTTTCTTTTTATTTTTAGTGTTTTTCTTATTTATGTCCTCTTCATTTATACTATCTATGACTATGAATTGGTGCTTTTGTCGGCAATTGGATGTTTGTGACCAATTCGAGTGCAAACATTTTGGTGCTTTCATCGAGAAAGCTAGCACTCGGGGTTTTGAAGTTTGGATTTTGGACTTGAAGGCTTAGGAACTCGGATTCTAAAAACTATGGTAAAGCAATCAACAAGGAGACAAAGGAAGGAAAGAAGTCAGCATGAAGGAAGTCAGGAGGCTTCCTCAAGAGCTAATTAGACTTCTTTTTTCATCACCAGAGATGAGATGGAGATGATGATGGATGCTATGCAGGAAAGGATGCTAAAAAGGAAGGAGGAAATGATGCAGAACCTACTCCGATAGGTTAGACAAGCTAGAAGGAAAATCAAGAGAACGGAGCTGTAGGGAATGCTAGAAATGAGGATCACGAAGATGGAGCAGCAGTAACAGAGGCAATCCACAATCAGGACCAAGGGAACGGGACAACTGGAATACAGGATAGAGCGAGACCATCGGGAACGGCCCCTGAACTAGGAGGCTTGCCCCTCGAATCATGTAAGCTCAATTCCAGGAAGGATACCAGGCGGTGCTGTGAAATTTGGCATTAATAGGGAAGTGAATGCTCATCCAAAAGAGCATATTTCAGGATTACCTCGTAAACTCGAGAGGCAGGTTGGAGACAGCAGACAAAGGCTACCACTTGATGATAATGATAGGTTAGCGGACGTAGTCAGATGGGCTATGAGGGGATGATTGGTGAATAGAGATTTGGAGGATGTGAATAGGAACCCCTTCACTCCTATGATTAGGCAAGCTAGGAAGCTGTCAGATTTCAAATTGCCAACACTGGAAATGTATGATTGGAGAATGGACCCCACAGTTCACTTGACATGGTGCATGGCATATGGAAGTACCGTGGGCATTGGAGGAAGTTATAATGCAATGCTTCCCTTTGTATTTGACAGATATAGCAGCACTATGGTCCAAACAACTGGATAGCATCTCAACTGGCACTTGGATGGAGTTGATTTAGAGGTTTATGAGGCAATTTTGGGTCCATATCACAAGACCCAAGAATATGATGACTTAACATAAATGAAACAGAGGAAGGGAGAACGACTAGAGATTTCTTAACCAAATTCAATGCAGTAGTGGCTAAGGTGGATCGATCTGATCCGTCGATGGTTTTGATGGCAGTAGTTTCAGAGATTGCAGATAATTTGGATTCACAATAACGTTGAAGCGTGATCCATCGATGAATTTTGGGGATTTTTATCATGAATCAGAAAGGTTTTTACAATAGGAAGATGCGAAGACTGAAAGAGTGGGAAAAGAGATTGAAGTTTATGCGGTAAAAGGTGGAGGTCCACCCAGGGAGGATTCAAACAAGGACGATAGAGGAAAAAAGAAAATGAATGACATTGGTAACCCATCGAAAAGGCAATGGAGAGAATCAAAATTCTCTTCTTACATAGATTTGACTGAAACTTTGGAAAGGATTTATTTGGATATTCGAGGATGCCTCTAGTATCGAAGGCCAGCAAAAAGGGAAACCTTCGAATATGAGTGAGCATCGGGAAAGCATTGCCTATTCCATGATCTGGATGGGCACAATACAAACAACTACAGGTATTTAAAGGATATTATCGAGGAGCATGTAAGGAATGGTCATTTACAACAATATGTAAGGGAATTGAGCTCTAGCAATGGAACAGGAGCAGCCACTGCCCACCTCAGACAAAGACGACACTGGATCTAGACATCGTCACCTTATTATCAGCTGAATGGTTTTATGGATTTGAATAAGTAATAAATTCTGAAGTAAGGCGACTAAGTCACTTACACATGTATGGATCGAGGAGGTCCCTAGGAATGCTCTGAGATGAAGATATACCATGATGCTCGGGTTTATGAAATCTTGTTTTTTCTGCTTTCTGTAACTCTAATTTCTTTCTTGGAACTATGGACATTTGATTTTTGGGTTGTACGGGCTTTCATTTTATCAATTGAACTCTGTTTTGGTTGGATCTGGATTAATGTAATAAATAATATAGGTCACACAATTATAGCCTCGATCGGAGAGTCGAGGTAGTAATCGTAAGTTACGAGTCCCTTCGCCAAAGAGCGATGGAATGGAATCGAACGCGAAATAAAAAGTCCTCGATCGGAGTTTTGAGGCCGGAGAATAAAAAAGTCCTCGACCAAGGAGTTGAGGTCAGAGAACATAAAGTCCTCGACTGGAGAGTCGAGGTCGGAGAATACATAATCCTCGAAGAAGAGTCGAGGCCGGAGAAATATACCCCATGGATTAAGTCCTCGACCGGACAGTCGAGGCCGGAGTAGGATAAAAGGACCCAAAGAGGTCCCAACTTTGGATATGGACCCGGTGAGCTCCCAGCTTTGGATATGGACCCAGTGAGGTCCCGGTTTGGATATGAACCCGGTGAGGTCCCAGGTTTGGATATGAACCTAGAAAGGTCCTAGCTATGGATATAGGACCTAGAGAGGTCCCGGCTTTGGATACGGACCCGACGAGGTCCTAGATTTTGATATGGTCCCGGAGAGGTCCCAACTTTGGATATCGACTCAAAGGGGTCCCAAATTTGGATATGCACCCGGCGAGGTCTCGAATATGAGTTAAAAGACTCGAAGTGATCCCGGAGTAGGATTAAACGACCCTGAGAGATCGTGGATTCAGTCAATGGATTCAGAATTGGACATCGACCCAGAACCGTCATGGATTTTATAGTTGATCCGGAGAGATCAAGGAATCGGTTTGAGGATTGGATTTAAGGTTGGATGATATGGAAATCATTGGATTATGGACTTTAGAATTTTGGACTTATGGCAAAACAAAACACATCTTCATATCGAAAGGTATGTTTTGGAAGGCAAAGTGTTAACCTAACTTTTGGCAACGTAGCATACATATGGAGTTAACCCAATCAACTACATGGTTATCGAGGCTGGAATAGTATGGGTCTGATTCGATTGGATGGATAGATGATCAATCACGGATGATTAACACAATTATGAGGTCGGGCTTCGGCATAGTCGATGGATAAAAATCACGTGATACTTAGATTATGAGTTTCGACAAAAATCGAGTCGCTTCGGATTGCTTAGAGTTTGCTTCGAGTCACAGTTGGATTTACTTAGGTTTTCATGATGGTTGCTTCGAGTCAGGCCAAGGCGTGCTTTTGGTCACTTGGGATCGGCATGTTTTTATGGGGTCGGCGTCGAATCAGGTCGGCATGTTATGATCACTTCGGGTCGGTGCTTGTTTGTCTTTGGGTCGGCATTTCTTCTTGGGATCAACATATTTTTTAATTCGGTATAATATTGAGAGGTCGACTACTTCGGGTCAGGGTGTGAATATCTTTGGGTCGGCTATGAGGATGTGGGTCGGCATATTCTCAAGTCGGCTACTTTTTACATCGAGCCATACTGCAACATTCTTTGGGTCAAAATGGCTATGGCTTCAGGTCAATGATGGGTATACTTCAGGTCGGCAAAAAAAACTAAATAGGGTCGGTATGTTTAAGGCTAGGGGTCGGCTTTTTTTTACTTGGAGTCATGGTGCATTCTGCTTCGAGTCAGCATACAATTTACCTTGGGTCATTGCTAGGTTTGCTTTGGGATAAGGAGACTTCAATATGAGGTCGGCATATTGAAGGCTAGGGATCGGCATGTTTTCACTTGGAATCAGAAGGAAGTTTACTCCGGGTCACCTTTGAAGCTGTTTCGGGTCACTACTCGGGTTTCTTGGGGTCGACATGTTGTATACTCCAGAAAATAAACGGTCGACAATATGGACTCGACTATGGCTCTAGTGGGCCTGTATCACTTAGGAAGCCCGGTAACTAGGATTTTATCTATAAATATAGCAAGGGGGCTTCAAAAAAGGGATTATCGTTCTGTTCTTTCATAACTTCTTCTACGAAGGCTATTAAAGCTATTTTTCCATTTTTTGTTTTAAAAACTTGGGATTGTAACTGTAATCGATTCTCCGATAAATAAAAAGGAAATTTCTAGAGTGGACGTAGGCCAAATTTAGTCAAACCACTATAAATATTGCCTTTCTACCGCTTTCTTTATAATTTTTGTTGTTCTTCATATTTATATTCTCTTTTTATATACTATCTGTGATCTGTCACTGTGAATTGGTGCTTTCATCTGCGATTTGGCTTTTGTGCCAATTTTGGCGCAAATAATAATTAGTTTTTATTAATTAATTATATTAATGATGTTTAAAGGTGACTAATTTCTTTTGAATTAAGGGCCATCGAGGTCAATCAATCAATTGAATTATTGAAGTATTAAAGTTAATCAATCAACATAACAAGGATGTTTTAAAATTATTAAATCCTTTTTATAATGATATTTTAAGTTAGTAAACTCTTTTAACAAAGTGTTTTAAAGCCAATACTTGTAATGTGAAGCCAAGCATGAATTCAGTTTTAAAAGAAAAGGTTTGATTCGTTTATGGAAATGAATTAATTTTTGTAAAGCGATACTACTTATATGTAAATGATTTATTTGTATGCTTAATACTAAACATTGAAGACGTAGACATGTCACTATTCCGAAAGTTAAAAGGGTCGTGAGACAAGATTTTGAGGTAACACTACCTTAACTTGTCCAACATTATTGTTAACCTAGGAATAATACAAGTTCGAATCGAGCGAGTGGTGATGGGTATACCAGACTAAGTTTCCATATATGATCATTTTATATCCTCGCTAGTTGGTCTTTCGGCTACCGATTACTTCAGCTTCTTTATTTTTCATCACTCTAAGATGATGTGTTGCTCTTTTGAGCTTTGTTATTCTTTGTCATAAGTGACTGAACCCAAAGCGTGGAAAGATGCCTAGCTATGTGGGGTTTCTCCCATTAGGGTATTTTCACATCTCATCTAGATCAAACTCGTTTACGCATTTAGATGTGAAATATTCAGATACTCGGTAAGGTTTGGTGGGGTCAGGCTGGTGCATTTCCAAGAAGCGCATGGAGTAATGAGCTTATAAGAAGTATATTACTAGTGGTATACTTCAATGGTGGTGCACCTTCCTAGTCATTTGCTGGAAAAAATTCCTTTCCTTATTTGATTCGAACCTTTGAACTTTTTTCCTGTAATTGCAACGGGAAGAGTCGACCACTCTTGATGATGTTTAATTATAGTTCTTGTCCATTCTATCAAGTTTGGACTGTTATCATGTTTTATCCATTCTGTCCAGTTTGGATTTTGTTAGGACTATTTCTATTCTTTCAAGTATGAATGTTTATACTATTTTTGCCCTTCGTTTATGTTTAGACTACTTCTTGTTGTCCTTTTCCATTCTTATGTGTGTTTGTTGTATATATGGGAGAAAACCCATTCCGCGTTAGCCGTGGGTCCCACATATTATTTTTAAATACACTTCCTTTTGTTTTAGAGTTTCACTCATACCAGACATATTGTCTGATCTGAGTTTTTTATTTTTCCTGAACTCTTGAGTACTCAATTATATTTGAGTAGTCAAAAAATAGCAGATTTCTCTTTAGAGCTCTTTGAAGACGACGATCGAGCAGACGACTCCTAAGTTATCTGGTTATTTCTTTCCATCGTATGATTGTGAAAATGTATTTGTATCTAAAATGAGAAGTCAGAAAGTATAGCTGCCAATCTATTAGATGTAGTACTTTTGTTTAACTCTGATAGCTCCATGTAAGCAGTAACCTTTTGTAACGACCCACCTTTTTGGACGGTTTAAATCAATAATAAACCACACATGTCTAATTCAAACCATTCAAAAGGGAGGATTGTTAATGGGGTAAATAAGAAAATAAAAGAAAAGAAGGAAAAATAAAACACAGAATCTCGCAGCGGAATGTCAAAATATAATAATCAAATAAACCGTTCATGAAGCTGCTTTACAAATAACATATGACTACACTTTTACAATTCAAATCAAAGATATACATAGAGCAAGAATAAACAAATAATGCAATGAAATACATGATGTAGTGGAATAATTATAATAAATAGTAATAATATACTGAATCTTCATCTTCGTCCTCTAGAAAATAGTCTTAAGTACACTGAAAAGCTCAGACTGACCCGAGCGTAATGAAAACAAAACACTAAAGTCAGAACTAAAAGATCTTATGTAAGTAAAATTAATCCAAAATAAAAGATGAGTGCAATGGCTTAAGAGATGTTAGGGGATTTTCCATCTCCTATCAAGTGTACAACGTGAATATAATTATCAAAATATTTAAAACAATTCGAGGTATTAAATTTAACCACTTTAATTAAAAAAAAATCGAAGTATGACTTAAACCTTTTAAATAATTCAATTCCAATACATAATCCAAATTCAAGAAATTTTACGGATGTGTATATATATATATATTTCATTTCAACCAATATCTATAATTAAAATTTTCAAAACAATGAAAACCGCTCAGGTTTATCATTTCAACCCGAAATGATTTCCCTAATCTATAAGATCATTCGGGTATGTATTATTTCAACCCATAGTGATAACAAAGATATAAGCATAAATAAATGTCCAATCATCCAAAATTTCAACCGATAACATACATCACAATCAACATCCAAATTAGCAAATAAATCACAACAATTAATTGGTTATCATTATTAGGTGTTTAACTAGAAATTATATTCAATATTAATAACATGGCTATAAAATTCAATATCAATTCAAATTAAATCTAAATGACAAATTAAAACACCAAACAATAATTAATAAACATCTATTCACTTCATAAATCTAATTTAACCAAAATAAGATAGTTTAGTAGTTGTGAGTGGGTCAAAACACTCACCTTTGATTTGTCGACGATTAAAAATCCAATTAAATGACCAAATTTGAACAGCGGACAAACCAAAAACTAGGCCATCTTTAAGAAAATATATGGACCAGCATATTATTACTCAATCTATAAAGGTGACTAAATTGAAAGTTGTTGCAAAAAAGAATCACTCAAAAAGCTTTTTTCTTGAGGAAGCTATGGTCAAAACAAACAGAGGTGTTTTCTGAGTTGAAAATCTGAGTTCAAATATACTTCGAAACGATTTGAGTTTTTGGCATAGAATGTTAAGGAATTTGAAGAAATGATCTAAAAGAAAGTTGAAGCCATTGGAAAAATAAATGATTTGAAAAAAAGAATCGCATAATTTGATTCATTACTTAAGGAGATATGTTTGGTACAATATAAAGCATTTTCGTCCAAAACTGGACTCGGGAAAGGACTTGAAAAGTAGAGTTTTTGATATAGAAATATTCGAAATGGGAAGAAGGGTTCAACAACAAAGTTTTTGCCATTAAAATTATACACAGTTTCAAAAAAAATTGATTTGAAGAAGTTTATTGGAATATAGAATCCATGGAAATAAGGGAAAAGAAGGGAAAAAGAGAAAGAAAAGAAGTGGAAAGATAGGGCTTTAGCCATGGGTTGTGATGGAGGTGGGTGGCGGGAAGAGGAGAGAGGTAGGCTAGGGTTTTGAAGGAGTAAAGATGGAAATTGATTTGGAGATTTAGGATTTTTGGGGTTTGGATTTTTCTGCAGATTTAAGGAAGAAGAAGAAGAGTACGCAGAAAGTTTCTCAAATGTGCAATTTTTGTACGTACTTGGTTTTAGTCAGGTAGGAAAATAGAAGGTCAATGTGTGAGAAAAGGAAGGATCCAAAGTCTCTTAAGGTTCCTAGGGTCTCTTGGTTTACTAAGGACCCCGTTAGTCTAAAACAAACCCGATAAGTCTTTGCTAAAAAAATAGAACACAAATATACACTACAAATAAAAGAAATAAGCTGCATGTTATTTAACAATTAGGAAATTATGGTGGAGAAAAAATAAATGTCACATTTTATTTTGAAAGCTTTAGGCGTTAATAATGCATAAAGAAATGTACGTAGAAATGGTAAAGTTTGCAAACCAAGGGAAAGTGAAATTTTTTATACGCGAAAATAAGGTGGCAATAATGAAATATAACCTAAAAGTCTAGGCTTGTGTATTAAACAGAAGGAAAAATAAATGGCTCAAATATTAATAATGAGGTAACTATTTTAAAACGTACATGCAACAATTTATAATAAAAGAAATGAAGGGACCATGTACATTGCACAACCTTTTTGAAATTCAAATTTATGAAACGTAATCAAATTAACTTCACAAACTCATATAATATTCAAATTTGTACGCATTTAGTTTTTTTTCTATGCATAATAAATAAAATTACTTGCCATAAAAATGAAAATATTCAATTTGGTTTTCCCAAAATGATCTTTTATTTCCATTAAACCATCTTTTCTATTTAACACAAAAGGTGCGTTTCTTTTATTAAATCTATTAATTGCAATCAACGTTTTCTTTCCTTTTAATTGAAATATTTCAATTACATAATTTTCAATTACTTACAAAGTTAAATTTCAAAACAGACAACTAAAATGGATGAAAAATAGAATAATTGCTTCCTTTAGTCATTTAAACACGTTTATAAATTTTTTGTTCATACACAGAGTAATAAATAACTTACTTAAATAAATTATTTTTCTACTCTTGTAATCCATCTATATGCTAAAACACAGTTCAAATATACATATATTTCTTCCTTTAAATCAATCATTGTATTCTATATTTCAAAGAAACTAAACGCGCATTCACAAATAAAACATTTATTTTATTTGACATAAATGTTCTTGTAACGACTTGTAAATTTCGACGATTTAATTTATTTAATAGAATTTTGTAATAAAAATTTAGTAGAAATAATAAAAGGTGATAAATATATATTGAACGCTAATTTAACAACGGTAATTTAAGCCTTTGTTTGTAATATGAATAAATTTTTCAAAAAAAATTGGTGTAAGTATTGTACCTGAATATAATGGGAAGATAGAGAATATAGGTAAGGCATTTAATTAGTTAAGTGTAAATTTATGGGTATAATAACAATTCATATACATTACCTAATTAATCTGTCAATTAATTTGTTAAAAAAATCAAAACCTTTTAATTTGGTAAATAATTTGATGCGTATTGATATGCGTTACTTTAACGATTAATTTTAAAGTGATGGGAAGAAAATAAGTAAAGTTATGCAGTAATAAATAAATAAATATATCGTAATAAATAGGAAACTGACATAACATTTATTTATATGAACGTTACTTATTGATTTGAGAGTAACGGAAGTGTGAACGTAGAATAAAATAAGCGTAGATTTATGTTAGGTAATTATTGAGAATATGGGGAATAAGTTGAAATAATATTAATTAAAAATTTATGCGTAAAACATGTTATGTAAGATATATTGATTCCATTTAATAAATTGAGGATTAACATTATCGAAGAGGATTAAATATGGTCTCAATGTAAATTTAGATAAGTTTGAAATAAAGACTAATTCCATTCAGAAGATGACAATGGGTGAAATATTTTGATTTGTAAGCAATAGTAATAGGTTACATGTTTAATTGGTTGATAGAATTTGAATTGAACTAAATGTTAGTACACTAAATAAAGGTTACATTATTATGATAAGTAATACAATGTCTAGAAGTTTAATATAGAGTGTGTTAAGACGTAGAAATGGAAATTAGGAAGCAGTTGGAATTAAATGAAATTTTAGGTGTATTTATGAGAAATTTACGTACAATTAAAGAGGCGAATGAAATAAATACCAACCAATTTTAGTGAATAACGGGATCTAAACCTAAATAAATAAATTCCTTGAAATTTAAGTTTTAATTTTTGATAAATTGGATTTGTACTTTAATATTGAAAATTTTGGGATTATTCAAAAATAAATTAATGTAGGAAGTTGTTAAAGGATTCTGAATTTACCAAGTGATCCAAACTGACAAAATTTGCAAATAATTAAAGTTGGATTGTAAATCTGATTCAATTAACCTATTATTAATTTATTTGTTTGGAATATAAAAAGTAATGATAGGGTTAATTGAAATTAAGGGTAGTTTAATTTGTATGTTATTTGGGATTAAGGCAAGATGGGTGGATATTAGGAGTTATATACTTAGATCATTCAATTTATTTGGATAACATTGTAATAAATGTAATTAAGTGTACATTTACGTGAAATATAATACCATGCTTAATAGATTGCTAAGTTGTATATATTAAAGGGAATTTTATTAATTGTTTTAAAAAAAACCTTAATTAATATGGTTGATAAATTTAATATAAGAAAAACCAATGAAATTCTTGGGAATAATGTAGGTTAATATGAGTTAGTAGTTAGGGTAGTGACTAAAATTGGTAATACATTGCAATTAATGTTAATAGTGTTGACATAAGCTAATAAATTTAAAGTTAATGCAATACCAATTTATGTATTTAAGGTGATTGCGAAATTGGAATTTGATAAATACAGTAACTAACTCAGGGCAAATAGATTTTATGGAATCAATAAAAGATAGGTAAATTTAATGATTGTTTGGTGGTAATTTAAGCATGAACGAGAATAAATCGGGCAATAGTGAGAATTATTAACCCATCAATTTATTTAGAATCTAAATCAAATGCAACATTCGTTGTTATTTGTAGCTTATAGGTGGAAATAATGTAAACTTTATCCAGAATATGATAATTAGTTGGATTAAAAGAATGGAAGGCAGGATATATGGATTCATTTGGATTTAGATCATGATAATTTGAATTTATTGAATTTATTGGAAATTGAATAGAACATTTTATGTGATTGAAATTAAAGTTGGAATTCGGAGATGTTTTAGGAATTCCCATCTATGGGATACCAAAAGATAGGATAATTAAATGAAAGGTCAACTAAAGGATTTCTACAAAGTTAATTTATAATTTGTAGATAAAATAAAATTGAAGTTTTACGCTGAAGTTAATAATGTACTCAGCATTTAAGAAACATCTTAAATTGTCTAAATTTGAATAAACAATGAAGTAATAAATAATAATTATTAATAAAATCCAAAATTTGGTAACCCATTTTCAAATTAATGATAATTAGTGTTGGTATAGGCTATTTATTTAAGTAACAGTGCGATGCCAAAAAAAAAATTGGATTGGAAGTAATTGCGAAATATAAATAAAATATTTTAGTAGGGAATTCAAATGTATATATACATAGAAATGTGGATTTTTATTGTATGAAAACTTAGTCAATTTACAATAGTTAAATCTATTGAGAATGAATAAAAATCTAAGATAATTATTATGGTAATTTAGAAATTTAGTTGAAAATGGAAACTTATCTATGAATTTGGAATTTAATGAAATTGTGAATTTATATTGAAAATTATAAATGAAGCATCTAAATTTACATTTGTAAATACGTTTAAAATTCAATGTAAATGTCTGAGGAAGAAATTAATTTATTTACTAATCCGTAACGTATCAAATTAATATAAAATATTCTGGTGGGCCAACAACCGTTTTGCGTGTTTATGATTCGTGCCCACCTATCCTATTTCACTTTGTCTATTTATAGGCTGTGTAAACCCTAGCCTCCATCTATCTTCAATTCTCTCTGTTTGTTCTTTTCTTCAACTTCTTCTCTTCCAATGGCTGCAAAATTTCTTGATTCAATTACAGTCCAAAACTAAAAGTCAAAATTCAAAGTTTTCAGAAAAATCCCAAAAAAAAGTATATGTCGGAGCTCTCGATGAGCGCAACCTAAATCTGAAATTCGTTTTTCCTTTTGGTTCATCGTCCGATCAGAAAAAAATTAAAGAATTCACAGCCGTTCATCATCGCCGCGACAAAATTTGTCGGATCGGAAAACCCTTTCTGGGTTTTGAAGAGAGGACCGAGGGGACTTCATCTATGCAGTTTATTTCGCGAATCGACGGTCGGATCGTCGGGAAATTTCAATTGGGGTTGCATATTGTAGGTGGTGGTTGTTCTCTTGTTTTTTTTGCACGGAGATGGAGGCGGCGTTGTGGTGGTCGCTGGGGTGTCGATGGGTCGGCGGCGAGTTTTAGGGTTGCCGCGATGGTTGGCCGCGTGTACGAGGCATTTATTTCCTAGAGTCGCGTGCGTTTCTGGTTCAGGCAGTAGGGGTTCTGTGTTCGTGCGTTAGGGAAGAGACCTGGCAACGTTGAGAGTGATGGTAGGGACGTGGCACTTGGAGTGAAAGGTGAGAAATGTGTTCACTTTTGTTTTTATTTTTAATTGAAATTCAATCGCAATTTTCGCTATATATTTTGCATACGAACTCCGTTTTACGCGCGGTTTCTTTTGTTAGGATCGTATTGAAATTCTGGACTTGATGACGCTGGTTTGAATGAATTCTGAGACGGTCAAATTTTTGGGTTTAAATTGGATTTTAATTCAATTTAAATTAAAAAGGTGAGTGTTTTAACCCACTCACAATTTCTAAAATTTCTTGTGTTTGTTAAATTAATTTTAGATATGAGTAGAAATTTATTTATGACTGTTTGACATGTTTTATTCATTATCCCTGATAAATCGGATTCATTTAATATAAATGTTAATTAATTTTATTTATTGCATAAATTTGACAGTTACAATTTATTTGATTGCATATTAACTGCCAGTCATAGTTATGTTAAATTTTTATTTCATATTAACTGGCAGTTAAATTTATGTTTATTTTTGCATACAAACTGCCAATTAACAGTTATTAAATTTATTTTGAGTATAAACTGATAATTGATACCATTATTTATCACCTGTTATGTATTGATGATTGTTTGAAATTAGATGATGACTGTGATAAATGGATGTATGATTTGATGGATGAATGGATGATTAATTTTATTAATTGCAAGTTGCTATGCATTTCATTCATTCGGGATTGCGGTTTGAAATGATATACAACCGCATTTTTATTTTTAAATTGCAGATTGAAATGATAAACATCCGTATCACTTGACCATAGGGTAGAAAATTTTATACTGGCACCGCGGTATATATATATATATATATATATATATATATATATATATAATTATTTTTGAAATGATTTTCATGGTGTTGTAAAGCTATATATATGGTTTATGGGATATTGATTTGGTTATTTATATATATATATATAGTAATTTTCGGTTTTTTTTAGCTTTGTATGAATTTGATTTGAAGTATAAAATTTAGTTGATTTTTGAGATCAATATGATTAAGAATTTATTTAAAATTAAATTTCTGGAGTTTTAAATGACTTAAAAGAGAATAAGATTTGAAGATGAATATTAAGTTAAATTGGAAATTTAATAAAAAGTTAGAATTTTTAAAGGATATGATTTTATAACTTGATTTTTGTGTAGAATGATTTAAATGAATATAAAATAAATTGAAAGATTTTTCCAGTTATGTGAAGTTAAAGGTTTTCTTAAATTATATTGAATTCATTAAGTAAAGATTTCAAGTCTAAATAATAAGTAATTGAATTTAATATATATGGGATTTTTAAATGAGTTTGTTTTTTTGAAATGGTGAAATAATTAAAGCTTTGGAACATAAGAATTGAAATGGTGAAATAATTAAAGCTTTGGAACATAAGAATTGAAATGGTATTTGGAAGTTTAAATCGATATTTGAATTTGATTTGTGAAATCTAAAGAAGCTATTTTGTTTTATAAAAGTAGTTTGATATTTAACCACTTAAGAGATGGAAACTTGTTTCAAAGTTATGAATGTCAAGGTAGTATAATTTGGAAATATTATATTAAAGAGTTTTGATTTCTAAATATTTTATTTTGGAAAACCCTATGGTTTCGAAAAGAATATATATTGAAAAATAAAATGATATCGTATTGATTTGGGGTTTTAAGAATAAATGATATCGTATTTATATGGGTTTTAAATGGATATTTTATTTTGGTTTTAAAAGAATAATTATTTTCTTAAATGACCGCGGTGTTATAATAACGATTGGTTAGCAAAGAGACCGGGATCAGATATGGACATACTCTCTGTCGATACCGAAAACCACTTTGACTAACCGTGTACGCGGTGGAGATTCCAGAATGAAGTAGGTTGGTGGCGGCGTTTCCTGTAAGGTAAGTACGTGGACCCAACTCCCGTGAGTTGGCATAAGGTGGCTAAAACAGGAGCGATTGACGGGTTAATGAGGTAGCACCTCTGATCGGACACTTCCATTCGATACTATACTCTGACTTTGGATTTTTCGGTGGCCACCTTCACTTTTGATTTCTTTGATGTGGGGAGTTTGTTCGAGGTGGGCGGCAGCTGCACGCTGCGCGTTTTCATCGGCCCGAAAGCGTAATTGGTATATCTACCCTGGCATTGCCTAGTTGTGCCGTGTCACCTACCCTAACGCGCCTTATACGATTTTGTTTTGTACCATACCTATGGAGTGCCCTCTGACGACGCCCGCTACGGGGGAGATTACGGTACTGTATAGACTATGGGAATATATAACTGTGTTAAGGTGGAAAATGTAAAGCCTTAACGCTATTTAAAAGTAAGTTTATTTTACAAATAGACACTATTATAATAGCGCAATATACTATATAGTAAATAGTTTAACGGATCCTTAGGAGATGTAAATCCCGAGCATCTCTTGAGTTACTGCACTCATATTTATTTCTGTTAATTTAACTTACATAAGATCTTTTAGTTCTGACTCGAGTGTTTTGTCTTTTCAATTCGCTCGGGTCAGTCCGAGCGTTTCAGGATCAAAGACTTTAGCTCTGGAGGACGAAGATGGAGATTTCTATTATTATTAATAATTATATTTCACTAAACTCAAATTGTTCCGCTGCATTGTTATATGGTATGTGTACTCTGATATGTATTGTATAAATAAATCAAAGGTTTTTGTAAACAGATTTATGAACTGTATATTTGATTATTATATTCTATCCTTCCGTTGTGAGATTCTGTTTCTTTCACTGTTTTCTTATTTATCCCATAACAATTCACCCTTACGTATGGTTTGAATTGGCATGTGTGTCTGTTTAAATCGTGCAAAAAGGCGGGATGTTACAGTTGGTATCATAGCTTTGGTTTAGCGATAACTCTTGGCTTTGTTGGGTTTGACTCTTTATTAATAGGGTAGTAATACCCTATGGGAGTCACTGAGTGTATATATGAGAGAGCGTATTTGTTAGTGTTGTAAAAAGTTTTTAATATTGTGTTAATTTGTTCCTTTTCGTATTTATAAATTCTGGTTGGTGCATGGGACGCTATGACATCAATAGGGATTTCTAAACACTTAATAGGACAGACCGACATAATATTTGTTTTTAATATGGGTGAATGAAATTTTTTTGCCTATTATATTTTTATATATAAAATAAAAAATTTCAATTAATATTTATATTTGGCTGCAATAGATTGATTGTTAGGCAATAAAGTGTAAATAATAATAGAAATAAGATTTAAAAATAAGATAAATGAAATTTGGAAATTTAGAACTTAAGTCCGGGGTTTTTCTTTTGAATGATTTTGAAATATATTAATAATTTTGTTTATAAGTATTTTCTGATATAAGTATTTAACATAATTCGGAAGAATCGTTTTAAAGAAGATTTTTGAGAAAATAAATTTTGTACTTTCCTCTCTGTCGCTGGAAAATAATTTCGGTGATGGCGGCCGCATCATCGACTTTCATTTTCGAGTTTCGAAGGGGAAAGACCACTGTAGTAGTTCTACTGCAGATTCATTTTCGAAAAAGATATAAATTTTTAATTGTTTCAAATAAATTTAGAGGTATATAAGTTAGAAGAATATATTTATCTAATATTTCAAAATATTTTGAAATTTAACCCGGTATTTAATTTAAATTTCCATTAATTAATTGTTTAAATTATTGTAGTGAAATAAAAGGTAAGTGATTAATAAATTGAAACCTCTAATTTAGGTAAGAGATTTAAAGCAAAGTTATAAAGGGAAATTTGAAATTTGTAACATATGAGATAAAGAGTAATATTGTTGAACATTAAATTTAATTAAAAGATGAGATAAAACTTGTATAAGTTCATTTGCATTTTCTTTAACATATATAACTTACCAAATATAAAAAGTTGAAATGTTTAATAAGAAAGGTAGTAGAAATTTGTACAAGTAATAGTAGGTAATGAAGCATTCAATGAATTTGCTGTATTCAATAACTTAAGATATAATTGAAATTTTACCAAGTAAATATAAATAAAGGTAAGCATGATAGATAGATGATTATAAAACTTAAGGAATTAAAGTAAATAAATAAGGACATGCTATTATAAATGAATGAATAATTATAACAAAATATAAGGAACCAGCATGACCCGAGTTAATAGAATTGAATAATTGTAAGTAATAAGTAAAAATGAATGAGCAAACCTTTGATAAGTAAATGTGAATGAGAAAAAAATCACTATATAAACATAAAAGGAAATCAAACAACTAAAGCATGAAATTTATAATAAGTTAGTTTGGTTGCTGGTTTGAATTGTTATTGTTTGATTTATGGTTGGTTGGGTAAGGAAATTTGAAGTTGTTGGATGAATAAATAATCTATTTTGTTCCATCTAAGACTGTTGAGTAAATGATGCACTTGATAGTTATTTTTCATTCCGTACATTTTCAAGTTTGAACCCAAACAACAATTTGATTGTGTGATTGTATGGTTGTTTTGTAATTGTATGTATGCTGTTCGAGGAAATCGATGGTTGTTGTATTAATTTGGATGATTAGTGATTGGAACTACTTAGATATTTAAATTTTGGACTTAGAAATATTTTGAAATGTTCTCCAAATTCTAATAAATTTAAGTATAAAAAGATAATGTTGTAAATTTGTATATTTTAAGAAAAGTAACAGATATTGTAACTTTAATTGTTTATAAGGTAATGTTTTGAATAAGATATGTAGATTCTAAATCCTTCTTTTCCCTTCTTTTTCCTTTTCGGGGACGAAAAGTTTTGAGTGGGGGAGAGTGTAACGACCTGTAAATTTCGACGATTTAATTTATTTAATAGAATTTTGTAATAAAAATTTAGTACAAATAATAAAAGGTGATAAATATATATTGAACGCTAATTTAACAATGGTAATTTAAGCCTTTGTTTGTAATATGAATAAATTTTTCAATAAAAGTTGGTGTAAGTATTGTACCTGAATATAATGGGAAGATAGAGAATATAGGTAAGGCATTTAATTAGTTAAGTGTACATTTATAGGTATAATAACAATTCGTATACATTACCTAATTAATCTGTCAATTAATTTGTTAAAAAAATCAAAACCTTTTAATTTGGTAAATAATTTGATGCGTATTGATAAGCGTTACTTTAACGATTAATTTTAAAGTGATGGGAAGAAAATAAGTAAAGTTATGCAGTAACAAATAAATAGAAATATCGTAATAAATAGGAAACTGACATAACATTTATTTATATGAACGTTACTTATTGATTTGAGAGTAACGAAAGTGTGAACGTAGAATAAAATAAGCGTAGATTTATGTTAGGTAATTATTGAGAATATGGGGAATAAGTTGAAATAATATTAATTAAAAATTTATGCGTAAAACATGTTATGTAAGATATATTGATTCCATTTAATAAATTGAGGATTAATATTATCGAAGAGGATTAAATATGGTCTCAATGTAAATTTATATAAGACTAATTCCATTCAGAAGATGACAATGGGTGCAATATTTTGATTTGTAAGCAATAGTAATAGGTTACATGTTTAATTGGTTGATAGAATTTGAATTGAAATAAATGTTAATACACTAAATAAAGGTTACATTAATATGATAAGTAATACAATGTCTAGAAGTTTAATATAGAGTGTGTTAAGACGTAGAAATGGAAATTAGGAAGCAGTTGGAATTAAATGAAATTTTAGGTGTATTTATGAGAAATTTACGTACAATTAAAGAGGCGAATGAAATAAATACCAACCAATTTTAGTGAATAACGGGATCTAAACCTAAATAAATAAATTCCTCGAAATTTAAGTTTTAGTTTTTGATAAATTGGATTTGTATTTTAATATTGAAAATTTTGGGATTATTCAAAAATAAATTAATGTAGGAAGTTGTTAAAGGATTCTGAATTTACCAAGTGGTCCAAACTGACAAAATTTGCAAATAATTAAAGTTGGATTGTAAATCTGATTCAATTAACCTATTGTTAATTTATTTGTTTGGAATATAAAAAGTAATGATAGGGTTAATGGAAATTAAGGGTAGTTTAATTTGTATGTTATTTGGGATTAAGGCAAGATGGGTGGATATTAGGAGTTATATACTTAGATCATTCAATTTATTTGGATAACATTGTAATAAATGTAATTAAATGTACATTTACGTGAAATATAATACCATGCTTAATAGATTGCTAAGTTGTATATATTAAAGGGAGTTTTATTAGTTGTTTTTAAAAAACCTTAATTAATATGGTTGATAAATTTAATATAAGAAAAACCAATGAAATTCTTGGGAATAATGTAGGTTAATATGAGTTAGTAGTTAGGGTAGTGACTAAAATTGGTAATACACTGCAATTAATGTTAATAGTGTTGACATAAGCTAATAAATTTAAATGTTAATGCAATACCAATTTATGTATTTAAGGTGATTGCGAAATTGGAATTTGATAAATACAGTAACTAACTCAGGGCAAATAGATTTTATGGAATCAATAAAAGATAGGTAAATTTAATGATTGTTTGGTGGTAATTTAAGCATGAATGGGAATAAATCGGGCAATAGTGAGAATTATTAATTATTACCCGTCAATTTATTTAGAATCTAAATCAAATGCAACATTCGTTGTTATTTGTAGCTTATAGGTGGAAATAACGTAAACTTTATCCAGAATATGATAATTAGTTAGATTAAAAGAATGGAAGGCATGATATATGGATTCATTTGGATTTAGAACATGATAATTTGAATTTATTGAATTTATTGGAAACTGAATAGAACATTTTATGTGATTGAAATTAAAGTTGGAATTCGGAGATGTTTTAGAAATTCCCATCTATGGGATACCAATAGATAGGATAATTAAATGAAAGGTCAACTAAAGGATTTCTACAAAGTTAATTTATAATTTGTAGGTAAAATAAAATTGAAGTTTTACGCTGAAGTTAATAATGTACTCAGCATTTAAGAAACATCTTAAATTGTCTAAATTTGAATAAACAATGAAGTAATAAATAATAATTATTAATAAAATCCAAAATTTGGTAACCCATTTTCAAATTAATGATAATTAGTGTTGGTATAGGCTATTTATTTAAGTAACAGTGCGATGCCCAAAAAAAAAATGGATTGGAAGTAATTGCGAAATATAAATAAAATATTTTAGTAGGGAATTCAAATGTATATATACATAGAAATGTGGATTTTTATAGTATGAAAACTTAGTCAATTTACAATAGTTAAATCTATTGAGAATGAATAAAAATCTAAGATAATTATTATGGTAATTTAGAAATTTAGTTGAAAATGGAAACTTATCTATGAATTTGGAATTTAATGAAATTGTGAATTTATATTGAAACTTATAAATGAAGCATCTAAATTTACATTTGTAAATACGTTTAAAATTCAATGTAAATGTCTGAGGAAGAAATTAATTTATTTACTAATCCGTAACGTATCAAATTAATATAAAATATTCTGGTGGGCCAACGACCGTTTTGCGCGTTTATGATTCGTGCCCACCTATCCTATTTCACTTTGTCTATTTATAGGCTGTGTAAACCCTAGCCTCCATCTATCTTCATTTCTCTCTGTGTGTTCTTTTCTTCAACTTCTTCTCTTCCAATGGCTGCAAAATTTCTTGATCCAATTACAGTCCAAAACTAAAAGTCAAAATTCAAAGTTTTCAGAAAAATCCCAAAAAAAAGTATATGTTGGAGCTCTCGATGAGCGCAACCTAAATCTGAAATTCGTTTTTCCTTTTGGTTCATCGTCTGATCAGAAAAAAATTAAAGAATTCACAGCCGTTCATCATCGCCGCGACAAAATTTGTCGAATCGGAAAACCCTTTCTGGGTTTTGAAGAGAGGACCGAGGGGACTTCATCTATGCAGTTTATTTCGCGAATCGACGGTCGGATCGTCGGGAAATTTCGATTAGGGTTGCATATTGTAGGTGGTGGCTGTTCTCTTGTTTTTTTTGCACGGAGATGGAGGCGGCGTTGTGGTGGTCGCTGGGGTGTCGATGGGTCGGCGGCGAGTTTTAGGGTTGCCGCGATGGTGAGCCGCATGTACGAGGCATTTATTTCCTAGAGTCGCGTGCGTTTCTGGTTCAGGCAGTAGGGGTTCTGTGTTCGTGCGTTAGGGAAGAGACCTGGCAACGTTGAGAGTGATGGTAGGGACGTGGCACTTGGAGTGAAAGGTGAGAAATGTGTTCACTTTTGTTTTTATTTTTAATTGAAATTCAATCGCAACTTTCGCTATATATTTTGCATACGAACTCTGTTTTATGCGCGGTTTCTTTTGTTAGGATCGTATTGAAATTCTGGACTTGATGACGCTGGTTTGAATGAATTCCGAGACGGTCAAATTTTTGGGTTTAAATTGGATTTTAATTCAATTTAAATTAAAAAGGTGAGTGTTTTAACCCACTCAAAACTTCTAAAATTTCTTGTGTTTGTTAAATTAATTTTAGATATGAGTAGAAATTTATTTATGACTGTTTGACATGTTTTATTCATTATCTCTGATAAATCGCATTCATTTAATATAACTGTTAATTAATTTTATTTATTGCATAAATTTGACATTTAGAATTTATTTGATTGCATATTAACTGTCAGTCATAGTTATGTTATATTTTCATTTCATATTAACTGCCAGTTAAATTTACGTTTATTTTTGCATATAAACTGCCAATTAACAGTTATTAAATTTATTTTGAGTATAAACTGATAATTGATACCATTATTTATCACCTGTTATGTATTGATGATTGTTTGAAATTAGATGATGACTGTGATAAATGGATGTATGATTTGATGGATGAATGGATGATTAATTTTATTAATTGCAAGTTGCTATGCATTTCATTCATTCGGGATTGCGGTTTGAAATGATATACAACCGCATTTTTATTTTTAAATTGCGGATTAAAATGATAAACATCCGTATCACTTGACCATAGGGTAGAAAATTTTATACAGACACCGCGGTATATATATATATAATTATTTTTGAAATGATTTTCATGGTGTTGTAAAGCTATATATATGGTTTATGGGATATTGATTTGGTTATTTATATATATATAGTAATTTTCGGTTTTTTTTGGCTTTGTATGAATTTGATTTGAAGTATAAAATTTAGTTGATTTTAGAGATCAATATGATTAAGAATTTATTTAAAATTAAATTTCTGGAGTTTTAAATGACTTAAAAGAGAATAAGATTTGAAGATGAATATTAAGTTAAATTGGAAATTTAATAAAAAGTTAGAATTTTTAAAGGATATGATTTTATAACTTGATTTTTGTGTGGAATGATTTAAATGAATGAATATCAGGTTTATTTAAATGAATATAAAATAAATTGAAAGATTTTTCCAGTTATGTGAAGTTAAAGGTTTTATTAAATTATATTAAATTCATTAAGTAAAGATTTCGAGTCTAAATAATAAGTAATTGAATTTAATATATATGGGATTTTTAAATGAGTTTGCTTTTTTGAAATGGTGAAATAATTAAAGCTTTGGAACATAAGAATTGAAATGGTATTTGGAAGTTTAAATCGATATTTGAATTTGATTTGTGAAATCTAAAGAAGCTATTCTATTTTATAAAAGTAGTTTGATATTTAACCACTTCAGAGATGGAAACTTGTTTCAAAGTTATGATTGTCAAGGTAGTATACTTTGAAAATATTATATTCAAGAGTTTTGATTTCTAAATATTTTATTTTGGAAAACCCTATGGTTTTGAAAAGAATATATATTGGAAAATAAAATGATATCGTATTGATTTGGGGTTTTAAGAATAAATGATATCCTATTTATATGGGTTTTAAATGGATATTTTATTTTGGTTTTAAAAGAATAATTATTTTCTTAAATGATCGCGGTGTTATAATAACGATTGGTTGGCAAAGAGACCGGGATCGGATATGGACATACTCTCCGTCGATACCGAAAACCACTTTGACTAACCGTGTACGCGGTGGAGATTCCAGAATGAAGTAGGTTGGTGGCGGCATTTCCTGTAAGGTAAGTACGTGGACCCAACTCCCGTGAGTTGGCATAAGGTGGCTAAAACAGGAGCGATTGACGGGTTAATGAGGTAGCACCTCTGATCGGACACTTCCCTTCGATATTATACTCTGACTTTGGATTTTTCGGTGGCCACCTTCACTTTTGATTTCTTTAATGTGGGGAGTTTGTTCGAGGTGGGCGGCAGCTGCGCGCTGCGCGTTTCCATCTGCCCGGAAGCGTAATTGGTATATCTACCCTGGCATTGCCTAGTTGTGCCGTGTCACCTACCCTAGCGCGCCTTATACGATTTTATTTTGTACCATACCTATGGAGTGCCCTCTGACGACGCCCAGTACGGGGGAGATTACGGTACTGTATAGACTATGGGAATATATAACTGTGTTAAGGTGGAAAATGCAAAGCCTTAACGCTATTTAAAAGTAAGTTTATTTTACAAATAGACACTATTATAATAGCGCAATATACTATATAGTAAATAGTTTAACGGATCCTTAGGAGATGTAAATCCCGAGCATCTCTTGAGTTACTGCACTCATATTTATTTCTGTTAATTTAACTTATATAAGATCTTTTAGTTCTGACTCGAGTGTTTTGTCTTTTCAATTCGCTCGGGTCAGTCCGAGCGTTTCAGGATCGAAGACTTTAGCTCTGGAGGACGAAGACGGAGATTTCTATTATTATTATTAATTATATTCCACTACACTCATATTATTCCGCTGCATTGTTATATGGTATGTGTACTCTGATATGTATTGTATAAATAAATCAAAGGTTTTTGTAAACAGATTTATGAACTGTATATTTGATTATTATATTTTATCCTTCCGCTGTGAGATTCTGTTTCTTTCTCTGTTTTCTTATTTATCCCATAACAATCCGCCCTTACATATGGTTTGAATTGGCACGTGTGTCTGTTTAAATCGTGCAAAAAGGCGGGATGTTATAGTTCTTTTCATAAAACCAACTTTCCTTTTATATTCACAAAACATAAGCTGTGTTTAATTACACCTATTATTTTCAATTTATTGTCCTCTTTTATTAATTGAAATTATTCAGTTACATTAATTCAATTGTTTACAAAGATGAATTTCAAAATGGACAAAATAAATATAATGAGAAATAGACAATTATTTCCTGTCTAATAATAATTTAAACATATTTATACACTACTGGATACAAACAAGAATTATATATTTCTTACCAAATAATAGTTTCTCATCTCTACAATCAATCTTTCAACTACCAAACATTTCAAATAAATAAACATATGATTTTTTCTTTTATAAAGAAACATTTATTATTTCTTATTAACAGTTATTATTCCAATCAATTGGAAATTTACATTCAGACAATAGTTAGTTTCATTCAAACCAATGTTATTAAAATACACACTAGAATTTGTTATCATCCTTACGTTATTGCAAACATGTTTCATTAATAGAAATTTTACTTAAACTCATAACTTGTACTATAATTTAATTTGTATCAGTAAAGTCTTAATTTTTTCCTAACAATTTTATTCAAAAATCTTATTTAATTTAGTACATTTAAATGTTTACAAATACGGGTTGTTACACTCTCCCCCACTCAAAACTTTTCGTCCTCGAAAGGAAACAAGAAGGAATCCAAAAATTTGTTATATTTTATTTAAAACCATCAATTATAAAGAATTAACATAACTAAGTTTTTTAAATAAAATATACTAATTAATAAACAAACAAATCTTCATATTCAAGTTTACTAAAGTTTGAAAAATACTTTCACTTCTATAAAAAAAAATTCTAAGTCCAGAATTCATGGAAAATTTTGGCAGAGTCTCCTTTGTACGGAGGGGTCCGAATAATAATAATAATATCAATAATAACCATATATATAGCATATTTGAAAATAAAATATCCAGTCTTGAGAAAACAATATAATACCACTAGAAAACCATAATCCGAAAATGTACCTATTTGTCGTGCAAACAACGCTTATTGTATGAAACCAAAAGCAGTAGCAATTGCTTCCATAACCTGTGTTCCACTTATATAATCTAAAGAGATTAATAATTATATAGAAGTGAAATGATCGTATTGTTTTAAATTAACAACAAACAATCAACATAACATAACAACAATCACTTTCAACCAAAAGCATCCCATCATCATACAACAATCAAAATATATCAATACAACATAACAACAATCTTTTGCAAACAAACATACAACCTTTACAAGGGATCAAGGTAATCAACCATTTCTGAAGTTACAATCATTAAATTTAATGTAGTATTCATTTTATTATTTACTTTAGTTATCAATAGCTTCAAACATTCACTTAGGTTCATAATTCTTTGCTTACAAGATTCACTTTCTATTTCATTTTATTTATTAGCACTACAATTATAACTTGTTATAACTACTTTCATAACAAATTTCTTATTTATAAAAGTAAATTTCATTGAACACTTTCATTATTTAAGTTTTTCTTGTATAATATTCCCTGACATATCCTTATTTAACATTATAACTTTTAATATTCTAGTAAGTTATTTATATATGTATATTTCTAAGAATCTAATTGAAAGTTAAAAAAGTTTATCTTATTTTATTTTAGTAAATAAACGTTCAATAGTTATCATTTCTTATTTTCATATGCTTTTTGTTTACAAGTTGCAAATTTCATATTCCATGTATATTTCATTTATAACTTAGCATTTAATTTCTTACTTTCAACTTTAGAAGTTCCAATTATTAAATAGTTAAAATTTTATTCCATTACAACAATTGAAATTCTAATTGAAATTTACTTTAGTTTATTCTACTTGGTATTTTTCTCTCTCATTATTTACTTTTCCATTCATTTATTTATATAGTGATCAATCACTTACATAATTTGTTTTCGGCTAAGGATTTAAGTCATTAATGAATCATTTCAAAAAAATATTACTTAAGCTTCTACTGCCTTACTTAAGTTTATAACTTAATTCAGTAATTGAATGAAAATTTAAGTTTATGGTATTCGCCCTTGAAGAGAAAGGAAATATTTCAATATCTCTAAAAATTCAATTAAAACATTTAACCTTATTCACTTAGTAAAAATATAAGATATATTTAAAACATCCTCATAGCAATATGTAAAGATTTTTTTTCAAAAGTCTAAAGCAATGTTAGAATTTATATCAAAACATTATACTAAGCTTTTAAAATAAAGTTCCTTAAATCCGAAGATTTATTAGACTCATTACATTTAAAATAAGTATAAACTCAAGATTATTAAACTGAAACTAATAGTATACTGAAATCTTACATTAAATTCTAAATCAAAGTATAAAATTTCATATCTTCATAATTAATTTTACAAACTTGTTTTAAAATGAGTATTCTAATCATGAAAAACATTTATTATGGTTTAATACAAAATTCAAATAGTAAGCGAACCAATAAATTTACTATTAGTACTTCGAAATCAAGTAAATATTCCAAACTATACTTCCAAAATGGAGATTAAAATATATTTGTCAAGTATATAACTATAAATAAACTTCGCAAATCAATTTTTTTCCATTTATATAATATCTTTAAATTATACATTCAAAGAAACATATATAAATTTTACTTGAAATATTCATTTGAAAACTTCGTTGCAAATCAATTATCTTTAATACTTTAATACTTTTAAAAATTCATTTGTAAAATTTCTTGCCTCATTTATAAATACCATTTAAATATTTAAATAACACCTTTATAAATATATGTAAACTATTTGAAAATAATTATTTACATCATTACTTATATTTACAAAGAAGCTATTGAAAACATTAAATCCATTATTTATAAATTTATTAATTTTATCTCAGGATACTTTTCAAACATTATAAATAAATAAATAATCATTTACTTTAAATATGTTTTATTTAATTAATAACTTGTAAAATATTTACAACATTAATAATTTACTGTTAAACCATGTAGTACATAAATAAATAGTATTTTAAACATTTTAAATTATTTAGAAAAGAAAAAACGATCAAAATATCCTTTATATAATACTTTATCAAAATACTTTTATAACTCGATGTCTTAACAGGTTTATCCTGTTCTTGCAGACTCTGGCCATTCGTTGATCAGGTGCAAGGCTAGAATTCTCCAAGTACTTAGTAGACCTGTTTCAACACCCAGTGAAAATACTTGAAAAACTTTCAAAACCGATATGGAAAGTACAATCTAAACAAATCACCTGGATCGCAGATACACAATGGTTACGTCTGGATCCCTCAGGAAACATCCTTACCCTATAAGCAATCTCTACCTTGCGGATTATGCCACGACAACAAAACCGGTAGACCGCAGGATACGTAACAGTGGTTACACTTGGATCCCTCAGGAAACATCCACACCTTTAAGCAATCTCTGTCTTGCGGATTACGCTACCCAAAAAAACGACCATGGGTTACGCCATGGTAGGACACTCGAGTATCACATCCGGAAAACCAAAATCAGAGAGAATAATATCGATGGAATGAATCCACAATGTGGCCATAAAGTGGATATCAAGAAGAAGGCACTTTCCACATCTTTACTTTAAAAACATGTATTATATAGTGCCTTTTCAAATAATTTCAAATATCATACTTATATAAAGTCCATTATATATAAGATTCCATTTTCAAATCGAATACTTTCCAAAATCAATAGTATCAAATCACACTTATATAGACCTCGATTATATAAGATTTCAATTTCAAATTGAGTACCTTTCCAAATCAATAGTATTCAAATCAACTTCATACTTAATATTTGTTTCATAGAATTTATCCTTTTGATATAAACATTAATATATCCATTCACATAATATTGCTTGTATTTCTCTTTAATTTAAATTACATTAATTTCACATGTAATATTTCTCATTTAATACTACATTTATTTGCAAATCATTTCATAAGGAATTTTCTTACGTTTATAACCAATTTATTAAACTTAATTCCTTTTTATAAGACATTGTTCGAGTTTAAAGTTATCACAACTTTATTTATAACCATTTATTGCAACATCCATTTATTTCATAACAATTTACAAGTCATGGATTTATTTGAAATCATTTCACTTTTAATTCATATTTGCTTGTTCTATTTAATTTCACCTTTACCTTTCAACTTATTTATGACACGTTTCATAAATGTTAATTAAGTTTACAAACATATTTTTCCAATTTAATCTCATTTACAACGTTTCCTTAATCACAATTTCAATTTAAAGATCCCAAGGCTTAAAGTTTACACTTGCATATTATTACATTACATGCGAAGAATGTATATCCCAATTCTATTCACTTACTAAACATAGATATAACAAATTAAACCTTGTTTTACTTGCTTTAAAATTAAGGTTATCAATTCAACTATATAATTCAACCCAACTATCAAGTTCCACTCATGTATTAATTCAAAAGGTTTCGGTTATCCAAAATATCCAAATATTCCATTTTTTTTCAATAGTCGAAACTACATGTCAACAAACTACAAAATTCACAACAACATTTCAATTTCATATATCCTAATTATTCATTTTGTTCTCTTTAATACACCACTATTAAACTAGTATTTAGTCCATTAATTTAATCAACGATAATTAACCAATGTTTATAATTTGATTAAATACAACAAGTTAACAAAAATGATAATACTTAAATATTACCATTTCATAAATAAAAAACATTACAAATAACAATATTAGTCATAAAATACTATTCCTTTATATATATCATGTAATATTAGGAAAAATAATTTCATTTCAAAATATATACAAAACATTTTTATAACATTAACAAATACGCGCTCTCGTATATACACTCAGACAACTCATTCTAGGGTATTACTATGGTATCTCTAATGAGTTAACCCCAACAGGCTAAGGTATGTCTAAACCTCGCTCGGATACCAACGGTAACGACCAACCTTTTTGGACGTTTTAAATCAACAATAAACCACACATGTCTAATTCAAACCATTCAAAAGGAAGGATTGTTAATGGGTTAAATAAGAAAATAAAAGAAAAGAAGGAAAAATTAAACACAGAATCTCACAACGGAATGAAAAAATATAATAATCAAATAAACAATTCATGAAGCTGTTTTACAAATAACATGTGACTGCACTTTTACAAATCAAATCAGGGTTATACATACAGCAGGAATAAACAAATAATGCAGCGGAATACATGATGTAGTGGAATAATTATAATAAATAGTAATAATATACTGAATCTTCATCTTCTTCCTCCAAGAAATAGTCTTCAATACACTGAAAATCTTAGATTGACCCGAGCGTAATGAAAACAAAACACTCGAGTTAGAACTAAAAGATCTTATGTAAGTAAAATTAATCCAAAATAAAAGGCGAGTGCAATGGCAACAGAGATGTTAGGGGATTTTCCATCTCCTATCAAGTATACAACAGGAATATAATTATTAAAAGATTTAAAACAATTCGAGGTATTAATTTTAACCACTTTAATTTAAAAAAATTCGAAGTTTAACTTAAACCTTTTAAATAATTCAATTCCAACACATAATCCAAATTCAAGAAATTTTATGTATATATATGTATATATCATTTCAACCAATATCTAAAATTAAAATTTTCAAATCAATGAAAACCGCTCGGGTTTATCATTTCAACCCAAAATGATTTCCCTAATCTACAAGATCATTGGGTATGTATTATTTCAACCGATAGTGATAACAAAGATATAAGCGTAAATACATGTCCAATCATACAAAATTTGAACCAATAACATACATCACAATCAACATCCAAATTAGCAAATAAATCACAACAATTAATTGGTTATCATTATTTGGTGTTTAACTATAAATTATATTCAATATTAATTACATGGCTATAAAATCAATATCAATTCAAATTAAATCTAAGTGACAAATTAAAATACCAAACAACAATTAATAAACTTCTAATCACTTCATAAATCTAATTTAACCGAAATAATATAATTTAGTAGTTGTGAGTGGGTTAAAACACTCACCTTTGATTTGTCGACGATTAAAATCCAATTAAATGCCCAAATTTGAACAACGGACAGACCAAAAACTAGGCCATCTTTAATAAAATATGCGGACCGGCATATTATTACAGATCTATAAAGGTGACTAAATAGAAAGTTGTTGCAAATTCTTTTCTCTCCATTTCAAAAAGAATAACTCAAAAAGCTTTTTTCTTGAGGAAGCTATGGTCAAAACAAACAGAGATGTTTTCTGAGTTGAAAGTCTAAGTTCAAATATACTTTAAAAAGACTTGAGTTTTTGGCATAGAAAGTTAAGGAATTTGAAGAACTGATCTAAAACAAAGTTGAAGCCATTGGAAAAATAAATGATTTGAAAAAAAGAATCGGATAATTTGGTTAAGTCTTAAGGAGATATGTTTGATACAATGGTGTATTTTCGTCCAAAACTGGACTCGAGAAAGGACTTGAAAAGTAGAGTTTTTGATATAGAAATATTCGAAATGGGAAGAAGGGTTCAACAACAAAGCTATTGCCATTGAAATTATACACGGTTTCAAAAAAAATTGATTTGGAGTAGTTTATTGGAATATAGAAGCCACGAAAATAAGGGAAAATAAGGGAAAAAGAGGAAGAAGAGAAGAGGAAAGATAGGGATTTGGCCATGGGTTACCGTCATGGGTTGTGATCGTGGTGGGTGGCGGTAAGAGGAGAGAGGTAGGCTAGGGTTTTGAAGGAGGAAGGATGGAAATTGATTTTGAGATTTAGGATTTGTGGGGTTTGGAGTTTTCTGTAGATTTAAAGAAGAAGAAGAAGAGTACGCAGAAAGTTTCTCAAATGAGCAAATTTTACGTACTTGGTTTTAGTCAGGTAGGAAAATAGAAGGTCAATGTGTGAGAAAAGGAAGGATCCAAAGTCTCTTAAGGTTACTAGGGTCTCTTGGTTTACTAAGGAGCCCATTAGTCTAAAATAAACCCGATAAGACTTTGCCAAAAATAAATAGAACACAAATATACACTACAAATGGAAGAAATAAGCTACAGGTTATTTAATAATTAGGAAATTAAGGTGGAGAAAAAATAAATGTCACATTTTATTTTGAAAGCTTTAGGCATTGGTAATGCATAAAGAAATGTACGTAGAAATGGAAACGTTTGCAAACCAAAGGAAGGTGAAATTTTTTTATACGGGAAAATAAGGTGGCAATAATTAAATATAACCTAAAAGTCTAGGCTTATGTATTAAACAGATGGAGAAATAAACGAAACAAGTATTAATAATGAGGTAACTATTTTAAACGTACATGGAAAAATTTATAATAAAAGAAATGAAGGGACCATGTACATTGCACAACCTTTTTGAAATTCAATTTATGAAACGTAACCAAATTAACTTCACTAACTCATATAATATTCAAATTTGTATGCATTTAGTTTTTTTCTATGCATAATAAATAAAATTACTTACAATAAAAATGAAAATGTTCAATTTGGTTTTCCTAGAATGATCTTTTATTTCCATTAAAACATCTTTTCTATTTAACACAAAAGGTTCCTTTCTTTTATATTGCATCAACGTTTTCTTTCCTTCTAATTGAAATATTTCAATTACATTATTTTTAATTATTTACAAATTAAATTTCAAAATAGACAACTAAAATGGATGAAAAATAGAATAATTGCTTCCTTTAACGTTTATAAATTTGTTGTTCATACAACAGAGTAATAAATTACTTACTTAATAAATTATTTTTCTACTCTTGTAATCCATCTATATGCTAAAACACAGTTCAAATATACATATATTTCTTCCTTTAAATCAATCATTCTATTCGATATTTTAATGAAACTAAACATGCTTTCACAAATGAAACATTCATTTTATTTGACATAAATGTTCTTTTCACTAGACCAACTTTCCTTTTTTATTCACAAAACATAAGCTGCGTTTAATTACACCTATTAATTTACAATTTGTTGTCCTCTCTATCATTAATTGAAATTATTCGATTACATTAATTCAATTGTTTACAAAGATGAACTCCAAAATACACAAAATAAATGTAATGAGAAATAGACAATTATTTCCTGTCTAATAGTAATTTAAACATATTTATACACTATTGGATACAAACAAGAATTATATATTTCTTAGCAAATAATAGTTTCTCATCTCTGCAATCAATCTTTCAACTACCAAACATTTCAAATAAATAAACATATGATTTCTTCTTTTATAAAGAAACATTTATTATTCCTTACTAACATTTATTATTCCAATCAATTGGAAATTTACATTCAGACAATAGTTAATTTCACTCAAACTAATGTTACTAAAACACACACTAGAATTTGTTATCATCCTTGCATTATTGCAAACATGTTTCACTAATAGAAATTTTACTTAAGCTCATAACTTGTATTATAATTTAATTTGTATCAGTAAAGTCTTAATTTTTTTTCCGAACAGTTTTATTCAAAAATCTTATTTAATTTAATACATTTAAATGTTTACAAATACGGGTCGTTACACCTTTTGTACTCTATCATTTTGTATTATATGTAACCATTCAGTTATGAGGTTTTTTTTTGGCTATTTTGTCTTGTTATGTTCTTTACTTTTCCCCATGACAACTTATCTTTCGAACGCTTAGGAAATGACACATGAATACCATGGATGTATTAATTTACATTCCCAAGAGTCAGAATAGTGGGTCATCACAAGTTAGATGCTTTGGAGAATGTAGGTGTGTTTCTCATGTGGTAGAGCACAGATGGTCGAAGTTAGAAAAGGAGCGGTAGTGATTTGT
This sequence comes from Allium cepa, assembly GCA_030765085.1. Classification (NCBI taxonomy): domain Eukaryota; kingdom Viridiplantae; phylum Streptophyta; class Magnoliopsida; order Asparagales; family Amaryllidaceae; genus Allium; species Allium cepa. The sequence continues at coordinate 399,790,126 of CM060939.1, read as the reverse complement.
AAAATGCAACATCTAGGGTTCATGTACATAGGAGCATCAAGTTACCTTATGAAGGAAGTGACCGAGTCGCATTAGATGGGGTGGGATGCTAAGAGGAGGTGATATGGATTTATTGCAATAGTCAGATTTGGGTTTCATCAAGTATCACGTGAGAGAGAGGGAAAGGAAGGTTCAAAAATGGTAGGGCAGGTGCACGGCGTGGACAATTTCATTTAGAGTGAATAAGATGTTTTGGTTTAGGTAATTAAAAGTTGTAATGTAATTAGTGATTTAATTATATTATTTAAACTCGATAACTTATAAAATGAATATATCTCTCATACGAGATCCAATTGAGGCATGGCCTTTTTCATTGGTCTTGTAGGAGTGATGTTTACATGCTATAATTATTTTCACCGAGTTTGGAGTAAGTGAAATTTTAGGTTAAAATCGAACGTTGTTTATTTTAGATCAAACTGAAATGCTTCGGTCAGCTAGAACTCAGATGAGTTATCTTACCTCTGAATGATTAATATAATGATATATAATAGATAAAATTTATTGTTCTCATGTTTAAATGATTTATTGGTTTGGTTTGGTCGAATATCCATTTTAAAAAGCAAATGACATATAAAATGAAATACATAAAATTTTGTAGAGAGATCCTGATTCTTGCCGCTGTGATTTTAAATTTTAGCTATATACATGTTGATTTTAATTCCATTTATATATATGTTATACAAATTGTTGAATATTAAAAGTTAGTAGTCTGGCCATATTCAACGTGACATTATGTAACAACCTTGTATTTTGTAATTATTTTATTGTATATTTTAATTATTTTTAATGTAAGATTTTGATTTAAAAACTTATTTTACCTATTTGAAATGATTAAATTTATTATTTAAATATAATCTTGATTTTTATATGAGTTATAATTCCAAAATTTTGTAAGTTGAATATTTGCCTGAAATGCTGATTTTGGTCAAAATAGTCAAACTGTGACTTTCAACTTAAAATTGTAAAAGTTTAAAATTTTAAATTTTTTCTTTTATTATGAAAGTACATAAAATTATAAGAACACCACTTTTCGTTTCGTTGAAATTGGATGTAAATTGTGAAAGTTATACCCTTTACAATATTGTGCGTATATAGGGTTATTTAACAATGACTATTTTAAATTGTATAAATTACTTCTTCTTTGTTTTATTTTATTTTAATATGTGATAATATGTTATATAATGTATATTTTGACTTTTAAGTATTTTTGAAATGATAATATAATTTTTCTAAAGTTCATTTGAATTTATTTCTAATTTTAAAAGCCTAGTCTACAATTTTAAGCCATTTTCTTAATTTAATTATATATAATTAAAATTTATTTATTTATTTTATGCACTCACTTTTATTTTCTGTATTTTAATTTATTTTATTCATTTTACATATATTTAAATTAAACTAAATTTTTCCAAAGTGTATTTAAGTTATTTCTAATTCTTAAGTCAAGTTTTCATTTTCTGTGCTATTTTTCTTATTTTAATCATATCTAATCAATATTTAATTATTAATATTTTGTTTATCTATTATATTTTCGAATTTTAACTGAGATTTTAATTATTTTCAGTTATTTAGATGTATATGAATATATATATAGGAAGTTCAAAAGGTTTGAAAGCAAAGAAACGTAAAACCGTTTTAACGTTTCTTCTTCCGTTTCTTTTCCAATTAATAGATTTAATTTCCTTTGACCGTTCCTTTCTTTATTGTAGCTGTGCATTTCTTACCTCATTTTCACATGAAAACATTCCTTTCCACTTCATAATAATTTTATAATGAAATGTATAATTTTCCAAGACTAACAGTGATTTATGCACAATTTTAGAACACTGTTTGGTATTTTAAGGCATTTTCTTCATTATTTTATATTTTTTTTCAAATTATACTACTCGTTACCTCATATTTCTAATTGATTTCGGTTTGTAAAGTATTTTCTCCTGAAATTTTGTTTATGTAAAGTTTTAAAAGGAAAAGAATATGGAAGATTGTAAATCACTTTGAAACGTAAGCCATTTTATTTGCCCAAACCCTTCATTTCCTTAAACTCCTCAATTAATTGCCTTAGCCGTGTAAAACCCTAATGTAGACGTCATCTCATTAGGTTTTCACATGAAAAAAAAAGATCATTTTCATTTGTTTCTCACGGCTTCAAAGATCTGGTAATGGCTTTCCTTTCTTTTTCTTACTTTTCTACTTGTTTTCCCTAAATTTTAATTTTTTTTTCATTTATTTAAAGACTTTGGCTTTTGTTTTCTTAAAAATCTAATTTTGGAAATTTTCTTGAAATGATTTCTGATCATTTGTCCAAATAAAAATAAACAATGTCTGAAAATTTGATTTGGATCAATAGTGTAACTTTAATAGAAATTCTAAATTTTATAATTCTAAAGGCAAATTTTCATCTTGAACTGTATACAATTGTGTAACATTTGTTTCACTTTTGTTTTGGTCAGATTTGTTGTATACTTTTAAAAAAAAAAGTTAGTAATAATTAGTGTGAAACGGGAAATAAACTTTACATTTCTTTTACATATGTTTACATCTGTTTCTTAACTTTATATTTAACAATCAATTGGATGAAGCTAAATCAAATGTTATTAATTATGGTACAATAGCTATTAAATTTTGGTTTAAAGTGATGGTTTATTTTCCTAATAGAAACGTTAGTATTTTAAATTTATTTAATAAGAGAAACAAAATAATTTGTACGTTATTTAATAAGAGAAACAAAATAATTTGTACGTTACTTTGGGCATATATTTAATTGTTGCTCTTGCCTTTTCGTTATCTATTTGATTTTTTTTCTTGCGTTAACAATGCAAAGTTTTCAGCCGTATATTCTCTTTTGAGAATCCAAAATCGTGCTCAAATCTTGCCTTAAATCATTTCCGTGTGTGAATTATTTCTTTCCCTCTTGCCTCCCATACGTTTCCACCTATTGGATAGAATTGAATGCCTTAATTGCCTCTACCGTTTAAGCATTTTTCTCTTGCCTGCCCTCTACATAAATTAGTGAACAAATGTTAATATATATTTCACGTTCAAAAGTTCCATACCATAAATTATTCTTTTTGCTTCCATCAAAATTTGCGTAAGCATCTCCTGAAGGTATGAACCGGCGCATGCTTTTCCTTTCATTTTTTTTTTCTTTTTTTTCTTTTTTCTTTTTTTTCTTTCTTTCTTCTTTTCACTCTTGTTTTATTTCATTTGTTCTCCTTTCATTGTTTTGCTTTGGGTTGTTGATACAAAATCATATCTTGGCTATCTTTCAACTCAAATCAAAAGTCGTGAAATTGTGCTTGTCGTGCCTTTGGAGTCGTGCTTGTATGTTGTTTTGGTCTTTAGCTTTGAAAAAGGTGAGTCTTTCTCACTCTGACATGTATACTTATGAAAAGTGAATTGATGACAAGTGTTTAGTAATATAAAATGTTTATGAAAGTTAATGATGATCATATGATACGCTATGCCATGTTATTACCATGTTATTACCATGTTAAAACTGTTAATTTTCACCTGACATCTGATACATGACTGTATATTGTGATATTGACCTTGTTTATATTATTTCTGTATATGATCACACTGCAAGTTCCCTGTTAGAAAAAAATGTTATGGGCTGAAATGATAGGCCTGAGTTATTTTATTTATTTATTTGAACTTGGGATTGCGGGTTTGAAATGATAGAACCTGGATTTTTACCTTTTAAACTGCGGATTGAAATGATACATATCCGTATCACTTGACCTAGGTTAGAAAACTATATACAGACCCATGGTTATTCTATAAAGTGCTTTGAATATTTTAAGTATTTTAAAAATATAAAATTATGAAATTTGATTTAAATAGATTTTGAAAGGTTTTAAAATAAATTATGATTTTTCTATGTGTTAAAAATGTAATTTATGAATGGATTAACTGGATTTTGAAATATAACTTATGTTTGAAATTTGGAATTTTGACTAAAAATGATATTTAAGTTACATGAATAAAATGGACTTTAATTTTATTTGGAAAATGGTAAATATGATAAATTGATTTATATTTGAATTTAAGTGATTTATTAAAGAATTATTGTTTTTCTATAAATTTAAGTGGTTGAATAAATGACTGTTGAAAAATGAAATTTTAAAATATAACTTGACTTGAAATGTTATTTGAGTTTTAACTAAAGATGTTAAATTAACTAAATAAACTGGAAGTTTAGTTAAATTTGTGAAATGGTAATATAAATCTGAAACGTATAGGTTTTAATTTATGAAAGAAACGTATAGGTTTTAATTTATGAAAGAAACGTATAGGTTTTAATTTATGAAAGAAACGTATAGGTTTTAATTAATGAAAGAACGTATGGTGTTCTAATTCATGATAGGAACATGTAAATTCCTAATTAATGAAAGAAAGGTATAAGTTTTAATTAATGAAAGAAACGTATAAGTTTTTAATTAATGAAAGAAACGTGTAAAGTCCTAATTAATGAGAGAACATGTAAAGTTTTAATTAAGAAAGAAACATGTAAAGTTTTAAGTAGTGTGGTATTGATTTAATTAATAAATGTTCATTATTGTAATAGGAATATAAAATTTAAAACGTGCATTTGACACGTAGATTTTAATCAATGTAATGGTGTATTTTAAATTGATTAAAATGATAAATGTTACTTACTATAATAATAAAATATAAGTTGATAACGTACATTTGATAAGCAAGTTTTAATTTATGTGAATGGCATACTTTAAATGATTAAAATAATAAAGTTTCTTTATTGTAATAATAATGTAAGTTAATAAGGTGCTTTTAACTTAACATAAGAATTTCGGTTTAAATTGTATATTACAGTAAGAAAGTTTATTTAACTATAAGGCTATGATAAATTGACATGTTGAAATTTTAAGCTTATCAATACTTTGAATTATATACAATGTAAAGTGGAAAGTAGTACATTCCAAAAATGCTATGATTTCTTAAGGTAACATTTCCAAAATGCTATGATAATTTAAAGGAATATTTCAAGTTTAATAAATTTAAAGAAATATTCAATGATTTGAAATTTTGGGTTTTATTTGAATGATATAATATTGAATTATTTTTGAAATGGAAATGATACAATTGTGATATTGTTTTGAAATGAGTATGATATTTTGGTCTTGAAAGTATAAATTATTTGAAATAAATATCCATGGGTTATAATAACGATTGGTTGTCAAAGAGACCGGGATCGGATAATGTCTTATAGCCGGACAATACCGAAAACCACTTTAACAACTGTGTACGCGGTGGAGATTTCAGAATGAAGTAGGATGGTGGCGACGTTCTCGAGGTATGTTACGTGGACCCAACTCCCGTGAGTTGGCATATATGACTAAAACAGGAGCTATACCGGGCTACACAAAGGGTCGCACCCTTTCATCGAGCATGCTCCATCGGAAACTATTATATTACTGTTGTGATTCGATTCGGTGGTGCCACTTTGATTCGGGGGTATTGTTCGAGGTGGGCGGAAGCTGCTGGCTTGCCGTCACCACCGACCCGGGAGTGCAAACGGTGTATCCACCCTGGCATTGCCTCGCGTGCCGTGTCATATCCTTATATCGAGCCCACTATGATTTTGGTTTTAAAGATCCGACCGCGTTAAGGTTCACCATCCCCTTAACGCTATTTTCTATATGATTATACTTTACTGATTAGACACTACCGTATATAGCGTATATTACTATATAGTAAATAGTTTAACGGATCCTTAGAGGATGGGCGGTCCCAAGCATCCTTTAAGTTATTGATGCATTTTGTTACTGTTCACTTGAGTTGATTTACAGTTTATAAGTATTTATGTCCTGACTCGAGGGTTTTGTGTTTTGCTTTACGCTCGGGTCAGATTGATTGAGTTATCATTCAAGATTCACCTTCGGAGTTGGAGCTTTCCTTGAAGATCCAGCCTTCTATTTTGTTTCAGTATCCAGTGTTTCAGTGATGTATCTTGTTACTCTTCTGTTGTATCTCATTTAACTCTGATGTATCTTATATATTTTTTTAGTAGCTTCATGAACTACTATCTCTTTTACTTCCGCTGCATTATTATATACTCTATGTCTGTGATCTGTGATTTTATTTACTGTATATTCTGAGGTTTGCCAAAATTTTATTTACAACGCGGTATTTTGAGCAATTCAACTCCGGCATGAGTGTCTATCTATACACTTACAATGGACGCGAATGGTTGAAAATACCGGGTCGTTTCACATTATATATGTTAAAAGTTAAAACCTTTTAGTGATAAAAGTATTAATAGCATTGGTTGAGCGCTATGGTAGCTATTGGCTTTGTTGTAGTATTTTGAAATACTATTGAAATGGTTTGATTTGGAAAATGATTTTTAAATCCGACTCTTTTGGAAATTCTATGATATTTTATTTAAAAAGGGTCTTTGAACATCTCTATTTTACTTCACCTTCTTTTATTATTGTTTTCTAATATATGTATATATGTAAATGTTTCAAAATTATTTTGGAAAGTATTTATCTTTGAAGAAAGTTATTGTAATAATGAATGTTTATTTTAAATAAATTAAAGGGGTTCATTTGTTATATTAAAGTGATTCTGTTTTAAAAGAAGGTAGAAATGTTTTGGAATAAATATTTATGAAATGTTTTATATAAGATGTTGAATAAAAGGATAGATTTATAAATGGTATTTTATAGATTAAAAGAATAGATTTATAAATAATATTTTTAAAAGGGAAAGGATACCATTTTGAGGAGTTGGAAAATAAATCACATTTATCGATTTATAGTAATATTTGAAATGATCGTTTTATGGAAGTATTTGGCCTTATTTTGAAAATGAAGATTTTTGTTAACTGTAAGTGAATTTATAGATAGAAATGAGTTTTACAAATGAATTTGGAGTTTTATAAAAAAGAATTAGAAATAAATTTGGAGATTTAAAAAGGGAGCTTTAAAAATGATATTTTGTAAAAGAAGCTTGTAAATATAAAAGAGTTTTATAAATTGAAAGAAGCTTTATAAAGTAATTTTATAAAAAGGGATTTATGAAAAGAATTTTTATAAAAAGAATAAGACATGATTTCCACAAATGATCGTTTTAAATTACGATGGTACGAAAAGTATTCTTTTCATACTTGACTCCAATTTCCGAGGTATGGATACTCGTCTCTATCTTGAGTAATAAGAATGTATGTCGATGCAAGTGTAGTTTTCTAGCACATCCAACTTCATTGTTAATCAAGAGATAATACTGTTTGAAATCAAGAAGTGGTGGTAAGTATATTTGGTCTAATTTCTATACGATCTATTTACTTACACCAAAAGTGTTTTGTAACAGCCCGATATTTTCAACCATTCGCATCCGCACATGTCGGACTTGAATTGTTCAAAATACCGCGTTGTAAATAAAATTTGGCAAATCTCAAAATATACAGTAAATAATTAATCACAGAATCACAGACACAGAATCAGAATACTCGCAGCGGAATTTAAAAATACTTAGTGGTTCATGAAGCCACTATAAATAGTCTCAACAAATTATAAAGTCTTCCATCCCAAATATAGTTTAAATAATCAAATAAAAATCCCAAAGCCTTGATTTCATAAATAAGATAGCGGACAGAAAGAAGCCAGCAACTTGAAAGGATCTACAGAAGTCCTAGCTCCGGGATGATGACTGAACTGCAACTCAGGCTGACCCGAGCGTAAAATAAAACATAAACACTCGAGTCAGGACATACATACTTATATAGTGTAAGATAATTCAAGTGTACTGTAATATAGAGCAAGTAACTTAAAGGATGCTTGGGACCGCTCATCCTCTAAGGATCCGTTAAACTATTTACTATGTAGTATATTGCGCTATTATAATAGTGTCTATTTATAAAATAAACTTAATTTTTAATAGCGTTAAGGGGTTACCCATATAGCCCTTAACACATAATATATTCCCATAGTCTATACAGTACCGTAATCTCCCCCGTACTGGGCGTCGTCAGAGGGCACTCCATAGGTATGGTACAAAACCAAAATCATATAAGGCGCGCTAGGGTAGGTGACACGGCACAACTAGGCAATGCCAGGGTAGATATACAAATTGCTACTCGGGCTGATGGTAACGCATAGCCGCAGCTACCGCCCACCGCGAACTAACACCCCCAAATCAAATAAATCAATAGTGGCCACCGAAACAATCCAAATTCAAAGTATAGTATCGAAAGAGTGCGTTCGATCAGAGGAATGACCTCATTGGCCCGAGAATCACTCCTGTTTTAGCCACCTTATGCCAACTCACGGGAGTTGGGTCCACATATTTACCTTACAGGAAACGTCGCCACCAACCTACTTCATTCTGTGATCCCCACCGCATACACGGTTAGTCAAAGTGGTTTTCGGTATCGACAGAGAGTATGCCAGATATCCGATCCCGGTCTCTTTAACAACCAAACGTTATTATAACCCGTGGTTACAACTTTAAAAATGGTATTTACTTTATAAATCAAAATATATTTCCAATACTACAATATCAAAATATTTTTTTTAAACATTGGTCATTTTAATATACCATTTAAATCTATTCAATTTATTTAGGAATTAAATTTTCTTTTCTCACCTTTTAAAATTAAATTCTTCCATAAAACCCATTCAAAAAAAAAATCAATTCCTTATTTTATTAATTACATATTAAATTCCAAATTTTAATCCCCTTTTCCCAAAGATTATTTCCACAAATTGATTAAAAATATCAAATTTCAGTTTTTATAGCACTTATGAAATGCTACCTAAAGTTTACAGGTTAAAACAGTCCAATTTTAAAAGACAGCATTTAAATGCTGTAATAGATTAATAACTTAAAAATTTAGTTTTAAATTCCAAATATAACTTATTATCAATTATTTTCTTAACTGAATTCTTACTTTTACCAAAATCCAGAATTTCCAAAATAAGTTATATTTTAAAATTTTATTCAAACATTTATTTATTTATTTAACATTTTTAACTCATTCAAAATCATTATAAATAAAATCCTTTACATACATTTAAATCGGAATATTATAAACTTCCAAAATAAATTTAAAATATTTCTGAAAAATACTATAGAAACCACGGGTCTGTATATAGTTTTCTAGCCTAGGTCAAGTGATACGGATTTATATTATTTCAATCCGCAATTTACAAAAACCCCGGGTTCTATCATTTCAAACCCGCAATCCCAAGTTAAATATTTAAAATTAAACAAATAAATAAATAAATAAATAAATAATTATCGTACAGGCCTATCATTTCAGTCTATAACGATCTCAATTTACAGGGAACTTGCAGTGATGATTTAACAGTAAATAAGCATTAAATAATGTAACTGCAACTATATTACAATAGATAAACAACTAATGAGGTGTCAATTTAAAATGGGGTTTAACATCATACGTTATATTACAGACAGATGACATTTAAATAATAATTTACACATACACTTGCGGTAATTCACAGAAATATAGGTATGTTTGTCTGGTGAGAAATACTCACCTTAAACTGCAGATAATCAGATTCAAACGATTTTACCACTTGATAAAAGATCGTACAAATGGCACGATTAGGTTTCCACGGATGCCACACCTTGATTCAAATCTAAAATAAGATCCAAATACCAAATACGCGACTTTTAAAATCACGGTCAAAGCAAAATTTTCGAAACAACTGGAACGAATAAAATAAAAGAAATTTTGGTTCAGCTTTTGCTCGACTGCCTCACCCCACATCCCGACCCCAACTTCATAGGCTTGGCAATACTATTTATTATTATTATACATTTTATTATTATTATTATTATTATTATTATTATTATTTCCACCGGCATACCCTAACTTATCTAGTTTTGAAAAATATGTATTTACACAAACTTGCGTCTCTGCCTAAACTATTCTTCAATGCAAACTCTCTCTGTTTCTTAATTACAACACGTCTCTGCCACTTCAATTTCAAAACATTGTCGAATTCAGAAACATTAAAATTTAAATTTTTAACCATTCTTAACTTTAAAAATCATATTCCTACTTCAGAAAAATGTTCATTTGGATACCATTTATCTTATGATTAAATAAAATAAATTTTATAAATAAAATATCCAAATTTACTATGAATCATTTGTAAGTCAGAATTTCCCAATTTTACTTAACTTGTATATATATTTTTCCAAATAACTTTACACTTAATTTAAAAATACCCACTTCCTAAATAAAACTAAATTCTCATTTATTTACTTAACCTAACAATTTTATTTAAAACCCAATTTCAAGTTTTCAAGTTAAGTCATAAATTGACATTTCACCTTTCCATTTGAAAACAACATTTTCAATTATTTACTTACAAAACACATCCGTTCCATAAATTTTTTTTTCCCTTTTATAGTTAATATACACTAAATTTTCTTCACAACTTTGTTCATTTAGACATCAATTCAACTATGATTCAAGTTAAATAAAAGTTATTCCAAAATGTTCCATTTCAATCGTCTTTCATTTTATCAATTTAAAGTACATTATTTATTATACCAAACATATCCTTTTTCGGAAATAACTTTTATTAAAATTTCTAGGTTAGATTTCAACTCCATATTAAATCGAATTTAATTATTATGTCATTTATCGTAAATAAAATCTTTAAATTCACTTTAAAACCAATTATTAACTTACAAAAATTTAACTTAAAAAAACAAAACACCTTTAAAATTTTAAAGCCTTAAGTCAAATTTTTAGTTGAATTACATAAATTTTATTTCAAAAATACTTAAAAAATTTTAGAAAAATATTATATTATATTAACCATGGGCTTGTTCGGGATATAAGCTCGGTTACGAAAACTTAGAGGGATGTGACGTTGTGGAGAAGTAGCCGAGCAAGGCAAAAGGGAAACAGAGAACAACAAGAAGAAGAAAGTAAAACTGGAAGAAGAAAAGAAAAAGACAAAGAAAAAACCATTACCTGATTTGAAGCTCTGTACGCAAGAAGGAGATAATACAAGGTATAGGAGATGCAAAGGTATTTGGAATAGCTGGTATATATAAATGAGCTTCAGGTTTTAAAGTGGTCACGGCCGGGGAATTTTTTTTAAAGTGGCAACATATCTTGATTGAGAAGCAATAAATTTCGTATTAAAACAAAGGAAGGCAGAGAGATTTATTTCAAGTTTCTTCATGTTTGAACGTTACACGAAAATTGTGATAAATGCATGCGTGATTAAAGTGGATAACAGTAAGCAATTAAAATTTGCTTTGCACTGAATAGGCAACGAAATAATGTTTACAAAAATTGCTTGATCAGTTACCAGATTGATTGCAAGATTTCTTTTTGTTGAATGGATAAGACTGCGTGATTTATGTTTCCCCTTGATAAAAGATATTGGCAAGAACAAATTTGGAGAGAGATATATATAGTAGGCAGGTTTGAAATTATATTGTAGACCAGAAAACGTAAGAGATAAATTGATAAAGGAAACGAATATAAGGAGGCAAGTGATAAAAGATTGTGATTTCTTTCCAGTTTCTTTAGCTTGAACGGATAAGTCTGCGTGAATTTATACTGCCAATTTATGAAAATTTGATTTCAACATTTGATACCATTTAATAGTGGCGTGATTTTGAATGCAGACCATCAAGATGATATTTAGGCAAGAGATTTGATTGTAGATTGAAGAAACGACATCACGTTTCTTTTTTTTATATATATATTTATTTGAAATAGATAGGCAAATAAGATTTGCGTGATTATAGGAACCAGAGAGATATAATGGGTGTGCGAGAATTTGAAAAGATAGGCAAGGTTAAATTTCAACTAAATAGTCAGAACATATAAGGCAACACTAAAATATGTTTTAAAGTTATATGGAAAAAGTAACATTTGTTATAAAACTACTGACTGATATTTTAATTCATATAGATGTTGAAATATGATTTTTAAAATACGCCAAACTGACGCAATACAAAACACCCAAGATTTATATAAAAATAACGTTTTAAATTTATACGTTTATTACGTTACTTAACCATGAATTTTACGCGTCCTATAAACGCGAAATCCAACAGTTCATTAATACACTAAATTCTTCAAAATTATTACTTAACAAACTTAATTGGTTTTCACATATTATATATATATATACAAAATTCCTTTTATTAAAATTCAAATGGAGTTGTCTTTTAACAAAATTAACCGTTTCACAACTTTAAATTTCCATATTTAGTATTTTAAGGAAATGATTTAAATCAAATTATATATGTATATAAGTTGGGAAGTAAATTTTACTAGAAAGAGAAAAATAACGGATTAAAATTCTATACGTTTTCTTATATATAATCTTATATATATATATATATACGGTATTTATTCCCTAAATTTACGCGCCCTTTTTAACGCGTAATTACCCAGTTCATTTATATACTAAAAAAAAATTCGAAATTCTGACCGTGCTGAGACTTAAACTCGTGACCTATCGTGAATAGCCCAGATGTCTTAACCACCTAAGCTATTAATGTTTTCTTAATTAAAACTTGATTTTGCTAGAAATTAAGTTATTTACCATCTTCGACAAAACCCCAAATTTCCAAATTAAAGTTAATTCTTAACCATGTCAAAAATTTCAGAGATCTTATTATTTAATTAAAAATTTGGTCAATTGTTTTTTTTATCACTTTAAATAAACCCCTAAGTTTTTAAAATACAAGTGAAAAATACTTGTTAAAAAAAATTGGGCTGTTACACTCTCCCCCACTCAGAACTTTTCGTCCTCGAAAAGGAAGAAGGTAGGGGAATAGAAACAACCTGAAAGAAAACTAAATTGAAACTTAAATTAGAATCATTAATCTAAACAATAAAAATTCAATTTTAAATTAATCATTGATTTCATCTATTTATACTTAAAATTTTAACATTTATTTATTTACATATTTACTCGTATAATATCCCTACACTAAAAAAAATCATTCATTTTTTTTTCTTCCAATTTTTTCACAAGGTGTTATAACATTCTAATTTAAAATGTTAAATTTTAGTCCAAATTTGAAATGGTAATTTAACTTAATTTTTAAAGTAAATTTACCATTTCCCAAAATAAACTAAATTCCCCGTTTAGTTTCTTCTTTATTCCAAACTATAATTAAATTTATTTTTCTCAATATTTTTCTCATCTATGTCAAATATTTTTCTCAATATCTAAACCATATAAATTCAATTTAAATTAATTAATATTCAATAATTGATTTAATTCATTTAATTTTTACAGAAGTTAAATCAATCTTAACTATTTTCAAATTAATTATCTTATTATCCAATTATTTTGAAATTAAAAATTTCTAAAATCAGAAATTTGTATAGTCATTTATAATAATCATCTTTTATTCAACAAATTTAATTCTTCTTTATTCCAGATTATTATTAAATATATTCTACTTAATATATCTTATCGCACATATTAAGTAGATTATATTTAATATAACTATTCCAATATATTTCTAAATTTCCTTTAACACCATTTGATATTGTATATTATTCAATTATTATTTTATTTCTACTTACCTCTATTTGTCTTGTTGTAACTGAAACTTTAAATGTATAACATTTATTATAACCACTCAAATTTTTATTTATAAAATCCTTTTATATTATACATTATCCAATTACATAGTTAATTTCTGAATGATTTAGGTAAGTTATATTGGCATGCAATTATACAAGTAAAATTTTCCAACTATATTATTCAAGTTTAAATATTCATTCCAAATTTGACTTTATTTTATCATTAGAATCACCTTTTAACATAAATTTATGAATTAAATTTCCAATTAACTTCAAACCCTTTAGAGATAAATAAATACATACATATAGCATATGTCAAATCAAATTTAAATCATATATCTAAATATATTATAAATTAAGTCATATGTAGAAATTCAAATCAATTAAGTTTTTGAAGCAAAACTACAACATGGTCTCTTTACTTCCATACTCGAAAATGAATGTCGATGATGTTGTAGTCATCCCCGAAATTATTTTCCAGCGACAAAGAGAAGAGCACTAATTTTTAAAACTTTAAAATTCTTTGGAAACAAATTTATATTCGAAAATAATTTAAATAATAATATATCCTTTTAAGACTTTAAACACAAGGTTTGAAACTATCAGAAATTAAATTCTTAAATTCTTGTTTTAAATCCATTTCTGTTTCCAAATAAATTTATAACCATGTTTTATAGTTCACCTATTTATATAAGACAAAACCAATGGTTTACAAAACCATAAATAAAATCAAACACTATTATCTCTAAACAACTAGTTAAATTCTGAAAATTATAATTATATATATTATATTAGATTTTTCCCAAATATAGGAATAATTTTTTCAAAACAAGGATAGAGATTCAAATTTGATGGATTCAAATCAAAGAAAATTTTGATATAAAGATAAATTGGAATCAGAAGATCCGATGGTTAAATAACAGAATAAGGAACCAGATAAGTTTATATAAATCGCGGGAAACCTTAACCGGGTCAACCGTGACTCAAAGAATCAGATCGAATGTAGATTTACCATTCGATCCGAAGAGATAGAGTTCGGAATAACCAAAGATACTAGCATCTAAACCGAGGTTAAATATAAATCTCTGGTGAATCCATGCTAATTGTAAAGGAGTTTCACCCCTTTATTAGAATATTGGCAAGACCGCCAATTCACTATAAAGATCATCCGAAATGGAGTTATGGGATACTCCAGAATCGAAAGAAAATGAATAGTGAGGGACACGAATGAACTTCGGAACCGCAGGGAACGTTCCAAAATTCAAAGGAAATCGAATCAAAAGGAAGAGATTCAAGCTCGAATGAAAGTGATTCTGTAAATCAAATTTACCATACATTCTAAGTTTTTGCCTAGAGCCAAAGCTTTGATACCAAATGTAACGACCCAATATTTTCAACCATTCGCATCGCACATGTCGGACTTGAATTGTTCAAAATACCGCGTTGTAAATAAAATTTGGCAAATCTCAAAATATACAGTAAATAATTAATCACAGAATCACAGACACAGAATCAGAATACTCGCAGCGGAATTTAAAAATACTTAGTGGTTCATGAAGCCACTATAAATAGTCTCAACAAATTACAAGTCTTCCATCCCAAATATAGTTTAAATAATCAAATAAAAATACCAAAGCCTTGATTTCATAAATAAGATAGCGGACAGAAAGAAGCCAGCAACTTGAAAGGATCTACAGAAGTCCTAGCTCCGGGATGATGACTGAACTGCAACTCAGGCTGACCCGGACGTAAAATAAAACATAAACACTCGAGTCAGGACATACATACTTATATAGTGTAAGCTAATACAAGTGTACTGTAATATAGAGCAAGTAACTTAAAGGATGCTTGGGACCGCTCATCCTCTAAGGATCCGTTAAACTATTTACTATGTAGTATATTGCGCTATTATAATAGTGTCTATTTATAAAATAAACTTAATTTTTAATAGCGTTAAGGGGTTACCCATATAGCCCTTAACACATAATATATTCCCATAGTCTATACAGTACCGTAATCTCCCCCGTACTGGGCGTCGTCAGAGGGCACTCCATAGGTATGGTACAAAACCAAAATCATATAAGGCGCGCTAGGGTAGGTGACACGGCACAACTAGGCAATGCCAGGGTAGATATACAAATTGCTACTCGGGCTGATGGTAACGCATAGCCGCAGCTACCGCCCACCGCGAACTAACACCCCCAAATCAAATAAATCAATAGTGGCCACCGAAACAATCCAAATTCAAAGTATAGTATCGAAAGAGTGCGTTCGATCAGAGGAATGACCTCATTGGCCCGAGAATCACTCCTGTTTTAGCCACCTTATGCCAACTCACGGGAGTTGGGTCCACATATTTACCTTACAGGAAACGTCGCCACCAACCTACTTCATTCTGTGATCCCCACCGCATACACGGTTAGTCAAAGTGGTTTTCGGTATCGACAGAGAGTATGCCAGATATCCGATCCCGGTCTCTTTAACAACCAAACGTTATTATAACCCGTGGTTACAACTTTAAAAATGGTATTTACTTTATAAATCAAAATATATTTCCAATACTACAATATCAAAATATTTTTTTTAAACATTGGTCATTTTAATATACCATTTAAATCTATTCAATTTATTTAGGAATTAAATTTTCTTTTCTCACCTTTTAAAATTAAATTCTTCCATAAAACCCATTCAAAAAAAAATCAATTCCTTATTTTATTAATTACATATTAAATTCCAAATTTTAATCCCCTTTTCCCAAAAATTATTTCCACAAATTGATTAAAAATATCAAATTTCAGTTTCTATAGCACTTATGAAATGCTACCTAAAGTTTACAGGTTAAAACAGTCCAATTTTAAAAGACAGCATTTAAATGCTGTAATAGATTAATAACTTAACAATTTAGTTTTAAATTCCAAATATAACTTATTATCAATTATTTTCTTAACTGAATTCTTACTTTTACCAAAACCCAGAATTTCCAAAATAAGTTATATTCCAAAATTTTATTCAAACATTTATTTATTTATTTAACATTTTTAACTCATTCAAAATCATTATAAATAAAATCCTTTACATACATTTAAATCGAAATATTATAAACTTCCAAAATAAATTTAAAATATTTCTGAAAAATACTATAGAAACCACAGGTCTGTATATAGTTTTCTAGCCTAGGTCAAGTGATACGGATTTATATCATTTCAATCCGCAATTTACAAAAACCCCGGGTTCTATCATTTCAAACCCGCAATCCCAAGTTAAATATTTAAAATTAAACAATTAAATAAATAAATGAATAAATAATTATCGTACAGGCCTATCATTTCAGTCTATAACGATCTCAATTTACAGGGAACTTGCAGTGATGATTTAACAGTAAATAAGCATTAAATAATGTAACTGCAACTATATTACAATAGATAAACAACTGATGAGGTGTCAATTTAAAATGGGGTTTAACATCATACCTTATATTACAGACAAATGACATTTAAATAATAATTTACACATACACTTGCGGTAATTCACAGAAATATAGGTATGTTTGTCTGGTGAGAAATACTCACCTTAAACTGCAGATAATCAGATTCAAATGATTTTACCACTTGATAAAAGATCGTACAAATGGCACGATTAGGTTTCCGCGGATGCCACGCCTTGATTCAAATCTAAAATAAGATCCAAATACCAAATACGCGACTTTTAAAATCACGGTCAAAGCAAAATTTTCGAAACAACTGGAACGAATAGAATAAAAGAAATTTTGGTTCAGCTTTTGCTCGACTGCCTCACCCCACATCCCGACCCCAACTTCATAGGCTTGGCAATACTATTTATTATTATTATACATTTTATTATTATTATTATTATTATTATTATTATTATTATTATTATTTCCACCGGCATACCCTAACTTATCTAGTTTTGAAAAATATGTATTTACACAAACTTGCGTCTCTGCCTAAACTATTCTTCAATGCAAACTCTCTCTGTTTCTTAATTACAACACGTCTCTGCCACTTCAATTTCAAAACATTGTCGAATTCAGAAACATAAAATTTAAATTTTTAACCATTCTTAACTTTAAAAATCATATTCCTACTTCAGAAAAATGTTCATTTGGATACCATTTATCTTATGACTAAATAAAATAAATTTTATAAATAAAATATCCAAATTTACTATGAATCATTTGTAAGTCAGAATTTCCCAATTTTACTTAACTTGTATATATATTTTTCCAAATAACTTTACACTTAATTTAAAAATACCCACTTCCTAAATAAAACTAAATTCTCATTTATTTACTTAACCTAACAATTTTATTTAAACCCCAATTTCAAATTTTCAAGTTAAGTCATAAATTGACATTTCACCTTTCCATTTGAAAACAACATTTTCAATTATTTACTTACAAAACACATCCGTTCCATAAATTTTTTTCCCTTTTATAGTTAATATACACTAAATTTTCTTCACAACTCTATTCATTTAGACATCAATTCAACTATGATTGAAGTTAAATAAAAGTTATTCCAAAATGTTCCATTTCAATCGTCTTTCATTTTATCAATTTAAAGTACATTATTTATTATACCAAACATATCCATTTTCGGAAATAACTTTTATTAAAATTTCTAGGTTAGAATTCAACTCCATATTAAATCAAATTTAATTATTATGTCATTTATCGTAAATAAAATCTTTAAATTCACTTTAAAACCAATTATTAACTTACAAAAATTTAACTTAAAAAAACAAAACACCTTTAAAATTTTAAAGCCTTAAGTCAAATTTTTAGTTGAATTACATAAATTTTATTTCAAAAATACTTAAAAAAAATTTAGAAAAATATTATAATATATTAACCATGGGCTTGTTCGGGATATAAGCTCGGTTATGAAAACTTAGAGGGATGTGACGTTGTGGAGAAGTAGCCGAGCAAGGCACAAGGGAAACAGAGAACAACAAGAAGAAGAAAGTAAAACTGGAAGAAGAAAAGAAAAAGACAAAGAAAAAACCATTACCCGATTTGAAGCTCTGTACGCAAGAAGGAGATAATACAAGCTATAGGAGATGCAAAGGTATTTGGAATAGCTGGTATATATAAATGAGCTTCAGGTTTTAAAGTGGTCACGGCAGGGAAAAATTTACAAAGTGGCAACATATCTTGATTGAGAAGCAATAAATTTTGTATTAAAACAAAGGAAGGCAGAGAGATTTATTTCCAGTTTCTTCATGTTTGAACGTTACACGAAAATTGTGATAAATGCATGCGTGATTAAAGTGGATAACGTAAGCAATTAAAATTTGCTTTGCACTGAATAGGCAACGAAATAATGTTTACAAAAATTGCTTGATCAGTTACCAGATTGACTGCAAGATTTCTTTTTGTTGAATGGATAAGACTGCGTGATTTATGTTTCCCCTTGATAAAAGATATTGGCAAGACCAAATTTGCAGAGAGATATATAGTAGGCAGGTTTGAAATTATATTGTAGACCAGAAAACGTAAGAGATAAATTGATAAAGGAAACGAATATAAGGAGGCAAGTGATAAAAGATTGTGATTTCTTTCCAGTTTCTTTAGCTTGAACGGATAAGTCTGCGTGAATTTATACTGCCAATTTATGAAAATTTGATTTCAACATTTGATACCATTCAATAGTGGCGTGATTTTGAATGCAGACCATCAAGATGATATTTAGGCAAGAGATTTGATTGTAGATTGAAGAAACGGCATCACGTTTCTTTTCTTTTTATATATATTTATTTGAAATAGATAGGCAAATAAGATTTGCGTGATTATAGGAACCAGAGAGATATAATGGGTATGCGAGAATTTGAAAAGATAGGCAAGGTTAAATTTCAACTAAATAGTCAGAACAAACAAGGCAACACTAAAATATGTTTTAAAGTTATATGGAAAAAGTAACATTTGCTATAAAACTACTGACTGATATTTTAATTCATATAGATGTTGAAATTGATTTTTAAAATACGCCAAACTGACGCAATACAAAACACCCAAGATTTATATAAAAATAACGTTTTAAATTTATACGTTTATTACGTTACTTATACCATAAATTTTACGCGTCCTATAAACGCGAAATCCAACAGTTCATTAATACACTAAATTCTTCAAAATTATTACTTAACAAACTTAATTGGTTTTCACATATTATATATATATATACAAAATTCCTTTTATTAAAATTCAAATGGAGTTGTCTTTTAACAAAATTAACCGTTTCACAACTTTAAATTTCCATATTTAGTATTTTAAGGAAATGATTTAAATCAAATTATATATGTATATAAATTGGGAAGTAAATTTTACTAGAAAGAGAAAAATAACGGATTAAAATTCTATACGTTTTCTTATATATAATCTTATATATATATACGGTATTTATTCCCTAAATTTACGCGCCCTTTTTAACGCGTAATTACCTAGTTCATTTATATACTAAAAAAAATTCGAAATTCTGACCGTGCTGAGACTCGAACTCATGACCTATCGTGAATAGTCCAGATGTCTTAACCACCTAAGCTATTAATGTTTTCTTAATTAAAACTTGATTTTGCTAGAAATTAAGTTATTTACCATCTTCGACAAAACCCCAAATTTCCAAATTAAAGTTAATTCTTAACCATGTCAAAAATTTTAGAGATCTTATTATTTAATTAAAAATTTGGTCAATTGTTTTTTTTATCACTTTAAATAAACCCCAAAGTTTTTAAAATACAAGTGAAAAATACTTGTTAAAAAAAATTGGGGTGTTACATGTTTTGGCTTTATTTTTATCAATGTTCTAAGTTACATTTGTTTTAACCCAAATAGGTATTGAAAATGTAGTGATTTGTGAACATACTTATACTATTGAGATAAGTATATGAGTATATTTTATAAGTATTGAAATATAATGTTTTGTGAATATACTTATATTGTAGATATAAATATGTGGAAAAGTTTTCTAATTTTGAAAGGGAAATTTTTTGAGGATATACTTATACAGTTGAGATAGTATATCAATATCTTTCAATTATTGAAAAGAGTAGAGAGAGTTGTAAATATATCTTTTCTAAAAGGTATTTTAATAATAATACTAAAACAATGATTTTAATTAACGAAAGGATTAATTAAAGAGGCTTAGCAATTGCTTATGTGCTTAACCATATTTGGTTTTCATATGAAATAAAATCTGTAATTTGATTGTTTATCTATTTGATAGTTTAATAACCGACTACCAAATGTTGGCCAGTTTTCAAAACTATCATTGTCGGTTCGAAGAGACTAAATATATTATCTGAAAATCATTTCGAATTTGCATAAACATTTGAATTGAGACATCTAAAGGATGATGGAATTGAAGACGATATTCTTTGAAGTGCAAGGGCTACTTGCTATTGATCCTAAGGGTGATTTCAAAACAGATATGGTAGAAGTGGTGCCTTCGGTTTGTTCATATCCTGAAAAACTTGTATGGGTGTATGCTAGCATTGCATTGTTGCCTTGAGGGCGGTGTTAGCTTTCTGAGTGGGATTTTGTAAAATGTTAAAATGTCGCCTCAAGCCTCACAACCGAGAATGCCTAAGACATGTGATATTCTTTTGGGCTATGTGGATCACCACCATTAGGGTATGAGAATCATCCTTCTAGATCACTACTTATGGATTTGGTATATGCATGAGAGCTCTCGGGAAAAGGTTGTAAAGCAACCAGAGTGATGAAATATTCGGCACTATTCAGCAAGGGGTAGGCCAGTCCTAATTTGCACGGGGTCTGTGTGAGGCCCTCAGTATATTTTATTTAGAGGTGTACAGTGATAGATGGTATCCCAGTAGCCTTGTTATTGATTTAATCCATTCTTCAATAAGTGCCTTACGAACTTACCTGTGCCTAACTGTGCTAGAACGTGAGATGCAAGCATTCTAGCTATTTTTATATATTTATTTTAAACCCTAGACATTATTTTAATATCACTGGATTTTCTATTTGAAATGATATGGTTATCATAAGGTAAAAATTCTTCCATGTTTATATGCTCATAGTCTTACGAGATACCTTTATTTTGGAAAGGTTTTATAACATTAAAATCCATTTGAGTTGTGTTTCTCACGTCGGTTTACCAGACTGATCGGGCATTATTTTTTTATAATGCTCGGGTCAGCCGAGCATGTTTTTCAGATTTAGTTTGGATGCTTTGGAGCTTTATAAGATGAGCTGGATGCCTCCAAGATGTATTCACATATATTTATTTTTTGCTGCATTGGTTGTTTATATTTATCAGCATTTGTGAGTACAGGTTGTTATAACTGTCCAGGCAGATGATTGGTGAGTTGACATTGATTAATGTGTGTATCATAGTTTCCTTTTGTAAAGATCTATTGTATTTTATATATTACTCATCATGATATGAGATTCTTTTCTGCCTTTTCTTTCTTGTTCTCCAACAATCTGCCTTTTTGACACTTGGATGCTAGGCATATGAATACCATTGATGTATTACTGTCAACTTTGAGGGTCAAAATGCCAGTTGTTGCACGTGGTATCATAGCTTAGGCCGAATGAACACCTAGGCTTTGGTGGAGTGGACTCATTAGAGATAAGGTTAGTAATACCTTAGAATAAGTTTGAGTATGTGTGTGTGTATGAGTACATATTTGTTAGTGCTATAAAAATGTTTTATATTGTGTTGACTTATCTGTTTAGTGGCTTATGACTTTTGGTCAATACAGAAGGTACAACTGTATCGATAGAGGTTTCTAAACAATTGAATAGGCAAATCAACATGGCACCGTTTTAAAATTTGGTAAATGAAATAAATTTACCTAAATTTTATATTTTATATATAAAGGAATGATTTCTAGAAATTGATGCAGTAATTTATGATGTGTTTGTTTGTTAGAAAATGGTAATACTAGATTATTATCATTTATTATTTGATTAGTTTTGCTGGCCAGTTTATGAGCATTTTTTATTTGATTAAATTAAATATCAATACCTTGCAAATTAAATTTCAAAGTTTGCAGTCATTCAGTGATAATGTTAGGTTTAAGTTCAATTTTTATAAAGGTTGTTTACTATAATCTAAACAAAGATATATAGTGAAATGATTTTATATAAGAAGTGAAATTATATAAGTATTGTATACAACTAGAGTTTATAAATACAAAGGATTTAAAACTGAGAGTTTGATAATTAAAATACCGATGTTTTTGAATTTTTTTTAAACTTTTTGGGAAAATAGTAATGAGTTTTATTTGAAAGTATTTGTGTGTAGAAATATTTCCAAAATAATTTTAGAGAAGATAGGAAGCGTTGAACTCACTTCTGTCATTGGAAAATAGCTCTGGTGATGACTACAACGTCATTAGCGTTCATTTCGAGTTTCTAAGTAGGGAATGCTACCGCAATAATTTGCTATAGAATTATTTTAGTAAAACAAGCTTTGTTTATATTCCAAAAGTATGATTTTATACAAAAGGAGATAGGTATATTATTATTTCAAAATATTTTAAAGTAAAATCCAGGTATTTAAATTCTTAAGTTTTCTGCTAAGGTATATTATGATATGTTATGGGGTAGTTTTCACTTATTGAAATGAAATGGAATTTTTGATGATTTTGGATGGTCGAAAACTTCCGAGTTAATATAGAAATTGAAGCGAAGTATTTTTGGGAAATTAGAAGAAAATAAGTTTTTATAAATTGTAAATTTGAGGACATAGTAAGTTGGAACAAGTTTTAAATTTATTGAATATCTTGGTTAATTAAAATGAATTGGATGTTTTTGTATATAATCTTAGGATGTAGTGGAGTATTATACGTATATAAACTTGAGTTATAAAATGTTAACAAACTTAAGAAAAGTTTTATGATATGGCCCATAAATGACTTTAGTATTAAAATAAATATGCTATTTCGGTAAAAAGAATGTGATTTAAAGTAAAAAGTAATCGGTGTACTATAGAAACCAAATGGAATAAATATGTAAGTTATACGAAGATTATTTTATTCTCATAACTGCTCTTGATTCAGATTCGAGTACACTGTTTCGAGGTTATTTACACCGATCCAAATAAGAATTTTTTAGTCGATTCTTGATGGGGAACACAAGATACAGATTTTTGATTTGATTTTGAAGTTTTCTATCATAGTTTACGGCTATGTAAGGAGAAAGGAGATTTCCAATCAAGGAACTTGATTGGAGTCCACGCTAGGGAAGTCGAATAAGCGATACTAGTTTGGAAATGAAATTTGTGTGATCGTGCAAGTGATCGGATTTGATTGCGTATGAATGACATATGTACATTGTACAAGCTTTAATGAAGTTGTATATATTTGATAGTAGATGTGCAAGTTATGTGGTTTGATATGATTTGTAAATAAGATAAAGGTTTATGGAAGCAAAGGCTAGCTTGTTGCTTTTGCTTTCATGAGTAGACTTTGAGTACTCAACAGGAAATGTATTTATTGCTTCACAGGTGTGTTTGCTATGTATCGTACACACTCTATAAGATATACCATAAGTATATATTGTTGTTGATGATTTTATGCCCTAGATACGGGAGGCCACTTTTGGGCTTTTGTTTTTTTGGTTATTGAGCCAGTTGTGGTGAGTTGCAGTTTTTCCGATCAAGCCACGCAAAAGAGGCGTTGCCAAAAAATTTCGTCACTTAAAAGATTCTAGAAGTTTAATCACTCGTTTTAGTAAATTAGTTTTTAAAGCTTAAGGGTAAGAGGACATTTTTTCCTTTAGGAATTTCGGGGACAAAATTCTTTTAAGGGGGAAGAATGTAAGGACCCAAAATTTCAAACATTTCAAATGAGAATATTTAATTTATTTAAATATTTAGATTTGATTCAAAAATGATAAATAATAAGGAAATCAGAGCGACTCAATTTTTATTGACGTGCTTTTGTTTTAATTTGTAGAATTTTTTCATAATTTTAAGTTGGAAATATTTAAATTATTGTTCGACGTATTTTATGTCAAACAATGGTATTTTTAAAATTTAATAGAATAAGACAACCAGCGTATATTATTATTGTTTTTGGATCATGTCGCATCTTTTTTGCAATTGTACTTTTGTTTTGTTGTCTGCGGTTCGTATGCGAACAGAATTCTGTATAATGCAGTGTCAGAAATTGTAAATTTGCTAACTTTAGTACTTAGATTATTCCTTATTCTAGAATTTCTTTCTTTCCCTTTTCTTTTACTTTCCAGTAAACTAAACTGAAGAAATTTAAATCTACTTCCTTCTACAATCAATATCAATTCATATACTCAACTAAAAATTGTAAAGTTGTAATCATTGAGTTTATATTAAGGAGATCTACAAATCTATGAGCTTATGGTTGGATCCGACGGTGTTTTATGGTGGTCAAAGTGGGCAAACATGCCTAGGGTTTAGATTTGGGGATGTTTTAGAGGAAGTTAGGTGATTTGGAGGGAATGGGTGTGTTTCTTGTGTGGTAGAGCACCATCAATCAAAGTTCTAGAAGGAGCGGCAACGATTTGAGAACCGCGACATCTAGGGTGTCCATACAGGGGAGCATCAGGTTGCGTTATAGAGGACGCGACCGAGTCGCACGTAATGGAGTGGGATGCTGAAAGGAGGTGACATGGAGTTCGTTATAATAGTTGAATTACGATTTCATCGTGTATCATGTGAGTGAGAGGGGAATGAAGGTTCAACAATGATAGTGCAGGCATACGGTGTGCATGAATTTGTTTTGGGTGGAAGATGTTTTGGTGTGGTTAATTAAAAGTTGAAATGTAATTAGTGATTTAATTACATTATTTATACTTAGTAACTTATAAAATAAATCTCTCTCATACAAGGTCCAATTGAGACGTGGTTTTTTGCGTTGCTCCAGTGGGAGTGATATTTGCGTATTTGAATTAGTTTCGTCAAGGTTGGAGCAAGTGAAATTTGACTAAAATTGATTAAACTGGAATGCTTCGTCATCAATTGAAATTTTGATGAGTTATCTCACCTTTGAATGATTACTATAATGATATATAATAGAAATTTTTTTATTTCATGTTTGAATGATTTATTGGTTTAGTTTGGTTGAATATCTATTTTAAAAAGCAAATGACATATAAATTGAAATATAGGGAATTTTGTAGAGAAATACAGATTTCACACCGTTGTGATTTTAAATTTTAGTTATATACCCGTTGATCTTAATTCCATTCATATATCTATTATATAAATCGTTGAATGTTAAAAGTTGGTAGTTGGACCATATTGGATGTGACATTGAACTATGTCAAAAGTTGAAACTTTTTAATGATAAATGCACTAATAGCATTAGTTGAGTGATACGGTAGCTATTGGCCTTTTTACAGTATTTTGAAATACTATAAATTGCTATTTTTATTTGGAAATGGTTTTGGTTCGGGAAATAGTTTTTAATTTTTATTCTTTTGGAATTTCTATGATATTTAATTTAAAAAAGGTTTTTGAACTTCTCTAGTTTACTTCAACTTCTTTTATTATTCTTTTCTCATATATTATGTATGTAAATGTTTTAGAATTATTTTGGAAAGTATTTATCTTTATAGAAAGTTATTATAATAATGGATGTTTATTTTAAAGAAAATAAAGGGGTTCATCTATTATATTAAGCTGATTATGTTTTAAAAAAGGTAGAAATATTTTGGAACAATATTTATGAAACGTTTTATATAAGATGTTACATAAAAGGATATATTTATAAATGTTATTTTATAAATAAAATAATAGTTTTATAGATTGTACTTTATAGGTAAAAAGAATAGATTAATAAATAATATTTTAAAAAGGGAAATGATACCATTTTGAGGAATAGGAACATTTGTTGATTTATAGTAATATACGAAATGATTGTTTTATGGAAGCATTTGACCTTATTTTAAGAACGAAGATTTGTGTTAAGTATAAAAGTAGTTTTATAAATAGAAATGAGTTTTATAAAAGGGTTTTATAAACGAGTTAGGAGTTTTATAAAAAGTGTTGGAAATAAATTTGGAGATTAAAAGAGGAGTTTTAAAAATGATATTATATAAATGGAGTTTGTAAATATAAAAGAGTTCTATAAATAGAAATAAGCTTTAGAAAGGAATTTCATAAAAAGGGTTTTATAAAAAGAACGAGACTTGATTTCTACAAATGATCGTTTTAAATTATGGTGGTATGTAAGGTATTCTTTTCATGTTTATCACCAAATTCTAAGGTATGAAAACTCGTCTCTATCTTGAGAAATAAGAATGTATGCGGAGGCAAGATAGTTCTCTAACTTGTTCGATTTCATTGTTAATCGAGGGATAGTACTGTTTCAAATTTGGAGGTGGTGGTAAATATATTTGGTCTAATTCTATACGATCTATTTACTTACACCAAAAATGTTTAGGGTTTATTTTATCAATGTTCTAAGTTACGCTTGTTTTAACCCAAATAAGTATCGAAAGTATAGTGATTTGTAAATATATTTATACTGTTGACATAAGTATATGGGTACATTTCCTAAATATTGAAAGTGTATTGTTTTGTGAATATACTTATATTGTCGATATAAGGATATGGAGAAGTTTTCTAAGTTTTTACAGTGAATTGTTTTATGGATATACTTATACAGTTGAGATAAATATATTAATATTTTTCTATATTGAAAAGAGTAGAGAAGGTTGTGAACATATCTTTTGTAAAATGTATTTTAATACAAATATATGAAAAGTTATTTTAATTAATGAAGGATTAATTAAAGAGGCTTAGTGGTTGCTTATGTGCTTAACCATGTTTGGTTTCTCTGTGAAATTAAATCTTTTATTTGAATTGTTAAGTAACCGATTATCAAATGTTGGCCAGTTTTTAAAACTATCGTCGTGGATCGAGGAGACCGAGATTAGATATTATCTGAAAACCACTTTGAACCGACAAAAGCATTCGAATCGAGACATCTTGAAGACGATGGAATTGAAGATAGAGTTCTTTGAAGTGTAAGGGCTACTTGCTACTAATCCTGAGGTGATTCCAAAAAGGATATAATAGAATTGGTGCCTTTAGTTTGTTCATATCTTGAACAACTTGTATGGATGAATGATGGCATTGCATTATTGCTTAAGGGCAATGTTAGCATTCCAAGTAGGATTTTCTAAAAATCTAAAATGTAGCCTCAATCCTCACAACTGGGAATGACTAAAACATGGGATATACTTCTAGGCTATGTCGGTTGCACCCATTAGGATATGGGCGTTACCTTTCTAAATCACTATTTATGAATTTTGTATGTGCGTGAGAGCTTTCAGGAAAAGGTTGCAAAGCGACTGGGGTGATGACATATTCATTACTATGCAGCAAAGGGAGGTCGGTCTTGATTTGCAAGGGGTCAATGAAAGGCCCTCGATACATTTTTTAGGGGTGTACTATGATAGGCGGTACCCCAGTTACTTTATCATTGATGCAATCCATTCTCCAATAAGTGCCTTACGAACTTATTTGTGCCTAACCATGCTGGAACCTGAGATGCAAGCATTTTAGCTATTTTGTTTATTTATTTTAAACCCTAGAAATTATTATAATATCACTGGATTTTCTAGTTGAAATGATTTGGTTATCATAAGGTAAAAACCAATTCGTGTTTATGGGCAGTGTCGTCTTATGAGATACCTTTATTTCAGAAAGGTTTTATAACACTAAAATCCATTTGAGTTGCGTTTCTCATGCTGGTTAACCAGATTGATCTAGGCGTTATTTTCTTAGAATGCTTAGGTTAGCCTGAGCATGTTTTCCAGATTTAGTTTGGATGCTTTAGAGCTTCAAGAGACGAGATGGAGGCCTCCAAAATGTTTCTACTTATATTTTATTTTCGCTGCGTTGGTTGTTTATATTTATCAGTAATTATGAGGACAGGTTGTTATAACTATCTAGGCTGATGACTGGTTACTTGACTCTGATTGATGCGCGTATTAGAGTTTCCTTTTGTAAAGATCCGTTGTTAATTATATTACCCATCACGTTGTGAGATTTTGTTCTATATTTTCTTTATTTTCCTTCAACAATCCATCTTTTTGATACTTGGATGCTCGACATGTGAATATCGTGGATGTATCAGTATCTACTTTTAAAGGTCGAAAATGCCGGTCATTACACCATAGTTTTTCAATAACAATCAATATGTAACCCCTTGGTTCCCCCAGCAATCATGAGTAATACACTGCCCAACATTTTGGGGAGTGTCACATGCTTTGGTCACAAGAAACGTGTCGATAACCAGTCACGATATACCTTGACTAGGAATATTTAAAAAGGGAAGTTTTAATTTTATTGTGATAAATTACACATGGTTATAACACCTTGTAAATACGGTCACAAAACATACCATTTATGAATTTCTATTAAATATTTTTTAATTAAATTAATTAATTAATATAAACCATTATATCATATATAATAGAAAGAAAACTCCTTTTATTTTGAACAAGATTGGTTATCAAGTTTGGTATATGTAACAAATTACATAATTGCCCTTGGGCATATCCCTAACTCTATTGATTTAAACTCTATAAATGAATCTCTCAGTCGACGACTCTAGGAGAGAATGGTAGATAAGCACACAATAGGTCGGTATGGTCAAATAGAATGATGAGCACATAATCTTTAGGTTATGTTATCTCAAATGACAGACGAGTATAAAACAAGTCTCTAATGTGATATAATCATCGTCTCTAATGACGTGATAACTTCAAATATCTCATCAGAAATGAATCTACCTATCATTCCAGATGGGAGACTGACATACCACATCAGTGCTCAAGAAAATGCTAATGACCACAACCCATTACAACAGTCCCTTGGCTATTCCCAGAATCATGACACATATATTCATCTGCATATCATAAACACGTAAGACTACGATATGCATTGGTCACATCTCTTACTTTCTCTTAGAAATGGATTATTGGTCCTTAAGTAATGTCTAGGAAATTGCTCTAATGAGATTAATAACTCTCATTCAAAGCCTCATCAACTCCTCAAATTAACATCACAGAACAAGAGTATGACCCCATAATCAGGACTAGTAAGATGGATACTAGCCTATTTGGTGGGTTTAAATTATGTGATCTCCATAGTGGCATGAACCCTAGGACATAAATTCCCAATGAATACACTTGACTGAATGAGTCCTAACGAGAGTAACGATAAGTACTTTTGACTATAAGAGTCCTAATAAGAGCATCTCAACGTAATAAAACATCGAATCCTTGCCCTAAAAGTAAATAATATTTCTCTACTAGTAAGTGCTTAGAGGATGAATCCATAATTCCCAAGAAAACTCCTACTTGTAGTTCGTAGAGAGTAACAGACTCTTAGATACTAATCTCTATAAAGGGCCACCTCTAGACCATATTATGAATTCCTAACCCCACATTACAAATGAGTGCAACTCACAATAATAATAATAAAAATATCACTTTACTGTCCTATATCGCTTAGTGTTACTCGATCGTTTACTAAAGCTCGTAGATTTACACTTAATACAAACATATAATATTCTATACAATGAGTCAAAATAATAACAAGAAATTATTACTGAGCGTCTCATATTGCTAGGTATTATTAATCTTTTTGTCCAATATTCTCATGATACAAAGTCATGTCATTTGACCAATTATTGATTAAAAGTGGGGATTTATTAAATAATACTCACTTCCAAAATCTTCATTTTAAATTTCAAACACCAATATAAAATTTCAAAAAGATTTTAAATTATAAAATTCATATTCTACTTCAAATTCTTTATTTAATGCCAAACTTCCATATTTTAAAATCTTTTATTTAATTACAAATATATTCTTCTTTTAAAACAACATTTAATTTCAATATCACCAAATTCCTTTTCAAAATTAATTAGTATAATTTGAAACTCATCTTCAATACTTTAAAACATTGATAAAAGAGGACGGTAATCTACGAATTCCTTTAAACCCCAAATTCCGATTATATCATTCTTCCCAAAATGATTTTAGTTCAAAATATTTCCAATTCTCTAATATTAAATTTCACCGATAACAGTTAAAGTCTTTATTAACTTCCAAATTCTTTTAAACCACTTTTGAAAAGTAATTTATCAAACTAGTTTTTCCCCTTATTTTAAAATAAAGGGTTTTCCAAACAGGAATTCCTTATTATCATAAAAAATTCAAACTTCTAAATTCCTTTAAAAAATGATTTTCATTAATAAAATTTTGCCAAACAATAAATATAACCCACTCATATCTCATTATTTCCCTAAAACCATTATTAGCTTCAATGAAATAATCTCATTAGTTTAAAATATAAATTTTTTATGCCCTCCTTGTAGAAGAAAAATCATTTGTATAATTTTTATAATCGTAAAGAAAATAAGTAACTATCTATAAATCCAATTGTAATCAAAATATTATAATTTCAACTTTTAAAAACTAATACTATTTAATACTCCTAAAAAACTATTTACGTTTAAATATATGTTTCACTTCCCATTATTTTAAACCGAATAACTTAATGTCTTCAAACATTATTTGTAAAAAATATAGCTTCAAACATAAATCTTTATTTTTATTTATAAACTAAAATTAAAATGTAATTTTTCAAAGATAATTCAAATTTCATAGATTTCAAATATTTATTCCATATGTTTTTTTTTGTTTTTTTTAAATCAACTAATTTAAATTTATCACAACAAATCTTTTAACTCATTTTACAAAATCATTTATATAATAAAACCCTATAATCTTCTCTTCAAAATAATACACACACGCTTCAAATAAGTTTATATAATTATTTTCAAAACATTTTTAACTTAATTTACTATTTTTTAATTGATTCAGGTAGCAATTTTAGTTATATCCATATGACTAACAAATAATGCATTACATACAATCAATCAAAAAATTAAATAACAATTACGTTGTATACAAATAAACCATTCAACTGTTTCAATCAGCTACATTCAATGTCATACAAATTCATCACATCAAACTAATCTAAATAGCTATGTAATCAATGTACTAGACTTTTATGTGAGTAAGAACAACACTCATCTTGATTACCATGCTCAAAATCTAATTTTATTTCATCCATAGCTTGATATATCAAGCCCCTTCTTAATCTTGTTCAACAATTTGCTCTATCACCATCTCACGGCGTACCACCACCTCCTCAACCATAGTTGTAGATTCACTGCCGCAGATAGCCTAGGTGGCACCTCATTTTAGCCCTAACGCGCGAGAATATGCTGCCAAATGTGCCTCCTCCGCCTTGATGTCCCTCACATTCATCGCCGCCTCCTCATGTGTATCTCGATGTTACCGACGTTGTCATCTAAGTCACGACCTCCTAAAAATAAATGCCTATGTGCCTATTTTTTATATTCAACATTTATTTTTTCATTTGTGATTAAAGATATGTGAATTAGTGCCAAGGGAAAATAAAAAGGGAATGGGTCTTGGCATTAGGTTGGGTCAAAGTATGAAGAGAAAGGTGATCTTTTTAGTACCAAAGAGTGGGAGAATGTAACACCCCTAATTTTTGATAACATTATTCAGGAGATTTAATCAGATAAATTAAATAGAATAATGTAAATAATTAGAGCGACAGGGGGATTGAGATTTGAAAATAAATTGAGGGTCGTGCTTAATTATTTAAGTGATCTTAAGAATGGCTTATATGTTAATTAACTAAAATAAGGGTATACTAGGAAATTGTCGCACTTTTATGTATTCACGGCTATACCATCCATTCACGTTCATTTTTTATTTCACAAAAAACCTAAACAAAGAAAAGAATAGTCGGCCATTGTTAAGGAAGAAAAGAGGAGAAAATTAAATCAAAGCCAAGGGTTTAAGCAAAAGGAATTTATCTTAATAAAATCTCAAAGTCCTTATCATAACCAAGGTGAATAATAATCCAAATCATCTCTATTTGTTTTATGATTTGATTTTGGAGTTTAAGATTAAATCCATTATTATGATGGTTTTTTATTGATGATATGCTAGGATATGGAAATGTTGGATTCAAACAAAAAATTTCATAGTTATTTTACACGGTTTTAAGGGTGAAACCGATCACAATGATTTTCGTATGGCATGAGAAAATTTTATGTTATGTGAAACATGATTTTAGAGATGGGTCTTTTGTTCTTATAATTTTCCAAGCTATGGAAAATTTATTATGAATTTTCAAAGCAAAATATGTATAATGGGGTTAATAAATTTATTTCGATTATTTTATGAAGAATTTGCATCTGGAATTTTTATATGTTTGATAATATATTGAAAGTGTACTTCTGTAATTTTTAGGGATTTTTCCAAAGTAATTTACTATGGAAATAAAATTATTTTAGATGAAGGACTTAACTGTTATATTGGTTTTGCTTAATGGAAGGGCATATTTTTTACATTAATCTATGTTTAGATCTGAAATTATGCGGCAGTTATTTTGTAAAGAATTTGAAAAGTTATGGAAACCAATCAAATGTTTACAAGTAGGCAGGTTAGTCATAAAGTATTTGCTATAATTGGTATTAAATCGGTCTTTACCCAGAAAAGTGGGTTCCACCTCTTTCAAAAGCACCTTTCGACCCATTACTTCTGCTTCGATCAAGTAGAAAACTACTAATACCAAAACCAATACACAAGGATCACGATGATGGTATGCAGTGGATTTGAGAAAGGCGGAAGACATGGTATCGAAACCATTGCTTTCGATGGGGCCAAAACCTTTGTTTTGCTTTCGAAAGGTTAGCGCTTGCCTTTTTTTCAAAAGAGTGCTTTCGACCTAGTCGAAACCTTTTCTTTCGGATCTATTGCCGCCTCTTTGTCTAAGTGGAGCTTTCAAATGAGTTCCTTGTTTACAAATCAAATTTTTTCGAAATGGGTGGTTTTGACCTAGTCGAGACCTTGTTGCCAATCTTATGCCTTTCGAATATATTGAAGTCGCCAATGCTTTCTAAAGGTGGTGTTTGTTTTATACTTGAGCTAAGCTACATCCTAAAATCTTTCGAAAGGGTTCAAGGGTTTCAAAGGCAATGGCTTTGAAAGGGGTTTCGATGCTATCCTTTAATGTTTTACTTAATGTTTTGAAGCTTTCAAAAGGATGGTTCTGAAGCCATCAAGTTTTTCCTCAATTATTCTTTGTTAAAGGTAAATGGTTTGGAAAGGAGTACTTTCATATATATTCACTTTTACCCAAAAGTTATTTTCAATGATAAACCTAATGGTTTCAAAAGGGGTACTTTCATTGGTTTCAAAAGGCATGAACTGAGGGTTTTGAAAGAGATGTTTTAAAGTGTTTCGAAAGTTATATGTTAGTGTTTTGAAAAGAAGATTTAAACGCTTTCGAAGGATGCTATTCTAGAGATTTGAAAGTAAAGTTTTAAGGTTTCAAAAGCCTTAATTTTCGAAACAAATAACCCAATCTCATTTTAAAGGAAAACTATGGCATAATAAAAGAGCTTTGAAATGGTTTTAAGTATGGAGTTTTTGAAAAAAAATTCCTTGATCAATAGGTTAAAGGGATTAGCCTAGTATTATATAAAATGATTTCAAGGATATTGAACCACAGGTGTTCGTATTATCATGTTATTATGCTTACTTCTTCATATGTATATACACATAACACACACATATATATATTCATATTATAATGGACCCATAACTATATTTTGCGAAAGGACAGAATAACCAACTAGGTTGACCTAGTAGTGAATATAAATTAAGTTAAGTCTTAAAAGAGTAGAATTGCATCTAGGAGGTCAGATAGACAAGAATGAAGGATGATAGAATATTGACTAAAGAAGTTGTCGGGTAGATAGGTTCATTGTAAACCCATAAAAACTATGTTTATGAAAAGTAATTGGCAAGGGCCAATAGGTACGTAGTAAACCCATGAAAACTATGATTAGATTGAGTTAATGGCAGGGGCCAATAGGTTTGTAGTGAACCCATGAAAACTATATCAAGATTTAGTTATTGATAGTAGTCAATAGGTTCCTAGTCAACCCATGAAAACTTGGATAAGAGGGAAATGAAGATACTAATAGGTTCAAGGAGAACCCATGAAATAATCAAGTTACCGAAGGGGCCAATAGGTTACCAGTGATCCCATGAAAACAATGAAATTGGACAGAGAGTCCATAAGGATTAAACAGGTTATTAGTCAGCCCATGAAAACTATTAGGTTAATAACAACCCTAGAAACTATAACTAAGGCAGATAGTCAGAATGAATGGGGATGGAAAATCTAAATTTATCTACTTGTTTGCATATCATCATAATATTTTGAATTGCTATGTTTTAACAACTGTGGATACAACAGCACGGTATATGGTTTATAAAGTTATGAATAAGATAATAGTGAGAGGAAAACCCGTTCCGCTAAGCGGCGTTGTCTCACTAGATATCTAAATGGTTTGAGGTGGTAGATTATTATTCATACCAGGCTTTATGTCTGACTCGAAGTTTATGTTTTCCCCTTAAACTCTCGGGTACTCAATTGATTTTAAGTAGTTTGAGAGTTGAGGTTTTTAGATACCTCTTTAGACGAATAAGCTTCCGGAGATGTGCATGAGACATGATAGCTATTTAGAGTTATTTTCTATTTTGATTCCGCTATGTTTTGTTGTAATGGCAAAGATGTTTAATTGCCTAGTACTCTGATTATCCAAGGGTTCATCTTCATATGTCACTCTTGACGTATGTGGTAATAATTATATTTTCTCTGAACATGGTTCTCATATTGGGATTATGTAATGAATGTGAAATACTTTGAAATGGATTGAGAAAGATGTTTATTGATTTTAAATTTATTCCATAACCATATGTTTCTATTATATCGATGTATCTAATATTACAGTATTTGGTCATCGAGGATTAATAACTATGGATGACTGCAACATTCGTAGCTGTTAGTTTTGGGCCTCCAAGTGGGGCTTGTTACAGAGAATGTGTTCCTTCTATTTGTTATTAGCGCTTCATTTTCCAATTAATACATTTAAGGAAACAAATATTTATTATATACAAATAATTCTAACAATATTTGCTAATATATTTTCGGTTTGATTTAAAATTGATATATTTACAAGTTATATTTGGATAGATTATACATTATATGTGAATTCAATAATTATTTTATCGTTATTGGTTTTATTAATATCAAATAAAATTCTCTTTTCATCTGATCAACCATATGGAAATTATTTACAATATAAAAATATTTTATGTTCATTGTAAATATTTTATTTGAGTTTAATATTTATTCCGAAAAGAATTTATTAACTGATTCAATTTTTTTAAAATATTTTAGCAAATAATTTAAATTCAAAAAGCATTTTAAAAAATAAAATTATAACAAAATAAACTCAAACATTTTAATTTTAATTAAAATTATTTATTATAATGATGTAGAAAGTCGGTGTTACAACCTGGAATTTCTACAATATGAATTAGAAATATTTAATTAATTTTAAACATCGAAAATTAAATTTTATATGTTGAATAACTTGAATTTAAAATATAGCAACTTATTTGATAATTAAATTGTTGAATTTAATGTTTAGAATTATTTAATTAAATACCAAATATAAGGTTTATGAAAATGAATTCTAAAGTTAATTTAAATTTTATTTATATAAGAAAAAAGATAGTAAACTTTTAAATTATATTTAAAAGTGGTTAATTTTATTTAAGTTAATTTTTTAAAATTAACATGTGAAAATAGCCTTTTAGGGCATTGTCTCGGATTTCGACGAAACCTATGTCATTGGATCCGTAATAGTGTGTAATTATATATCGTTGAATTTCATAGCAATTGGGCATACCATTAAGTCGTACGAGTTTGAAATGCTTAAAAATTAGAAATTAATATAATATAACTGGGTTTGAAAAGCTATCTTCTACATATGATCAAATTAGGCCTCGAGACTTGTTCCAGGATGTTCGAAATAGAGGTATTGTATACAAAACGCCAGGCAGCATACCTCGTCCGGAGTTCAAGATTTGGAGGTGCTTTGAGTGTATATTTTTAAATTAAATAACATATATAGCTTTCAATATATATTTTTAAATTAAATAATATATATATATATATATATATATATATATATATATATAAAACCATATTTACCGATACCCATGTAACGACCCATAAATTTTTAATAATTAAAATTGTTAAATTGATAAGTTTTGGTAATTTAATATGAAGAAAAATAAGATTTCTAATAAAATAAGGAAGGAATGTTAAAGTGGAAATGTGTAACTGCCCGCAAATCCGTACCCCTTGAGTCAACACTATTTTATCTAAATCAACTCAAGTTGTACAGAAATACGAACCATTTAGGTCAAAGAAGAAGAGGTAGAAGAAGAAAATAGAAAACAACAACAGAATCTAACCATCGCAGCGGAATAAAATATAATATATAATAAATAATCTTTACTCAAGAACCAAATATCTCTGTTTATATATTACACCATCAGAGTACATCAATCACAGCTCAACATCAACATCGATAACATACAAATGGATACACAACAACTCAACACAGCGGAATATATATATATATATATATATATATATATATATATATAAACAAGTATGAATGTACGTATCGTCACCCAGCTCGTCTCCTGAGCTCCACAAACATATCCTGTATCCTATAATACTCGGTCTGACCCGAGCATTACAGTTAAATAATACCCGAGTCAGTCTGGAATACCAGCGTGAGAAAATCACACCCAATTGATTGTTAAAGTTTCAAAACTCCTTTGAAAACAAAAGCATCTCGTAAGACCACGCCACAAATAAACATGTCGGGTTTTTACCTTACGATAGCTAAAACAATTTTTATAGAAATCCTCTGATATTATAATAGGGTCTATATACAAATACTTATAAAATAGCCGAAATTGTTACATTCATTAAATTCCAAATACTAGCCACAGAGTGGGTAATACAAACAAAACTCGTACAAGGCTCATAGGGAGAATGGATTTCCAACTAATGACTAGGCACCGGGGTACCACCTGTCACAGTACGGGGCCTAGATCACCGTACCGAGGAGTACGCCCGCTCCCCTGCAACACAAGGCCGGGACTACCCCTTACTGGATAATCCCGAGTGAGACCACTCCGCGGTTGGGATCAGCAACCGCCCACTAAGCCGAAAATAAAAAGGGACATTTAGACAGGAACGACCTCACCCTGCTTGGGTGCTACCCACCTAGCCTTGCTGCATAACCTCTGATTTTCAGTCATTCCCATTTGATGAGGCTTGAGGCTAAGCGTTACCTTTTTAGAATATATCCCTTAGAATGCCCATCGTCCTCCTGACGATGTTTCGCAAGCATCCATCCATACAAGTCCGTCCCGGGTTCGAATGGAACCGAAGGCACTATTCCTACTACATCCATTTTGGAAATATCCTCAGGATTAGTAGCGACTAGCCCTTGTACTTCACTGCTCCATCTTCGAATCCAAAATCGTTTTCACGAAACGTACAAACCGGATCGAAGTGGTTTTCAAGAAATAAATCTCGATCCCGGTCTCTTTGAAACGATCAACACATTTGTCCAATATTGATAGTCGGTTATTTACTATCAATTTATATTCACAAACATTCATCAAACAACAAATAATTTTCCAATTATTTATTACCTTCAAAATATCTTCACAAGATATATTTCTATTTTCAACCTTTTGAAAACAGTTTTCAAACCATTCTTTCTTTCGAAAATAAACTTTCCCAAGTATTTTCTATCTCCACTGAAATTGCCAAGCACAAACTAGATTTTCTTAAAATAATTTAAACACTTTACTTTAAAATATACTTTTAAAACATTTAAGTTAAACTACTTCAATAATTTGTAAAAAAAAATACATACTATATAAATATTTAAAAGTAAGGTTACGTTATAAACTATAACTAAATTTTTAATCTTAAAACAAACTACTAAGTCACTCTTTAAATAATTACTACTATAAAAGAAAAGACTCACTTTATGATTTAAATCTTTAGGAAAAAAATAAGTTTTCCAAACTTGCTTTTTAAATCAACTTAAAAACTTTTAACTTATATTTAAAAACTTACCTTGAAAACGTACTTGGTTATCCAGGGAGAAGATCCAACTTAAATCACTTAAATCAATTTCCCCAAATTGATTTCCAATTTATTTTATTTAAAATAAGTTTCTTTAATTCCTTAATTCATTTCAAAATTCATTAGTTATGGACTTATTATTAATGTTATTATTTTCCGTTTGATTTTAAACCTTTTAACTGAAATATACAAATTTCAGATTTTCCCAATTTCGTTTTTATTCCTTCCAATAATTTAAATCTTAAATTTTTAATAAATGTTTTGTTCTTTTAATTAATATCACTAAAGATTTAAAATTCATTAACTTTCTGTTTATTCAAATTTTCCTTTTTGTACCCAAAATTTATTTATTAGAATTTTAAAGTCACTTATCCCTTTTCAAATTCATTCTTTGAATTTATTTTATATTTATTCTACTTACAATTCACTTCTTTTATTTTCCTTCCAAAAATTCAATTTATATATTTTCATGGTAATACATTATACCAAATTATATCCAACCTAACCATAACCTTCAATATTCCAGCATAAATCATCACAGAACATCAAATCATCATAACAGGGGGATATAAATAATTTAAATAAATGTTGAGGGATTCAGTTGGATCCCTCCAACCTGTTTTTCCTTCATCCACAGATGTTAGCACAACAATATGCCAATTCCAGAATATATCATACTATATCACATAAATCAATTCAACCATCCAACAATTATTTAAATTTAATCATTTAAATTTTAAATTTAAATTAACTGAGTGACACTAACTCACCTTTTTCTTTTCGTTTGGCAATCCAATTCCATCTCATTTATTATCTCCGAATTTTGGACCTTGTATAAGCATTAGACGTTTTTATTAATATCCGAGTCAATTTAACAATTAAATTTCCATTCGATAATTCAATTAACCAGTGATTCCAATTTAAACAATTAAATTTAATTTTATACTAACCCTCCTTTTAACAGATTATTTTAATAACCAAATAAATTATATTATATTTAACTCATTTCCAACTACATAGAAAAAATTTCATTTTACATAAACTTTAAACATGTTTAAAACTCCTACCCTTCCAAAATCTTTTTATATCAAATTTTTTTCTGCCTTATCGTACAAAACTTTTATATATATATTCAAACAGAGTTGTTTTATACGTGCATATAATAAAATTTTGTCTTCCTTCCTTAAAATCTGAATATATATATATATATATATATATATATATATATATTTATATATTATTAGTGAACTTAAACTAAGAAAAACAATCTATACCTGAACTACCACACTACTTAAAGCCACGGCCGAGCATCCATCCCCAGATCAATTCCACCAATCAATGCATGCTCTGCCTCCACCTGTTGACGAATGCAACCAAACTGTTGCTCGAACGACGCCGTCCACGATGACGAAGAAACCCCTAATCGCGATCGACATCAATCCCTTGCTCGTGACAGCGTTTCCCCCATTCATGCGCAAGCGACTCCAAATCGCGCAGTTCCTCCCATCACTACCAAACTCGATCGGCTTCAGGCACCACGCGAATCGAGCTCGCAAATACTTCTCGCGTGAGCGACCAAGAACTAGATTCGAATCGAACTGGATAGAATTGGATAAGGGAACGGCGCTGATGATTTTTGCGCTACTTATTATTATTATTATGTGCCGAGAGGTCTAGTATCAGAAGTATGAGAAGCACACCAATTTATTTTCTTTTCGTTCGTTTCCTTCTGAACGAAGCCATTCTTTTTTTTAGAGAAGATCTGATGAGAGCGTTCCTAAAATTAGAGAGAGGGGGACAAGACAAGACTTGAACGTGCAAATTGTTACTGCGTGACAGCTACAACAGAGATAGGTCGGCTAAGGAAATACAGGGTGGCTGCTGATTTGATTTCCTTCAGATAAAGATATTTAAATTAGATCGATAATTATCGTTTAAGCGTTTATACCTCGTACAAACACACGTTAATTCCGAAAGCTACGAAACTTAAAATCCGGTAATAATTCAATATTACGGATCCAATGGAACTGGTTTCGTTGAATTCCGAGACTGTGCCTCGGAAGGCTATTTTTAAATTCAATTTAAAGGATAAAATTTTATAACTGAACCATTCAGTGTTAGATTCAATTTTATCACTTCTATCATCTTCAACGTTATCGATATAAATTTCATAAGCTTTCAAATTATTTTTAACAAGCTAAAAATTCTAGATTCAACAATTTACCCAATCTCTAATTATTAGATTTTATTATTTTATCAAATAAATAGCGATATTTGTAATTCAAGTTAAAATGATTGTACTGAATATTTAAAATCAATTAAATATTCCAATTTCAAATGCTTGAAAATTCTGGGTCGTTACATTCCTCCCCACTTAAAAGAATTTCGTCCCTGAAATTACCAGTTAGGAAGAATGATCCATAACTCATTAACTATTTCCTTGACCCAAATAGTTTTTAACAACTTACCAAAACAAATCTTTTCATCAAAAAACTCAGTAACCCACTTCCTCACCTTTCAAACTTACCCATAAGCCTCAAACACAATTACTTACTTATCAATTCAAATTTTCAACTTAAAACCAAATTTGAATTATCAAAATTTCCTCAAAATTTTTCTAACTCCTTAACTTTTTAAAAATTTCGCCAACATCTCCTTTGCGCGGCTAGCTCGGTACAACTACAAAATGGCTCTACGGTCTCCCAAATCCAAAAAGAAAACAAAAAGCCAAGTGGCTCAATCCAAATCCCAATCAAATTTCATACCGAATTTAAATACATACCTTTTTGTCGAGCATTTCAAATTTATCTCTTGAAATCAAAAACCAATTCTCCTTTCCCTTTATAATACCTGCATATCCTGCATAGCACTAATATCCAATCACAACATTCTAAAACATTTTATCGACTCTCACAAAATGTCAATATCTATTGATTCTAATATTATCTTAGAATATATTTGTAGTATCAATTTCCAATTAAGAAATTCACCATTCCTTACTTAAGTTTAGTATAAGCATTATATATGTTCTTATATTTATTTTCACCTTACCATTTTAGTTTATATCTATTTCTATCCAAATCGATTCTTTCATTTCCATATGAATTCACTTTATCTTTAACTTTGAATATTTGAATTTTATTTTACATTTATAACTAATTCATGTCATTATTTTAATTAGCTTCGTTTACTAACTTATTTCAATTTTCCAGTTTGAAATCGTTTTGTCGTTAACATAATTTTCCAAAATTTTCAAAATTTTTCTAACTCCCAAAATTTCTGAATTTTTTTTGGCAGAGTCTCCTTTGTACGGAGGAGCTTTTGCAATTTGACAAAAGAGATAAATATATATACATCGACCCACACGGTCGGAAAAACCAAAAACAGTTCATATTTCCTATTTTTATTGCGTAGGCGTACCTTATTTAGCATTTTAAGCAAGCGGCTTATTATTATTAGCAAATAACACAACCAAATCTAGCCACACGGCTCCCAGATACCTGTACTTACTCAATTTAAACATGTAAGTGCCAAATATATGCAGTTTAACTATATTTCACTTAGTTGCAATGGTTAAAACATATAAATTCTAAAGAAATGCACATCCAACATTTTCCATAAGCAATTTTTACAACTTTCATACTAATTCAACTGTTTCAATTAATTTAGAAACCATTTTCATTCAATTTGAATGGTTTTCAATCCATTCGTATACCACTTCACCAATTCGAATGGTTTAAAACTCAATTGCTTACATTTAATTTATTATTAAGCAAATCTGAACTCATATTTAATTCAATTGCTTTCAAAATCAATTTATTTTACCCTTATCAACACATAAAATTTTAATTACTTCCATTTACAACCAACGACAATTTATTCCATGCAATTTGACGAGATTTATGTGAATAAATAAGTATTTATGTTTATAACCAATTTCAATTGATTTCAATTCAACTTATACTTAATCCTATTCCATTTTCAATTTATTCACAATCCATATATTCTCATTTTCAATGCATTTCAGATTTGAATCCATTCACTTGCATTTCATTTTATTAACCAAACTAGTTCATTCAAACCATTTACAACCTAGGTTTATCTTAATTGCCAATTAAATTTCCCTTTTATTTTAATCCATTCACGACCATTTATTTAGCTCGACACATTCCATTTAAATTTCATTTACAATCCATTTATTTACATTTCATTCCATATTTGTTTATTCCAATCTATTATATTTAGCTCGAAGACAATCCAAGCTATTGCATTCCATAACCATTTTCCAACTTATTTAAACCACACTTCATTTTGATTCTTATTTATTCTATCCATTTATTTATTCAACATAATTAGTTTATCCACATAATCCATTAGGATTTTTCATTTCCTTAAATATTATTTATGGCCCACCAAATCCTATTTCTATTCCAATTTATTTTTACTTGATTTAAATTCAATCCAATATCATTAAACTTAATTTTAAGTTAACTTCAATTTCAACCCCTTTCCATCTTTTAGCTTAAGTTTATTCACTCAAATTTATACTTAAGCTCATTCTCATTTTGCAAACAAACTTCACTTTTCAATTTAACTTGATTCTATTTCAATCCAATCTCCTTTCAAACTACAAATTTATTTGATTAGTTATTATAAATTTCAAATTTCCAAGTTCGATCCATTCTCAGTTCACTTAAATAAATTACAAGGTCATTTTAATTTATCTCTACATATTTGGATTTTATTCACAATACAAACCATTATTATTTTAATCCAATTTCATTTTTTTTTCTCGATACCTTTCCAATTATATCTAATGTTAACACCTCAAGTTAAATTTAAATTTATAACTCAAGTTCTGAATCCTCTATCCATTCTCAATTTACCACCCAATTTTATGAACTCACAGTTCAATTATATTTACTTCATCGACAATTTAAGTCGAATTTAATTTATAACTTGAGTTTTATTTCCAAACCTCATTATTATCTCACCATTCAACTTTTATTTAACTGCATTGGGTTCTCATTACATATTTCATTATCTAATTTATTATCTAAATAGTCTTTCCCCAACTTATAATCCAGAACTTGATTTTAACCCCAAAATCTCTTCATTTAATTTTTCTTAGGTTCAAATTTAGTTTATAATTCAAGTTTGGATTTTCATTTTCTTTTCTAATACATCAAACTATATTTATTTTGGGATTTTATATCTCACTATTTGATTTTATACGTCATAACTTATTATTTACACAATTCCATTCATTATAGGCTTGAATATATTCTTCTTTTATTTGAACTCAAGCCTCATGCTTATTTATATGCCAAGCATGTTTTATTTCATGCATTATAACTCTTTTACACGTTATTCTTATTATTTATTTCAATTCCAATTCTTATACAATCTATTTTCCATTTGTTTAGGTAAGAATTTTATTCCATTCATTAATTCAATTGAATTCTCATCCCAATTCAATTTCACTTTAACTCAAATTTATTTAACTCAATTCAATTTCAACTTGATTCGAATACAACTGGATATTATTCCAGCCTATTTAATCAATTTCAATTCAGTTAAATTCTATTTTCCCATCCAAGTTAATTCCATTTTTAGCTTTTCTCCTTAAATTCAAGTTCCAACATTCAAAGCTTATATCTCCTTCCTGATTTAAAATCATCTCAATTTATAAGCTTATAATTATCTTATTAAGATTTTTAAACTCCCGGCTTTGGTTTAAAATCATCTTGAAATCTCCAACATCTCAAATCTCATTTCTCAAAAACTTTAAACCAATCCTGGCTTTTATTCCCAACAAATTTCCTTTGAAATTTCAAAAAAACAACTAGCTTTGCTGAACGAATAAATTTTTGGCAGCAATCTATCACTTAGAAACT
Source organism: Allium cepa (assembly GCA_030765085.1). Classification (NCBI taxonomy): domain Eukaryota; kingdom Viridiplantae; phylum Streptophyta; class Magnoliopsida; order Asparagales; family Amaryllidaceae; genus Allium; species Allium cepa. Next base: position 399,745,490 of record CM060939.1, on the reverse strand, counting down.
CGAAAATGAACATCGATGATGCTGCAGTCATCACCGAAGTTATTTTCCAGCGACTGAAGTGAATTTAATGCTATATTCCTTCCCAAAATTTATTAAAACAATTTCCTTCCAGAAATACTTTTTAAAACAATAATGTTAACATTTATCTTCAAAACACTTCGATAAACACTCCCAAAATCTCTGAAATTTTGAATTTCCAAATCCTCATTAAATAAATTTTAACTATAATTCATTTGTACACTTTATGCTTATACAAATTCTCATCTAATCGTATTTCAATTCATAAATTATATTTATAATTCATATTTATAAATTTCATTTTATAACGAATTTATTCCCTTAAACTTGGGTTATATTTACAATTTCTAGTTAAATTTTCACTTAATAATGATAATAATTTAATATTATCATTTCTATCATCCAAGCAACCATATAATAGCTATATAGTTTACCAAAAACTTTCTTTATATCAAAAATATATTTTTGGGTAAAATTATTTCATTCACCCATATTTAAAACAATACCGTGTCGATTGTTCTATTCAAGTGTTTAGAAACCCCTTCGATACAGTTGTCCAAACTGTGCCGACGAAGGTTCATATGCCACTAAATAAACTAACCAACACGATATTAAAACAATTTATAGTCACTAACAAATACGCGCTCATATCTATTAATACGCTCAAACTCATTCTAGAGTACTATAGACTCTATTTTAAATGAGTAATTCCCACCAGAGCCAAGGTTATCACCAACCTATGCTCTGATACCAACTGTAACAGCCCGCAAATCCGTACCCCTTGAGTCAACACTATTCTATCTAAATCAACTCAAGTTGTACAGAAATACGAACCATTTAGGTTAAAGAAGAAGAGGTAGAAGAAGAAAATAGAAAACAACAACAGAATCTAACCATCGCAGCGGAAAAAATATAATATATAATAAATAATCTTTACTCAAGAACCAAATATCTCTGTTTATATATTACATCATCAGAGTACATCAATCACAGCTCAACATCAACATCGATAACATACAAATAGATACACAACAACTCAACACAGCGGAATAGATATATATATATATAAACAAGTACGAATGTACGTATCGTCACCCAACTCGTCTCCTGAGCTCCACAAACATATCCTGTATCCTATAATACTTTGTCTGACCTGAGCATTACAGTTAAATAATACCCGAGTCAGTCTGGAATACCAGTGTGAGAAAATCACACCCAATTGATTATTAAAGTTTCAAAAATCCTTTGAAAACAAAAGCATCTCGTAAGACCACGCCACAGATAAACATGTCGGGTTTTTACCTTACGATAGCTAAAACAATTTTTATAGAAATCCTCTGATATTATAATAGGGTCTATATACAAATACTTATAAAATAGCCGAAATTATTACATTCATTAAATTCCAGCTACTAGCCACAGAGTGGTTAATACAAACAAAACTCGTACAAGGCTCGTAGGTAGAATGGATTTCCAACTAATGACTAGGCATTGGGGTACCACCTGTCACAGTACGGGGCCTAGATCACCGTACCGAGGAGTACGCCCGCTCCCCTGCAACACAAGGCCGGGACTACCCCTTACTGGATAATCCCGAGTGAGATGACTCCGCGGTTGGGATCAGCAACCGCCCACTAAGCCGAAAATAAAAAGGGACATCTAGACAAGAATGACCTCACCTTGCTTGGGTGCTACCCACCTAGCCTTGCTGCATAACCCCTGATTTTCAGTCATTCCCATTTGATGAGGCTTGAGGCTAAGCGTTACCTTTTTAGAATATATCCCTTAGAATGCCCATCGTCCTCCTGACGATGTTTCGCAAGCATCCATCCATACAAGTCCGTCCCGGGTTCGAACGGAACCGAAGGCACTATTCCTACTACATCCATTTTGGAAATATCCTCAGGATTAGTAGCGACTAGCCCTTGTACTTCACTGCTCCATCTTCGAATCCAAAATCGTTTTCACGAAACGTACGAACCGGATCGAAGTGGTTTTCAAGAAATAAATCTCGATCCCGGTCTCTTCGAAACGATCAACACATTTGTCCAATATTGATAGTCGGTTATTTAACTATCAATTTATATTCACAAACATTCATCAAACAACAAATAATTTTCCAATTATTTATTACCTTCAAAATATCTTTACAAGATATATTTCTATTTTCAACCTTTTGAAAACAGTTTTCAAACCATTCTTTCTTTCCAAAATAAACTTTCCCAAGTATTTTCTATCTCCACTGAAATTGCCAAGCACAAACTAGATTTTCTTAAAATAATTTAAACACTTTACTTTAAAATATACTTTTAAAACATTTAAGTTAAACTACTTCAATAATTTGTAAAAAAAAAATACATACTATATAAATATTTAAAAGTAAGGTTACGTTATAAACTATAACTAAATTTTTAATCTTAAAACAAACTACTAAGTCACTCTTTAAATAATTACTACTATAAAAGAAAAGACTTACTTTATGATTTAAATCTTTAGGAAAAAAATAAGTTTTCCAAACTTGCTTTTTAAATCAACTTAAAAACTTTTAACTTATATTTAAAAACTTACTTTGAAAACGTACTTGGTTATCCAGGGAGAAGATCCAACTTAAATCACGTAAATCAATTTCCCAAATTGATTTCCAATTTATTTTATTTAAAATAAGTTTCTTTAATTCCTCAATTCATTTCAAAATTCATTAGTTATGGACTTATTATTAATGTTATTATTTTCCGTTTGATTTTAAACCTTTTAACTGAAATATACAAATTTCAGATTTTCCCAATTTCGTTTTTATTCCTTCCAATAATTTAAATCTTAAATTTTTAATAAATGTTTTGTTCTTTTAATTAATATCACTAAAGATTTAAAATTCATTAACTTTCTGTTTATTCAAATTTTCCTTTTTGTACCCAAAATTTATTTATTAGAATTTTAAAGTCACTTATCCCTTTTCAAATTCATTCTTTGAATTTATTTTATATTTATTTTACTTACAATTCACTTCTTTTATTTTATTTCCAAAAATTCAATTTATATATTTTCATGGTAATTCATTATACTAAATTATATCCAACCTAACCATAACCTTCAATATTCCAACATGAATCATCACAGAACATCAAATCATCATAACTGGGGGATATAAATAATTTAAATAAATGTTGAGGGATCTAGTTGGATCCCTCCAACCTGTTTTTCCTGCATCCACATATGTTAGCACAACAATATGCCAATTCCAGAATATATCATACTATATCACATAAATCAATTCAACCATCCAACAATTATTTAAATTTAATCATTTAAATTTTAAATTTAAATTAACTGAGTGAGATTAACTCACCATTTTCTTTTCGTTTGGCAATCCAATTCCATCTCATCTATTATCTCTCGATTTTGGACCTTGTATAAACATTAGACGTTTTTATTAATATCCGAGTCAATTTAACAATTAAATTTCCATTCGATAATTCAATTAACCTGTGATTCCAATTTAAACAATTAAATTTAATTTTATACTAATCCTCCTTTTAACAATTTATTTTAATAACCAAATAAATTATATTATATTTAACTCATTTCCAACTGCATAGAAAAAATTTCATTTTACATAAACTTTAAACATGTTTAAAACTCCTACCCTTCCAAAATCTTTTTATATCAAATTTTTTTCTGCCTTATCGTACAAAACTTATATATATATATATTCAAACAGAGTTGTTTTATACGTGCATATAATAAAATTTTGTCTTCCTTCCTTAAAATCTGAATATATATATATATATATATATATATATATATATTATTAGTGAATTTAAACTAAGAAAAACAATCTATATCTGAACTACCACACTACTTAAAGCCACGGCCGAGCATCCATCCCCAGATCAATTCCACCAATCAATGCATGCTCTGCCTCCACCGTTGACGAATGCAACCAAACTGTTGCTCGAACGACGCCATCCACGATGACGAAGAAACCCCTAATCGCGATCAACATCAATCCCTTGCTCGTGACAGCGTTTCCCCCATTCATGCACAGGCGACTCCAAATCGCGCGGTTCCTCCCACCACTACCAAACTCGATCGGCTTCAGACACCACGCGAATCGAGCTCGCGAATACTTCTTGCGTGAGCGGCAGGAAATAGATTCGAATCAAACTGGATAGAATTGGATAAGGGAACGACGCTGATGATTTTTGCGTTACTTATTATTATTATTATGTGCCGAGAGGTCTAGTATCAGAAGTATGAGAAGCACACCCATTTATTTTCTTTTCGTTCGTTTCCTTCTGAAAGAAGCCATTCTTTCTTTCTTTTTTAGAGAAGATCCGATGAGAGCGTTTATAAAATTAGAGAGAGGGGGACAAGACAAGACTTGAACGTGCAAATTGTTACAGCGTGACGACTACAACAGAGATAGGCCGGCTAAGGAAATACAGGGTGGCTGTTGATTTGATTTCCTTCAGATAAAGATATTTAAATTAGATCGATAATTATCGTTTAAGCGTTTATACCTCGTACGAACACGCGTTAATTCCGAAAGCTACGAAACTTAAAATCCGGTAATAATTCAATATTACGGATCCAATGGAACTAGTTTCGTTGAATTCCGAGACTGTGCCTCGGAAGGCTATTTTTAAATTCAATTTAAACAATAAAATTTTAAAACTGAACCATTCAGTGTTAGATTCAATTTTAACACTTCTATCATCTTCAACGTTATCAATATAAATTTCATAAGCTTTCAAATTATTTTTAACAAGCTAAAAATTCTAGATTCAACAATTTACCCAATCTCTAATTATTAGATTTTATTATTTTATCAAATAAATAGCGATATTTGTAATTCAAGTTAAAATGATTGTACTGAATATTTAAAATCAATTAAATATTCTAATTTTAAATGCTTGAAAATTTCGGGTCGTTACAAAATGCATATTTTATTCATAAGGTAATATAAAAGAATGAAACATATCTGTATGAATTTATTTAAGGATTCAATCATAATAAATGTACACATTTAACAAATTCAATATAATTAAGAACAACTGTTAATACAAAGGAAAGAAATTAATTAAATCCATCAGGTCATTGCTTGATTTCTTGCCTTTTTCTACATGGCCTCTTTATTTCTTGCTTTAGCCATACAAACTCTTTTCCTATCCATGTATTTCTCATTTGCAAATCATGTACAAGAAGAATTATTTCGCATTTCAAAACTCCTCATTTTCATTTGCATTTAAGAATAAAACATATATACGTTTCTTTCTCCTTAACTTATGCATTTTCTGTTTCTTAGCATTTACTCTCACTTTGCTTGCCATCCAAACCATCTATGTATCAACCCAAAATTTTTAATAAATGTTTTATTTATTTAATTTAGATAATTTTGTTATTTAAAATATAAATTTTGGTGTGGATTAGAATTCCACACATGAGTTAATAGAATATTTTCCGAAAATGTGAATTTTGTCAATATGGTCAAACATTGACTTTTAAATTTAAAAACTTAAAATTTTAAATTTTTTAATTTTATCTTTTATTTTGAAAGTAAATGAAATTTTAAGAATACTGCTCTTCGTTTCGCTGAAATCTGATTTATAATGTGAAAGTCATGCCTTTTTAACTATTGTGTGTAATTTGCTGTATTTAACAAAATTGTTTACTTTAAATTATATAAATAATATTTTATGTAACGTTCTAATTTATGTTTTCAGGAGTAAAATAACTTGTTTCGTATATATTTTGGTTTTAAAACATTTTTAAAAGTGTAATTGACATCTTCCAGTGTCAGTTGCATTATGTTTACAATTTCTAATTTCCAACTTCATTTAATTTAAGAAATTCTTTATTTATTTTTATATTTTTTCTTAAGAACTTATTTTTTTCTCATTCTCCTTTATTTTTTTCTCAAAGATTTATTTTAAACCATTTTTAAGAAGAGTTGTAATTTCCCAAAGTTAAGTGAATTGTGTTTGCAATTTTCTTAAGCTAGTTTCAATAAATTAAGCCATTTTCTTTATTTATCTTTCTATTTTCCTAAAATATAATTATTTATTTTCTTCTTCACTTTATTTTAGTTTTTTTATTTTATTCACTGGTTTTTATTTGTTTTAAGGTGGTAGAAATTTTTCCAAGCTAGTGGTATTGTGTGTAAATTTTTGAGCCTTGTTTCAATTTAATAAACTATTTCTTTAATTCTTTTCCATTTTTTCTTGAAATCATTGCCCAAAATTTTAATAAATATAGGCAGTTTCTGTAATTTTGATTTGGTTTAAGTTTAAACCTAATTGAAATTTTAAATTCTAAGTTCTAAGTTTAAATCTTTCATATAAAGTATATATATGTACAATATTTATTTCGCGATTGTTTTATTTATTATGGTTATATACCTTTTAAATCAGGGAATAAATATTGGGTAAAAGGGGAATAAAATTTTACATTTCTTTATACGTATATACATCAGTTTCTTAGTTAAATGATAAATAAATCCAACAAATGTAAGCAAATTAAATTTTGAATTAAGTAATAAATAGTGTATAAATAAGCTACATAAATTTAACGTTTTAAATTTTGTACGATTATATCTGTTATTGTTGATTTGTTGGATGCTAAAAGGTACGTTATTTTTCTGATTTATTTTTAGCATATGTACTGAATAAATAAGAAACATATAAATTTTTAATATGTTACTTTTGGTAAATATTGGACGTATGTTTTTTTTATTTATTGCGTCTATAGTACACACTTCTAAATTGCTTACCTTAGCTAAGTAAAAATCAATCACCAGATGTGCATTTTCTAAGTGGGAAAGAAATAAATCCCTAGCCGTTTCAATTTCATTAAAGCTTGCTTTAAAATTTACGGGTAAACTTTCCTCACTTTCCATTGCTTCCTCTGTTTATATGAACGAAATCCAATTATTTCCCTAACGTTCAAATTTCACTTTTCGCTGCCGTTCAAAGTTTACTTATTGCATTGTCATTCGCGTGTAACTTCCCATTTACCTCTTGTATACATATGGAATAAAATCTACCAATTGCTTCAGACGTTTCAAAAATCAATTTATTCCTTGCTATTTTTTTCCTTTCACCTCAATCAACGCATGGTCGCGCTGTAAATTTTATAACGAGTCTTTCCCTGTTGAATACTAAAACACGTTCACAAAATTCCATTCTTCCTTGCCTTAAAATTCGCATGCCATGATATACGCCTTCCCACCTTATCAACTTGAGGTTTCCCAAATAAATACAAAACCCACGTACGAAATTTTCTTTACATCTCATTTTGGTTTCAGTCTTCTTCTTTCTTGAGTGAGCTCTCTGCTTCAGGTACTGGCTGCAAAAAAAATTCTTCCTTCTTTTATTTATTTTCTTTGTTTTTTCTTTTTCTTGTGTTTATTTTGTCCATTGTTTTGCTACACCAAGTACTCGGCCCTACACCACCTTTGAGTCTTAACCCCAGCCTAAATTTTCCAATCTCCCACTGCTTGTGTGTTTCAGGCTATAAAAAAATAATTAATGCAAGCGCCACCTGTGCATAATTAAATCTCAACCTATATACCTCAGCATCCCTCTACATACGTGCTTCTCTAGCCTTGAATATGGTAATTGCCAAGACTTGAGGTGTGGGTTAAATCGTGTGGTGAAGGGACCGAGTTATTGGTTAATCATATCATTTTATTCAATTTAGCTTTTCAGTTGCTTTATATAAAATTTTATATGATCGTTTTTAAATTCTAATAATTAGCTTTATTCATTTTGTTTCAAGATTTGAATCTGATCGTCGCCTCCGCTAAAATTTGATCGTGCCTTTTGTACGTTTTTCGGTGTGGATATCGTTTTTGGAATCTAATTTTCAACGTCGTAGAGGTGAGTATTCACGCCTGACAAACATACTTATAGATCTATAAATTAATAACAAGTGAAATTGTAGAATGAATAATTTTATTTCACTTACCTGTGATATAAAATTTATGATGTTAGAACCCCGCTATAATATTGTCACATCACCCGTTATATTATCTGCTGTTATATTTTATGCTGTTTATTGTTTATTTATTACTGATTATCACTGCAAGTCCTCTGTAGAGAAGAATCATTTTGGGCTGAAATGATAGGCTCGAGCGTTATTTATTTATTTAATTATTCTATTTATTTAATTACTTGGGATTGCGGGTTTGAAATGATATAACCTGGGTTTTATTTGTAAATTACGGATCGAAATGATATATTATCTGTATCACTTGACCTAGGTTAGAAAATATTATACAGACCCATGATTATTATATATATATTTATGGAAATATTACATATTTTTAAATTAGTATATTTAATATTTTGTTAAAATCGGATTAAAAATAATTTTATAAAGTATAGTGGTTTTGTACAAGTTAAATATGTAAATAAATCAATGGTTAAGTTGGAATTAGAAGCATAAGTTTATTTTGCAAATTTTGATTTTTGTAAAATAAAATGGAATTTAAGTTAAGAAATAAAATACGATAATTTGTATAAATTTGAATATAAAGTGAATTAATAAAGGGTTAAGTTTTTCTATGAACTAATGGTTAAATAAGTGAATACTTAAAAATGGAAGTTGAAGTATAAGTAAATTTAGAAATGTGAAGTTGGTTTTAGAATAAAAGGTAAGTTAAGAAATAGATTGGAAATTAAGTTTATTTTTGAAATGGTAATTAAACTTAATTGTTAAGAAAAATTTTATAGAATATTGTGCACTTGATTTTAATAAGTAAGTTTGATATTTATTTGCGAAATTTACTTCATAAAAATCATAAATTATCGAGTAACTTAAATGACTATTTCAAAGTGGAAAATATGATTATATAAGTTAAATTGGTTTAAATTTAGGGTTAATTATTGCTAAAATTTTATTGAAGTCTGAAATTTAATTTACTTAAATCTATTGTAAAGGATATTACCGCACTTTGCAAGTGCTGTAGTTGATGCAAGTGAATTAAGTCTAAACCTTTGGGATTTATATTGGATTTTGTAAGAATAATAACTTCACCTTTAAATAGTTTAAAATGAAGTATTTTGATTGAAATACAAACTATTTTTGGAATTTATAACCACGGGTTATAATAACGTTGGTTGTTAAAGAGACTGGGATCGGATATGGGCATACTCTCTATCGATACCGAAAACTGCTTTGACAACCGTGTACGCGGTGGAGATTCCAGAATGAAATAGGATGGTGGTGACATTCTATTGAGGTATTTACGTGGACCCGAATCCCGTGAGTTGGCATAAGGTGGCTAAAACAGGAGCGACTGACGGACTAATGAGGTAGCACCTTTGATCGGACGCACTTCTTCGTATGCCATTCTATTACTTTGTGATTGTTTGGTGCGCACCTTTGATTTTGGGAGTGTTGTACGTGGTGGGCGGTAATAACAGCTATGCGTTACCACGGTCCGGAAGCGTAATTGGTATATCTACCCTGGCATTGCCTAGTTGTGCCACGTCACCTACCCTAGCGAACCCCGTACGAGTTTGATTTGTGTCGTACCTATGGAGTATCCTCTGGTAGCCTCCCGATCAGGAGGTATTACGGTACAGTATAGACTATTGGCACTATTATGTGTTAAGGTAGAAAATGTAAAGCCTTAACGCTATTTAAAAGTAAGTTTATTTTACCAATAGACACTATTATAATAGCGAAATATTACTACATAGTAAATAGTTTAACGGATCCTTAGAGGATGGACGGTCCCAAGCATCCTTTAAGTTACTTGCCTTTATATTATAGTTCACTTGAATTAGCTTACACTGTATAAGAATGTATGTCCTGACTAGAGTGTTTGTGTTTATTTCTTACGCTCGGGTCAGCCTGAGTATCAGTTCGGACTTCACCTTCCCTGGAGCTAGGACTGTTGAAGATCATCTCTTTCAAGCTGCTGTCTACTTTCTATTCAGTCTTTTATCTTAGCTTATGTAATTGAGACAAATAAATTTGGGATTTTCTATGGTTGATTCAAACTATATTGGATTTTAAGACTATGTAATTCATACTTATTTTGACACTATGTAATAGTGGCTTCATGAACTACTATTTCTCCACTTCCGCTGCATTTCTTACTCTGTGTCTGTGACCTATGATTATTTATTTACTATATATTCTAAGATTTTTCAAATTTTATTTACAACGCGGTATTTTGAACAATTCAAGTCCGACATGTGCAAATGCGAATGGTTGAAAATACTGGGTCGTTACATTTGGTATCAGAGCTTTGGCTCTAGGCAAAACTTAGCATGTATGGTAAATTTGATTTACAGAATCACTTTCATTCGAGCTTGAATCTCTTCCTTTTGATTCGATTTCCTTTGAATTTTGGAAGGTTCCCTGCGGTTCCAAAGTTCATTCGCGTCCCTCACTATTCAACTTTCGATTTTGGAGTATCCCATAACTCCACTTCGGATGATATTTATACTGAATTGGCGGTCTCGCCAATATTCTAATAAAGGGGTGAAACTCCTTTGCAATTAGCATTGATTCACCAGAGATTTATATTTATCCTCTGTTTAGATGCTAGTGTCTTTGGTTATTCCAAACTCTGTCTCTTCAGATCAAATGTAGATTTACCCCAGAAAATCCACATCGATCTTATAATTTGAGTCACGGTTGACCCGGTTAAGGTTGCCCGCGATTTATATAAACTTATCTAGTTCCTTGTTCTATTATTTAATCATTGAATCTTCCAATTCCAACTTATCTTTAAATCAAAATTCTATTTGATTTGAGTCCATCAAATTTGAATCTCTATCCTTGTTTTGAAAAATTTATTCCTATATTTGGAAAATGTCTAATATTATATATATAAGTATAATTTTCAGAATTTTTATAATTAATTTAACTAGTTGTCAAGAGATAATAGTCTTTGATTTTATTTATGGTCTTGGGTTTTGTCTCGTATAAATAAGTGAACTATAAATAATGGTTATAAATTAATTTGGAAATAGAAATGAAATTAAAACAAGAACTTGAGAATTCAATTTCCGATGGTTTCAAACCTTGTGTTTAAAGTTTTAAAAGGATATATTATTTAAATTATTTTCGAATAGAAATTTGTTTCCAAAGAATTTTAAAGGTTTAAAAGTCAGTGCTCTTCTCTTTGCCGCTGGGAAATAATTTGGTGATGACTGTAGCATCATCGACATTCATTTTCGAGTTTCGAAGTGAAGAGACCATTCTGTAGTCTGGCTACAGTGTTACCTTGAGAATTTAAATGATTTGAATCTCTAAAATATGACTTGATTTATAATATATATATATATATATATATATATATGACTTAAATTTGATTTGACATATTATGTACATATATTTATTTATCTCTAAATGGTTTGAAGGGAGTCAGAAATTTAATTCTTAAATTTTATCTTAAAGAATAATTTCAATTATAAAAAGAAAATCAAATTTTGAATAAATGATTCAAACTTGAGATAATTAAATTTGAAAGTTTTATTTGTATAATACTCAATTGCATTTCAATATAACTTATCTTGATTTTCAGAAGTTAACAATGAATTGGATAATATACAATATAAAAAGATTTTATAAATAAAATTTGAGTGGTTATAATAAATGTTATACACTTAAATTTTAGTTATAAAAAGATTAACAGAGGCAAATAGAATAAAAGGGTAATGGAATAATTTACAATATAAAATGATGTTAAAGGAACTAAGAATAAATTTAAGTAGTTGTAATAAGTGTAAAGATATTTAACGTAGATGATAAAAATATATTGAGAGAAATAAATTTAATTATAATTAGGAATAAAGAAGAAATTAATTTATTGAACACATTTTTGAGTATAACAAATGATTTACAAACTTATGATTTTAGAAATTTTTATTTTAAGATAATTGGAAGATGAAGTAATGAAATTTGGAATAGTTAAATTTAAATTAAGTGAAATTAAATAGATGAAATCAATCATTAATTTAAAATTGAATTTGTATGGTTTAGATTAATTATTCTATTTTGAGTTTTAATTTAGTTTTCTTTCAGGTTGTCTGTATTCCCCTACCTTCTCCCTTTTCGAGGACGAAAAGTATTGAGTGGGGGAGAGTGTAACGACCCATAAATTTTTAATAATTAAAATTGTTAAATTGATAAAATTTTGGTAATTTAATATGAAGAAAAATAAGCTTTGAATAAAATAAGGAAGGAATGTTAGAGTGGAAATGCATATTTTATTCATAAGGTAATGTAAAAGAATGAAACATATTTGAATGAATTTATTTGAGGATTCAATCATAATAAATGTACACATTTAACAAATTCAATATACTTAAGGTTGACTGTTAATACAAAAGAAAGAAATTAATTAAATCCATCGGGTCATTGCTTGATTTCTTGCCTTTTTCTACATGGCCTCTTTATTTCTTGCTTTATCCATACAAACTCTTTTCCTAGCCATGTATTTCTCATTTACAAATCATGTAAAAGAAGATTTATTTCTCATTTCAAAACTCCTCATTTTCATTTGCATTTAAGAATAAAACATATATACGTTTCTTTCTCCTTAACTTATGCATTTTCTGTTTCTTAGCATTTACTCTCACTTTACTTGCCATCCAAACCATCTATGTATCAACCTAAAATTTTTAATAAATGTTTTATTTATTTAATTTAGATAACTTTGTTATTTAAAATATAAATTTTGGTGTGGATTAGAATTCCACACATGAATTAATAGAATATTTTCCAAAAATGTGAATTTTGTCAATATGGTCAAACTTTGACTTTTAAATTTAAAAATTTAGATGTTTAAAAATTTTAATTTTATCTTTTATTTTGAAAGTAAATAAAATTTGAAGAATACTACTTTTCATTTCGTTGAAATCTGATTTATAATGTGAAAGTTATACCTTTTTAACTATTATGTGTAATTTGTTGTATTTAACAAAATTGTTTACTTTAAATTATATAAATAATATTTTATTTGGTCATGTAATTTCTAGTTTATGTTTTCAGGGGTAAAATAACTTTTTTTGTATATATTTTGGTTTTAAAACATTTTTAAAAGTGTAATTGACATCTTCCAGTGTCAGTTGTATTTTGTTTATAATTTCTAATTTCTAACTTCAATTAATTTAAGAAATTCTTTATTTATTTTTATATTTTTTCTTAAGAACTTATTTTATTCTCATTCTCCTTTATTTTGTTTCTCAAATATTTATTTTAAACCATATTTAAGAAGAGTTATAGTTTCTCAAAGTTAAGTGAATTGTGTTTGCAATTTTCTTAAGCTAGTTTCAATAAATTAAGCCATTTTCTTTATTTATCTTTCTATTTTCCTAAAATATAATTATTTATTTTCTTTTTCACTTTATTTCAGTTTGTTTTATTTTATTCACTGATTTTTATTTGTTTTAAGGTGTTGTAGAAATTTTTCCAGGCTAGTGGTATTGTGTGTAAATTTTAAAGCCTTGTTTCAATTTAATAAACTATTTCTTTAATTCTTTTCCTTTTTTTCTTGAAATCATTGCCCAAAATTTTAATAAATATAGGCAATTTCTGTAATTTTGATTTTGGTTTAATTTTAACCCTAATTGAAATTTTAAATTCTAAGTTCTAAGTTCAAATCTTTCATATAAAGTATATATATGTACAATATTTATTTCGCGATTGTTTTATTTATTATGGTTATATACTTTTTAAATTAGGGAGTAAATATTGTGTAAAAGGGGAATAAAATTTTACATTTCTTTATACATATATACATCAGTTTCTTAGTTAAATGATAAATAAATCAAACAAATGTAAGCAAATCAAATTTTTGAATTAAGTAATAAATAGTGTATAAATAAGCTATATAAATTTCACGTTATAAATTTTGTACGTTTATATCCGTTATTGTTGATTTGTTGGATGCTAAAAGTTACGCTATTTTTCTGATTTATTTTTAGCATATGTATTGAATAAATAAGAAACATATAAATTTTTAATACGTTACTTTTGTTAAATATTGGGGGTACGTTTTGTTTATTTATTGCGTCTGTAGTACGCACTTCTAAATTGCTTACCTTAGCTAAGTAAAAATCAATCAGTAGGCGTGCATTTCTAAGTGGAAAAGAAATAAATCCCTAGCCGTTTCAATTTCATTAAAGCTTGCTTTAAAATTTACGGGTTAACTTTCCTCACTTTCCTTTGCGTCCTTGTTGATATGAACGAAATCCAATTATTTCCCTAATGTTCAAATTCCATTTTTCGCTGCCATTCAAAATTTACTTATTGCATTGTCATTTTCGTGTAACTTCCCATTTACCTCTTGTATATATATATATGGAATAAAATCTTCCAATTGCTTCAGACATTTCAAAAATCAATTTATTTCTTGCTATTTTTTTCTTTCACCTCAATCAACACGTGGTCCAACTGTAAATTTTATAACGAGTCATTCCCTGTTGAATAATAAAACACGTTCACAAAATTCCATTCTTCCTTGCCTTAAAATTCGCATGCCATGATTTACGCCTTCCCACTTTATCAACCTGAGGTCTCCCAAATAAATACAAAACCCACGTTCCAAATTTCCTTTACATCTCATTTTGGTTTCAGTCTTCTTCTTTCTTGAGTGAGCTCTCTGCTTCAGGTAATGGCTGCAAAAAAATTTCTTCCTTCTTTTATTTATTTTCTTTCTTTTTTCTCTTTCTTGTGGTTCTTTTGTCCATTGTTTTGCAACACCAAGTACTCGGCCCTCCATCACCTTTGAGTTTTAACCCTAGCCTAAATTTTCCAATCTCCCACTGCTTGTGTGTTTTGGGCTATAAATAAAAAAATTTATATACTAATGCATGTGCCACCTGTGCATAATTAAATCTCAGCCTATATACCTCAGCATCCCTCTGCGTACGTGCTTCTCTAGCCTTGAATATGGTAAATAGCCGAGACTTGAGGTGTGGGTTAAATCGTGTGGTGAAGGGACCGAGTTATTGCTTAATCATATCATTTTATTCAATCTAGCTTTTCAGTTGCTTTATATAAAATTTGATATGATCGTTTTTACATTCGCGTAATTAGTTTTATTCGTTTTGTTTCAAGATTTGAATCTAATCGTCGCCTCCGCTAAAATTTGATCGTGCCTTCTGTACATTTTTCCGGTGTGGATATCGTTTTTGGAATCCAATTTTCAACGTCGTAGAGGTGAGTATTCACGCCTAACAAACATACTTATAGATCTGTAAATTAATAACAAGTGAAATTGTAGAATGAATAATTTTATTTCACTTACCTGTGATATAAAATTTATGATGTTAGAACCCCATTATAAAATTGTCACATCACCCGTTATATTATCTGCTGTTATATTTTATACTGTTTTATTTATTTATTACTGATTATCACTGCAAGTCCCCTGTAGAGAAGAATCATTTTGGGCTGAAATGATGGCCCGAACGTTATTTATTTATTTAATTATTCTATTTATTTAATTAATTGGGATTGCGGGTTTGAAATGATAGAACCCGGGTTTTTCTTTGTAAATTACGGATTGAAATGATATATTATCAGTATCACTTGACCTAGGTTAGAAAATATTATACAGACCCGTGGTTATTATATATATTTTTTATGAAAATATTACATATTTTTAAATTAGTATATTATAAGTTTTGTTAAAATCGGATTAAAAATAATTTTATAAAGTATAGTTGTTTTGTACACGTTAAATATGTAAATAAATGAATGGTTAAGTTGGAATTTGAAGCATAAGTTTATTTTGCAAATTTTGATTTTTGTAAAATAAAATGGAATTCAAGTTAAGAAATAAAATATGATAATTTGGTATAAATTTGAATATAAAGTGAATTAATAAAGGGTTATGTTTTTCTATGAAATAATGGTTAAATAAGTGAATACTTAAAAATGGAAGTTGAAGTATAACTAAATTTAGAAATGTGAAGTTGGTTTTAGAATAATAGGTAAGTTAAGAAATAAATTAGAAATTAAGTTTATTTTTGAAATGGTAATTAAACTTAATTGTTAAGTAAAATTTTATAGAATATTGTGCACTTGATTTTAATAAGTAAAGCATAGAGAAGTTTGATATTTATTTGCAAAATTTACTTTATAAAAATCATAAATTATTGAGTAACTTAAATGACTATTTTAAAGTGGAAAATATGATTTTATAAGTTAAATTGGTTTAAATTAAGGGTTAATTATTGCTAAATTTTATTGAAGTCTGAAATTTAATTTACTTAAATCTGTTGTAAAGGATATTACCGCACTTTGCAAGTGCTGTAGTTGATGCAAGTGAATTAAGGCTAAACCTTTGGGATTTATATTGGATTTTGTAAGAATAATAACTTCACCTTTAAATAGTTTAAAATGAAGCATTTTGATTGAAATATAAACTATTTTTGGAATTTATCACCACGGGTAATAATAACATTGGTTGTTAAAGAGACTGGGGTCGGATATGGGCATACTCTCTGTCGATACCGAAAACCACTTTGACAACCGTGTACGAGGTGGAGATTCCAAAATGAAGTAGGATAGTGGTGACGTTCTATTGAGGTATTACGTGGACCCGACTCCCGTGAGTTAGCATAAGGTGGCTAAAACAGGAGCGATTGACGGACTAATGAGGTAGCACCTTTGATCGGACGCACTTCTTCGTATGCCATTCTATTACTTTGTGATTGTTTGGTGCGCACCTTTGATTTTGGGAGTGCTGTTCAAGGTGGGCAGTAGTAGCAGCTACGCGTTACCACCGGTCCGGAAGCGTAATTGGTATATCTACCCTGGCATTGCCTAGTTGTGTCGTGCCACCTACCCTAGCGAGCCACGTACGAGTTTGATTTGTGTCGTACCTATGGAGTATCCTCTGGTAGCCTCCCGATCAGGAGGTATTACAGTACTGTATAGACTATTGGCACTATTATGTGTTAAGGTGGAAAATGAAAAGCCTTAACGCTATTTAAAAGTAAGTTTATTTTACCAATAGACACTATTATAATAGCGAAATATTACTATATAGTAAATAGTTTAACGGATCCTTAGAGGATGAGCGGTCCCAAGCATCCTTTAAGTTACTTGCCTTTATATTACAGTTCGCTTGAATTAGCTTATACTGTATAAGTATGTATGTCCTGACTGGAGTGTTTGTGTTTATTTCTTACGCTCGGGTCAGCCTGAGTATCAGTTCGGACTTCACCTTCCCCGGAGTTAGGACTGTTGAAGATCATCTCTTTCAAGCTGCTATCTACTTTCTATTCAGTCTTTTATCTTAGCTTATGTAATTGAGACGAATAAATTTGGGATTTTCTGTGGTTGATTCAAACTATATTGAATTTTAAGACTATGTAATTCGTACTTATTTTGAGACTATGTAATAGTGGCTTCATGAACTACTATATCTTATCTCCACTGCATTTCTTACTCTGTGTCTGTGACCTGTGATTATTTATTTACTGTATGTTCTGAGATTTGCGAAATTTTATTTACAACGCGGTATTTTGAATAATTCAAGTCCGACATGTGCGGATGCGAATGGTTGAAAATACCGGGTCGTGACAACCCACATCAAATCAGGCATTTCTTCCCCATACCTTACCCACATCTTCAATGTTTCACTCATACCCATTTTTTCCTTATAAATCGCATTCAAATCAGAAGATACGAGTTGGAAAATTTTAAAATTTAAATTCACCAAATCAAATCGCCTCATCCAAAAATCCTCATTGATCTGTTCTCATCCAACCATCGTTAGGTAAAATCATCAACTAGGAAGTTATGACGACCCGCAAATCCGTACCCTTTGAATCGACAATAAACCATACAAGTCCGACCCAAAAAGCACAGACCGATTGAAAGTCTGGAGAAATACAAGAAGAGAGAAGAAGAGAAGAGAAGAAAGAGAGAAGAAGAGACAAAATAGAACGATACAGAATCTAATATTGCAGAGGAAAACATATAATATCATATCAGTGATCTTTACAAAACAGAAACTGTATATATGCATACATCAATCAGAGCTTAACAATCAATCACTAGTTATCAACTTGGACTGTCATAATTGCATGTCCTCACAATTGATGATAATATACAACAACTTAGCACAACGGATAATTAGAACAGATACGTGTATACGAGAATGAAGATCTCCAGCTTTCCTACAAAAGCTCCAAAAGCACCAAAACTGAACCTGTAAATATACTCGATCTGACCCGAGCACTGAAAGGGAAGAACGCCCGGATCATTCTGCTAAACCAGCATGTGAAACACACTCAAATGAATTTATTAAATTACCAAACTTTTCCTTTATCAAAGCAAAAGTATCTCGTAAGACAAGTCCACACATAAATACGAACATGTTTTAGCATACGATAACTAAAACATTTCATATCAAATCCTCTTATATTATGATACTGTCTAGTATGCAAATAATGTTAATCATAGCTAAAATTGTGACATTGATTCAATTCCAGCATATAGCCCAAAATGGGCAATGCAATGAAAATGGCAGGTATGTAGTGGAGTTTGGATTTCCATACAAATGACCAGGTGTAGGGACTACCTTCCGATGGGTACACCTCTAGATGGATGTCCTGAGGCATTGAACATCTGCCCTCTACCAATACAAGACTGGCCCACCTCTATAACTAGATGGTACCGAATATGTCATCCTTCGGTCATTACCGACCTTTTCTGAGGGCCTTCAAAGTATACAAACCACAATAATCAGATACACGACGTCATAGCGTGTAAAGATATATCTAGAATAGGATGACGATACCCTACTTGGGAGCGACCCACTTAGCCCTGCTGCATCTAACCCTGTTTTGTCATTTCCAGTTGATGAGTCCCGAAGTAACGATTACCTTTCACATATCACATATCACATCACTTTTGAATTCCATACGGCCGTTTCCGTTGACTACTAATTGCCTTCCACAAAAATACAACCCTTAAGCTCATACGTCTCAAGGAGGGTGTTAAGCTAAGAGAAGTTGCCTTCTCCGCCACCATTGATGTATGTTTGTAAAAACCAATGTGCGTAATCTTTAGAAATGCAATGTCAGACAAACATCCATACAAGTTGTCCAGGAACAGGATGAACCGAACTTTCCTACCACATTCTATCGGGAAATCCCTAGGATTAGAAGCGAATAGTCCTTGCATTAGATATTTCATAATGAAAAGAACACTGCTATTATATGTATATTGGGATTTTAACCCCAAACAATCAACAAGCAGTCCTCCACTATGAAAAACCAGAATAACAATATCATCAATAACCTACACAATCGAACGCATATATGTTGGTCCGAAGTGGTTTACGGATAAACCGATCCCGATCTCTTCGCACCAACAACGCAAAAGCGTTTCTCAACCTCACATAGAAACTAAGTCTCATAGACTTATCACGTCTCCAACTTTCAACTTGCTATCCTTCGGGCCAAGAAGGAAGCTCGATAGGTTGGAGTAATGCTCCACACTATACGAATCAACATCATCAACACAAACGATAATCAAGCC
The DNA here is from genome assembly GCA_030765085.1 of Allium cepa. Classification (NCBI taxonomy): domain Eukaryota; kingdom Viridiplantae; phylum Streptophyta; class Magnoliopsida; order Asparagales; family Amaryllidaceae; genus Allium; species Allium cepa. The sequence continues at coordinate 399,725,951 of CM060939.1, read as the reverse complement.
TACACATAAGGCTACGTACTAAGTGTATGACTAAATAGTTCTCACATCAAGTCGAGGAACTAAAATGGCCAATTTTGATAGTCAGTTATTTAACTATCAAAGCAAACAACAAATATTTAGCACCATATGGAATCACTAGGCCTTTTTAGTTAATCTTTTATTCAATAAATCACTTTGCTAAATACTCACTTTGAATTATCTTTAAAAAGATATAATCTCAAAAGTCATTTCAACTTTCTATATTGGAAAAATTTTCCATATACTTATTTAATAATAAGTAATTCACAAGTCAATCTATTTTCAACACTTAGAAAATATTACATATGCTTAAATCAGGATAAAGTATATATTTCATTCTTTAAGAAAAACATTCTCTTTAAACACATTTATTTGGGTAAAAACGAATGTTGCATAAAACATCGTTACGACAACCCAAAATCATTAGTATAGGGATTCGAAAATTAGATTGGTATATAAATCCCATAACTATATAAAACATTTCCTTTCGAAAATCATTTACTATAACAACAGTGTTATAGTCCATCATTTCCTTACTTCCCAAAAACGTCTATTTCAAACATTGAATGTTGAAATCTATGGTTCGATACTTAACACATTTTAACATCTTCAAATGATATTACCCATTTAAAATATCACTTTTTCAAAACCTGTCTTTAATTTTAAAAGATCACTTTCCAAAACATATCCATTTTATTTACTGTATTATTGATTGTCCAAAATCTTGAGTATAGTCCATTTACCAAATCCAGTATTTCTACACATTTATTTTAGGGATTATCCACTATCCAAAATCGTGAATATAATTCCAACCAAATACATTGCTTTTACACCTTTACTTTAAAGGATTATCCACTATCCAAAATCGTGGATGAAATTCCTTTAATAAAAATTCATATTTAACGTATCAAAATAAGTCAATTTCGGATTTATAAAACAATGTTTATAAATTCACATTTATATTTTATAAAAACTTATATTTATAAATCTCCCTTATTAACCAATTCCATTTATCTCATTTATATGCCAAAATCCAATTTATAAGTTAATTACTTATAAATCTCTTTATTTCCAAAATCATTCTTTTATAACTTCACAATTTCATAAATCTATAAATCTTATTTACTTACAAAATTCATCTTTAACTTCATTTTAACATTTACAAAACTCCTTTATAATTCCATCATTTTGATTTATAAAATATCAATTTTATAAATCTTATATATATACCTCTTATTATAACTTTAAAATTTTGAATTTTACTCATTTTACAAATTAATCAACTTCATAATTCCAAAAACCACATTCTGATTATATTTCACAAAAATCATAATTTTCATAACATAAAAATTATAACATTTATTTATTTAAAATAAATCCATTTCCTTAACCATTCAAAATTCAACAAAACGTATATTTTCAAAATCGCTTTAAAATCCTTTTAAATTTGAAATCATCACTTTAACATTTTTAAATTACCAAAATTACATCAATCACGGCATCCAAACATCATATATCATAAGATGACAACATATATCACAATATCTGTAAATAAATCAATACTGGTGAGAAATCCAATTGAATCCCTCCAACCTATCACTGCAACAAATATACATATTAGAATATGTGTACAATGTCCGCTTCTTAGCAGACGCACGTACAAAGGGTCATCTGCTCATACATGGGTATGTATAGCATCTCATCTACTCCAATAGGTAGGAATATTTCTAAATACAATCATATCTCATCCAAACAATCATCAATCATCATAAAATAAATTTATTCTCACTTATATAAAAATATCAGCGAGTCAGAAAGAGTGAGTTGTACTCACTTCGGATTCCACTCCGTCAAACTTTAAGGCGAGGAACTTGAGATCTAACACATACTTCCTACCATAATTTGGAAGCCAAATGAAATAAGCCCAAATTCCTCCTTCTTAATGCTTGGCCAAGGCTTTAAATGGAGATCGGCCGAAAGTGTACAGAAGAAGTAGTAGAGCTTTGAACTTGAATTCTCAAAATTAGACCTGGAAAATAGGTCATCTTCTCTCTTATTTTTGACTCTATTATTCTCAAAATTTGGAAAACTTATGAACTGAAAAGTTGTTTAAAATTCTTTTCTCTTGAATTTAACAAAAAGAATCACTTAATTTTGATTAATATTGAGGAAGATATGGTCAATAGAAAAAGAGATAATCTCGGATTCAAAAAAATAAAGCGTGAAAATGTACTTCAAAGAATTGAGTTTCAGGTATAACAAACCTCAAAACTGGAAAAAGTAATCAACATAAAAGTTGTAGCTACTAGAATTTCATACAGTTTGGAAAACAAATTTCTTAAATTGGATTTGTTATGATCAAGTTATGATCAAAACAAAATGGCCTATTCTCTGGCTTAAAAACTAGACCAGAAAATGCATTTGAAAGAAGTGTACTTTTGACATAGCTAAATTTAGATAGAGACAAAGTGGTCAACATAAAAGTTGTAGCCACTGGAAAAATACATGATTTTAATTTTACATTTCGATTCTGTTTTGAAGAATTTATGGCCGAGAGACGAAGAGGTAAAATATGGAGAAAAAATAAGTTTGATTAGAAGAGAATAAACATTGATTTCTCTTGAATATTTTAAATATTTTGACATTATTTCTTTATAATTTTTTATATGGAATGGAATATATTAAAGAGAAGAGTAAGAAGGTGAAGAAGCTTGAGAAAAAAAGAAGAAAATGTGAATGAAAGTGAAGAAGAAGATGGATATTTATAGAAAAAGGAAGAAGCGGTAAATTTACCAAAATAGCCTCTTACCAGATTACCAAACTAACTTTACTTCAACCTAAAGCAATCCCCAATTTTTCAATACTTAACATCATCTTTCACATCCTTACTTTATGTCTTAGTCACTTAAATATTAAGTATAGAAAAGTAATTATTTTGTTGGATTTTGATGTGATTTGGATTTGATGTTTACTTTTGGCTTTTCTTAAACTTACTTACTTTTCTTAATGATGTCTTGAAGTTTTCTAATTATATTTAGTAAAACTAAACATGTTTAGTTATTATAATATGTAATACATATGTTAAAATATATTAACAAAGGTGTGATAAAGTTGCGACAACTTATTTTGAATAAAACATTGATTTTCGACAAAACGTTTTCCGATCACATTTTGACGTTTTTGTTAAACTATTTATTCATGTAAACCAAACTTCAAAATAAATTATTATTATCTTTAAATAGTTAAAATAATAATATTTGTTTCATAAAATAATATAAACCAATATCCAAACCTTCTTATAAAAATACGACATCGATTTATCGATATGCGATGAAATTTGTCAATTTTATAAAACAAGTTGTATATATTCATCGACCCATTATAAATTAAATTACCATTATTGTCAAATGAGTTTGATATGGATTATACATATTTAAAAGGAATTATTTATCCTTTAAACAAATTTCTTGAATATTTGTCCTACTTTATCGGAATCTGGCTTTTGTCAATATTACAATGGGAAACCAAAATCTGTATTCAATATCAAAAATAAGTTTACCATTCTTATTTATCGTATAAAAAATAATTGTTTAAGTTTGAATTTTCTACATTTGAATATTTAAAATAATTAAATATCTCATTTTCAAGGTGTTAAAATTACGGATCGTTACATTCTCTCCTACTTAAAATAATTTCATCCTCAAAATGACCAAGTAAGAAAAAGTCATAGAATCCATTAACTTTTCAAAACAACTCTTTCAGACTGGATTAAGAAAATCACTTAAATGTTTAACTTTTCCAAAATCATTTAGTTAAACTTCTTATAACAACTTCTCTAAGTTTTCAAATCCATTCATTAATTGTTGCTAATTCAATTTACAACTAAAGTTGAATTTCATTATATAACTTTCATATTCATCACTTCACCTTATTAACTTCTTATTATTCAACTCTACTTTGCATGTTCATTTTGTTTATCAAAATCAGCTTGATTCAACATTACTTAATTTAAATTTCATTTCATTCTCACTTGCATTTACTTCCACTATATAACTTAAGTTCACTACTAATTTAGTTCAAATATTATTTTATTTAACTTTACTTAAGTCAAATTTCATATCACTTATTCAAATTCAGATTTTGTTTTGCTTAACAAAATTGTTTAACCATTTTAACAATTGGTTTACTTACATTTTCCCATTTTCTAAGTTATACAACTTAATTATCTAAACTTCCAAATTCATATTATATAATCACTTACCCTTTACGTTTAATTTTCATTCCAATAACATATCAAATCTGGTTCAAATCCAATTCAATTTATTTAACTTTCATTTAGTTAAATTTCAAATTATATATTTTATTATACTAACTCAAATTTACTATTGGTAGAAAATCCATCATATAGAAACTCAAAAATGATCCTTGTGATGATGTAGTCATCACCCTTATTATTTCCAGTTACAGTAGTGAGTTCAGTGCTTTATATTCTTTTTAAAATTTCCTTTATATTTATAAATCATTTACTTATATAATTTCACTATATCACTTCACTTATACAAGATCATTACAACTTCATTTATCTTATTTAGATTTATAATAATATAATCTCTTTAATTTTGAAAGACAACATTCAAAATAAATGGAATTCAGCATTTCCAAATTCTTAGTTAAATCCATTTTTGTTTACAACTCATATTTATAAATATATTTAGGTTGTTCCATTTCTTACATATAAGATTATTTTACATTTGTAAATCATATTAATTATAATTCCATATTTTATAATTCATTTTCTTATATAGTTTCATTCTTTAAAATTGTAGTTCTTATTTAAATTATTCAAACAACTTTTATTAACTTATATATATATATATAATATGTATATATATACACACACACATACATTTTCAACAACCAAACAATCAATTAGAAACAATATAATGATTTCTGAAAAATTGTTTCTTTTATATATAAAATATAATCGAGGTAAAATTATTTCATTTACACAATTTAAAATAATACTATGTCGACTTGCCCCGTTTAAGTGTTTAGAAATCCCTATCGATAACATGGCTTCCCATATACTGATCAGAATTCACAAACAACTCAACGGATAAACAAACACAATATAAAACATTTTTATATTCACTAACAAATACGAGCTCATATATATAATACACTCAAACTCAATCTAGGGTGCTACTGTCCCTATCTATACTGAGTACACATCAAAGCTTAGGAATATACAAAATCTAAGCTCTAACACCATGTGTGATGACCCGCAAATCCATACCCTTTGAGTCGACAATAAACCACATGTGTACGACCTAAAAAGCACAGACTGACAGAAAGTCAGGGGAAAGAAAAGAAGAAAGAAGAAGAGCAAAGAAGAAAGAGAGAAGAAAAGACAAAATAGAACGATACAGAATCTCACATTGCATCGAAAAACATATAATATCATATCAATGATATTTATAAACAGAAACTGTATACACATATATCAATTAGAGTTCAACAATCAATCTCTAGTTATCAGCTTGGACAGTTATAATAACATATCCTCACAATTGCCGATAATATACAACAACTAAGCACATTGGATAATCAAAACAAATACGTGTATACGAGAATGAAGACCTCGAGCTCTCCTATTGAAGCTCCAAAAGCACCAAAACTGAACTTTTAAATATACTTGGTCTGACCCAAGCATTGAAGGGAAGAACGCCTGGATCAGTCTAGTAAACCAGCGTGAGAAACGCACTCAACTGAATTTATTAAATTACCAAACTTTTCCTTTATCATAAAAAAAGTATCTCATAAGACAAGCACACACATAAATATGGACATATTTTTACCTTACGATCTAAAACATTTCATAACAAATCCTCTAATATTATGATAGTGTCTAGTATACAAATAATATCAATCATAGCCGAAATTGTTACATTGATTAAATTCCAGCATATAGCCCAAAATGGGTAATACGATCAAAATGGCAGGTACGTAGTGGACTTTGGATTTCCATACAAATGACCAGGTGAAGGGACTACCTTCCATGGGTACACTCTAGATGGATGTCCAGAGGCACAGAACATCTGCCCTCTACCAATACAAGACTGGCCCACCTCTATAACTAGATGGTACCGAATATGTCATCCTTTGATCGTTATCGACCTTTTTCGAGGGCCCTCAAAGCATACAAATGTAACAACCCGCATATTTATCGATTTTATATTTAAATATTTTATCGTTCGTCGGATTTTGGTCCGAAAAGCTACTTTTGGCAAACAGCCGAATTAGGACTCGAGACCACTTCCATTGAGTTCAAAATGCCGTTTGCGACCTTTTTGAGTATAAGCTTCGATATGTTTGGAGAAAGTTGATTTTTGCTACTTTTTCCCGCTTAGGGCTTTGGTTTGGGCTGAGCCAATTAACCACTTATGTATTCAGTCCCAACCCCTCTCCTCTTCATTCACTTCTTTTCTATTTTCCTAACACTCAAGCTTTTACAACAATGGAGAGTGGAAGAGGAAATTAAAACTCCAAGCCCTAGTTCCATAGCAAAATCCAAGTTCTTGCTCCAAATCTATGAGAACCCATTGGTAAGCATCTCCTTCTTCTTCTCCAACTCATTCTCTCTTTGATTTCAGAAAATTCCTAAACCTAATTTAGGAAATGTTTCTCTTTTAAGCTTAGATTCAAGCTTCTAGAGTTGGATTTGAAGAGTTGTTGATTCCCCTTTGCTTTCAAGCTTCATCTTCATAAATTTTAGTGCAAAGGTGAGATTTTTAATCTCACATCTAAGTTTATGAATTACCTTCGATTGTTAGGTATGAATTCCTAACACTTATTCATGTGCATTTGATTTTGATTTGGATTGCTTTTGTGAATATTCCAATTTTTAGTGTTTTGAGTTCAACTCGTTAAAAATCCTAACTTTAATGTTTGAACATGTTTTTGGTGATGCATCGAGGAGCATATAGGGTCGGGTAGTCGATTGGCATAAACCCTTAGCGCCGTTGCTCGTGCGATTGCAATTTGATCGAGAGTTGCACCTCTTTTGAAATAGGGTAGGAAGTGCAAGCATACAGGTTCGGCCGACCGAGCCCCCTGGGCCGGTCAACCGACCTGTAGTCCAGGCACTTCCTGCCTCTGTTTGGAAGTGCTGGTTAAAGGCTTCGGCCGACCGAGCCCCCTGGGCCGGTCGACCGACCTGGTGCCCCGAGCACTTCCAACCTCTGGTTCGGTCGACCGACTCAGGGAGTCCGGTCGACCGACATGCTACTATTTGCCAGATTAGCCTATATTGCTAATCCGTTTGAATATCCAACTTTAATCGATTCGTGTTGTCTCCCTTTTGTTGTTGTCATTTATTATCGACTTTGATGACCTTTTCTTTGGGAATTTTAGATATATCCACTTTGAAGGATTTTATATCGATTTCTTTGGATTTTATTCACGTCTTCGAATGTGAATTTTATGCCCGATTGTTTCTACAATCACTTCTATGATTTGTCACTTTAAAATATAAAGGTTTTCTATACTAGTAGTAAATATCAAAACTCTTTCTTCAAATGATTTCAACACTATTTTACTACAAAGCTCGTTTTCTCAAACCGATTTCCAATCTATTAGTATATACAAACCTCTACCTCACTCGTATGAGAAATCTAATTAAACGACTTAGTAAAACAAATGGTATGAAACGCTTGCATTTACTTCGTTGGTTAATTTTTGGACTTGTTCGATTGAACCACTTGTGACATTTTTCTAGTGGAGATTTACAGTTTCTTTGTAAATGTTTAAGTTAAGCAAGTGGTTATGGGACATGAAGCTAAACTTTTATATTTACTAGCTTAGTGTAATTGACACTTCTCGTTGATCATGACGATCATCTTTGTGGTTTAGACTAGCAATGTGCGATGTCTCTTTGTTAGCGAGGTTAGACTAGACACCACTTGTGCGATTCCATTCGCACATACCTTTTCGGTTAGCCTAGACACCACTTGTGTGATTCCACTCACACATACCTTTTTGTGATTTCTGGATTTCGTGTGTTGATTTCTGGAATTTATGTTTCACCAACTTTTACGATGGGCATTGATATATATGTCATTTATTGTGGCTTGGTGAATGAAATTAGGAGTATGACATTCCTTTTTATCTTGAGTAGATTATTGTGATATTGATTAATCTCTTGTTGATTTTCAATTACTTATTTATCACAGCTTGGCATTGTGATTATTATATGTTTATGTCATATCTCTTATTATATATCACTTCATCTGATATTTATAGCTAGACTGATCCGTTTATTATTTTGTTCTTAAATAATACTTGGGTCAGACTGAGATTTTACAGGTGCTTCTGCTTGACTCCTTATCGGACGTTCATCTGATCTTTTCGCTAACTACTTAAGTTTAGTAGTTTTTGTTGTATACATTTGAGATACAGACTCTATGATGTATACTTATTCTTTTATCTAGCACTTGTACCTATTCTTTTTGATATTGTGGATCTTGTTTGACCACTACTCTGATGTACACTTTCATGTGTTATATTCATATCTATTTCCGCCTTTGTGATATGAATTATCTGTGACTGATTTGTGTTATGTTTATTTCTATATTTGTTTCCGAAGACCTTTATAGCCACTGTGTAGTAGCTTTGAGTTTGTGTCGGTATGTCGGATTCCCTCTTGAGATGAAAAGTTATATTTTTATCTGGCATATCGGTACTCGCACAAAGCAATTATACAAATGGTCGCTCCTCAACAGCCTTATTCTCCGTGCTAGTTGACAGCATTACACCGTAGTGTTCTTGGCTAGCGTGGGTATAGAGGTGGGGTGTCACAGCTTGGTATCAGAGCCAAACTTCGGAACAATATGGAATATTATAACAAGGATCATCGTCCTAAGTCCATCTTAGGAGTCATGCTTTAGGATTTAATTCGAGTCTTCGTACCGATTCATCCTATTTTCTTTATGATTCCTTGTTTTATCAATCAAGTTTGATTGAAATTTATTTTGAGAATAACTTTTTTCTCTTCTTTAATCTTCTTTCTTTCTTTCTTAAAGAAGAGAAATGGTTAGACCAGGCCGTCCCAGCGCCGGTCAATCTAGTGCTACTCCCCTGGATGGAGTATTTATGTCTGCCCAGCAGCTTTTAGATCTTGTTAAGAACGCTCAAGCTGCCGGACCCAATCCAGAGCTACTCATCCTAGATCCGATTTTGCACGCTTGTACAGAGACTATACCGATTTGGGTGGAGGGCCATTCAAGGGATCCGAGAGTGTTATTGAAATTCAAGCTTGGCTCAAATCATGCGATCGCATCTTTTCTCGCATGAACCTTATTGACCTTCATCGAGTCCAAGTGGCTTCTAGCATGCTCCAAGAAAGAGCATTAGATTGGTATGAGCTTTTAATTTCTGAAATCATTGAACCGGATCTCACTTGGGAGCAATTCCGGGAAAGGTTCGAATTGAAATTTGTGCCGGAGGCCAAAAATGTAACTTTGGCCTGGCGTTTTATTGACCTTGTTCAAGGTGGATCTTCTGTGACAGACTATGTCGCATCTTTCGAATCTCTTTCCAAGTACGGGGTTGAATACATTAACACCCCAATGAAGAAAAATCAGAGATTCGTCTATGGCTTGAATGAATCTTAAGAAGCCATTACTTCTGAAACTTGAGGTTTCATTTGATCAGCTTATTGATATTGCTCTTCGTCTTGAAGAGGCCGATAATGAAGTTGTGTTGTAACGACCCGTATTTTACGTGTCGATAAATCGTAAAATAGATGCCATCGAGTCGTTAGTATTGTTGTTAAATCGTTTAAAGATTGAGTCGACCATAGCTTAAGTCGTATAGAAGTTAAGCCGTGTGATGGCTTAGGTCGTGTGCTGATTTAGGTCGTGTTAGTTAGGTCGATTAGGCGACATAAGGGATTGGGCTTGACCGACTTATAGAATGGAACGACCTAAGGGTTAAACGACTTAGGGGTTTGGCCGACTTAGTAGTTAACGACTCATAGATGAGACCGACCTATAGTGGTGGCCGACTTAAGGAGTTGACCAACCTAAGGGATAGTGGTGTAGGAGTTAGGTCGTGGACGAGATAAGGCTTAGGTCGGCTGAGCGAGTTAATGGCCCAGTAGTTAGCGACTTAGGAGCCAATGGTATAAGGGTTACGACCTAAGAGGGAGATATGTTAGGTCGTTAAGGGGTTGAGTCGTTGGGTCGTTAGGCCTTGAGGTTAGGTCGGTGGGTCGTTAAGTCGTAAGTCGTGAGTTAGGTCCATACGACTTAGGGCTTAGGAAGGGAGGCGCGCATGTGTTAAGCCGCGCATAGGTTGTGAGCCGTGTGAGTGTAGTTAGGTCGTAGACGAATTATGATTAGGTCGTTGGGTCGTTGAATTGTTGGGTCGGCATCTTGGTTAAGTCGTAGGTCGTTAGGTCGGCAAGAGTTAAGTCGTGACCGATTTAAGGGGGGCATACGAGTTAAGGTTTCAGCCTATAAATAGAGGGGTTTGGCTCACTTTTTGGCACCGGATTTTGAAGCGACGAAGTGCTGCCATTTTTAGAGCTCGACTACAACACTTCTTCACTTCTTTTCTCCACTCTAATCTAGTGATTCCTTCCATCTAAATTGAAGATCAAATCGAAGATCCAAGAGCCAAAGTTGAAGATCTTCATCCATCGAAGTGAGATTTCATCATTTGAAGAGAAGCTTTGGGGGATCAAGTTAGATTCTTTGCTATCCAGATCTGAAGTTGGTTGTTTTTGAGGTGTTTAGGTGATTCGGTGAGTGGTGGTTATCTCTCACACGGACCCAAAGGAGTATATTGGATCGGTGGTTTGTTTATGTGTTAAAGAAAGTGATTTCGTGCACTTTTCTTAAGTCTGCATGTAGATCTATTGTTCATGATGATTTGACACCTATTTTACTACATGTTCACTTATGCAAGTTTATTCATCAAGTTGTAGAGATATTGTTCATGATTCATGCTTGTTAGAATGCATGTTAGATTTGGACTCTTTATTTACGAAATTGCCATTATTGTTGTAATTGTTTATTTAGATCTTGTTTGAATGATTGATTACTTGGATTAATGTTTGATTTGATTGATTAATTGATTTATAACTTGATTTAGACAAGTTGGTCGAAGATGATTCAAAAGCTAAGTGGAAAGGCTCTTGAATAAGGAAAGCTGCTTGTGGCATATGAAGCGGATGTTGAAGCTCATATGGATAGGTTTGGTAATGATGTTGAGATGGGACTTTGCCATAATGCGATGGGGCAAACCATGATGTTGAGATGAGACTTTGCTATGATGCGAAAAAGCAAAGCATGATGTGAGAAGCCTTGGTTTAATCCAGACGGGATCATCCCAAGCATGTTGATAACTCGGTGATGCGGTCCGGGTTTGTGGATAATGGTTAGCTTGAGAGGCGCTTGAGCTAGTATAGGAATAGTCGTCGAGAAGGATGACTAGAAGGCTGAGATTTCATCGTTGTTGAAGGTTCTAGCATGCTCAAAGCAACAGTACGTTGGGACGGGTCACGATGACGTTCCAAGAACGGGCTGCGACGACGTGCTAGTACGCTGGGTAGTTGCGAAAATTCCTAGGCACGGGCTGCGACGACGTGCGGAGTTATGTCTAGAACCGGGGTTACCATTAGCCTTTGACAGGCGGTCATTCAACTAACGGTGAATTCAAGGCAATGATAACAGTGATAGCCAGAGTCATGGATGTTTGGATGTTTGGTTGTATCATTACTTGGGTCAAGAGCGATGTTTTCAGGGTGCTTATCTGATCTTGGTTTAGGCCTTGGGGGTTTGTACTTGGAAAACGCCGACCTTGACTCGAGTGATAATTACTTTGCTTTGAATGTCTGAATTGCTATGTTATTTCTGCTTAGTATGTCTGGGGGCTATCACTGTAGAAAGAGGTGGAGTGGGATGGTTGGGTTCCTATTCCTTTTACCCTTTATGCTCTTTTGGTATGTTTGATAGTTGATTTACTGCTCACTAAGACTTTTGTCTGACTCAAGCTTTTATGTTTAACTCTTATTACCTTGGGTTGTTCATCCATGTTGGGATGGGCAGACTAGGTAGCAGGTGACATGTGCTGTTCTAGTAGCCAACGCTGTTGATGACGAAGACGAGCTGGAGGCTTTTGCATATTGTTTTCTTACTATATGTACTGGGTGTTCCGCTATTTGTATATTCTCTGAGTGATATGTAGTGAGGCTTGATGTATTGACTTTGCTGATTGTTGTATCAAACTATTAGAGTTTATATGATGAGATTCTGTTATATGGAGCTTCACTATGTATATTTTCTATTGTATTTTGTCCATGCGCTGTGAGTAATACGATAGACTATTCTGTGTTTTACCTTACCTTGACGATCGTCCATGGCGGCCTGGCACACTTTTCAGCGCACGATTCCCTTGTTTAGTGCAGGAGTCATGGGCGGTCGTCACATTTGGTATCAAAGCTTTGGTTAATCGATTTTAGCCAACGCTCGCTGACGTAACTACGGATGAGAGACGTAATTGTAATTTTGATGGATGGTTACTATATATAATATAGTAGTTTAGAAGGATTTGAACTCCTTATGCAGTTGTTTCTCAAGGTGTTTTAATCATTCCTTTTTATAGATATTAAGAATGAGTCGAAGAGAGAGACAAGCTGCTAGGGAAAGCCGTGCTGCTGAAGAGGTTGCTGATGCTGATTATGCTGCTATGTTTGAGGCCATGATGACTTCGATCATGAGAAGGATGCCAGTTTCGAGGTCATCAGTAGATGTTGGAGTTCAAGTTCAAGCTCCATAACCAGTGGATTTTGCTAAGTTGTGCAAAGACTATACTGCTCTTGGAGGGAAGGTTTTCTTGGGAACAGAATCAACCGTTGATGTTCAGAGATCGATTGATGCTTGTAGAAGGATCTTTGGTGATTTGGGAATTGAGGATGCAACTAAGAGGAAGCTTGCATCAAGACAGCTTCAAGGGAGAGCTTCGGATTGGTGGAATTCTATCACCATTGATACTCCAGAGGAAGAGATTACTTGGGAGCAATTCCAAGTTAGATTTGAAGCTAAGTTCATTTCTACAGCTCAGAAATCTGTTCTGTTTAAGAAGTTTGTGGAAAGCAAGGTGGGAGACCAGTTCTTGAGTATGTTTCTAAGTTTGAAGCTTTGTCCAAGTATGCTCGGTCGTATATTGAATCTCCCTATCAGAAGAATGAGAAGTTTGTGGCAGGCTTGGACACTTATCTTGGGAGACAGTTGGTGGATCATTTGGACGATCCATTTGAGAAGCTTGTGGAGAAAGCTCTCAGGGATGAGAATCTGTTTCCTAAGGAAGGATCTGTTGTTGCTGTGACCAAGGAGCAAAATGGAAACAAGAAGAGGAAGCAGCAGCAGCAGAAGGGTAAGGATGGCCAGAAGAAGCCAAAGGGTGAAGTGATCTGCTACAACTGTCAGCAGAAGGGTCATCTCTCCACGGATTGCAAGAAACCAAGAGTGCCGGCAAAGTGTCACAACTGTGACAAACCGGGGCATTTCAAGAGGGATTGTCCGGAACCGAGGAAGGACAAGCAGATTGTGCAAGCCTATGCTTTGGGGGTTGTGTCATCATCTTTGAAAGCTCCTACTGCTGATGAGAAAGGAAAGAGCGTGGTGGTTCAAGGTACTCTTTTCATTTGTGGTGTTCCAGTTAGAGTGTTATTTAATACTGGGGCGTCGCATTCGTTTGTTTGTAATGAACTTGTAGGCCGGTTGGGTTTAGAACCGGATATTGTTGATAGACCATTGGTTGTGACTAATCCAGTTGGGGGTTCGTCTTGTTTGTGTATGATATGTCGTGGTCTAGTTGTGTCGAGTCATGATTGCTCTTTTGTTTGTGATTGTTTTGTTCTGAACTTTGTGGGGTTTGGAATTATTTTGGGTATGGACTGGCTTAGGAAGTATGCGGCAAAGGTTGATTGTGAAAGGCTTGAGGTGACAGTCGAGAATGTGGAAAGGCGAAAGGTTGTGATACGATGTAAGCATGAGGAAGGCGTCTTCATGAGCTTCATGTATTCGCTGGTTGTTCCACGGGATGGACTGTCATCGGTGCCTATTGTGAATGGATTTGAGGATGTCTTTGACGAGGTCAAAGGGTTACCGCCGCATAGGGAGATCGATTTTCGTATCGATCTAGTTGAAGGAGCCAGACCTGTTGTGATGCCTCTTAGGCGGATGGCGCCTAGGGAGCAGCAAGAGTTGAAGGTGCAAGTTGATGACCTTTTACGGAAGGGATTCATTCGGCGTAGCATGTCCGAATGGGGTGCACCAATTGTGTTCGCAACCAAAGCAGATGGATCGTTGAGGTTGTGTGTGGATTATCGTGAGCTCAATAAAGTGACTAAGAAGAACAAGTATCCATTGCCGAGAATAGATGACTTGTTTGATCAGCTTCACGAAGCTAAGGTGTTTTCTCAGATGGATTTGGCAACGAGATTTCACCAGTTGAGAGTGGCAAAGGATAGTGTTCCGAAGACTACTTTCAGAACACCGTCTGGTTTCTATGAGTGGCTGGTAATGCCGTTTGGATTGACCAATGCACCGGCATATTTTGTGGATCTTATGAATAGAGTATTCAGGGATCAGTTGAACAAGTTTGTACTTGTGTTCGTGGATGATATTTTGATTTATTCCAGAACTAAAAAGGAACACAAGACACACTTGCGTATTGTTTTGGAAATCTTGCGGAAACATCAGCTGAAGGCTAAGTTTTCGAAGTGTCACTTCTGGAAGAGAGAAGTGAAATTCTTAGGTCATGTTATTTCTGGAAATGGAATAGAGGTTTATCCCGCTAAGGTGGCAGCGATCCAGGATTGGATTAGACCTAAGAATGCATCTGATGTGAGAAGTTTTCTTGGATTAGCAGGATATTATCGTCGGTTTATCAAAGACTTTTCCTAGGTAGTTGCACCGTTAACAGGATTGACGAAAAAGAACCAAGTGTTCAGATGGGATGCTAAGTGTGAGCAAGCCTTTGGAATCCTGAAAGAGCGACTGACAAGTGCTCCTGTTTTGACTATTCCAAGTGGGAATGATGAGATTGTGGTTTACACCGATGCATGTGGTACTGGACTTGGTGCAGTGCTGATGCAGAGGGATAAAGTTGTTGCGTATGCTAGTCGACAACTGAAGCCGCATGAAAGGAATTATCCGACTCATGATTTGGATTTAGCGGCGATTGTATTTGCTTTGAAGATGTGGAGACATTACCTATTGGGAGTTCAATTCGAGTTGTTTACGGATCATAAGTCATTGAGGTATCTTTTCTCCCAAAAGGATTTGAATCTTCGACAGCAACGATGGCTAGAGTTTTTAGCATCATATGATTTTGGTATAGCTTATACTCCGGGAAAAGGTAACGCAGTGGCAGATGCGTTAAGTCGAAGACATGCAGAATTGGTAGCCATGTTTTCAGAATGGAAGAGTCTCGAGTATTTGGCTGGATTTGACTTCAGGCCCATATGTGAATTGGAACCTGAGATGTTGGCAAACTTATCAATAACACCTACTCTTGTGGAAAGAATTGGCGAGAGCCAAAAGCGAGACGATAAGATTGTCAAGATTATCTGTGATTTGGAATCTGGATTGGATCCAGAAAAGGATAAAGGATTTGAAGTCGATCGAGAGGGTTGGCTTCGGAAGCAAGGACGACTAGTTGTTCCCGATATAGATGAATTGAGGGATGAAGTTCTGAAGGAAAGTCATCACTCGAAGTTGACAATTCATCCAGGTGGAAATAAGATGTATCGGGATATGAAGAGAACCTATTACTGGGAAGGTATGAAGAAGGATGTTGGAAATTTTATTTCCAAATGTATGAACTGCCAGTCGGTAAAAGCTGAACAGAAGAAGCCAAGTGGATTGCTTCAACCATTAGAAGTTCCTACATGGAAGTGGGAGCAAGTATCGATGGATTTTATCGATGGGTTACCTAGAACCAGAACAGGAAATGAAGGGATTTGGGTCATCGTAGATCGATTGACCAAGAGTGCAAGGTTTATTCCCGTTCGATCAACTAGGACTGCATCGAAATTGGCTGAGTTGTATGTTAAGTGGATAGTTCGATTACATGGTATTCCGAAGAGTATAGTGAGCGATCGAGACCCATTGTTCACTAGTGGATTTTGGAAGAGCTTCCAGGAAGTTTTGGGAACTGAGTTGTGTTTGAGTACAACTTATCATCCCCAAACAGATGGTCAGACTGAGAGAGTCAACCGAGTTTTGGAAGATCTCCTCAGGGCATGTGTTTTGGATTTCGGAGGATCATGGGAAGATCATCTTCATTTGGTGGAGTTTGTGTATAATAACAGTTATCAGACAAGTATTGGTGTGGCACCATATGAAGCATTGTATGGAAGACCGTGTAACTCTCCGACATGTTGGTTAGAAACTGGAGAAAAGCTGATACTTGGGCCATAAATGATTCGACAGAGTTCGGATTGTATAGAGATCATTCGGCGACGAATGAAGGCAGCCCAAGACCGTCAGAAAAGTTACACCGATAAGCGTCGTAAAGATTTGGAATTCGACGTAGGTGATATGGTTTTTGTGAAGATTTCTCCACTGAAGAATGTCATTCGATTCGGGAAGAAAGGAAAGTTGACTCCGAGATTTGTTGGACCATTCCCGGTTATTGAACGAATTGGAAAGCTCGCTTATAAATTAGAGTTACTAGAAAAGATGGCGAGTGTGCACAATGTTTTTTATGTATCTTATCTACGGAAGTGTGTGCATGACTCGAATACAGTGGTTTCTGCTGATAGCTGTGAAGATTTAGAGGTTGACCCAGTTGTTAGAAGACCTCGTAAGCCGCTTCGTGTTGTGGAAACTGACACGAAACAGCTTAGGAGGAAGGTAGTCAAGTTGCTCAAGGTACAATGGAGTGATGATGTTAACGACTGTACATGGGAGGAGGAAGAGAGGATGAAGGCAGCTCATCCTGGACTCTTCGAGGTATGGCCCTAAGGTGTCGTGACATCTCATGAATTTGTAACTTGTTCTAGTCTTAGAATTCTGCATGCTAGGCTAGTAATTGGATGCATGGTTTGTTGATTGCTATGGATGGTAGGCATGCGGAATAACTTTGGTTGCTCTTGTTTGTTTGGAATTTCGGGGGCGAAATTCCTAAGGGGGAGAGAATGTAACGACCCTTATTTTACGTGTCGATAAATCATAAAATAGATGCCATCGAGCCGTTAGTATTGTTGTTAAGTCGTTTAAAGATTGAGTCGACCATAGCTTAAGTCGTATAGAAGTTAAGCCGTGTGATGGCTTAGATCGTGTGCTGATTTAAGTCGTGTTAGTTAGGCCGGTTAGGCGACATAAGGGATTGGGCTTGACCGACTTATAGAATGGAATGACCTAAGGGTTAAACGGCTTAGGGGTTTGGCCGACTTAGTAGTTAACGACTCATAGATGAGACCGACCTATAGTGGTGGCCGACTTAAGGAGTTGACCAACCTAAGGGATAGTGGTGTAGGAGTTAGGTCGTGGACGAGATAAGGCTTAGGTCGGCTGAGCGAGTTAATGGCCCAGTAGTTAGCGACTTAGGAGCCAATGGTATAAGGGTTACGACCTAAGAGGGAGATAGGTTAGGTCGTTAAGGGGTTGAGTCATTGGGTCGTTAGGCTTTGAGGTTAGGTCGGTGGGTCGTTAAGTCGTAAGTCGTGAGTTAGGTCCATACGACTTAGGGCTTAGGAAGGGAGGCGCGCATGTGTTAAGCCGCGCATAGGTTGTGAGCCGTGTGAGTGTAGTTAGGTCGTAGACGACTTATGATTAGGTCGTTGGGTCGTTGAATTGTTGGGTCGGCATCTTGGTTAAGTCGTAGGTCGTTAGGTCGGCAAGAGTTAAGTCGTGACCGACTTAAGGGGGGCATACGAGTTAAGGTTTCAGCCTATAAATAGAGGGGTTTGGCTCACTTTATGGCACCGGATTTTGAAGCGACGAAGTGCTGCCATTTTTAGAGCTCGACTACAACACTTCTTCACTTCTTTTCTCCACTCTAATCTAGTGATTCCTTCCATCTAAATTGAAGATCAAATCGAAGATCCAAGAGCCAAAGTTGAAGATCTTCATCCATCGAAGTGAGATTTCATCATCTGAAGAGGAGCTTTGGGGGATCAAGTTAGATTCTTTTCTGTCCAGATCTGAAGTTGGTTGTTTTTGAGGTGTTTAGGTGATTCGGTGAGTGGTGGTTATCTCTCACACGGACCCAAAGGAGTGTATTGGATCGGTGGTTTGTTTATGTGTTAATGAAAGTGATTTCGTGCACTTTTCTTAAGTCTGCATGTAGATCTATTGTTCATGATGATTTGACACCTATTTTACTACATGTTCACTTATGCAAGTTTATTCATCAAGTTGTAGAGATATTGTTCATGATTCATGCTTGTTAGAATGCATGTTAGATTTGGACTCTTTATTTACGAAATTGCCATTATTGTTGTAATTGTTTATTTAGATCTTGTTTGAATGATTGATTACTTGGATTAATGTTTGATTTGATTGATTATTTGATTGATAACTTGATTTGGACAAGTTGGTCGAAGATGATTCAAAAGCTAAGTGGAAAGGCTCTTGAATAAGGAAAGGTGCTTGTGGCATATGAAGCGGATGTTGAAGCTCATATGGATAGGTTTGGTGATGATGTTGAGATGGGACTTTGCCATGATGCGATGGGGCAAACCATGATATTGAGATGAGACTTTGCTATGATGCGAAAAAGAAAAGCATGATGTGAGAAAGCCTTGGTTTAATCCAGACGGGATCATCCCAAGCATGTTGATAACTCGGTGATGCGGTCCGGGTTTGTGGATAATGGTTAGCTTGAGAGGCGCTTGAGCTAGTATAGGAATAGTCGTCGAGGAGGATGACTAGAAGGCTGAGATTTCATCGTTGTTGAAGGTTCTAGCATGCTCAAAGCAAGAGTACGTTGGGACAGGTCACGATGACGTTCCAAGCACGGGCTGCGACGACGTGCTAGTACTCTGGGTAGTTGCGAAAATTCCTAGGCACGGGCTGCGATGACGTGCAGAGTTATGTCTAGAACCGGGGTTACCATTAGCCCTTGACAGGCGGTCATTCAACTAACGGTGAATTCAAGGCAATGATAACAGTGATAGCCAGAGTCATGGATGTTTGGATGTTTGGTTGTATCATCACTTGGGTCAAGAGCGATGTTTTTAGGGTGCTTATCTGATCTTGGTTTAGGCCTTGGGGGTTTGTACTTGGAAAACGCCGACCTTGACTCGAGTGATAATTACTTTGCTTTGAATGTCTGAATTGCTATGTTATTTCTGCTTAGTATGTCTGGGGGCTATCACTGTAGAAAGAGGTGGAGTGGGATGGTTGGGTTCCTATTCCTTTTACCCTTTATGCTCTTTTGGTATGTTTGATAGTTGATTTACTGCTCACTAAGACTTTTGTCTGACTCAAGCTTTTATGTTTAACTCTTATTACTTTGGGCTGTTCATCCATGTTGGGATGGGCAGACTAGGTAGCAGGTGACAGGTGCTGTTCTAGTGGCCAACGCTGTTGATGACGAAGACGAGCTGGAGGCTTTTGCATATTGTTTTCTTACTATATGCACTGGGTGTTCCACTGTTTGTATATTCTCTGAGTGATATGTAGTGAGGCTTGATGTATTGACTTTGCTGATTGTTGTATCAAACTATTAGAGTTTATATGATGAGATTCTGTTATATGGAGCTTCACTATGTATATTTTCTATTGTATTTTGTCCATGCGCTGTGAGTAATACGATAGACTATTCTGTGTTTTACCTTACCTTGACGGTCGTCCATGGCAGCCTGGCACACTTTTCAGCGCACCATTCCCTTGTTTAGTGCAGGAGTCATGGGCGGTCGTCACATGTGTGCCCAACAGAACTTCGACAATAACTTGAGGAGGCCTATCATATTCAAAGGCCCCAATTCTAATAAGAAGGGGAAGCAACAAATTCCGGTAGCAAAGACTCCTACTTCTAGTCGTGGTCAATGCTACAATTATGGTTCCACAGACCACTATGCAAGTGAGTGCCCGAAACCCCTCTTTTGTCGTTATTGCAAAGGTTCGGGTCATCTTTTGTCTTCGTGCCCTAAGCTTCCAAGCAAGAGAGAAGGAAAGCTGCAAGCCCCTAGCAACTCTTCTCTTAGTCAAGGTAGCCATTCTATCCTTGATGACATTTGTTTTATGATTTTCCTTTTCGAGTTCTTTTTGATATGGGTTACATCTCACTAATTTATATCAAAAGAACTTGTTGATTCTTTTTAAACATTTTTGCGTTTGAAGACTTCTTTGAGGATTGTGAATCCGGATGGGTCCGCAACCCTCAATTTGCTTTTTATTGATGTCGAAATTATTTTATGAGACTTTTCTTTCCGAGCCGATATTTTTACTTAGGCTTCGGAATTGATTTTTTGAAAGGATCGGCTTAATCATTGTGAAGCCCATATCCTATTTTTCGAGTGGACTATTCATCTTCGACATTTTCAATCTGTTAAGAAGATTTCTATTTTCCTTTATGATTTTGATTCCAACTTGATGGCATCATTTTCTTCCTTAAGCCCACTTATAAGGAAAGTGTTATTTCTCTCATTCATGTAGTTTGAGAAATTTTCCGGTATTTTTGAGTTTGTCTTAGGATTATCACCTAAGAAATCTTTTGTGTGGTGTTAAGGTCTTTTCAGTTTGACTTTACCACCGGTTTTCGTTTGCTACGAGTTGCGGAAATTAGCATTCCACTTACCGCATTCCGCACTCGTTATGATTCTTATGAATGACTTATTTTGTCATTCAAATTGTCCAGCTTATTTCATCCATTTTATAAATCGAATATTCTATGAATATTTCGATGAGACCATTCTTTTATTTATTGATTTTGGGTGAAAATAGAAATTTAAAATCTTTGCAAATCTTTTTCATAAGATTTATTTATAAGTATAGTGTATTTTGTTCTTACACGAGCAAAGAATATTCCTAAAGGTTTTTAAGAAACATGTTTATCCTATAAAAGATGATTTTGTGATTGTATTGCTCGTTGAGTGTTTTAAGAATTCTGGTCGATGCGCTTGATCAACGTTATCGATAGGAATCTCCTAAACGCTTTGATGAGACAGTCAGACACGATGTATTGACTTATAAAAATGTAAATTTTTGTAGAAAGATTATTACATAAAGATAAATGTAATTTTGAAAGTTTTAACTTTTCAGGAAAGAAGATTATTTAAAAGAAATTCTTTCTTTTCGATACTCTTATTCTTGTGATTCCTGAAGGGGAACCAAGACTTTGCTATTTGTACCGTTTGTACTACATCAGTATCTTTGATTCATTGGATGTACCGTTTGTACTACATCAATGTCTTTCCTATTTGATTCATTGGATGTACCGTTTGTACTACATCAATGTCTTTGTTATTTGATTCATTGGATGTACCGTTTGTACTACATCAATGTCTTTGCTTTTTGATTCATTGGATGTACCGTTTGTACTACATCAATGTCTTAGCTATTTGATTCATTGGATGTACCGTTTGTACTACATCAATGTCTTTGCACTTGATTCATTGGATGTACCGTTTGTACTACATCAATGTCTTTTCTTTTTGGATTCATTGGATGTACCGTTTGTACTACATCAGTGTCTTTGATTCACTGGATGTACCGTTTGTACTACATCAATGTCGTTGCTATTTGATTCATTGGATATACCGTTTGTACTACATCAATGTCTTTGCTTTTTGATTCATTGGATGTACCGTTTGTACTACATCAACGTCTTAGCTATTTGATTCATTGGATGTACCGTTTGTACTACATCAGTGTCTTTGATTCATTGGATGTACCGTTTGTACTACATCAATGTCCTTGCTATTTGATTCATTGGATGTATCGTTTGTACTACATCAATGTCTTTGCTTTTTGATTCATTGGATGTACCGTTTGTACTACATCAATGTCTTAGCTATTTGATTCATTGGATGTACCGTTTGTACTACATCAGTGTCTTTGATTCATTGGATGTACCGTTTGTACTCCATCAATGTCTTTGCTATTTGATTCATTGGATGTACCGTTTGTACTACATCTATGTCTTTGCATTTGATTCATTGGATGTACCGTTTGTACTACATCAATGTCTTTTCTTTTTGGATTCATTGGATGTACCGTTTGTACTACATCAGTGTCTTTGATTCATTGGATGTACCATTTGTACTACATCAATGTCTTTGCTATTTGATTCATTGGATGTACCGTTTGTACTACATCAATGTCTTTGCTTTTTGATTCATTGGATGTACCGTTTGTACTACATCAATGTCTTAGCTATTTGATTCATTGGATGTACCGTTTGTACTACATCAATGTCTTTGCATTTGATTCATTGGATGTACCGTTTGTACTACATTAATGTCTTTTCTTTTTGGATTCATTGGATGTAACGTTTGTACTACATCAGTGTCTTTGATTCGTTGGATGTACCGTTTGTACTACATCAATGTCTTTGCTATTTGATTCATTGGATGTACCGTTTGTACTACATCAATGTCTTTGCTTTTTGATTCATTGGATGTACCGTTTGTACTACATCAATGTCTTAGCTATTTGATTCATTGGATGTAACGTTTGTACTACATCAGTGTCTTTGATTCATTGGATGTATCGTTTGAACTACATCAATGTATTTGCTATTTGATTCATTGGATGTACCGTTTGTACTACATCAATGTCTTTGCTTTTTGATTCATTGGATGTACCGTTTGTACTACATCAATGTCTTAGCTATTTGATTCATTGGATGTACCTTTTGTACTACATCAGTGTCTTTGATTCATTGGATGTACCATTTGTACTACATCAGTGTCTTTGCTATTTGATTCATTGGATGTACCGTTTGTACTACATCAATGTCTTTGCTTTTTGATTCATTGAATGTACCGTTTGTACTACATCAATGTCTTAGCTATTTGATTCATTGGATGTACCGTTTGTACTACATCAATGTCTTTGATGCATTGGACGTACCGTTTTTGTACTACGTCGGTGTTCCGAAATTATTCGGGCTTTGGTTCATTGGGCGTACCGTCTTTGTACTACGTCGGTGTTCCAAATTATTCGAGTTTCTAGTTTCTCGGGCGTACCGTTTTTATACTACGCCGTTGCACCGGCTCAATTTTCTGCTATTCTTGACGTTCTCCACGTCTTTTATCTACGGAAATGCCTTAGGGATTCCGAATTTTTGTTCTTGAGCCCGGTGATATTGTGGAAATTGAAGTTTCACCAAATTTGACTTTTGAGCAACATTCTATTCGCATCATTGCTTTGGAGGTTGAGCGCCTTCGATATAAAGATATTCTTTCTAATAAAATTTCAATGGTTCTCAAATCCTAGGGATTACTCTTGGGAATCTTGAGAATTCATTGAGCGATCCCGTTCTTGCTAACTCTTTCGTGCTCTTTGTGGTGAACTTCCTATTTCAAATTTTCTTTTGTGTTGATATGCTTCTATGGTTGTTACTTCTTATTTTCCTCTTAAGTATTGCGAGGACGCAATTTCTTTAAGGAGGGGAGTCTGTAACAACCCGCATATTTATCGATTTTATATTTAAATATTTTATCGTTCGTCGGATTTTGGTCCGAAAAGCTACTTTTTGCAAACAGCCGAATTAGGACTCGAGACCACTTCCATTGAGTTCAAAATGCTGTTTGCGACCTTTTTGAGTATAAGCTTCGATATGTTTGGAGAAAGTTGATTTTTGCTACTTTTTCCCGCTTAGGGCTTTGGTTTGGACTGAGCCAATTAACCACTTATGTATTCAGTCCCAACCCCTCTCCTCTTCATTCACTTCTTTTCTATTTTCCTAACACTCAAGCTTTTACAACAATGGAGAGTGGAAGAGGAAATTAAAACTCCAAGCCCTAGTTCCATAGCAAAATCCAAGTTCTTGCTCCAAAATCTATGAAAACCCATTGGTAAGCATCTCCTTCTTCTTCTCCAACTCATTCTCTCTTTGATTTCAGAAAATTCCTAAACCTAATTTAGGAAATGTTTCTCTTTTAAGCTTAGATTCAAGCTTCTAGAGTTGGATTTGAAGAGTGGTTGATTCCCCTTTGCTTTCAAGCTTCATCTTCATAAATTTTAGTGCAAAGGTGAGATTTTTAATCTCACATCTAAGTCTATGAATTACCTTCGATTGTTAGGTATGAATTCCTAACACTTATTCATGTGCATTTGATTTTGATTTGGATTGCTTTTGTGAATATTCCAATTTTTAGTGTTTTGAGTCCAACTCGTTAGAAATCCTAACTTTGATGTTTGAACATGTTTTTGGTGATGCATCGAGGAGCATAGAGGGCCGGGTAGTCGATTGGCATAAACCCTTAGCGCCGTTGCTCGTGCGATTGCAATTTGATCGAGAGTTGCACCTCTTTTGAAATAGGGTAGGAAGTGCAAGCATACAGGTTCGGCCGACCGATTCCCCTGGGCCGGTCGACCGACCTGTAGTCCAGGCACTTCCTGCCTCTGTTTGGAAGTGCTGGTTACAGGCTTCGGCCGACCGAGCCCCCTGGGACGGTCGACCGACCTTGTGCCCCGAGCACTTCCAACCTCTGGTTCGGTCAACCGACTCAGGGAGACCGGTCGACCGACCTGCTACTATTTGCCAGATTAGCCTATATTGCTAATCCATTTGAATATCCAACTTTAATCGATTCGTGTTGTCTCCCTTTTGTTGTTGTCATTTATTATCGACTTTGATGACCTTTTCTTTGGGAATTTTAGATATATCCACTTTGATGGATTTTATATCGATTTCTTTGGATTTTATTCACGTCTTCGAATGTGAATTTTTATGCCCGATTGTTTCTACAATCACTTCTATGATTTGTCACTTTAAAATATAAAGGTTTTCTATACTAGTAGTAAATATCAAAACTCTTTCTTCAAATGATTTCAACACTATTTTATTACAAAGCTCGTTTTCTCAAACCGATTTCCAATCTATTAGTATATACAAACCTCTACCTCACTCGTATGAGAAATCTAATTAAACGACTTAGTAAAACAAGTGGTATGAAACGCTTGCGTTTACTTCGTTGGTTAATTTTTGGACTTGTTCGATTGAACCACTTGTGACATTTTTCTAGTGGAGATTTACAGTTTGTTCGTAAATGTTTAAGTTAAGCAAGTGGTTTATGGGACATGAAGCTAAACTTTTATATTTACTAGCTTAGTGTAATTGACACTTCTCGTTGATCATGATGATCATCTTTGTGGTTTAGACTAGCAATGTGCGATGTCTCTTTGTTTGCGAGGTTAGGCTAGACACCACTTGTGCGATTCCATTCGCACATACATTTTCGGTTAGCCTAGACACCACTTGTGTGATTCCACTCACACATACCTTTTGTGATTTCTGGATTTCATGTGTTGATTTCTGGAATTTATGTTTCACCAACTTTTACGATGGGCATTGATATATATGTCATTTATTGTGGCTTGGTGAATGAAATTAGGAGTATGACATTCCTTTTTATCTTGAGTAGATTATTGTGATATTGATTAATCTCTTGTTGATTTTCAATTACTTATTTATCACAGCTTGGCATTGTGATTATTATATGTTTATGCCATATCTCTTATTATATATCACTTCATCTGATATTTATAGCTAGACTGATCCGTTTATTATTTTCTTCTTAAATAATACTCGGGTCAGACTGAGATTTTACAGGTGCTTCTGCTTGACTCCTTATCGGACGTTCATCTGATCTTTTGGCTAACTACTTAAGTTTAGTAGTTTTTGTTGTATACATTTGAGATACAGACTCTATGATGTATACTTATTCTTTTTTCTAGCACTTGTACCTATTCTTTTTGATATTGTGGATCTTGTTTGACCACTACTCTGATGTACACTTTCATTTGTTATATTCATATCTATTTCCGCCTTTGTGATATGAATTATTTGTGACTGATTTGTGTTATGTTTATTTCTATATTTGTTTCCGAAGACCTTTATAGCCACTGTGTAGTAGCTTTGAGTTTGTGTCGGTATGTCGGATTCCCTCTTGAGATGAAAAGTTATATTTTTATCTGGCATATCGGTACTCACACAAAGCGATTATACAGATGGTCGCTCCTCAACAGCCTTATTCTCCGTGCTAGTTGACAGCATTACACCGTAGTGTTCTTGGCTAGCGTGGGTATAGAGGTGGGGCGTCACAACAAACCACAGTAATCAGATACACGTTGTCATAGCGCGTAAAGACATATCTAAAAGAGGATGATAATACCCTACTTGGGATCGGCCCACTTAGCCGTGCTGCATCAAGCCCTGTTTTGGTCATTTCCAGTTGATGAGGCATGAGGTAATGATTACCTTTCACATATCACATATCACATCACTTTTGAATGCATACTACCATTTCCATTGACTATTAACTGCCTTCCACAAAAATACAACCCTTATGCTCATACGTCTCAAGAAGGGTGTTAAGCTAAGAGAAGTTGCCTTCTCCGCCACCACTGATGTATGTTTGTAAAAATCAATGTACGTAATCTTTAGAAATGCAATGTTAGATAAACATACATACAAGTTGTACGGGAAAAGGACAAGCCGAAGGTACTTTCCTAGCATATCCTGTTGGAAAATCCCCAGGATTAGTAGCGAATAGTCCTTGCATTGGATATTTCATAATTAAAAGACCAATGCTACTATACGTATATTGGGATTTTAACCCCAAACAATCAACACGCAATCCCCCGCTATGAAAATTCGGAATAATAATATCATCAATAACTTGTACAATCGAACACGTATACATTGGTCTGAAGTGGTTTTCGAATAAACCGATCCCGATCTCTTCGCACCAACAACGCAAAAGCATTTCTCAACCTCACACAGAAACTAAGTCTCATATACTTATCATGTCTCCAACTTTCAACTTGCTATCCTTCGTGCCAAGAAGGAAGCTCGATAGATTGGAGGGATACTCCGCACTATACGAATCAACATCCTCAACACAAATGATAATCAAGCCAACACAAAAGGCTACGTACTAAGTGTACGACTAAATAGTTTCCATATCAAGTCGAGGAACTAAAATGGCTAATTTTGATAGTCGGTTATTTAACTATCAAAACAAACAACCAATATTTAGCACCATATGCAATAACTAGGCCCTTTTAATTAATCTTTTATTAATTAAATCACTTGCTAACTATTCACTTCGAATTATCTTTAAAAAGATATAATCTCAAAACCCATTTCAACTTTCTATATTGAAAAACATTTCCATATACTTATTTAATAATAAGTAATTCACAAATCAATTTATTTTCAACACTTAGAAAATATTACATATACTTAAATCTATTTCAATGTTTAAGGAAAAATTCTCTTTAAACACATTTGTTTGGGTCAAAACGAATGTTGCATAAAACGTCGTTACGACAATCCAAAATCACTAGTATAGGGATTCAAAATTAGATAGGTATATAAATCCCATAACTTTATAAAATATTTCCTTTTGAAAATCATTTACTATAACAACAGTGTTATAGTCCATCATTTCTTTATTTCTCGAAAATGTCTATTTCAAACAATAAATGTTGATATCTATGGTTTCGACACTTAACACGTTTTAAAACATCTTCATATCATATTACCCATTTAAAATATCACTTTCTCAAAACCTGTCTTTAATTTTAAAAGATCACTTTGCAAAACATATCCATTTTATTTAATGTATTATTCACTATCCAAAATCGTGGATATAGTCCATTTACCAAATCCAATATCTCTACACATTTATTTTAGGGATTATCCACCGTCCAAAATTGTGGATATTATTCCAAAAAATACATTGCTTTAACACCTTTAATTTAAAGGATTATCCACTGTCCAAAATCGTGGATGAAATTCCTTTAATAAACTTTCATACTTAACTTATCAAAATAAGTCGATTTTGGATTTATAAAACAATGTTTATAAATTCACATTTATATTTTATAAAAACCTCTATATATAAATCTCCTTTATTAACCAATTCCATTTATCTCATTTATAAGCTAAAATCCAATTTATAAGTTAATTACTTATAAATCTCTATATTTCCAAAATCATTCTTTTTATAACTTCACAACTTCATAAATCTATAAATCTTATTTACTTATAAAATTTATCTTTAACTTCATTTTAACATTTACAAAACTACTTTATACTTCTATCATTTTGATTTATAAAATATTTATTTTATAAATCTTATATATGTATCATTTATTATAACTTCAAAAATCTCAATTTAACTCATTTTACAAATTAATCAACTTCATGGTTCCAAAAACCACATTTTGATTCTATTTCACAAAAATCATAATTTTATAACATAAAAATTATAAAAATTATTTTTTAAATAAATCTACTTCCTTTACCATTAAAAATTCAACAAAACATATATTCTCAAAATCACTTTAAAATCCTTTTAAATTCGAAATCATCACTTTAACATTTTTAAATTACCAAAATAGGCCCAATGCTGCAACAACACTAAATACATCAATTACGACATCCCAACATCATATATCATATGATAACAGCATATATAACAATATTTGTAAATAAATCAATACCGGTGAGGAATCTGGTTGGATCCCTCCAACCTATCGCCTACAACAAATATACATATTAGAATATGTGTACAATGACCGCTTCGAAGCAGACATGCGTCCAAAGGGTCATCCGCTCATACACGGGAATGTATAGGGTCTCATCTTCTCCAATAGGTAGGACTATATCCAAATACCAATCAATATATATATATATATAATATCATATCTCATCCAAACAATCATCAATCACCATAAAATAAATTTATTATCACTTATATAAAAATATCAGCGAGTCAGAAAGAGTGAGTTGTACTCACATTGGATTCCACTCCGTCAAACTTTAAGGCAAGAAACTTGAGATATAACGCATATTCTTACCATGCTTTAGAAACCAAATGAAAAATAGCACGAATTCCTCCTTCCTAATGCTTGGCCAAGGCTTGAAATGGAGATTGGCTAAA
The DNA here is from genome assembly GCA_030765085.1 of Allium cepa. Lineage (NCBI taxonomy): Eukaryota > Viridiplantae > Streptophyta > Magnoliopsida > Asparagales > Amaryllidaceae > Allium > Allium cepa. The sequence continues at coordinate 399,696,793 of CM060939.1, read as the reverse complement.
AATGTAGAGAAGAAGTGGTAGAGCTTTGAACTTGAATTCTCAAAATTAGACCCAGAAAATAAGTCACCTTCTCTCTTGTTTTTGACTCTGTTACTCTCAAAATTTGAAAAACTTGTTAACAGAAAAGTTGTTAAAAATTCTTTTCTCTTGAATTAAAAAAAAGAATCACTTGATTTTGGTTAAAAATGAGGAAGACATGGTCAAAAGAAAACGATCTATTCTCGAAATTAAAAAAATTAAGCGCGAAAATATACTTCAAAGAATTGAGTTTCAAGTATAGCAAACCTCAAAACTCGTAAAAGTGATCAACATAAAAGTTGTAGCCACTAGAGTTTAGTATGGTTCAATTTTTTTTTCTTAAATTGGATCTGTTATGATCAAAACAAAATGGCCTATTTTCTGGCTTAAAAACTGGGCAAGAAAATGCACTTGAAAAAGTGTATTTTTGACATAGTTAAGTTTAGATTGAGAAAAAGTGATCATCATGAAAATTATATCCACTAGAAAAATACACGATTTAAAAAAAAAAAATTGCATTTCGATTCTACTTTGAAGAAGTTATGGCCGAGAGAAGAAGAAGTAAAATATAGAGAAAAAACGAGTTTGATTTGAAGAGAATAAACATTGATTTTTGTTGAATATTTTTAAATATTTTGACATTATTTCCTTATAATTTTTTTATATAGCATGGAATCCATTAAAAAGAAGAGGAAGAAGGTGAAGAAGTTTGGAAAAGAAGAAGAAAATGTGAATGAAAGTGAAGAAGGAGGTGAATATTTATAGAAAAGGAAAGAAGTGGTAGATTTGCCAAATAACCTCTTACCAAATTACCAAACTAATCTTACTTCAACCTAAAGAAATCTCCACCTTTTCAATACTTAACATCATCTTTTATACTCTTACTTTATGTCTTAGTCATTTAAAGATTAAGTAATGAAAAGTAATTATTTTGTTGGATTTTGATATGATTTGGATTTGATGTTTACTTTTGACTTTTCTTAAGCTTACTTACTTTTCTTAATGATATTCTAGAAGTTTTCTAATTATATTTAATAAAAGTAGACATGTTTAGTTATTAAAATATGCAATATACATGTTAAAATATATTAATGTGATAACCTGGATTTTCTGGCATCTGACAATTGGATAATTAGCTAGTTTTGTTCAGTTAAACAGATAAAATTTTGATAATTTTAAAATATCTGAATATATATAAATGGATTTAAAACTATAATAAATAATTTTCTGTACGAAGCAAACCTTATGGTGAATTAAAAAAATGTAAGTAGACATATGAAAACTTTATAGTATTGAAATTTTAAACGTGTTCATATATTAAAGTGTGTGTGTATATATATATTTATATTATGATTAGGAAACTATTGATTTGAGTTCAACATGATGATTTTCAAAGTCTATTTAAGTAACTCTATTTCAAAACATCAAAGAATAATATCTATGTATATTTATTTTATTATGACTCAAATTTGAAATAAGAATTAAATAATAGGATTTAATGTACTTTGTTTTAAAAAAAATTATTCATGAAATAACCCTAGTTATATATATATATACACATAAAACATAAAAAAATTTCTCAAAACATAGAATAAAAAATAAATAAGTATAAAATAAAGAAAACATAAGAAATAAATAAATATAAATACAAATACATGAAGACATTTGTACGCTTGGTAATCGTATATTTAAATAATTATACTTAAGTTAACATGCAAATAAACATGTGGCACATTTATTTTTCTCTTAAATTTAAAAATATATAAAATTGATTTGTGAAGAGGCTGTTTACTGTAAAAAAATAAAAGAAGACACTCTTCACATTTTCTCCTCAATAAATTTCTTCTCCCTTCTTCCAAAAACTGAAACCAGAAAGGGATCAAAACAAATTCAAGATTAACTCAGATAGATTCAAAACATCTAGCAACAGATTGTTTCATTATCAAGTATAGGTTCTCAGATCAATCAAGCTTCAAGTAGCAGATCAAAGAACAAGTTGTTCTTTGTTTTATTCAAATCCAGGTGAGTAAATCATCAAAACTCAATATGTTATATGATTATGCTTGTGATCCAATTGAAATAGTGATTGCATGTATGAATTAAAGTGTTTTGTGTGTATATAGATATGGATTATTCTATGCATGTCAGGAAACGAACATATATATCTCTGTTCCTAATTTATACAGGTTTCGAACTTGTTAAAATCAAAATCACATCCTCATATCATCTATTGACTTGGATATTTAAATAAAATGTGTTTGAATTGGCAATATTTAAATTTCAAAAATATTTTTAAGTAGAAAAAAATGAATGGATTTATTGGAAAGTTTAAAAACTCAGTAACGTCATATTTTGTTCAAATTTGGATTAATTAAAATTTGTATTTTGATTGCTTGATCCTGTTCGTATACATAAACCATAATTTTAAGATCGAAATCAAGATTTTTAGTTTGGAAAATCGAGGGGAATTTCGAGTTGATCGGAATTTTTTTTACTGTCAATTCACGACGATCGGCGGCAAAACGAGCATCACCTTTGATATGGGAGGAAGCTTGGGTGATGGAAAGCTTGGAAAAAATGGTGACTGGTCGTATAGGCCACTAAGATGACGGCACAGAGGTGATCTAGGGTTTTAAACCTAGTTTTGAACGGCGTGGTTCCAAGGGAATGTTCATCGTCGATAGGGCATCGAGGATGACCGGTCCAAAGGGAAAAGTAGCGTAGGTCAATAATGCTTCTTTGGTCGGAGGTTCGTGGTCACTGGTGGCTTGTTTCGGCGGCGCGTGGCGATTGTCTGATGGTGGGTGGGTTTCTGGTTGAAGTCTGATGGGTTCGAGTTCGCTCGAATTTGATTTCAGAGTGGATCGTGGGTTCTTGGTGATAGGATGCTTGGGGAAGGTCACCGATGATTTGCGAGTGACCTTGCCGACGACCAATGGTGGTCGGAGTGGCCATGCATGTGCACATGTGTGTGTTGTTGATGATAAGGATCTGATCCTCGGAGATGATGTTGTTTCCATGGGGTTGGTCTCGGGAGAAGGAAAGGATTGCTCGAGTCTGGCTTCGGGGTTTTAGTGTGGGTTTAGTTTGTTCACTGTATTGAAATTTAAAAAATTTAAACAAGTGAAGTTCGAAAAAAAAGAAAGAAAAAAGATTTGACTCGGGTTTTAGGGTGAGTCTTTCCCGGGCTTGACTCGGGAAAAAAGGTGCGGATATTTTTAAGTTCGAAGTTTAATATAAAAATCAAGATTAAAACTAATTTTCTAAAAAAAACTATTTCTTTTAAATAACCTTAAAGTTTTAAATTAGTAGGTTAATGATATTTAATTCCAAGATTTATTAAAGAAAATTTTTAAATGAAAATTTAGTATTAATAAAAAAATAGATTATCTTAAAATTTATTAAGATTTGGGTGATTAAGGATTGATAAAATGATTAAAGTAATTAAGGAGTAATTAATTAATTGATTCATTATAAAATGTTAATTAATGAAAGAAGTTAAAGATTAAATATTGATTAGTTAATTAATAATTAAGGGTTATAAGTTAATTAATTAGAGGTTAATTAATTTATAATTAAGGATTATTAATTAGATAATTAGAGGTTATTAATTAATAATTAGAGATAAATTAAGTAATTAAGTTATAATTAAGCATTAATTAATTAAGTAATTGGAGATTAATTACTTAAATGATGATTACTTAATGTAGATAATTAAAGGATTAATCCGTTGAGGGTTAATTAATTTAATTAACAATCAAGGGATAATTAATTAATGATCAAGGTTAGTTAATTAAGGATAATTAACCAATGGGATAATTACTTGATGAAAGTAATTATAGGTATATTACTTTAGAGAAGTAATTAAGAATTAATTACTTAGTGTAATTAATTAAAGGATTGATCAATTAAGGAAAATTAATTAAGGATTAGATAATTAATGAGTGTGATTAATTAAAGGATAATTAATCAATGTAAGTGATTATAGGATAATTAATTTGAGTAATTAATTAAGGTAAATGTAATTAATGTGAATGGGTGAAGATTAATTAATTTGTGTAATTAACTAAAGGCTAATTACTTTATGTAATTAAAGATGATAATTAAATGATCATTAACTAATTTATTTGTAATTAATTAATGTTAAGTAAGCAGGATTTAAAGGTAATTAAAGTAATTAATTTTAATTATTTAAATTAATTAGAAATGGTGTGACTGATTAATCATGCTTATGGATGATTGGGTATTATGGAATGCCTTGAATTGGATGATATCTCTGATATAAAAAGTTCTGTGATATGATATGTTGGATTGTACAGTGATAATGTGGTTATCTATCGATGAAGAATATCCGTGTAAATATGACGTCATGTATTTAAAATTTGAATTGTATTCACTTGAATAACTTGGTTTAAGATGACATGGGATTCGAAGAGACCGCGGTTGGGTATTAGTAAATACCCGAAACCACTTCGATTTGAATCTTCTATAATTCCTCATAGATTTGATATATGTAATCAATAGGCTGGAATGAAATAATTTAAGTGAACTGGGCCATTGAAACTAAGTAAGTGTACTTAGAGGTTGATTTGTGAAATAAATGTTGACTATAACAAGTTAATAACTCATAGTGAAGTACGAGTTACCCTGGGTTTTAAATAAGTTATGCATTTGTATCTCATGTTAGATGGGTTTACTCACGCTGGTTTCCATCCTGACCCGGGTCTTACTTTGATGTAATGCTCGGGTCAGACCGAGTATTACAGATTTTCAGGTGAGGACGTTCTGAAGCTCAGGAGGCGAGCTAGATGGCAGGAACATATGGAGAGTATTCCGTTGTGATATATTGTAGTTTAACTGGGGCATGTTGATTTTGACCGTCCAGTGTTTTGTGTAAATATTGTAACTCTGGTTTATTGATGTAAATTAACTGATACGGTTTTCCTTTGTATAACTTCTATTTTATTTGATATTATATTTTGATCCGCTGCGAATGTGGGAATCTGTGTTTTTGGTGTTTCTGTTTCTTCTTCTTCTTCTATCTTTTTTCCCTAACTATCTGGAATTTTTGGGATCGAAAATTCTGGGTCGTTACATTTGGTATCAGAGCAGAAGGTTAAGCGAGAATCTTGGCTCTGTTGGGTTTACACATTAAGGATAGGGTAAGTGATACCCTAAAATAAGTTGAGTGTATATAAATATATGAGAGCGTACTTGTTATTTTCTTATAAAATGATTGTAAAAATGATTTTCATATAAGTTTATATTTTGATATATAAAGTTATATTTATTTCTAATTATTATAAATACTAAGAAATTGGTTGTTGATCATTGGAATTAAATAAAAATAATGAGAATCAAGTTGTAATAGTAATACAACCAAATTGAAATTAAATAAAGATAAGTTTGAAATAGATCCAAACGGGAACTAAATCCTGAATTTGTAGAAGTAAGAATAAGATAAAAATGAACTGGTATCCAGATATGATAATCTTGGGTATTATCATAAATGGTTATTGTGTTTAATAATGAAATATTTATTAATGAGTAAGCAAAATGAAGTAAACTTTTAAGATGAGTATAACTTACAAATTAAAGTGGGCTTTAAATTGTGAAGTTTTGAATCCTAAGTCTAGAAACATCTGAAATTGTTTTCAAAATGTTAAAAGAAATGATATTATTCAAACTATTTTGAATGTGATCTAATTTTAAAATAAGAGATGTTTGAAAATTTTAAAGAAAAATTGTTATGAATTAAAACCAAAGGTGGTTTAAATTTTAGGGTATAACTTGGTGTGCAAAGGAAATAACATTGTATATATAAGGGATGTACATGATATCAAAGATGATTTGAAAATAAACTCTAAGTGTTGAGTTTTAAATTTTTCCTTAGGATTGGATCAATTTTGATGGGATGGGAAATTGATTGGAAATGGAGATTGGGAAGTTGTACAGTTGGGCTCTGGACTATTTTCAAAATAAGTTGTTGTAATATAAACCTATTTTTCCAAGCTATTTACTGTACAATCTTTCTTTTTAAAGCCAAACTATTTTGTACTTATTTTACAACTATTTTTAGAACTACTTAACTATTTTACAACTGTTTCATAAACTAATTACTATTTTTCAACTACTTATAACTAATTACTACTTTAAACTATTTTGCAATTATCTAACTATTTTATAACCATTTGACTGTTTTATAATTATTTTACAATTACTTAACTGTTTTACAGTTATTTTACAACTAATAATTGTTTTTCAACTACTTATCCATTTTTAATTTTTCAAGCTATTTTCTAAATATAAGCTGGTCAGAGTATAGACTGTTTAAAATTAAATACAAATTGAGATAAGAATTAAAGTGATAACCCAAATGGGGATCGAGACAAATGTGAATAAGTGAATAGAAATCAGAAATGAATGTGAATAGAAAGGGAATTGATTTAGCTAATAAGTGTTGAGTTTTAAATTTTTCCTTGGGATTGGATCAATTTTAATGGGATGGGAAATTGATTGGAAATGGAGATTGGGAAGTTGTACAGTTGGGCTCTGGACTATTTTCAAAATAAGTGGTAATATAAACCTATTTTTCCAAGCTATTTACTATACAATCTTTCTTTTTAAAGCCAAACTATTTTATACTTATTGTACAACTATTTTTAGAACTACTTAACTATTTTACAACTGTTTCATAAACTAATTACTACTTTTCAACTACCTATAACTAATTACTACTTTAAACTATTTTGCAATTATCTAACTATTTTATAACCATTTGACTATTTTATAATTATTCTACAATTACTTAACTGTTTTACAGCTATTTTACAACTAATAATTATTTTTCAACTACTTATCCATTTTTAACTTTTCAAACTATTTTCTAAATATAAGCTGGTCAGAGTGCAGACTGTTTGTAATTAAATACCAATTGAGATAAGAATTAAAGTGATAACCCAAATGGGGATCGAGGAAAATGTGAATAAGTGAATAGAAATAAAAAAATGAATGTGAATAGAAAGGGACTTGATTACCTTATAATTAATGAAGATAGATACATAGGATGTACGTATATTATTCTATTCGCATAGCGATTTGATCCAGATTTGAACACAGAATTTTGAGATAGTACATCGATCCGAGTTGGGATTTTTCATTTGATTTTCGACGGTGAACCTGGATATGGATTTTTGATTGGTTCTGGAAATTCTCTGTCATAGTTAGGCTATACAAGGAGAATGACAGTTTCTGACCAAGAAAACAGATCTGAGTCTGCATTAGGAAGTCGAGGAATGATACTAGTTCGGAAGAGAAATTGTGTGATCGAGTAAGCGATCAGATTGATATTGCATACGGATGATAAGAGTACATCGTACAGGTTTGAATGAAATTGATATTGAAAATTTATGGATAAGAACTGTAAATGATTTTTGAAACGAAAAGTTTATTTTGTGAAATATATGGCGAAATAAAATGGAAACTGGATATTTCTATGGTAAAAATTTACTTTATGGAAGTAAGTAATATGGTAAGTGACATCTTAGAGTAATTAAGATGGAATATTGATTTGGTATAACAAAGTTATATATATATATATAATTGATAAACTCCCCTTGTTGAATCTATAGCCAAAAAAAGGGTTTTTGAAAAGCATTTGAGGTATAAAAAGGGAATTTATACAAGTATGAAGTGATCCAAAGATTTTCAAAGTTATATATATATATAAAGGATTTTATGAGAATGATTTTAGGCAAAAGGTTTTGGAAACCTATGGACTTTGGAAATTTGGAAAGCCTAGTTTGAGAATTATCGATTTTGGGATAATCAATTTTGAAAAAAGGAGATTTATGTGGGATTCGTACTAGGTGTATGATTTGGAAGATACTATATGTGTATAGTATAAAGCGTTTTGAAAATGGCTCTGGAGAAAAAAGCGCTCCCTTGAAATGAACTTCTCAAGAGTACCATAGGTTGGTACTACCTTGAGCCCAAGGGGAGGCTCTAAAGTGGATACTGTGAGGAATTCCGGACAAACTGAAATTCCTGAGGATTATTGGGCAGCGAATGTCGAGGGTGCTGATGGCTACAGAGGCATTTAGGTTATGCTGTGATGACAGTGTAACTCAATGTCACTGCGATCTACTGTGGATCATAGCGGAAATCGTATCGAGGTGAGTGTCAACGTTCTACGCTTGATTTTACTGGGATGGCAATGTAACATCGGTAGACTGTGATCTATGGTCGAGGGGAGAAGTTTCATTCTTTTGGCAGCAAAATTCGAGGGCGCGGATGCCTACAGTTATAAGTGTTTTTTCCGTGATAGCAACGTAACCCCAGATGTAGCTGCGATCTGTAGCGGGTTCCATGGCGTAATCGAGGGGCGTGGAGTGCCACAGTTATCTATGGAATTTGCCGGGATGGCAACGTAACCATTGGGTTAACTGCGACAATGGATGGGGGTGATGATTTCCAGAGCATTCTCACCAAAGTTGTTTCCTCTATTTTCAAAAAAAAAATGTTTTCTATATTTTTAATAAAATTATTTTCCAAGTATTTTCATTGGGTGTTGAAAATGGGTTTACCAAGTACTTATAGATTTTCAGTCCTACACCTGATCAACGTATAACCGAATTTCTATGAGAACAAGGATGGACTGGTTGAGGCATCGAGTTATAAAAAGTATTTTTATAAAACAATTTTTGTAATACAATGTAGATTTTAAAAGTTTTTTAAAAATTCTTAATAAGAAGGAAGTTTATATTTAAAAATGCTCAATAAGTAATTTATCTGATATAAGTATTTTAATAAATTATGCCTTCATTCCTTTTCGAGGATGAAAAGATTCAAAGGGGGAAGGAATGTGATGACTGGGATTTTTTTGGCATCTAACAATTGGATATTTAACTGGTTTTATTCAGTTGAACAAATAAAATTCTGATAATTTTAAAATATCTGAATATATTAATATATATATATATATATGGATTTAAAACTATAATAAATAATTTTCTGTAAGAAGTAAACCTATGGCGAATTAAAAATATGTAGATAGACATATGCAAACTTTGTAGTATTGAAATTTTTAAGTGTGTTCATATATTCAAGTGCGTGTATATATATATATATATTTATATTATGATTAGGAAACTATTGATTTGAGTTCAACATGATGATTTTCAAAGGCTATTTAAGTAAGCTCTATTTCAAAACATCAATGAATAATATCTATGTATATTTATTTTATTATGATTTAAATTTGAAATAAGAATTAAATAATAGGATTAATTGTATTTTCTTTTAAAAAAATTATCAATGAAATAATCTTAGTTGTATATATATAACATAAAACAATTTCTAAAAACATAGAATAAAAAAATAAATAAGTATAAAAGAAAGAAAACATAAGAAATAAATAAATATAAATATAATTATAAATACATGAAGACATTTGTAAGCTTGGTAATCATAAATTTAAATAATCGTACTTAAGTTAATATGCAATAAACATGTGGCACATTTGGTTTTTCTCTTAAATTTAAAAATATATAAAATTGATTTATGAAGAGGCTGTTTACTGCAAAAAATAAAAGAAGAAATTCTTCACATTTTTCTCCTCAATAAATTTCATCTCCCTTCTTCCAAAAACTGAAACCATAAAGGGATCAAAACAAATTCAAGATTAACTCAGATAGATTCAAAACATCTAGCAAAAGATTGTTTCAAAATCAAGTATAAGTTCTCAGATCAATCAAGCTTCAAGCAGCAGATCAAAGAACAAGCTGTTCTCTTTTTTCTTCAAATCCAGGTGAGTAAATCATCAAAACTCAATCTTTTATATGATTGTGCTTGTGATCCAATTGAAGAAGTGATTGCATTTATGAATTAAAGTGTTTTGTGTGTATACAGATATGGATTATTCTGTGCACGTGAGGAAACAGACATATGTATCTCTTTTCCCAAGTTTTACAGGTTTCAAACTGGTTAAAAATCAAAATCACATCCTTAGATCATCTATTGACTTGGATATCTAAATAAAATGTGTTCTAATTGGCAAGATTTAAATTTCAAAAAAAAAATTATGTAAAAAAAATGAATGGAATTACTGAAAAGTTAAAAAACTCAATAAAATCATATTTTGTTCAAATTTGGATTGATTAAAATTTGGGTTTTGATTGCTTGATCCTGCTCGTATACATAAACCATGAATTTTAAGATCAAAATCAAGATATTTAGTTTGGCAAATCGAGGGGAATTTCGAGTTGATTAGAATTTTGTTTACCGTCAATTCACGACGATCGGCGGCAGAACGAGCATCGCGTTTGATATGGGAGGGAGCTTGAGTGATGTAGAGCTTGGCAAAAATGGTGAGTGGTCATATAAGCCATTGAGGTGACGGCACGGAGGTGATCTAGGGTTTTAAACCTAGTTTTGAACGGCGTGGTTCTAAGGGAAAGTTCATCCTCGATAGGGCATCGGGGATGACTGGTCCAAGGGGAAAAGTAGCGTAGGTCAATAATGCTTCTCTGGTCGGAGGTTCGTGGTCACTAGTGGCTTGTTTCAGCGGCGCGGGCGATTGTGTGATGGTGGGTGGGTTCCAGGTTGAAGTCCGATGGGTTCAAGTTTGCTCGAATTTGATTTCAGAGTGGATCGTGGGTTCTGGGTGATGGGATGCTTGGGGAAGGTCATCAATGATTTGCGAGTGACCTTGGCGATGACCAGTGGTGATCGGAGTGGCCGTGCTTGTGCACATGTGCAAGTTGATGACGATGAGGATCTGGGCAAGGGAGATGATGTTGTTTTCGCGGGGTTGGTCTCGGGAAAAGGAAAGGATTGCTCGAGTATGGCTTTGGGGTTTTAGTGTGGGTCTAGTTTGTTAACTGTATTGAAATTTAAAAAATTTAAACAATTAAAGTTCGAAAAAGAACGAAAGAAAAAAGATTGGACTCGGGTTTCAGGGTGAGTCTTTCCCAGGCTTGACTTGGGTCAAAAGGTGAGGATATTTATAAGTTTGAAGTTTATTAAAAATCAAGATTAAAACTAATTTTCTTAAAAGCTATTTCTTTTAAATAAAGTTTTAAGTTAGTGGGTTAATGATATTTAATTCCAAGATTTTTAAATGAAAATTTAGTATTAATAAAGATAAATAGATTATCTTAAAATGTATTAAGTTTTAGGTGATTAAAGATTGATAAATTGATTAGAGTAATTAAGGAGTAATTAATTAATTGGTTAATTATAGAAGGTTAATTAATGAAAGAAGTTAAAGATTAACTATTGATTAGTTAATTAATAATTAAGGGTTATAATTTAATTAATTAGAGGTTAATTAATTTATAATTAAGGATTATTAATTAGATAATTAGAGGTTATTAATTAATAATTGGAGATAAATTATGTAATTAAGTTATAATTAAGCATTAATTAATTAAGTAATTATAGTACTTAAATGATGATTACTTAATGTATATAATTAAAGGATTAATCTGTTGAGGGTTAATTAATTTAATTAACAATTAAAGGATAATTAATTAACGATCAAGGTTAGTTAATTGAGGATAATTAACTAATGGGATAATTACTTGATGAAAGTAATTATAGGTATATTACTTTAGAGAAGTAATTAAGAATTAATTACTTAGTGTAATTAATTAAAGGATTGATCAATTAAGGAAAATTAATTAAGGATTAGATAATTAGTGAGTGTGATTAATTAAAGGATAATTAATCAACGTAAGTGATTATAGGATAATTAATTTGAGTAATTAATTAAGGATAAATGTAATTAATGTGAATGGGTGAAGATTAATTAATTTGTGTAATTAATTAAAGGCTAATTACTTTATGTAATTAAAGATGATAATTAAAGGATGATTAATTAATTTATTTGCAATTAATTAATGTTAAGTAAAAAGGATTTAAAGGTAATTAAAGTAATTAATTTAAATTATTTAAATTAATTAGAAATGGTGTGACTAATTAATCTTGCTTATGGATGATTGGATATTATGGAATGCCTTGAATTGGATGATATCCCTGATATAAAATATTTTGTGATATGATATGTTGGGTTGTACAGTGATAATGTGGTTATTTATCGATGATGAATTACTGTGTAACAGTGACATCATGTATTTAAAATTTGAATTGTATTCACTTGAATAACTTGGTTTAATATGACATGGGATTCGAAGAGACCAGGGTCGGGTATCAGTAATGACAAGAGATTCACATGGAACTAGTTAGATGAACTTGAAGATTGTTGAAATTTGGGCTAAAATTCGACATCGTTCGATTTTAGTTCTAAACCGGAACGACTCGACGACAACTAGAATAAAGATGAGTTTAACTTACCTTTTTGGTTAACTAGTATGATTTATAGTTAATAAAAATTGTTAAATGATTGTTTGGATGATTTACTATATTTATTAGTTGGTTTGGATATATCTCCACCCCTAGAGCGAATGAAATCCTATTACATTCCTGTGTATGAGCGGATAGCCCTTTGTATACGAATCCTGTCTTGAAGTGACTGATTCATAAACTTGATTATATGTTGTTTATGATGCAGGGAGACGGGTTGGAGGGATCCAATATGATTCCTCATCATTGTTGATTTAATTTCGATAATACTATTGTTATATGATCATTGGATACCAAAACCTAAATTGTTGGCCTAATTTAATTTGACATTGTATATTTCGGCTTAAACCCAGTAGTGATAGAAAATTATCAACAATATTTGTGAAGTGATGAGTTAAATCAGGATTGATGTTAATAACATTAATTAGCTGAGTTAGTTGATTAAAATAAAATGGTAGCTTATTTAAGTACCATAGTGATTGCTACGCCTATTTTCAAATCCGAAAAAAGTTTATATTCAAATCAATTTAGTTTATATTGTTTTAAAAGTTAACTTATTATTTAAATATATTGTTTAAAGTTTATCTAATTTATTATTAAAATATATTGTTTAAAGTTTATCTTTTATATTAATATTGTTTTCAAGTTACTTATTTATATCAATATTGTTTTAAAGTTATTTATTTGTATTTAGCGTATTTTAAAGATATTTATTAATATTTTACTATTGTGAAAAAAGGTTACTTATTCAAATAATTGAGATGGTATGAAATTAATTATAATGATTATTAGTAATATTTTGGAAGTCAATTATTATTATTTATAGCAGCGATAAAGATAAATATTATTGTTTTATTTATAATTTTCCAAATTAATAATTTTTTTAAAGATAATACAAAGTTAATAATTATTTATAATGTTTACTATTACTTATTATTATAATAGTGTTTTAAAGTAAATGATTAGAATTTGTTTATAAATGTTTTCAAGATTTATAAATAGATTTTATAAATGAATTTGGATTTAATAAAGGGTGTTTTTAAATGGTAACTTGCTATGTGACAAGTGTTTAGTTAATGGGCTTGTTTGTTAAAGAGTGCTTTGGGATAATTAATAGTTTTGTAAGAAGTTTATAAATAGGTAGATATTTGTTAAAAAATTAGAAATGAGTTTATAGAATTATAAGAGGCATTTTATAATGTGTTTTGGAGACTTAAAGGAATTATTTACAATGTAATAAGAGGGCTTTGTAAATGGTCTTAGGTATTTATAAAGGGATTTATGTAAAGGGATATAGATTTATAAAAAAAAAGTTTATAAATAAATGCATGGTTTTATAAGGGGTTTATAAATGACTGAGAAATAATTTATAAATGGGTTACAAATAGTTTTAGAAATTATAATGGAGTTTACGAATGATTTTAGAACTAGGTAAAATGGAAATCTTCCTCATGGTTTGGTGAATATACTTCTACTTTTGAGATAAGTATATGGATATTCTCTAAGTATTGAAAATATAGGGATTTGTGGGTATATCTTTGTAAATGTGTGTGTGTATATGTATATGCAAGTATTATAAAGTGATTTTAATAAATAAGAAGACTACTCTAAGAGGTTTAGTGATTTCCACGGGAAATGAATTCTTTGTTTAAATGCTTGTTTATTTGAAAGTTAAATAACCGGCTATGAAATCTTGGCCTAAATATGTAATCCTTTTTAATTTTGGTGGTATGGAAATATTCCCTACTTTACACTGAAGGGTTTTAACTCTGAAAATATCTAAGAGAAATATGGAAATTATATGGTACAATTACCATTGATAGCGCAATACTACACGTATAAACTCATTTTGTTCTTCTAGGACAAATGATGAGGAGACTCGTCCACTTAAAAGGTTAAAGGGTGATCCTCGCTCTTGTGTATTGTCTGATTATTTCCTAAAGAATCGACATTGAGCATTTTGAAAAAAATCGACGATTAATTTTTGGAACACTAGGGAAGCGGAAAAGTGTTGTAATAGCCGGAAATTTCAACCTCGAAAATCAACACTAATACGCTCACTATATAGAGTGCCGAGCAATCAAGTGCCGGAAATCCCAGACTGTTAGGGTTAAGAAGAAAAAGAGGTAGAAGAAGAAACAAAAAAACAAGAAATTATGATAACTGATTTTTATGATATGACTCAATTCTCTCTGTAAGTCCCTTTTTTCAAGTTAATTACTTTATAACTTCTCTTGAAATCATTTTTAAAAATAATATTTCATCATTAAAAACAACTTTCCTTTAGACATCATAATCCAGAAGTGATTATGTGAAGAGAATTCGAATTTTAAATGCTATTTGGGTCTGTTAAAAACAAACGGTGACTTGCACATATATACACACAACAATTCAACTTATACACCTCGGCAACCACACTATACATCCATGCAAGACATTTTTGAATCATTACTACCATCAATTATTACATGCACAAAATAATAAAGAAGATTTATATTTTTAAGGACAATGTTTACTCACCTTAAAACTTAAAACAGAGAACACAGTTTTGAAATCTGGAAAATTGGGAGTGATTTTGACCTTGATCTACTTGAGTTGAATCTTAAATTTGAATTGCTATATTTTAGTTGTAAGCTTGGTGAAGTTGTTTAGCTTTCACTTTTTCTCTTTTTTTCTTTTTCTTTTTATTCCTTCTCTGGTTTTGATTGTTTTAAAGAAAAGAAAGAAGAAGTTGAGATATATATTTAAAACACTACCTGTATTCAGTACCCTAGTTTTGCTCTTTTCATCATTTTTTTATTTAAAAATGAAGAAATCCATTTTAAAGAAAAATTTTGACACTCATGAGTTTAAATGAATTATTACGTCCCCCTTAGCCTACAAGTGTCCTACACATTTATATATATTTTATATTTTCTTTATACTTTTATTTTATTAACTATGAAGCTCAAAAGATTTACTTAATATTATAAAACCTATCATTTATTCCTATTTCATTTTTAGGTTTAAGTTATTAATACTTTAATTAATAACCACATATATACTAGTGTTTAAAAATGTAGAGTTTAAATCTAATTAATTTTGAGAAATTTACATTGAATTCAAATCATAGTTTCTTTGCACAATCTATACATGTGCATATGAATAAATAGTAAATAGCTAGCATATTTTATTTCTCATGGCATATATATACACAAAATCGATATCTCAAAATCGATAGTTCCCAAACTTGGCTTTCCAAATTCCCAAAATTTGCTTTTTCCCAAAATCAAAAGCCTTTTAAAATAAAGGGTTCCAAAAATCTTTTTCCCAATTTCATTCTCATAAAATCATTCACACACACACACACACAAAATATATAAGTTTATTCCTTCAACTTGAAAAATCTTTGGATCACTTCATACTTATATAAATTCCTTTTTATACTTCAAATATTTTTCAAAGATCTTTTCTTCTGGTTATAGATTCAATAAGGGAAGTTTATCATGTATGACAAATATATATATACATACTTCATTTATGCCAAATCAAATATTCAAGTTTGATTTCCTTTATAAAGTTATTTACCACCTTACTTACTCTTCATAAAGTGAATTTCAGTTATAGTTATATTCAAATTTCCACTCTCATTCATCATATATTTCTCAAAATATACTTTTCCATTTCAAAATCATTTTTACTTTAATATCCGATTTCGCTTTCACTTCACAATTGCTTCAATTTCCATTTGGGCTTTCACTTCAGTTCTTTTCTCAATTGGTGTTTAAATCCAATAGTTTGCACTCTAACCAATTTTAGAAAATAGCTTGAAAAGTTTAAAATGGATAAGTAGTAGTAAAATAGTAATTAGTTGTAAAATAGTTGTAAATAGTTAAGTACTTATAAAATAGTTATTAGTTAAATATTGAATATTTGCAAAATAGTTGTAAAATGGTTGAATAATAAGTATAAGATAGTTTGAATTTTAAAAAGAATGTTTTGTTTAGTAAATAGCTTGGAGAGTCAAATAAATCTAAATATTTTAGAAAATAGATTTTAAACAGTTTGTATTAAAATAGTTTATGCCAAAACAACTTTATATTAAAATAGTTTATTGAAAATAGTTCAGAGCCAAACCGTTCAATCTCACAATCTCCCATTCCAATCAATTTAAATTTCCACTTGCTTTTAAATTGATTCAATTCCAATTCAATTTGTATTAAATTCAATTTCTTTCCTAAATTCAAGTCAATTCCTATTTGAATTTAAACTTATTCAACATCAGTTACAATTCCAATTAATTCAAATCAAATTTCAATTTGAACTAATTCCAATTCCAATCTCAACTTTAAACCATCTAGAATTATATAAATTTGAGTTAAATTTTAAAATGTTAATTTAATCCTTTAAATCAAATTAACACTTAACCTTCTATTCACAACCTAAGTCTTTAAACAATTTAATTCTGAATCCAAATTTGAAAATTTCATTTTAAATTACCTTTGCTTAACTTATTTCAAGGTTCAAGTGAGAGTTAAATCTTTTTAAACAAATCAATTTTCGAAATTCAATTGATTACCTAATTTTAACTTCTAACTTTGAAACTAATCCATAACAATTTCGGTTTGCAGGTTCATTTTTAACATTTAAATCTTAAGTTCAAAGTGATTTCATTTTCATAAGTTCAATCTTTATCTCTTAAAATCAAAATCATTTGAATAATTTCAAATTAAAGTTTTATTTCCATTTAATTTCAGTAATGGATGTATATCATTTCAATCCACTTCCTAATTCATTCAAAACAATCCAATTTACAGTTTCATATCTATACTGTTAATAACAAGTTAACAACACAATAATAGCAGGATATGTCAAATAAATAAACATCCAAATTATCTAAAGCACTAATCAACAGCATTCATTACCAATTTCCAGAATTTGAAACCCGTTTGAGACCATACATACTTTCATGAGTTAAATTTCACTAGAAATTTCCAATTCAGGTTGTTCGTTCTAAACTTATTTAACTTCCCCTAAGTTAAATCTCAATTTTATCTTGAAATCTCTCATTTCATATTATAAGTCCGCACTTATTTAACTTATCCAGAGTTAAATTCCAATTCATTAATCCATCTAGACTCCTCAATTAAATTTTCCATTTCAAATTTAAATTTTCCCGTCGGTATCCCTTCATGCTTATAAATTCAAAAACTTATTTCTCTTTGGGTTTTTACATCTCATTTTAAAGGGAATTAGAATTCAACACTTAGTATATATTTCAAATCAACTTTGATATTATGTATATCCCACATATATATACATATTTATTTTATTTGCTCACTAAGTCCTACTTTAAATTTTAAACCATTATTGGTTTTTAATTCAAACAAATTCCTTAAAAAAAAAATTCTAAACAACTTTTGTTTTAAAATAAGGTTCCTATACTCAAAAATATTCTGAATAATATTATTTATTATATCTTTTAACACTTTTAAAAAATTTAAATTTTCTGGACTTAGATTTTAAAACTTCACAATTTAAATCCTTTTTAATTTATAAGCCATACTTATATAAATTTTTACTTCCTTAAAGCATTTTATTCTTCTTTATCATTGTTTACTCTAAAAATAAGCATCCTTTTATTAAAACAAAATTTACAATTTATGATTATTATCATATCTGGAAATCAAACATACCATATATTCCATCGTAATTATATGAGAAATAATCGGGGTAACTTATTTCAAATGTTTTGAAAATTATTTTGAATTTTTCTAGGATTTAAATTCAGTTTTGAATTCATTTTTAGATCAACTTATTTGCATAATTAATCCTTACCCAAATTTCTATCCGGTTGTATATATATTACCACTTCATTCTTATTATTAGATTTAATTTCAATAATCCACAACCAGTTACCTTAATATTTATGATAATTAGAAAAATTATTGCTCCATATATCAAAATAGAAGCTTATATAAAAATCATTCATTTTTACAACCGTTTTAAAATCTTTATATAAGAAAATAACAAGTACGCCCTTATATATAATACACTCAACTCATTTTAGGATACTGCTGACCCTATCTCTAATGAGTAATTCCCAACAGAGCCAAGGTTCTCGCTTAACTTTCAGCTATGATACCACATGTAACATCCCGAAAATTTTGACCTCGAAAATCGACACTAATACGCTCTCTGTGTAGAGTGCCGAGCAATAGAGTGTCAGAAATCCCACACTGTTAGGGTTAAGAAGAAAGAGAGGTAAAAGAAGAAACAGAAAAAAAAGAAATTATGATAATCGATTTTTATGATATAACTCAATTCTCTCTGTAAATCCCTTTTTCCAGTTAATTACTTCATAACTTCTCTTGACACCATTTAAAAAAAAAATATCTCATCATTACAAACAACTTTCCTTTAGACATCATAACCCAGAAGTGATTATGTGAAGAGAATTTGAATTTTAAATGCTACTTGGCTCTGTTACATCAGTTTGGGATTTTCGGCACTCGATTGCTCGGCACTCTATAAAGAGAGCGTATTAGTGTCGATTTTCGAGGTCGAAATTTCTGAGCTATTACAAGTGTATTCATAAGAGATGACTAAAAACCCGTAACCACTCCAAAACCATATACAGTTTTATGGAGGAGTTTCTTGATATATTAAGATGTTGGAATTCATGTGTGGTTCCGAGACCCATTGACGGTATGAGAATCCATATGGGATTCTATGATCTATTTTGGTGGCGGTGCATAAGCTAGAATGCCAAACGTAGCTTCATCAGCAGTATTGACTAAAACCCGAGATATGAGGCATGGGCAGTAGGTTTGGCAAACCCTATTGAATCATAAGTTTTGGTTCATGACAAAGAGATTAAACAAATCAGTGATAAGACTATATGATCAAGCGACAAAAAGAGAAAGAGATATGATACTAAAACTGCAAAGGAGACAAGACTTCAAAACTGAGTATAGTATGTTTATTTGTTAAAGTATTTTAGTCTTAGAATTGTTAAAATCTATCCTCAAGTAGTTTACAAAAAATCAAAGTTATTTTAAAATTCAGATTCTTCAAAAATTGTGTAAATTGTGCACGACAACTAGGCCAGTTGACCGAACCTATTTAGTTGTATAGATACACTCTGTTTTACATCAACTTTGAATATTTAGTTGACTGGTCATTTTGGGTCAGTCGACTGAACTATTCTAACAGCTATTTTTCTGAATAGACACTTCCATTTTCTAAGAGATACGATCCAATTTGAAGAGTTGTGACTGCTTCTTTTGATCAAAACTCTTCATGAATAGTTATAGCTGTTTGTCTACTATATAAACACATGGGATTCACTTCTCAAATCACTGAATTTTATTTTGTTTTCTGATCATAATCTCTACCATCTCTACATTCTACAAGCAATCATAATTTATATATATTGCTTGAACCTCTGAATCAATTAACTTATTCTTCGATTCAAAGCTATACTTTCTTTTCTAAATCTTTACACATGCAAAATATGTATTTAAGAAAAAGATTATAGGATGGTTGCACTATCAAAGACAAATCGGTGCTATCAAGAACACAAAGTGTCAAAACAATTTTATTGAAACTGTTGAAGTCCTGTTCGGTTGTTCAGGTGGTAAAAGTCCTCTTTCGGTTGTTAGAGGCGGAAAAATCCTGATTGGTTGCTCAGGTGTTGTTTACCTATTCCTCCGGGTTAAGGGTTATTGTGAGAAATTCCAGAGGGAAGTTTGGGACTGGACGTGGAACAGGAAGTTCGAACTAGTATAAAAACTCCTAGTGTGCTTATTCTTATTTACTTTTCTATTATTATCCGATTTTTCATTTTAGATCAGAATACATTCCATATTGCATGATCCTAAGTGACAACTAGCACACAGTAGTCACTTTCCTTTGGTATCAGAGCTAGACATTCTATAACCATAACATAGTCATTCGATAATTTATTTTTCTAATATGGAAAACAATACCAGCACAAGCACTGTCACTAACACTAGTTTTATTGAAGGTCAATCTACTACATGACCTCCACTATTCAATGGCGTGAATTATAATTACTGGTCAACTAGAATAGGAATATATATATATATATATATATATATATATATATATATATATATATGCAGGCTAATGGTTTTGAAACCTAGAATATTACCCAAAAGGAATATACTATTCCAATAGAAGATTTTTCAACTTGGACTACTGCACAAAAACCGATGCTACTTCAAATGCTAAAACTATGAACATGTTATTTTGTGCATTAGATAAAAATGAGTTTAATTGAATCAGTATGTGTACAACTTCTTATGGGATATAGAGAACTCTAAAAGTAACTCATGAAGGAACTAACAAAGTCAAACAAAGCAAAATTTCTATATTGAAAAATCAGTTCCAGAATTTCAAAATGAAATCAAACGAAAGTGTAAGTGACATGTACTTTAGATTTCAACTATTGGCACTAGGAGAAAATATTTCTGACTTTGATATAGTATCAAAAATCCAAAACTCTTTAATGGATGAATGCGAAAGAAAGGTTCTACCTAATGAAGAAGCAAACGATCTTTCCACTATGAATCCAGAAGAGGTAATATGAAATCTAATGTCATATGAAGTGAATTTGCAGGTAAAGAAAGTTCAAGCACATGATAAAAAGAATCTAGCACTTCAAGCAAGAAAAGATGATTCCGACTCAAATGAAGGGGATACGACACTTATTGCTAAAAATTTCAAAAAGTTTTTGAAATTCAAAAAGAATAACAGGTTCCACTACACTAAAAAGGTGTATTTGTAATGAATATAGTCGTGACAAATGAAATTTATAACAGATATAGTCGTGAGCGGTACAGGTGTGAGGTATATCGTTACAAATATTTATAACGGCCTCTGCCCGTTATTAGATATATCACTTACCACTGGACTTTGTCGTTAGAAATCTAAATTTTTGTAACGAAAAAGTTTGTTATTAGTTGCATCGGTTTGTAACGGATATTTTCCGTTACTTAGTTTCCCCTTTCATGCTAGAAGAAGGGGTTGTCATTCTAAATTATCACGACCTTGTTCGTTATAAATTTCATCATTAGTAACGCACTTGTTCGTTACAAATTTCATCAATAGTAACGACTATGCTCATTATAAATTTTGTCTTTCGTAACGAATATGTTCGTTACAGCTACCAAACCATGTAGAGCTGTATTTTTGCTAGCATTTACACTACAGAATTGTCTATTACTATACATACATATCAAAAATTACAGAATTTCAATAACAATGAAATTTGTATTGTATTCCTGAAGCAAAGTTCTATTGCAATGAATTACATGCACATATAATCAAAATTCAAAATTCAGATGTTGAATAAAATTTAAAACAGTAAATTTATAATGAATTTCAAACAAACTCAATTGCTGCATATATCTGCCCGCTACCAAACAATAATGAATCGTCGAACAAGTTTTTTTCTTGCCACAACATCCTTTCTTCACACTGCAAACATCGAAAGCACCCTACAACGCCTGAATCGAACACGACCACCTACCGAGCCTCACTTCTTCCTCAACATCGCTTACTGACTTCTAACAGCAGTTACAGCAGCGACCAAACCACGACCCAAGGCCTGGCAATCCACCACAACTCCGCTGTCACTACCTTGTATCGAACCGCGACTCCAAACCATTTCGAATTGCTAACAAAAATCGAACGAGCCCACCACCTCGAACTAAATCTGAAAAAAAATAATATATAACATTTAAATAGAGAAGCTGTTTCATATCTGAAAGAAAATATATAGCAAGGAAAGAAAATAAATAAAGAAACATACTATTATTGTTATAACATGTGTGATAAGTGATAACACAACTTAATTATTTAAGCAAGGTAATTCCCATAGTAATTGGTACACACTAGAGAGATAGACAAATAACGCTGCAAAAAAAAACCTGACATAGATATATATATGCTGATATATATTGTATAGGCGCAAGTGCATTAGATTCTTAGTTTTCAACAATGCTTTATGTCCTAGTAAGATAATTTGTTTTATTTTCTCATGCAGGCCCTTGATACTTTTAATACAGCAGTTGTTTCACCCATATACTATGTGATGTTCACAACGTTAACCACTCTGGCTAGCATTACCATGTTCAAGGTATTAATATCTGCTTATTAATATTTACTTTGTTTTCTTCTTTTTTGGGTGTAGCTTAATTTTTGTATTCTCTTATATTCCCTTGTCAGTGGAAATTATAAGATTTGGAACTTTTCTATTTTTTTAAGTGGTTTAAATAATATGTTTTCCTAGGCTTTTTCTGAACAAGCATCACGGTTAAAATATAGGGTGGCTACACCATAATATACTCGTAATATTTCTAATCAGTATATGCTTTATATACTGCTAATCAGTATAATAGCAATAGAGCTCTCAGCTTACATGTATGTATAATAAGTAGTTATACTAATAGCTTAACTTAAAAATTACAGAGCAATGACTATTTCACACATCAGCTTGAGGCACAAAACTAGTTAAGAAAATGTTGGCATAAATCAAAAAATGTTATAGGTATGACAGCGTATCTGGTTATGCATTCCTTTCACATTTGTAGTCAAAATTCGAAGTTAAGTTGCCGTAAATGGCTCCGGTTTCAGTATCCACTATGCATAGTTGGATGGCTGTACTAGTATAGAATCTCCAAAACATATTTGAAATTTAATGGAAAGACAAAAAAGAATCAGATATAAAAACTTGAGTAAGAAGGAACACTTAAGAAATACTTTCAGGTATGAAAATTGTTATATGTAATTGGAGAAAATTGTTATATGTAATTGGAGAAAATTATTGTCAAATGTAGAACCCAAATTATTTTAACATGTGATGTCATATTAACGGGTAGGATAGAAACTCCTTCTCTCTCGTATCCTGAATGTAAAAAAGAATGCTCATGCAAAAAATTTAAAATACTTAATCCTTAGGAAATTATCAAATGCTTACTAAAGCAGTTATTGTAATGGAACAATAAACAAACTCCTTATCACTTGCTTTAACATCCATCAACTGACAACTTACTACAAACCAAAAATGTCATGGTTTTCAATTAAGCAAAGACACAACATAATATTTATCAAAAGAAACAGGAGTTTTTCTTGTCAAAAGAAACAAGCAGAGTAGTGTAGATGTAAAGATGAGACTAACCTGTAAAAGCTTAAATGCTTCAGGAGTTTTTCTTGTTTCCGTACCAAAGAAGAAGTGAGTATTTTTCGTCGTATACAGACTTGGGTCGACAACAATTTTTTGAAACCTCCCAGCTCTGCATTATTTTTACTAAAATATTAGTGGTTTGGACTAATATAAATTCATGTGATATTTGAAAAGTTTAATTTGTAAGTGTATGTATTCTCACTCTTTCCATCCTAGGTCTCCAGTATGATCGATAAAGTTGAGGTCTCTTGGCACAGAAGTGAAAACATGTAGAAGATCTGCATTGAACTAAAACTATTAGAAACGGAGTGTACACTGCTTTATATACACAAATATAGTGTACAATCAAATTATATACACAAATATAATGTACACTGCCTATTGAGTCATTGCCTCAGTCTAAAATTCCCCCCCAGTCAACTTCATAACAGTATAGTGCTTTGATGCCTCGCCTAATTATCTCACTGTTACTGCATTATTTATATATTTTAATTTTCAGTTTGTTGCATACATGAGATGTTATAAACCTAATAGGCATTTATATCTCTTGGTAGTTCAGTATCTATGATAGTGAATAGTATATGCTACTCATTAAATATTTTTGCTACTCATTAAATATTTTCATAATTTCTAAACTAAAGATTGATAATCCTCTTGTATTTTGGCCTAGTTTCCTAAAGTGTGATTATTATATATTTACCAAGCATAGTTGAGTATAAGTTTACATCTATAAAGGACATAATGATTCAAGGAATCTGCAGTTTGAGCAGCTATTTCCCAGCACAAATAGCATTGAAACTGAATTTAGTGGGACCCTGTCAAAATGGATCCAACTGAATTTGTCATTCTAACCAGATTATTTGTGCCAAGAAACACTAGGTAAAAAACATCATTTCTCTACCTAAAATGATAAAGAACAAATAATACACATTAAAAGAACAAACAAAATTTACAACCATACTTCATGTACCATTTTCAAACAATTATTGGAACAAACTTTGTCATCGGTCATCCTCCAAAACTAAGAAAAGAGGCATATAAAAATGCAATTTTACTGGCCATAATACTTTTGACTGTTTTGTGTAAAAAGAAATAGAAAAAAGAAATCCTCCAAGGAACTTCCACATCCACAAAAACACGAAGGTTTATTTATCCCATGGCAGCACGTATTGCATTTTTAGCATATTGACAGCTATTCATATAAATGATTTGCTTCATAATCGTCATCTTCTTTCACTATCAGACAAACTGATCTCATATTACAGTTTCAGGACCATACAACTTCATAAGTTAACCACCAAGATTTGGCGTGTCTAATTTTTTAAGCACGTTGATGATATACATTAATGTGGTCTAATATTTGTAAGTGTAACAATAGATAATGGTCTTATATACCCTAAGATAGTGCAGTTTTTAAGTTTGTCCCTACTTTCATGATGCAAATCTCCATTAAATTTTAATGGGTTAATGTTAAACTTAGCAACAAAATGGCATTAAAGTCTCAATGCAAACACATACATTCATCAACTCGGAATGAAATCCCTACAAGTTTCTTAAAAGTATACAGGTTCACTAATTGATTTGGGACACCAAACCTTTACAGTGAATTACACTTATCAGAAAGGATTTATTTTAGCATTTCTTAGTTTTAAAGGACTAAAATTACATGGAAATACCAATCATAAGATCTGACTATCACTGTCTTGATCCAAAACTGATCCACAGTTCACTGTCACTAGAAACAATACTACTCGGCCAACGCAACCCAGTACAAATTATTGGGTTGATTAGGTTCGATAGATAGGCCGAACCTAACATGACAATTTACCGAGTTTACTGGGACGGGTAGCAAAATCTGTGACACAAACTACAGTAAAATGTAGCATTATCCTATTTATTTTAAGTCACCTATAAACAGATCAGGCTTATATTAGGTTTTTAGTTTTTATATCTCTAGAGAATCTTATAGAACTAAAAAATATACATGCAAGGCTTATATTAGGTTTTTAGTTTTTATATCTCTAGAGAATCTTATAGAAACTAAAAAATATACAAGCAAACCGAAATGAAAATCCATATAGTTGCACACATGTTTTTGTAAGGGAGATCAAATTGTTGCAACTAACTTTTTTGCGACTTATAGGAAAATACAAAGAACATTAAGCCAAATACTGAATATAAAAAAATATGGGTCACTACTTTTGTTTTTAATGAATTAGGAATAACGGTAAGCAATTTCTGCTAATTCAAGGTCATAAAACCACCTTCCATAAAGTGATTGAACAATATTTATATTAACAAAACATTGACTATTACAAAATCGCGTTTTATTCAGATAAGGTAATATGTAGTTATGTACACCCTTACCTTGCATCACATCTTTTAAAACTACAACTTGCAATAAAGGGTTAGTTGATTTTACATGCTCTGAGCATTCATTTTGCATTTACATATCATACATACAAGTAAATTTCATCACAACGGAGATCCACATGAATCAAATCAATGAATTTGACATGTTTTGTATATAAACTAATATGGCTACAGAGGTCATTTTGAAAGCTATAAGTCCAGTGAGATTCTCAATTCATTTTGAATCATCTGGTTAACTTATAAATGTCCTAAAACCTAAGGCTCTGTCTATATTCTTCAAGAAAAGGAGTTCACACCCATTAATGATTTTACTAGCATTTAAGAAAGAAGCAGAGAAGACTTACCAATCTAATGTGTCTCAAATTGCATAGTAAAATTTATGGCTCCAGATAAGTTTATGTATGTATTCTTATTGCATTTCATAAATATATTTAATTTATTTAAGAATTTATATTTTAACTAGACATAAAAAGATGTTCTTTCTTATTTCTTTTTCACAATACATTTGAATACGCAAAGGCACACTATTCGCTTCCCATTTTTATCCTATTCCCAGTCCTTCTTTGTACCTTTTCCATAATTTCTTTCTCATGTATATGCACCCTTACTTTTTTAACCAAATGGTGGGAGCTCATGAAATCTATTATCAAAACTGCAAACTAATGTAAACACACTCCAAGCAAACTGCTTGAATATTTCATCAATTGTCCATGTTTTTATTACTTATAACAAATACATTAGTTGTAAACTAAGTAAAACGAAAAAGGAAAAAACAGATATGATGTGATTTTCCTCTCAATAAATCAAACCACCTATAAGAACAAATTAAACGGGTAAAAGATTAATTAATTTAAGTCTGAGGCAATGAAGTGTTCGATTGTCTAGCAACTCTCAATAAAGCCATATTATCTTCATGTTTACAAACAAATTGCATAATCATCCTTATTAATATACTTGAATAATACAAACTAAGATATATTAGTGCAGGCAGTACAAGTAAAACATGACTTCCCAGACAATTAGTGTAACGACCCGCATTTTTGGAAAGTTTAAAATTTTAGAAAATAGTTTTAAGTAGTTTAAAAGTAATTTTAAATAGTTAAAATAGTTAAAAATACTTAAAATCTTAAAATGGATTTAAAGTAGATAAATTAGTTTAAAATAATTTAAATTGGTTAAGTAGATTTAAAATAGATTAAAATAATTTAACATGGTTTAATATGGGTAAAAATAATTTAATATAGTTAATATAGGTTAAAATAGTTTAAGTATTTAAAGATGGTTTATATAACAGAGTAATTTGGAAAACAAAATGAAACAGCTTCTAAACCAATTCATTTCAATTATAACTTCCCAATTCAAATCAATTTCAATTTCTATTCTACCTATTCAATTTCGATTTCAATTCAAATCAATGTCCACTTTGACTTCAAATTAATTCAATTCTACATTCACCTTCAATTAATTCAATTTCAATTTATATCGATTTGGAGCTTGATTTTTCAAAATATCAATTTATAATACTTAACAAAATTGTCCTTCAATATTCAAATTTAAATCCCAATTACAAATATGATTCAATTTCAAGCTCGATTTCAAAATATCATTTTTATATCCCTTTTACTTAGTAATACTCAAAGCTCGAAATAATGTTCAATCTTTAAAACAAATAAATTTTCGAAATTCAATCATATCCAAATATCAAAGTCTCAACTTAAATTATTTAACAATTTCTTTTAACCCAAAATTTTATTCCAACATTCCAAACTCAAATTTTTCGATAAATTCGATTTCTATAAATTGATTTTATTTATAACTTTTAAATCAAAACATTTAAATAAATTTCAAATCGACGATTTTAAAATTTATTAATTTAGCCAATCCGGAGTCCGTATATAATTTTCTATCCTATGGCCAAGTGATTAGTTATTTCAATTAAATGTCAGGGATGAATATATATCACTTAAACCAAATCACAGTGCCATATGTATGCATAACAGTATATATATAAGCAAATAAACATCCAAACATTTAAATATCAACCAATAACATCCATCGAAATACATCATCCAATAGACAATACAATTCATGGCAATTTCATAGTTATCAATGTCAGGCAATTTAATCGCAATTAAATTTTAATTTCAATTTAACTGTCAATTTAATTTTCAACGGTTAATTCAAATGACAATCTATATGACAATTAAATTTTATCAAACAACGACAAATAAAATTCATATCACTTCATAATATTAAATTTAACTAGCATAAAGATATTCAGTACGTTGTGAGCGTTATAAAACACTCACCTTGATTTCAATGTAGTTCCAGCGTTTTAATTCGAATGAAATTAAACGAGCATTTAATTTTACCCAAAATTTTCACTAGCTCCAAACGATTCCAATCCAGCTCCATAGCGTAGTGCTCAACAAAACGATTGCAACGCAATTCGTTTCATCCAAAACGGACCTCGTATGAAAGAGTTACAACATTTTGAAGTTAATATAAATTTTTATATAAATAAATTACAATTCCCTTTTTAATTTTGAACTCAGATCCATCATCACCGTACGTTTCCAACAAGGCAATCAAGGCCGTGAAATCCATCTTCTCCTTCTACAGATTATTCACGCACGCGAGACTCATATTCTCGTTCGAATCCATCAAATTTCGCACCTCCCTCGACTAGCTTGAAGACGATCAGCTACTCTCACCTTGTAGCCCTCCACGCGATCTATTTAAACCTGCAACCACTCGAAGCTCGGGCGCCTTGTAGCCTCGAAATTTGAGTTCGAACGCAACCCGTTCGTAGCCACTTTGCCGCCAATCTGCTTCGCCTTAGACGATCATGACCGTTGGATAAGAAGATCTTGTTGAGCTCTATGATTATCTAGTTGAGAGTTTCTCGCAAAGATCGATGTATTAGGTGGAAAGGAAGGAAGAAGATTCGAACACTATCAGCCAATTATCAATAGGAACGGCGGCCACAAAACCTAATACGGTTTCACTGTTTAAGAATGTTTATATAAGATTTTATATATTATACTATTATTAATTCCAAAATTTACATGCTTTTCAAACGATCTCCAAACGAAACGTGCCGCCTGGCATTCATAATGTTTTACCATCGTTTTGAACACAATGGGACATGGTTCAGGGCCTAATTCGATCGTATGTGCGAGTTACGGAAATAAACGATCAAATTTAAATTAAACCGATTAAACAAATTTCTATGCGTTTTGGCTTGCCCCGGACAAACGGTAAATCCGATTGACACGAAATTTGAAACCTTACAATAATATGACATTACGGATCCGATGAAACTAGTTTCATCGAAATCCGAGACTGTTTGAAAAATGGCTATTTTAACTTGTCAATTTAATATTAAAATATTCAATTTTCACAAATTTAATTTTAATTCGATTTTAAAAGTTCTACAACATCATTCTAACTTTAATATGATAAAATAAAATTTTACAAATAATTTTTAATCATATTAAACCCGTTATTCAATTATTCAATAAATTCCAAATATTAAATTTAAACAATTTTGATTATCCAATAATTCATTTTCCTTTGAAATATTTGAAATTGAACTTATAAGATTCAACTTCTAAAACCAATTCACATCTTAGAACACTATATCCAATTTACAGTTATTCAATTATTCAATAAGTTTTAAATATTTACTTTAAACAATTTACCTGTTCAATATTCAATTATTTGATTCTAAATAGATTTTACTTATCAATCGATTACTCTATTATTCCCAATGAATTCAACATTTATTATCCTATCCAACTATTGATTGCAAAGTTATTCACTAAGTAGCATTTATTTTTCAATACTTATTACTATTCAAATCTTCGAAACCAATCTATTAAAATTTGTTTTACTACCTAAATAATTCACAATTCTTATTCACTTATTTACATTTGTTTTTCCATATATTCCCTTGTTACCAAGTTATAACATTTGAGTCAATTCAATTAGATTGGAACTCCATTCAATCTATAAATAATTACCTGGATAATTATTGTTGCAATTCATTCCGGTTATTATTATTCCAAACGAATTACAAATTTTTTTTTCTAGCATTAAATCACGAAATCTTATTAAACTAGCTATTTTAATTATCGAAAATTTACGGGTCGTTACACTCTCCCCCACTCAAAACTTTTCGTCACCGAAAAGGAAAAAGAAGGGAAAAGGAACTAAGTATAGAATTCAACATTAGATATATTTTATTCAAAATTACGAACTTATAAAACAATGAAATTCCATTCATAAAGCCATTACTACACTTCCACTAAGTTACTTCAAATGGCTTTCTAACTTTAAAAGTTAGTTATCAAACAAGTTATAAAATTTTAAAACTTGAAAAATTTTCTAACTCCCGGATTTACGAAAAATTTCGGCAGAGTCTTCTTTGCGCGGCTCGATCCGAAAAAAAATGACAGTATATATATCACAAATATACATCTCATCAAGTGATGAGACATCCCGCAGGGAAAAAGTGTAAAAGTACGGTATGTAATACGAGATATGTACCTTATATATTATTAGCAAGCATATACGGCTAATATAGCGCGAAAGCGAGCTCCAAATGCGAAGCAAGCGCAATCTGCACCTACTAAACACTCAACAAACCATGAGAAACATGCATATATGAAAATAATATCAATATACACCATATAGCAACATAACAACTACATGTTCCAACATAGCAAATGTAACAAAACAACAAATGCATTCACCAAATCAATTATCATCCAACTATCATCCAACAAATCCATAACCAATCAATATAAATTCACTTCTCATTAATATTTATTGACTTGGTTTTCAATTTTAACCACAGTTGATTCATTAACGTTGAATTTTACTAACATTCATTCTCAATTCAATTAGTTAACATTCACTAATTTATATTTACATTAGTTCACTTCCAATTTGAATCAAATTAAATTCTATTTAAATTCATTTAACTTCCAATTTGATTTCAATGATTTATAGCTTTCAATTTCATTAACACTTAATGAATTATATACAATCAACTAACAATCATATAACAACCAAATCATACCCAACATAACCAAATTATTAATTTTACATTCAATTTGGTTTATCTCTTTCAATTCCAATTGATTCTTAGCCATACCAAATTCTTTTGTTTACATTTACTTCATATTCAGTTTCAGTTAATAACCAATTTATTTGCGGAACATTTTATTAATCATCACTTTAACTTATAGTCATTCCATAAAAGTCTAACTTCTTATATATGACTTTTCTTAGTTTATAGTTATCTCAAAAGTTACAAATTTATCTTCACATATTTTTCTTTTTGTTGCAAATTTATATTTAATTCTACAACCAGTTTACAAAGACGTTGCTTGACTCAATGGCCTTTTTCTTAAGTTCACTTACTTGTTCCATTTATCCATTCATCATTTCATGTTATATTTAAGTATATAACATTTTTATCACAACCAAATTTTCCATTTATATACATTTTAATTCCTTTTGAGTTTTCCTTACTTGTCTACTTCAATTATTTTCTGGTTCTGTTTATTTGTACAATATCTCATTACATATCCAACCATCATATCAACTTTTTAATATTTGGTAAGTCATATTATATGTTATTAGAATGCAAATTTGGTATTATATAAATTTATAGAATTTCATTTCACTTAATTAGAATGTTCACAAATTTGATTTATTTAAATCCTCTTTACCTTTCAACTTTAAAGGTACACTAAAACTCTAAAGTTTTCCCAACATAAGCTTAGATTTCTTAATCCTCTTATTTTATAAATTCTTGTTATTCACATTTCATTCAAATAATTTGAAAATTACTAATTAACATAACTTAGAAATTTAAATGCCCGGTTCTTTTCAAATCGTTTAAAATAAACATATACACTTATATCTTTAATATATCAAATCATACCTTTGGAATTTAAACCAAAACCCATTTACCCAAAATAATTTCGAAGAAAAGCAAAGCTTCTTAGAAGTCACCCCCACTTTGAGACTCGAAAATGAACGTCGATGATGCTGCGCAGTCATCACCGAAATTATTTTCCAGCGACATAAGGGAGGAGTACTTAATTCATTCCTTCTTAAAAATCCTTTCAAAATATTTCCTATAAATATTTTCCAACTAACATCACAATATATTTTCTTCAAAGCTTTGAAAACCATTTAAAAAGTCCCCGGGTCTTGAATTTAATATTTTCCAATTTAAATCTATTTTAATTTATAAGTCACCTTTATAAAATATTCTTATAGGATTTTACATTCTTAAAATATTCCACAAGTTGTTTTATCACTGTTCATTTTGTAATTCATCTTATTTATTAAATTACAATATCCAATTAATGATAATAACCAATATTATCATTCCTAACAACAGGTAAGCTAGATAAGTCACAATAATTTCTGAAATTTTCTTTATATATAAAATATAATTAGAGAAAAATTATTTCATTTACCCAATTTCAAAACAATACTATGTCGAATTGTTCTGTTTAAGTGTTTAGAGATCCCTATCAATGACGTTAATTACTCGTATTGACCAGAATCCATACGCCACTCAACAAATCAACCGACACAATATAAAACATTTTATATCACTAACAAATACGCTCTCTCATATGTATACACTCGGCGACTCATCATAGGGTATTACTACCCTATTTATAAAGAGTCAGACCCCACAAAGCTAAGGTTATCGCTAAACCAAAGCTCTGATACCAACTGAAATGACCCGCCTTTTTGGACAGTTTAAAATTTTAGAAAATAGTTTTAAGTAGTTTAAAAGTAATTTTAAATAGTTAAAATAGTTAAAAATACTTAAAATCTTAAAATGGATTTAAAATAGATAAATTAGTTTAAAATAATTTAAATTGGGTTAAGTAGATTTAAAATAGATCGAAATAATTTAACATGGTTTAAGATGGGTAAAAATAATTTAATATAGTTAATATAGTTTAAAATAGTTTAAGTATTTAAAGATGGTTTATATATCAGAGTAATTTGGAAAACAAAATGAAACAGCTTCTAAACCAATTCATTTCAATTATAACTTCCCAATTCAAATCAATTTCAATTTCTATTCTACCGATTCAATTTCGATTTCAGTTCAAATCAATGTCCACTTTGACTTCAAATTAATTCAATTCTGCATTCACCTTCAATTAATTCAATTTCAATTTATATCGATTTGGAGCTTGATTTTTCAAAATATCAATTTATAACACTTAACAAAATTGTCCTTCAATATTCAAATTTAAATCCCAATTACAAATATGATTCAATTTCAAGCTCGATTTCAAAATATCATTTTTATATCGCTTTTACTTAGTAATACTCAAAGCTCGAAATAATGTTCAATCTTTAAAATAAATAAATTTTCGAAATTCATTCATATCCAAATTTCAAATTTCAAAGTCTCAACTTAAATTATTTAACAATTTCTTTTAACCCAAAATTTTATTTCAACATTCCAAACTCAAATTTTTTGATAAATTCGTTTTCTATAAATTGATTTTATTTATAACTTTTAAATCAAAACATTTAAATAAATTTCAAATCGACGATTTTAAAAATTATTATTTTAGCCAATCCGGTGTCCGTATATAATTTTCTGTCCTATGGCCAAGTGATTAGTTATTTCAATTAAATGTCAGGGATGAATATATATCAGTTAAACCAAATCACAGTGTCATATGTATGCATAACAGTATATATATAAGCAAATAAACATCCAAACATTTAAATATCAACCAATAACATCCATCGAAATACATCATCCAATAGACAATACAATTCATGGCAATTTCATAGTTATCAATGTCAGGTAATTTAATCGCAATTCAATTTTAATTTCAATTTAACTGTCAATTTAATTTTCAACGGTTAATTCAAATGACAATCTATATGACAATTAAATTTTATCAAACAATGACAAATAAAATTCATATCACTTCATAATATTAAATTTAACTAGCATAAAGATATTCAGTACGTTGTGAGCGTTATAAAACACTCACCTTGATTTCAATGTAGTTCCAGCGTTTTATCTCGAATGAAATTAAACGAGCGTTTAATTTTACTCGAAATTTCACTAGCTCCAAACGATTCCAATCCAGCTCCATAGCGTAGTGCTCAACAAAACGATTGCAACAAAATTCGTTTCGTCCAAAATGGACCTCGTATGAAAGAGTTACAACATTTTGAAGTTAATAAAAAAATTTATATAAATAAATTACAATTCCCTTTTTAATTTTAAACTCAGATCCATCATCACCGTACGTTTATAGCAAGGCAATCACGGTCGTGAAATCCATTTTCTCCTTCTACATATTATTCATGCACGCGAGACCCATATTCTCGTTCGAATCCATCAAATTTCGCACCTCCCTCGACTAGCTTGAAGACGATCAGCTACTCTCACCTTGTAGCCCTCCACGCGAGCTATTTACACCTGCAACCACTCGAAGCTCGGCCACCTTGTAGCCTCGAAATTTGAGTTCGAACGCAACCCATTCATAGCCACTTTGCCGCCAATCTGCTTCGCCCTAGACGATCATGACCGTTGGATAAGAAGATCTTGTTGAGCTCTATGATTATCTAGTTGAGAGTTTCTCGCAAAGATCGATGTATTAGGAGGAAAGGAAGGAAGAAGATTCGAACACTATCGGCCATTTATCAATAGGAACGGCGGCCACGAAACCTAATAGGGTTTCTCTGTTTAAGAATGTTTATATAAGATTTTATATATCATATTATTATTAATTCCAAAATTTACATGCTTTTCAAACGATCTCCAAACGAAACGTGCCGCCTGGCATTCATAATGTTTTACCCGCGTTCTGAACACAATGGGACATGGTTCAGGGCCTAATTCGATCGTATGTGCGAGTTACGGAAATAAACGATCAAATTTAAATTAAACCGATTAAACAAATTTCTATGCGTTTTGGCTTGCCCCAGACAAACGGTAAATCCGATTGACACGAAATTTGAAACCTTACAATAATATGACATTACGGATCCGATGAAACTAGTTTCGTCAAAATCCGAGACTGTTTGAAAAATGGCTATTTTAACTCGTCAATTTAATATTAAAATATTCAATTTTCACAAATTTACTTTTAATGCGATTTTAAAAGTTCTACAACATCATTCTAACTTTAATATGATAAAATAAAATTTTACAAATAATTTTTAATCATATTAAACCCGTTATTCAATTATTCAATAAATTCCAAATATTAAATTTAAACAATTTTGATTATCCAATAATTTATTTTCCTTTGAAATATTTGAAATTGAACCTATAAGATTCAACTTTTAAAACCAATTCACATCTTAGAACACTATTTCCAATTTACAGTTATTCAATTATTCAATAAGTTTTAAATATTTACTTTAAACAATTTACCTGTTCAATATTCAATTATTTGATTTTAAATAGATTTTACTTATCAATCAATTACTCTATTATTCCCAATGAATTCAACATTTATTATCCTATCCAACTATTGGTTGCAAAGGCATTCACTAAGTAGCATTTATTTTTCAATACTTATTGCTATTCAAATCTTAACCAATCTATTAAAATTTGTATTACTACCTAAATAATTCACAATTCTTATTCACTTATTTACATTTGTTTTTCCATATATTCCCTTGTAACCAAGTTATAACATTTGAGTCAATTCAATTAGGTTGGAACTCCATTCAATCTATAAATAATTATTTGGATAATTATTGTTGCAATTCATTCCAGTTATTATTATTCCAAACGAATTACAATTTTTTTTTCTAACATTAAATCAAGAAATCTTATTAAATTAGCTATTTTAATTATCGAAAATTTACGGGTCGTTACACTTAGTGCCATTATATTCAGTTTACACTTCATAAAGCACTAAAAAAGTGTGCATATCAATTTTAACCTGAGAGTTTAAAGTTGACTTGAAAAGTTTATTTAGAAATTTTGTCGGGGTTATATCAACGAACATAAGCTAAAATATAGATAAGGTGCAGGTATATGTAATCCAGAATTAGAAAAATGAACCCGGACTAAAACTGACAGTCATTTATAAATGGATAAAGGATATTTACTGTAGGAGAAATAAAAATATATTTGACCACACGGATTGGAAATAGCAACCTAAAGGTTTATCCTGCAACAAATCAACGGTCTAAGGTTGGTTTTGAGATTCAACTACCTAAACATTCAAACCTGAGTGGACGGAGGTGGAAAAGAAAAACCCTAGATTTGTAGTGCGCAACCCAGATCTTCCTTCATCTTCTTCGATTTGATAGGACAAATGGAGGAGGCGGTGGTAGACAGCGGAGTAGGTGGTAGACGACGGAGGTGGTGGCAGACGGTGGTGGTATAGAATACCCGGTACGAACAGAAGAACAGTAAAACATGAGAAAGTGAGAAATGAAAAGATCGTGAGAAATGAGATAACGATCGATTGAAGATAAATTTACAGTCTTATCCACAGTGCTTTAATTATTTACAAAATAACCATATTTGCTAACGGTAATAACCGTTGTAAATGATTGTAACAGATATAACCGTTAGAAATTTGTAACGGTTATTAGCGTTATAAATTGAAAGCGGAAAAGTGTTACAAAATGGGTTATTTGGTGTAGTGTCAGGAGTTACAAAAATAACTCTAACAACAATAGTAATAGCAATAAACCATCATCTTCTGTCATGGAGTGTTATGAATGTCATTAAAAGGGTCATATGAGGAAAGATTGTCCAAAGAAACAAACAAAATTCAAGAAGAAAGCATTTTCGGTAACATGGGATCATTCAGATTCTTCTTGATCATCGAAGAGTGACTGTGACAGTGACACAGAGCAAGCTAATATATGCTTCATGGGTACAAGTGATGTTGTTAGTGAATTAAATTTCGATGATCTGGTTGAACTTAATTCAGAACTAGTGGATTTTGTAAAACAAACTAAAAGGCAAAATAAGGAGTTATAAGGAAAACTAAATAGATCTGAATTAGAAATTGGTATGCTAAGAGATGAAAAGAATATCATTGAAGAAGAACTTGAAAAATCTTAAGAATCTAATTCCAATTTAACATCTAAACTTTCTATGATAACTCAGGAATTAAAAATTCATAAAAATAAAAATGATGATTTATCAGCTGAAATTAATGGTTTAAAATCTAACACAAAAGTATTAGACTTAGAAAAATCTAGTCTCAAAACTAAGTTAGAAGATATTAATAAAAATATTTCTAATTTTAATAAAGGACGAGAAAATATTTGTAAAATAATAGATAATTCTCAGTCTACTTCAAATAAAATGGGACTAGGATATAAGAAAATTGAAAATCCAAAGAAATCTGGAAAGTTAAAAAAAAAAGATATTAAGAAAACCGTTTCTAAAGATTTTAAAACTATTAAAATATGGAATCCTAAAACAAATAATAACTTAGTTAGGAA
This sequence comes from Allium cepa, assembly GCA_030765085.1. Taxonomy (NCBI): domain Eukaryota; kingdom Viridiplantae; phylum Streptophyta; class Magnoliopsida; order Asparagales; family Amaryllidaceae; genus Allium; species Allium cepa. The sequence goes on along the minus strand of CM060939.1, from coordinate 399,659,352 downwards.
TAAACATATCAAAACATTTATGGAAATTGTTCATAAAAATGAGAACTATATTTATAAAGGGAATTCTGAACCTTCTTGGGTTTGGTTTCCTAAGACCTAACTCTTAGGACCCTAAAAAGAAAAGTAGATGCCATCTTAATATATTTTTTTATTTATATTTGTTAATTTCATTCTTATTTGTATGCATTATTTTAATATATTGAATAAACATATTTTTCATTCAAAATATACTGTAAAATGCTGAAAAAGGAATTCAGTCGACTGAAAAAATTTGACCAGTCGACTGAATCTAGAAACAGAGAGCTTTCATACAGTATTCAGTCGACCAAACGAATTTGGCTAGTCGATTGAATCGTGAAACATAGAGTTTCAAGATACTGATCAGTCGACTAACCAAATATGACCAGTCGACTGAATGACAATCAGAGCACTTTACACTATTTCACCTACCTTTTTACCCCTTTAACCGACCTTCTTATTTTTCACTCTTCACTTTTACTTCCACTGTTCAGATTTTCAAAACCCTAGCTCTCAAAATTTTCAAATTCCTTTACTTAATTATTATTTCAAATGGCTCCAAGCAACGTAAAAGATCTAGACAAGCTTCTACCTCTTCCTCTGAACCAATTTACACTCAATGGCATTATGATGCTACTGCTGTCCAAAGATGGAACAAAATGAAGGAAGCATGCTTTCTCGAAGGATCTTTTGTCGTGTTTCCTACTTCTCTTCATATCAAATTCAAGAGCTTGCAAGAAGAAGTCGTCTAGAATCTCTTCTTGACCAAATCAAAATAATCTCAAAATTAATCATACTATGGTAAAACTCTTTTATGAAAATTTAAATTTGGGTCATCAAAATCCACGAAATCGTGACAATTGAGTATGGAGTTTAGTTTGTGGTCAACAAATTTTCTTGTCATTAGATAGAGTTGGACACATTCTCCACATACCAACTAATGGTATTCCATTGGAAGATTTAAATGTTCCTATAGGCGAAAGAGATGAAGTAAGTCATAGGTTTTTGGAAGATGACATGACTGAATTAAAATCTATCGCTTTATGCCCTACAGCTTGAATTATGCAATGAGCCTGAATGCGTACAATTCTTCTTCGTACTGGTTCTTATGAGCTTATATATCCGATAAATTATAGGGTGTTGTATGCTAGTATGCTATCTGGGGAGATGTCCAAATCAATTGGCCGAAGCTTATTCTTGATGAGTTCTTATCTTTTAACCAACATCGAATGAACATCATCTATTATGGCGAGTATATTATGCGGCTACTTATGAACCAACAAGTTCCTATTCCAGAATCTGATACTTCCATTCCTAAAACTTTAAATAGCCGCACAATTAGTCTAATGAAATTTCCTCCTAGACCACTCACTATCATGTCTTTCCAAGACTGGCAATCACAACCTCGTCAACAAACTAATACTCCAAAATGGCAAAGAGATGACATTTGTACACCAACTTCGACCCAAAGCACCCGAGAATCCATTGATCTAATTGTGTGAAATCTAGTCATTTTGGATTCTCGCATCAAAAATCTTAATACGAAGATTGACAAGAAATTTGACAAAATCAAAAGCTTTTTTGGGATTTTGTGGGATGCAATCTCTTGTTCCTCTTCCATAAATACAGACATTTCACATCATGATTCGGGTAAACGTCCAGCTCCTCTATTTACTTGGTCTACATCCGAAGAACACACAAATTCTGACACAAGTAGAAATAGAGGTGGCAGACAATTTGTGGAAAAAATTTCAAGAGGCAAAGGACCATCACAAGTGGAAGAAGAAACAGAGTCTGACTTTCATGAGTGATATTGATATTTCTTGGTGATAGTAAGTTATTTTATTTATTTCACAAACATTCTACTACTGTTTTATTTTTATGAGCTTGTATAAGTAGCTCAGTACAATTTGAAACATTATTTTTTTGTGATTGTTATGTTCAATGATGAAATTATTGTTTATTTTCTTTTTGTCGATGACAAAGTGGGAGAAATTTGTATGACTAACCATTTCTTACAGGATTAGATATGTCGCCAGATATTCGGGGAGAGATATATATAACTTCCGTTATATATTTCTTAAAATATAGTATCATCTAAAACAGGTCGTCATCAATCAAAAAGGGAGAGAATGCTGAATCATAAGTTTTGATTCATGATAAAGAGCTTAAACAAATAAGTGATGAGACTATATGATCAAGCGACAAAAAGAGAAAGAGACATGATACTAAATCTACAAAGGAGATAAGACTTCAAAACTGAGTGTAGTATGTTTATTTGTCGAAGTATTTTAGTCTTAGAATTGTTAAAATCTATCCTCAAGTAGTGTACACAAAATCAAAGTTATTTTAAAATTCAAATTCTTTAAAAAATGTGTAAATCATGCACTGACAACTAGGTCAGTCGATTGACCAAAAATGGCCAGTCGACTGAACCTATTTAGTTGCACAAATATGCTCTGGTTTACACCAACTTTGAATATTCACTTGACTGGTCATTTTGGATCAGTCGACTGAACTATTCTAACAGCTATTTTTCTGAACAAACACTTCCATTTGTCAAGAGATACGATCTGATTCGAAGAGTTGTGACTGCATCTTTTGATCAAAACTCTTTGTGAATAGTTGTGGCTGTTTATCTACTATATAAACACATGATATTCACTTCTCAAATCACCAAACAAAATTTCTGATCATATTCTCTACCATCTCTGCATTCTACAAGAAATCACAATTTATATATATTGCTTGAATCTCTGAATCAATTAACTTATTCTTCGATTCAAAGAAATATTTTCTTTTCTAAATCCTTACACATAAAAAATATATATTTGAGGAAAAGATTATAGGAAGGTTGTACTATCAAAGACAAATTAGTGTTATCAAGAACACAAAGTGTCAAAACAATTTTATTAAAACTGTTGAAGTCCTGTTCGTTTGTTTAGGTAGTAAAAGTCCTCTTTTGGTTGTTAGAGGTGGAAAAATCCTGATCAGTTGCTCAGGTGTTGTTTACCTATTCCTCCGGGTTAAGTGAGGGGTTATGGTGAGAAATTCCAAAGGGAAGTCTAGGACTGGACGTAGAACGGGAAGTTTGAACCGGTATAAAAACTCCTGATGTGTTTATTCTTATTTACTTTACTATTATCAGTTTTCGCATTTTAGACTATAATACATTCCATATTACATGATCCTAAGTGACAACTTGGCCCCACGGTAGTCACTTTCAAACCCATAGCGTAAAATAGGCTCCACCTACATGTTACTTACAGTTGTTATGCATGCATAGGGCGATGCACTTGGTCTTAGCAAGACCAGCTATGTTTTTCCTATGGTACATCACTAGGGATGTATGGTGCTTTAGAAGGATATCTCTAACGCTTGTGCATGAGAACCGTCCTTAAAGTACCGAGGGCACCTCCATGGAATCCTAGACAATTAGTAAACGTGCCTTATCAGTTTTTTGGTTATATACCCAATATTATTGTGATGTATACTCACGAGCATCACATCAACTTGATTATTATTATTATTTTCACCCTTAGAAAATATTATAATATCAATGGTTTTTCTATAGAGAAATTTTGATTAACTTAAGGTAAAAACTCATCTGTGTTTATGTACGGTGTTGTCTTATGAGATACTTATGATTTCAAAGGTTTTTATTACTTTAAAATCCAGTTTGGTGTGTTTTCACATGCTAGTTTTCTAGACGACTCGAGTGTTATTTTATTATAATGCTCGGGTCAGACCAAGCATATTTATAGATTTTAGTTGGACGCTTTGGATCTTTAGGAGACGGGCTAGAGGCCCGGAGACGTATTCACGTATATGGTTATTTTTCCGCTGCATTAATTGTTGTATTTATCTGGAATAAAGACGGGTTATTATAACTATCTATGCTGAAATAGGTTATTATGCTCTGATTGGTGTCTGTATATACATATATTAAAGTTTCTTTTTATGCAATGATTAATTATATATTATAAATTATTCGTTCCACTGTGAGATTTTGTGTTGCTTTCTTTTCTTCTTATCTTCTTACTTTCCCCTAAATATCCGACTTTCCTGTGACGACCCACCTTTTTAAACAGTTTGAGTCGAAAATAAACCACACATGTCAGACTCAAACCATTTAAAAGATAGATTATCAATGGGTTTATTTTAAAGAAATAGAAGAAAAGAAAAAAATAACGACAAAATCTTGCACCGGATTTATAATCACATAAACATTTCATGAAGCCGTTTAACAATATATACATTAGATTTCAATTTATAACATTATTAGAGTTATATATAGTATTACCCGAGTTATAGATTTGAATATACAGAATGAAATAGTGCAGCGGAATAAATACTAGTAGATATGACATACCAACTCTTCGTCCTCGTCTTCGTCCTCCTAAATAACTACCTTCGATAACTGAAAATTCGGACTGACCCGAGCATAACGAAAAACAAAACACTCGAGTCAGGACTAAAATTCCTCAAGTAATCAACTCAAAATCAAGAGAAATATAGTTTTAAAATGAACTTTTTCTTTTCATTTCAACAAATCTGAACTCAAATCCAAATTCCAAACAAATGAATTGAATTTCAATGTTTCAATTCAATTCCTTTCAAATTCAAATTCAATTTCGATTTCAAATAAATCAATTTCAATTTTGACTCCAATGTTTAATTTAGTGGCTCAAGTTTCAATTCACATCTCAATTCAAAACCATTTTGGTTTATATAAATTCGAATCTAGTCTTAATACACACTGATTGAAATCACTTAAATCAATTTAACTTCAACGTTATAATTTTAAGATTCAAATATTTAAAATAATCCAATGTCCATAATTCAAAACATATATCGATTATAATTTCAAAATTTCAAATTGAATTCTTTACACCTATTCTTTTAATAAAGTAGAATTCCAACATTTCCAAAGCTCGAATTTCAAAATAATCCAATTCAATTGTATCCAAATTATTTAATGGTTAGATTCCAAACATCGATCTTCTTACAAACACCTCATTTATTCTTTAAACTTATAGAAAATTTTGTAAACCTTTTTATTACTCTAATATATATATATATATATATATATATATATATATATATATATATATATTACTTAAAAAGTAGAATTTAAATTTTATAAATAAATTTCAAGTTTTTTTTCAGATCTAAGTTTTAGTTTATCAAAATCTCCAAATTTCGCAAACGGTTACACAATAACAACAATCATATTTTTACAACAGCAGTCCACAATGCATCCAGGAGTTCACCTATCAAATACAATGTCTAAAGTTTCAAACTCAAATTCAATGTACAGATAATCAATCATATCAATAGTGATAATAAAAGGGTGATAATTAGGATATATTGAAATCACTAAACAACATAACAACAAATGATAAATATCATCCATCTCAATATTAACCAACATCCAAGAATACCAATTCATCCATATCACAACGATCAACAACTATCAATGTCAGATGTTTAAAAGTGATATGAAATTCCAATATCAATTTAAATGTCAAATTAATTATAATTTTTTTCTCCTATCAATTTAACTCTCAATTTTAATTGTCAAATTTAACGATCAAATTAACTATCAATTTCAACTGTCAATTTAACTACCAAATAAAATATTCAATTTAAATATCAAATTAACTATCAATTTAAACCAAACCATTAAAATTCAATCAAATAAATTTCCAAACAACAACCCTACATCTTATTACTTCGTTAATTGGTTTAACTTGCAGTAGAAAATTCAGTACTTCCTGAATGGGTTTGACCACTCATCTTTATTTGAAACTGAAAATTTTTCAGCATCAAATAATCTTTAACTCAACTCCATGACGTATCCTCATCGATACGATTCCAAGGCAACTTGTTTCGTTGGAATCGGACCTCGTATGAAAAATTATGAATTTAGTAGGGTATTGATTTATTTAAAACAACTAATTATATTTAATCACTCAATTACCAAAATTAATCTCACCTTAATCACGCTTAGGCCGCTAATGCCTGTTCGTATCCAAACGCAGATATAAAAACCATTTGTATGCCACCGATCGATGCTTCACCTGCTGCTGCCGTTTTCCGCCTGATGACTGATGCCTGCCCTGACCTCTATCTCCACCTCGCCATCGACCAAACCCTCCAGTCCGCCTACGCCCTTTTCGAACTGAAAATCCTAAAAACACCCAACTTCATCACCGATTTGTCACCATAATAGCTCACCGTTGGCCATGAATCTTCGGCCATAGGTTGCCCTCGTCCTCTTCTACACTTTCCCTTCAGGTGCTACCAGCCAAAGATCAACGTTCATGGAGATAAACGTAGTTGAAGTCGCGGCATTCAAACCCCGATCTACGGCGACTCGAGTCTCCGTTCGACATCTCCACAGGTCAGAACACTTATTTCACCAAGACGGACAAGTTTCCAATGGGGATCGAGGCCTGAAAATGCTTCGAGTGGCCTCGATCAACGTGGGACATTGGATGAGAGGGTTAGGGTATCGGTTGATAAAAGAGAAGGAGACGATGTTATATAGATTTTTTCTTAACACTGTTCACTCCAAGATCATAGACCCCTATTGAGACGTGCTAACCATCATTCTATACCAAATACCCCTATTCTGAACACAATGGAACTAGTCTTGGGAGTCAATTCCATCATATTCAGTAGATAGCTTTTCAAAATCAATTTATTTTAATTAAATTCTGAAAATAATTCTACGCGTGTCAAGTTCGCATGGCCAAATGATAAGTCCGATCGCTACGAAGTTGAAATCATATAACAATTCACTGTTATGAATCCGATGAAACTGGTTTCATCGAAATCCAAGCCAGTTGCCCGAATGGCTATTTTTACACCTTAATTAAAATACAAAATTTCCTATTTTTATTTGTCCACTTTTAAATTCAATTTTAAATGTAAACGATATTCATTCTTGCTTAAATAAAATTTAGATCAACTTTTGACATCATTTTCATTCACATTAAATTCAGAATTCAATTATTTACATAATTTTCAATATTAAATTTTAAATAATTTGATTGTCCATTAAATCGATAATAATAAATCATTAAATTTCAAATAAATTTTAATTACCAATAATTATTTTTATTCCTATCTAAATAATTCACATTTATTATTCAACTCCAGTTATTGATTATAGACATAGTAAATACATAGAATTTCATGTAAATAAATTTATGCTTTTACATTTAAATCGACATTCATTCGGCTCTTATTTTACTTAACATTGATAATTTCAATTTCTATTATACTTACAGTTTAATATTATATAATTTACTTCTAATATAAGTCATCATCTTTTCTAGTATTGAATTTTTATTTAAATTTTATCTAAATTCATATCTAATAATTTACATAAATAAATCAATAAATTTTATTTCCGACCATTTTTATTCAAAAAATTATATTAAATTTAATAATGTAAAATAGTTGAAAATATGAGTCATTACACCCCCACTTAAAACTTTTCGTCCTCGAAAATGAACCAAGTAAGGAATTTAACATACAATATATTTTACTTGAAACAATCAACATATAAAATGTAAAAATCTTATTTACAAAACTTTTTACTGTTCTTCCGTTACGCCATTTCGATAATGGCTTATTTGCAAACAAGTTATAAAATTTGAAAAGTCTCAAAATTTTTCTAACACCCAAATTTACAAAACATTTCGACAGCACCTCCTTTGCGCGGTTAAGTAAGAAAAGCTACAAACTATCTCTACAGGCCCAAACCAATTGAAAGAAAATAAAAGCCAAGTGGATTCCCACATCAGGGGTAGAAAACCATCAACCAACCAACAATATAAATACGTACCAATTTGTTGGGCCACAAACTTTACTTACTAAATCAAAATCCTCAAATTAGTCTTCCTTTAATGTACTTGAACTTAACATACATAACCCAAAAGAGAGTTAAACATGACAAAACACGATACATTAGCTATTCCTATCATAAGCACAAGCAACATAACAATCATATGCAACCAAAACAGTTATAAAAATGATTTGCAACAAAAGAATTCATCCAACAAAGAATATACATCCAATTAATTCTTATCTATTTCATTAACATTCGAATTATTTCACTATGTTTAACACACAGGCAACCAATTCTCATTCATAATGAAACGTAAAACAACATGCAACCAAAATAACATAGCAGTCCCAAGCAAGAAACTCATAGCTAGCAATCTTAGCATACAATCATTTTATTAAAAATTCATACAATATATGTATATTCCATTCGTATGTATATCATTTTCGATCTCTTATTTGAGTATGGAATTTTATTTTCCGAACTAGTATTGGTAACCCGACTACCCTAGTGCGAACATTAATCCGACTTCTTGATTAGAAACTTTCATTCTCCTTACATAGTAGTAAACTATGATAGAGACCTTCATATTCTTATCAAACATCTGTATCAGTATTCGTTGTCGAGAATCGAGCGAACAATTCTAAATCGAACAGGTGTGAATTACCTTAAAATCGTGTATTCAAATCTGAATCAACTAATGTATTTATTCGTTTATTTTCTAAATTACACCAGTAGATAATTCAAGTAGTTTTTATATTCTATTCTTGAATGTTTGAAAATTTCTTTGTTAAAATTTGTTTTATGATAAAATATTTTTATATCGAAAATAACTTTATATTGAAAATACTTTTGATAACTCGATGTTTCAACAAGTTTATCTTCGTTCTTACAGAATCCAACAATATGTTGAACAGACGCAAGACTAGAAATCTCTAAGAACTCAGTAGACCCGTTTCAACATCAAGTGAAAATACTTGAAAAACATTTAAAAATAGACACGGAAAGTACCACTCGAAAATCAACCATGAATCATAGTTACACAATGGTTATGCTTTTATCCCAGAGGAAACATCTAAAACTGTGGGTAATCTTTACCCCGCGAATTACGCCATGCAAATCAAAAATCAAATCGCATATGGATTGTAGTATACTTAGCAGTTACCCCCAATGGTTACGTCTCTATCCTGGAGAAAACATAACAGATTATATGCTATCACTACCTCCCGAATTTCACCATGTGAATCATAGTTACACAATGGTTTCGTTGCTATCCCAATGAAATCATAATAACTACAGGCAATTTCTGCCACCTCAAATTACGCCAAATATATCGACCATAGATCACAGCTGCATAATGGTTACATCGCTACCCCACCGAAATCATAAGTAGACTGTAGGCATCATGCCCGCTGAATTAAGCTAGTTAATTGGATCATAAAACCATAGGTTAGGCTACGCAATTCGAAGGAACTCATGAGTTTATGTTTGGATGACCGAAGTCAAACAATAGAATGAACCACCAAGTGGATTATCGAAAATCATGGAGGGTACTTCCCATATCTTTTACTTTGTAATATATCATACTATATATCATACCCTTTCCAACTCGCAACATCGAATATCACACTTATATAAATTCCATTATATGTAAGATTTCATTTTCAAATCGAGTACCTTCCAAAATCAATGGTCTCGAATATATCATATCATTCTTATATAAATTCTATTATATATAAGATTATTGCTTTTAGATCGAATACATTTCAAAATCATTAGTTTTCGAAATAATTTCATACTTATACAAACCGTTTTCATATAAGAATCGAAAACTTTCAAATCAAATATTTATATATAGCCAAAGATCATCTAAATCAATCCATTTCAAATATCAATTCAGTTTCAAGTCCATATACGATCTCAACAATCATTTTTTATTCAAATCGCATATCATTCAAATTCAAAATTTTCCAAATTTCAAATCAATAGTTTTTCACAACTTTGGTTTACCATTTACATCAAATTTATAAATCAAGATTTTCTTTTCAAAAATCAAATATTTTCCATATTCATTTTATGCATAAATAACTTTATAAAACTTTTACTAAGTTTATAAACATTTCTTGAAACAAATTTATTATAAAATCCTCGAAAACTACATTCCATATGTATGCATGATGAAATTTGGTTAAAAAGTCATTTTGCAAATAAGTTTTTATAAGACATTTGCTACATTCAAAAACATTTCTTGAACTTATTTCATTTAAAACATCTCAAAATTAATTTCATACTTCCATAAATCAAAATAATTATACACCGTTATTATCAAAATAGTAACATTTAAAACTTTTTTAAATTCTATTATTATTATCTTTAATTAAAGAGTTATAAAACTGTACCTTTATGCTTTTGAAGATACCATGCTTAAAATTTAAATATGAATTTGAAAATGCTCAACTATTTAAAATAGCCAGAAAAATCAAATTCCAATTCAAATTTGGAAATCAGTAATCGATCATCTCAACAAGATGCATAATCAATCCATCAATCAATCAATCCTGATGCATAGGATACATGTGTTCATAATATAATTCAGCCCAAAATTTGAGAACCGAACACCAGGTTTTATTTCAAATCGTTTGAAATAAATATATACATATCCCTTTCGAATATCAAATCATACTTCAGGGATTTGAATCAAATCAGTTCATTAAACAATCAAGTAGAAAAGCTACTAAAGTGGCCTCCCTACTTTGAAACTCAAAAATGAATGTCAACGATGCTGGAGTCATCACCAAATTTTTTATTCCAGCGACAGAAGTGAGTTTCGGACTTTCATTTCCTTTAAATCTTTTGAAAGTCCCCTTTGAAATCACTTTGAAATTATGTATTACATTTCTATTTGGAGAATAATTTCAAATTATGCTATTATATATTTCCAGAATTTTATAACCCAAATTCAAAATTCCCGCAATTCAAACTCCCAATTTCTAGTTTGAATAACTTTTTGTTTATTTATTAACAATATCTAGATAAACCATATTTCATATATCACTTTCAAATGGTATCCATTACTCTTTAAAATGATATAAGGGAAAATTCAGATATATATTCACTTCTAAATCCATGTTAAAACATGTAGTTTCTCAAACTGGTTAAATATATTTCAAAACCAAAATTTCCAACTATAATCAAATGCATAAATTAATAGCCAACGGTCGATGCTCATAAACTGACTGAGCATGACTTATCCATCAATAAACGATAATATGTACATCCATATTAATCAAACAATCAATCAACAATGAAATAACATCCATCCATCACTAAAAGTCACGAATAATTTTATCAGTTTATAGAATTCATTCTTTTGTATTTATATATAATCCAAGTTAAAATCATTCCATTTGTCAATTTCAAAATAATTTTATATCATTAACAAATATGCTCTCTCATATAGGTGTATACACTTAATGATCTTATCCAACGGGTTTAGGTATACGCTAAACTAAAGCTCTGATACCAACTATACCAACCAACCTTTTTAAACAGTTTGAGTCAACAATAAACCACACATGTCCAACTCAAACCGTTTAAAAGATAGATTATCAATGGGTTTATTTTAAGAAATAGAAGAAAAGAAGAAAACGACAACAAAATCTCACAGCAAAACGATAAAATAATCACATAAACATTTCATGAAGCTGTTTAACAATATATACATTAGATTTCAATTTATAACATCACTAGAGTTATATATAGTATTACTAGAGTTATACATTTCAATATACAGAATGAATAGTATAGCGGAAAATACTAATAGATATGACATACCAACTCTTCGTCTTCATCTTAGTCCTCCTAAATAACTACCTTCGATAACTGAAAATTCAGTCTGACCTGAGCGTAATGAAAAACAAAACACTTGAGTCAGGACTAAAAATCTTCAGGTAATTCAAATCAAAATCAAGAGAAATATAGTTTCAAAATGAACTTTTTCTTTTCATTTCCAACAAATCTGAACTCAGATCCAAATTCCAAACAAATGAATTGAATTCCAATGTTTCAATTCAATTCCTTTCAAATTCAATTTCAATTCCGATTTCAAATAAATCAATTTCAATTTGATTCCAATGTTTAATTTAGTGGCTCGAGTTTCAATTCAAATCTCATTTCAAAACCATTTCGGTTTATATAAATTCGAATCTAGTCTTAATAAACTAATTTAAATCACTTAAATCAATTTAACTTCAATGTTCGAATTTTAAGATTCAAATATTTAAAATAATCCAATGTCCATAATTAAAAACATATATCGATTATAATTTCGAAATTTTAAATTGAATTCTTTACACCAATTCTTTTGATAAGGTAGAATTCCAACATTTCTAAAGCTCGAATTACAAAATAATCCAATTCAATCGTTTGACGCCCCAGACACTGCGGAGTAATTCCGTCGACTAGCACGAAGAATAAGGCTGTTGAGGAGAGACCATTTGTGTAATTGCTTTGTGCGAGTGCCGATATGTCAGATAGTACTACATGCATTTCATTTCAAGAGGAAATCAGACACATCAATTACAAACTCAAAGCTACTACACAGTGGCTATGTGGTCTTCGGAAACAAATATAAAATAAGCATAACATAAATCAGTCACAGATATTCATATCACAAAGGCATAAATAGATATGAATATAACACATAAAAGTGTACATAAAAGTAGTAGTCAAATAAGTTCCACTACATCACAAAAGAATAGGTATAAGTGCTAGACAAAAGAATATGTATACAATAAGGAGTCTCTGTCTCGAATGTAAAAATAGCAAAATTACTAAGCTATATAGTTAGCCAAAACTCAAATGACGGACCCTGATAAGAAGTCAAGCAGAAGCAACTGAAACACCTCGATCTGACCCGAGTATTATTTAAGAAGAAAATAATAAACGGATCAGTCTAGCTATAAATATCGTATAAAATGAGATAGGATAAGAGATATGACAAAAACATATGATAACAATAATGCCATACTATGACAAGTATACATTAAATAACAACAAAAATCATACAATATCTCAAGAATCTCAAAACACCAAAAAGAATGTCATACTCTTTAACATATTCACCAAACCACAAATATTGATAAAACATATCAATGTAAATCACAAAAATTGGCAAAACACAAATTCTAGAAATCATCAACTAGAAATCCAGACATCACAAAAAAGAGAAGGCCTATCACAAACGGAAGCATAAAATCTCACCAACATGTGTATCACAAATGGGTCGCTATCCCATAAAATGAGTCGGAGCTCCTCTAAATAGGGTATAGTCCCCCTTGCGGACTATGAGTCAAAGCTCCTCCTATGAGCCGAAGCTCCTCCAAATAGGGTATAGTCCCCCTTTGGAAACTATGAGCCGAAGCTCCTCCAAATAGATTATAGTCCCCCCTTGCGGACTATGAGCCAAAGCTCTTCCAAAACAGGGTATAGTCCCTCACGCGGACAAAGAGACATCACATATCGCTAGTCTAATTCACAAAATGATCATCATTGATCGATAAGTGTAAATTACACTAAGCTAGTAAATAAATGAGTTTAGTTTCATGTCGCATAACCAATGGCTTAACTTAAATATTTATGAAAAAATTGTAGATTTCCACTCGAAAATTGTCACAAGAGTTCAATCGAGCAAGTTCAAGAATTAATCGACGAAGTAAACACAAGTGTTTCACACCACTTGTTTTGCTAAGTCATTTAATCAAATTTCTCATACGAATGAGGTAAAGGTTTGTATATACTAATAGATTGGAAAACAGATTTGAAAACGAGTTCTGTATTAAAAGTAACGTTGAGATCATTTTTGTGAAAGAGTTTGAATATTTATTACTAGCATAAAAACCTTTATATTTTAAAGTGACAAATCACAGAGAATGATTTTAAAAAAAATCGATCACCAAAAATTCACATATGACGACATGAATTAAAAATCCAAAAATCGATATCAAATCCAATCAAATGGATATTCCCAAAAATCCAGAAATGAAGTCATCAAAGTTGACGATAAATGACAAGAACCAATCAGATCAACAAAAATCGATAATAATTGGAAATCCAATCAAAAACAGTCTAAATAGGCAGTTTCAGATATCCGGGGGTTAATCTAGACGTCTAGATTTAGGTTTTGGAAATATTCAGAACCCTTAAGGACGTTTGAACTATAATCAGACGTCTGAACACTAACCAAACGTCTGGTAAGTTTGGACCAAACGTCTGGTCCAAGTCTCCACCCTTTTTTCTTTTCTGTCGTATAGTTTTTGTCTGCTGCCTTAACCAAACGTCTGGACCTTCCAACCAGATGTCTGGTTGCTTGTTCTTGGCAATAGTTTCCCAAGGCCAATGATGGCCAAAATGATTCGGAAGTGATCGGACGAGCGATGGAGGCTAGAGATTTATGCCAAGCGACAACCCAACACTATAGGCTCTTCGATACACCCCAAATAACATGTTCAAATATCCAAGATATGGTCTTTAAAGATTTTGACTTCAAAACACCAAAGTTTGAAAAATTCACCAAATCAATTCAAATCAAAAGTAATTGAATATGAAATAGATGTTAGGAATTCATACCTAACAACAATGAAATCTATAGACATAGATGTGAGCTCAAGAACTCACCTTTAAGCCCAAGCACGATAAATAAGAAGCTTTAATACAAAGGAAAGATCAACCATTTTTCAACTTCAACTCAAGAAGCTCCAATTTAAGCTTATAAGCAAATATTTCCTAAGTTAGGGTTTAGGAATTTCTAAAAATTGAAGAGACATTGAGATAAAGAAGATGAAGAGGATGCTTACCTAAGCTTCACTTTGATTTTGGAGCTTGAATCTTGAATTTTTTAGTAATCTAGCATTTAGGTATTTTTAATTTTCCTTTCTTACCCTCATTTTCCTTTAGCTTGAGAGTGTTAGGAAAATAGAATGAAAATGAAGAGTTGGAGGAGGAGTTAGGGTATTAGATGAGTTTGTGGGCTGAAATCCAAATCCAAAGCTCAATAGAAAAATAGCAAAATTCTAATCAACTCCAAACATATCGATATTTATACTCAAAAAGGTCGTAAACGCCATTTTGGACTCAATGGAAGTGATCTTGAGTCCTAATTCAACTGTTTACAAAAAGTAGCACTTTGGACTTTAATCCGATTAACGATGCTATATTTAAATAAAATACTTAAATATACAATCGTAAAATATGCGGGTTGTTACAGACTCCCCTCCTTAAAGAAATTGCGTCCTTGCAATACTTAAGAAAAAAATAAAGTGTAACACACATAAAAACATATCAACAGCAAAAAAAATTAAAACAAGAAGTTCACCTTATAGAGCACGAGAGAGTAAGTCCGGATGTGTTTGCTCAATGAATTCTCTGGATTCTCAAGAACAATCCTTAGGATTTGAGGACCATTGAACCTTCACAAGCGGAACATCTTTATTTCAAAGGCGTTTAACCTCTGTAGCAATGATACGAATAGGATGTTGCTCATAAGTCAAATTAGGTGAAACTTCAATTTCTTCAATAACATTGGGCTCAAGAATAGAATCGGAATCCCTAAGGCATTTCCATAGTTGAGAGACATGGAAAACATCATAAATAGTAGAAAATTGAGCCAGTAATAAAGGGCGATAAGCCATGGAACCAATATGTTCGGTGATGGGAAATAGACCAACATATCGAGGTGCTAATTTTCCTTATCGACTGACGCACAACACCCTTCATAGGTGAAACACGAATGAACATCAAATTCTTAGAGTGGAAACAATGGCCATGACCACTAGATCATGAGTGGCATATCCAGTCTCGATAGGCTTTGATTGTATAGAAGTATAAGCGATAATGCGTTCCCTTTTGCATGAGAACGACACCCAAACCAATACAACAAGCATTGGTATAAACAGTGAAGTCTTGGTTCCCTTCGGGAATCATAAGAATAGAAGCATCGGAAAGGAGTTCTTTTAAATGATCCTCTTTCCTAAAAAGCTTAAGACGTTCAAGATTATAATAAACTTTATGTAATCATCTTTTTAGATTCCTAGTCAATTTATTATGTCTGACCGTCTCATTATAGCGTTTAGGATATTCCTATCAATAATGTTGATCAGGCGCATCGACCAGAATCTTAAAGCACTCAGTGGGAAATACAACAAAAAATCATCTTCTATATGATAAATATGTCTCTTAAAATTTTTATGAATATTCTCTGTTCCTTTTAAGAACAAAATCCAATTATACTTATAAATATATCTTATTAGAAAGATTTGCAATTTTTATGAAGACAAGGATGGAGTCATCGAGATACTCATAGAATACTCGATTCATAAGAAGGATGAAATAAGTTGGACAAATCGAATGACATCACAAGTCACTCTTAAGAATCATAACGAGTGCGGAATGCGGTAAAGGGAACACTGTCCTTTGCAACTCGTAGCTGATGAAAACCGCTGGCATGGTCGAGTTGAAAAGACCTTAGCATCACTCAAAGATTGCTTAGGCGATAATCCTAAGGCAAGCTCAAAGATACCGGAAAATTCACGAACTACTTGAATGAGAGAAATATCATTTTCCGCATCATGTGGGTTTAGAGAATATATGGATGCCACCGAATTGGAATCAAAATCATTAAGAACAATAAAAATCTGCTTAACATTTTGAGAATTTCGAAGATGAATAATCCTATCGGGATATAGAATACGGGCTTCATAATAATTAAGCCAATTCTTTCACAAAAAATCAATTTCGAAATCTAAGTTGCACATAACATGCAAATCGGATCAGAAAGCATATAATCACGTAAAATAAACTCGACATTTTTACAAAGTAAACTGAGTGTTGTGGAGCCACTAACCGGATTTGCAATTCTCAGTGTAATCATCATGCCCGGAATGTTTAAAGAAAAAGAATCAACAAATTCTTTTGATATAAAATAATGAGATGAAACCATATCAAGAAGAACTCGAATAGGATAATCACAAAACAAATGTCTCAAGGACTGAATGAGAAAACCTAGATCAAGAGAAGAGTCACTAGGTGCTTGCACAACATTCAACTCTCCCACTCTCCTACTTTGAAGTATGGGACATATAGATATAAGATGACTCGAACTTTTGCAATAACGACAAAAAAGGTGTTTCGGACACCTATTTGCATAGTCGTCCGCAGAACCACAATTGTAGCATTGTCCACGACTAGAGGTAGGAGTCTTTGCTACTAAAGTTTCTTGCTTCCCTTTCATTTTGGGATTGGGGCCTTTGAACTTAATAGGCCTCTTCATGTTATTGTTGAAGTTCTATTGGGAACCCACAACTTCAACATCACTTTCTTTATCGGCCTCTTCAAGTCGAAGAACGATATCAACAAGCTGACCGAAAGAAACTTCTAGTTTCAGAAGAGAAGGATTTTTGAGGTTCTTATTCGACCCATAGACAAACCTCTGATTTGTCTTCAATGGGTATTACTATACTTGACCCCATATTTAGAGAGAGATTCGAAAGATGCGACGCAATCCGTCATAGAAGATTCATCTTGAACATGGTCAATAAAGCATCGGGTGAAAGTTACCTTTCCAACTTTCGGCACAAACTTTAATTCAAATCTTTCCCAGAATAGCTCCTAAGTAAGATCCGCTTCGGTAATTTTAGAAATCAAAAGCTTATACCAACCTAATTCTCTTTCTTGGAGCATGCTAGAAGCCACTTAGACTCGATGTAGATTCACAAGATTCATGCGCGAAAAGATGCGATCGCATGTTCTAAGACAAGTTTGGATTTCTATAATGCTTTCGGAGCCCTTGAACGGCCTTCCACCCATATCGGCATAATCTCTGCACAAGCGTGCAAACCCAGATTTAGGATAAGTAGGCTTTGGAAATGGTCCGACAGCTTGTTCTTTACATGATCTAAAAGCTGCTTGGCAGACATAAATACACCATCTTGAGGTGTAGCACTGGATTGACTGGTGCTGGGATGGCTAGATCTAACCATTTCTCTTTTATAAGAAAGAAAGAAAGAAGAGGAAAAAAATTATTCTTAGAATGAATATTAAAGAAACTTGATTGATAAAACAAGGCATCATAAAAGAAATTACGATAGAACGGGTCCTAAGACACGGATAAATCCTAAGGCACAATTCCTAAGAAAGACTTAGGACATTGATCCTTGCTAGATTCTTCTACATTGTCCCGAAGTTTGGCTTTGATACCATGTTGTGATAATTGCTTTGTGCGAGCACCGATATATCAGATAGTATTACATGCATTTCATTTGAAGAGGAAATCTGACACATCAATTACAAACCCAAAGCTACTACACAGTGGCATGTGGTCTTTGAAAACAAATATAAAATAAGTATAACATAAATCAGTCACAGATGTTCGTATCACAAAGGTGGAAACAGATATGAATATAACACATAAAAGTGTACATAAAAGTAGCGGTCATATAAGTTCCACTATATCACAAAAGAATAGGTACAAGTTCTAGACAAAAGAATATGTATACATTAAGTAGTCTCTGTCTCGAATGGATAAAAGCAAAAACTACTAAGCTAAGTAGTTAGCCAAAAGTCAGATGACAGACTCTGATAAGAAGTCAAGCAAAAGCACCTAAAATACCACGGTCTGACTGGAGTATTATTTAAGAAGAAAATAATAAACGGATCAGTCTAACTATAAATATCATATAAAATGAGATAGGATAAGAGTTATGACAAAAACATATGTTAACAATAATGCCATATTGTGACAAATATACATTAAATAACAACAAAAATCATATAATATCTCAAGAATCTCAAAACACCAAAAAGAATGTCATATTCTTTAACATATTCACCAAACTACAAATATTGATAAAACATATCAATATAAATCACAAAAATTGGTGGAACACAAATTCTATAAATCATCAACTAGAAATCCAGAAATCACAAAAAGGGGAAGGCCAATCACAAACGGGAGCATGAAATCTCACCAACACGTGTATCAAAAATGGGTCGCTATCCCATAAAATGTGCTCGAGCTCCTCCAAACAGGGCATAGTCCCCCCTTGCGGACTATGAGCCAAAGCCCTCCTATGAGCCGAAGCTCCTCCTATGAGCCGAAGCTCTTCCAAATAGGGTGTAGTCCATTGTTGCGGACTATGAGCCAAAGCTCCTTCTATGAGCCAAAGCTCCTCCAAACAGGGTATATCCCCCCTTGCGGACTATGAACCGAAGCTCCTCCAAACAGGGTATAGTATCCCCTTGCGGACTATGAGCCAAAGCTCCTCCAAACAGGGTATAATCCCTCCTTGCGGACTATGAGCCGAAGCTCCTCCAAACAGGGTATAGTCCCTATTTGCAGACTATGAGCCAAAGCTCCTCCAAAACAGGGTATAGTCCCCCATGCGGACAAAGAGACATCGCGTATCGCTAATCTAAATCACAAGATGATCATCAGTGATCGATAAGTGTAAATTACACTAAGCTAGTAAATAAATGAGTTAAGCTTCATGTCCCATAACCACTGGCTTAACATAAACATTTATGAACAAATTATAGATTACCACTCAAAAATTATCACAAGAGTTCAATCGAACAAGTCCAAGAATTAATCGAAAAAGTAAACGCAAGCATTTTATACCACTTGTTTTGATAAGTCATTTAATTAGATTTGGCATACGAATAAGGTAAAGGTTGTTACAACCTAGAAATTTTAATAGTTTTTATAATGTAATTAATTGTAATTTTTGCTTAAAATTTAAATGATTGAATTTGGAAATAAAAATTTGATATTTGAATATGTCTGTTTAAACATATCAAATAGTAAATTTTCAATTGATAATATGGAAATTTATTTTATTTGTGTAATTTAATTTTTAAACCAATTAATATTTGACGATAATAAAATATTTTCCAAACCTAAATATTTTTATACAATAAATTTTTAAATCATCTTCTGAGTGAGACGTCATATTTTGCTTCATCAAATTTGGATTGCTATTGCTCTATTTATCTTATTTTCGACAAATTAGCAGAATTTTCGATCCCAAATATCGACTTTTGATCGGATGATCCTATCGATGATATCTGTATACCATTTTGATCATCTCGTCATGCTGGTCTCTACGATATATTCAATTTAATGTTTTGAAGTCCGGTACATAGCGGAATTCGCGAAATCGGTAACCATATCGGTATTGGATTCTTGACCTTTTGTTTTCTTTTGAATTTCAAACTTCAGCCGTGTCATCCAAGCAACAATTAATTGCTTTAATATTTTTTCCAATTCACGGATAGACTTCCCCCATTCCTAGCTATTAATAATATTTAAAATCAACGTCCTTGTCTTTTGTTATTCTCTGGTCACTTCGAACGTTTATAATAATACTTAATATATAGAGTATACCCCTTCATTTCAGTATATAACTTTTCACATGTTTTATAATAATAAAGAAAGGTGTGAACAAATATTTACCTGAAGCCCACACACATATTTATATTTTTTCAGATCTATTCGTCTCCTTCTCCATTGCAATCCTAGATAATTTCACCTTCCTTTTCTTCCCTGCTGAGCTATCTCCCACTCGAGCTCATGACCCACCTGGCCAAACAAGCTGCTCGCCACCACCTTATCACCACCACTAGCAGCGACCCGACCATGCTCAGCCTCCCCTCACCTAACATGCACTGCCATAGCCACCTCTTCGCCTCACCGGAACCCACACTCCTATCAACCTCTGGCCGAAGTTCCCCTCATCCACCGCTTCTTCCCACCACCAGATCTCCAACCCCTCACCGAGCACTGCAACCAGCTCCTTCATCTCCCACTAACAGCCCATCAACTCGGCCTTGGCTGCAACTCCTTCTATTTATATATAGATGTGTGTATTTTTCCATTGAAACAGTCTTTCTAATTTACTTATATATATAGTTTAAATTGGATGCAAGTTATATTTATAAAGTTTATAAATATATATGTTACAGAATTGGTATATTAGCTTTGTTGTATGTTTTCTTTCTCGGTTTGTATAACTGAAGTAAAGATATTACATGGCTATACTAGTTATGTATATATATATATATATATATATATATATATATATATATATATATTTGTGTGTGTGTGTGTGTTTATAAGTATATATTTTGCAGTAAGTAATAAGTTATATTATATTGCATAGGCTGTACTGTATGATTTATATATATTTGTTTGTAAATATAGTTTTCATACATGATCTACTTTAGTTATAATTATATATATATATATATATATATAATTTTGACGGAAACTTTTATAGTTGATATGATTGTTTACAAATGTATATTAAGTAGAGTCTGTTGTTGTTTTGTATACTAGTTTTACGTATATACTCCTGGAAGCATTTGTGCATTTGAAAATTTCTGATTTTTTTAATATATATATTTACAATACATATTTTATGAACAGAGGTGTATTAAAGAATCTGTTTTTCCCAGGCTTCATATTTACATTAATATTTAAATAGATTTAAAAACAATCTTTTAGTTGTAAGCAGTTATATATACATTTGTTTACATCTATTTTTGATCCTGTTGAGTTTATTTATATATTATATAATAAAGTTTGTGTCCGTATATGATTTTAAAATATATAATAGTTATATAAAAGATATGCATTGTTTTGTTATATGTGTGAACCCATGTGTTTTATATTCAGACTTATGTTTACAATTTATAGAAAAGTATGCTACAGATTCTTATTATATTGATCTACGTAGTAAGTTATACATTCGACTTGTATATATGTTCATATCAGAAAATTTTGTCAGTTACAACAGTGTTGTTATACTGGCTATAGTTATATGTATTAGTGTGGGTAGTGCAGAGCTATTTGTATATTAAGTATCTTTCATTTTTATTAAGTATGTATATATGTATGCATTGATTTAATGAACATAACATGTATATGTGTTTTTGATTTTGTATGTGATTTTGTATAATTTTTATCATACGATGGTGTATATATTTTAATGGAACAGAGTAGATACATATATTTTGTCATTTATAAAGATATATAAGTATGTAAAGTTATAAAATTTTATACTGTATATATTATAATTTATAGATTGTATATGATTTTTATATAGTTATATATATATATATATATATATGTTCACTTATGCCAATTGTCTTCATCGATCTTCTGATTTGATTACATCAGTTCCTATTTATCAGCTTCGTTGTCTATTCGAGTTTAATCTTGCCTTGTTTTGAGTTCATGCTTGGATTCATAGCCCATTTCTTTGTCAAATCTATCTAGCCTCGAAAGGTGAGAAATCACTCACGATTAACGTTCTTATATTTATTAAATTTGATTTTAATTGAAACTATAATTGAAATATGATGCTAAATTGAACCGTTTATTTTATAATTGCTATATATGATATGCTATTATCTGTAACTGTTCACCTGTGGGATATGACACCATATCTTGTTGTTTTTATTTTAATCACTGATGATATATGCCTGTTGTTATATGTTATATTTCATGATATATGTTCTCACTTTGCAAGTTCCCTGTTAGACTAGAATTCCCTATGGGTTGAAATGATACATACCTGAACGATCTTGTAGAATAGAAGAAAATCGTTATGGGTTGAAATGATAACCCCAAGCGATTTTAATTGATTTTAAATTTGCAGTTGCGGGTTGAAATGATGTATACCCATATATATTTAAATCGCGGATTGAAATGATAAATGTCCGTATCACTTGACTATAGGATAAAAAATTATATACAAACATCGTTGGTATATATATATATATATATTGGAAATGATTTCCAAGGTTTTGAAAGGAGATACATGGGTTTAAATAAATATTAATTTTAAAAACGTAATTTATGTAAATGTTATCTTTATATATGTCTAAATTGTAGATTTTAAAATTTATATGATTTGGAATTCTAAATTTTTAAGTTAGTTTTGAAATTATAAATTTTAAGATTTTCTTATAATTTTTATTTTCTTAAAATATATAATAAGATCCAACTTGATAAAATTTAATTTAATTACTATATAATATGTTTTAAAATATTTATTTAAAATTTAATATTTTAAAATAGATTTATAACTTTAATAATAAAGGCTGGAAAGATAAATAAAGGTTGATTGGGAAATTAATTTGGAAATACTTGGATTTAAGAAAAAATTGATTTAAATTTATTGATTTTGAGATATTGAAAAGATATGATTATAACTTGCTTTATAACTTGATTTGGTAAAAAGAGGATTAAACAAATATACTCAATTTTAAATAAAATTTAGATTGAATATTTGATATTGATTTCAATATATAAACTTGGATTTAAATAAATCGTTATCAAAATGGTTAAGTGGATGTTTTCCAATTTGAATAGAATTATAGTAGATGTTGAAATATAATTGAAATTATATTGTAAGTGTTTGAATATTTAAACTGAAATCTTTGAACTTTAAGTTGAAATGGTTAAGCTGGAACTGATTTAGATTGGGTTTTTGAATTTAAATGATTAACTCGATTTGTGAAATTTGAGAAAATAAATTTTATTACATAAAGTATTTAATATATAAACTAGTTTATTTTATAAATTATTTTAATATATATACTATTTTTGATATCCAAACTATTTAAGTGGAAAGTGTTATGGTTTCAAAGTGTTATGATTTTAGAAATGGATATATTTGAAGTGAAAATGATATCGTATTGGTATGGTTTTGAAATGGAAATGATATTTTGGTTTCGATGTACAAACTATTTTGAAATGACCACGGTGTTATAATAACGTTTAGTTGTTAAAGAGACCAGGATCGGATATTGTTATACTCTCTGCCAATATCAAAAACCATTTTAACAACTATGTACGTGGTGAAGATTCCAGAATGAAGTAGGATGGTTTGGTGATGATTCTATTTGGTATTTACGTAGCCCTAATTCCTGTGAGTCAGCTTGATGTGGCTAAAACAGGAGCTATACCAGGTCAAGTGAGGTCATTCTTTCTATAGGACACATTTTTTCGACACTATTCTATTGCTTTTGTGATGTGATTGGGTGCACCCATTGATTTGGGAGTATGTCACGAGGTGGGCGGTAGTAGCTGCTATGCGTTACCACCAGTCCGGGAGTGCAAATGGTATATCTACCCTGGCATTGCCTCGAGTGCCGTGTCACATTCCCTATCGCACCTTCTACGAGTTTGTTTTGTACCATACCTATGGAGTGCCCTCTGATAGCCCTCCAGTTTATGGGGGGAGTTATGGTACTGTATAGACTATGGGAATATATAAAAATGTGTTAGTGGGGATATGGGTATCGCCTTAACACTCTTTTAAGACTTTACTTTACTATAAACATGTTATAATAACGTATATTACTTGCATTTCAGTTGATATTTCACTTGAGTCAGATTTATTGATATAAGATGTTAATCCTGACTTGAGTGTTTAGTGTTTTTCTTTATGCTCGGGTCAGACGAAGTGTCACAACATTTGAGACTCATCTTTGGAGATTTGAGCTTTGCTTGAAGATTTGTCTTATCTGTTCAGCTTTTCCAGTTGATTTGTTTAAAGGTGTCGTCTATTTGTATTCGAGACTTCATTGTATTTGAGATATTCTGTGTATTTTATTTCTAACTCTGATATTTATATAGTAGCTTCATGAACTATTAGTTATCTATTCCACTGCTTATTGTTATATTACTCTATGTCTATGATTCTGTGATTGATTTATTTACTATATATGTTGAGTTTTCCCAAATATAAATTAACAATCTGATATTTTGAGCAATTCAAGTCTGACATGTGTGGATGCGAATGGCACGAAATACAGGGTCGTTATAGTTTGTATATACTAATAGATTGAAAACGGATTTGAAAATGAGTTTTGTATTAAAATTAACTTTGAAATCATATTTGTGAAAGAGTTTGAGTATTTACTACTAGTATAAAAACCTTTGTATTTTAAAGTGACAAATCAAAGAGAACGATCGTAAAAACAATCACCACCAAATATTCACATACGACGATGTGAATTAAAACCCCAAAAATCGATATCAAATCCGATCAAATGGATATTTCCAAAAATCTAGAAAAGAAGTCATCAAAGTCGATGATAAATGACAATAACCAATCGGATCAACAAAAATCAATAACAATTGGAAATCCAATCAAAAATAGCCTAAATAGGCAAAATTGGCAGTTCCAGACATCTTGGGTTAGTACAGACATCTGAATTTAGGTTTTGGAAATATTCTGAACCCTCCCGAATGTCTGAACTATAATCAGACATCTGATCACTAACCAAACGTCTGGTAAAATTGGACCAGACATTTGTCCAAATCTCTTCCATTTTTTCTTTTTTCCCGTATATTTTTTTGTCTGCTGCCCTAACCAGACATCTGGTTGCTTGTTCTGCGCAACAGTTTGCTTAGGCCAATGATGGCCAAAATGATTCGGAAGCGATCATACGAGCGACAGAGGCTAGGGATTTATGCCAAGCGACAACCCAGCCCTATATGCTCTTCGATACACCCCAAATAACATGTCCAAATATCAAAGATAGGATCTTTAAAGATTTTGACTTCAAAACACCAAAATTTGAAAAATCCACCAACTCAATTCAAATCAAAAGCAATGGAACATGACACAGATGTTAGGAATTCATACCCAACAACCACAACACCAGAAAGGCAATTTCCTCACAGTTATAAGCGTGACAAAAATAATTTGTTACAGTTATAACAATGAAAATAGGTACCGTGGGCAAATTCAGTCACACTTTTGCTCACGGTTATAACCATGATAAAAATAGTAATTTCTCACGCTTATAACCGTTATAAATTTAGATATTATCACACTTATAACCGTGACAGAACAGTATTTACTCACGGTTATAATCATGATAAAATGGTTATTACTAACGCTTATAACCGTGGGAAATTTAGATAGTATCACACTTATAACCGTGACAGAACAATAGTTTCTAACATTTATAACCATTACCAAAAAGGAAACTCTAACACTTATAACCGTGATAAATGCAAATTATACCACAGTTATAACCATTATGAAAGGTTATTTTCTAACACTTATAACCATGATAACTAAAACAATATCAAACAAACTATATAGAACCAATATTTTATTACAGCTACAAATAATCTATACAAAAAATATATCGTATTAACATTAAGAAAACATACAATCAATAATTAGAAAACCACCAAACATTTATGTTTCATTCAAACACCACAAAGGATACTTCATACCAACACCACAAATTATAGCATACAAGCATAGTATAAATAACAAATTTTAAAACACAGTTTCAGAATATAACTACATAGTGTTTAGTAACTTGCTAATAACGCAAACGATACTCGGGCCAAATCACAAAACTCCCTTCAACTAATACGGATAGCGTGTAATGGCCATTTTATGGAGCTTCATAAATTGAAGCTTCTCGATCGTAAACATTCTCTACCCAAACAACTTGCTCTCCTTCAACCACCTTTCTAGCATGACATATCTTTTGCGTCCCAATGTGTCCTTTTGCTACTTCCATCAAATCTACTGACAATAGCATTACTGGTTGTTTCTCTCTCATAGATGATCCCATTATTTCATTTAGTGGAGCACCTAAGCTACCTCCAGGACTGTTGAGATTTTGCTTTGTATTAGAAGCAGCTTCTCCTCTTGGTGTTGGCATATTTCCTCCAATATGATTTACAAGCATCTTTATACATTGTCTCATATCATTTATAGCTAAACTCATTGTTTTCATCTCTTCACGCATTTCTGTTTTCCACTGTTGATTTGCATTCTCTTTGTAATTGGTAATGGCTTTTGAAGCTTGAGAGCGTCTTACTTGCTTTACATTAGACGTAGAGCTAACAGCTCGGCAATAGCTTCGCTTTTTATCATCCCGAAAAGCTTCGGCAATGGGATCTTTTTCAAAATCTTCTAAACTTCTTATTCCATCTTCTCCATTAACACTAGCTTCCAATTTTTGTCTTTCTTCGGCTGCTTCTATCAATGCCTACACAATTCATAATTTTATAGAGAGGTAAAATTACATAACAGAGGTTAAATATACAGCTGAAACAGAAATTGAAATTAGCAGATGTCAATTTTCATTTGTAATCATATTCATAAATTACATGTACATTTCATTGTATACTATTGCTTGTATAGGTTCAGAAGTACTATTGATTATGCAGTATGGACCATGGTAGAGAACTATGGTTTTAATATTGTCTTACGGCTAAGTAAGCAAGTGTCGAAGTTGAGGAATCAAATCAACCTCATACCCATGAAACATCAGGTGCAAATACCACTATCACCAACATATTCAAATGACGCACCAACCCAAAATAAAGGAATTCGAATTTGTTAATTAGATCCAATAATCCAAATATTTGTATAATTAATGTGGCACATTCACATTTCCAGTGCATTTTAACCCTCCTAGAGTAAATGAATAAATCAAGCGTATGACCAAAATCTTATTTATATATACAAGACACAGTAGTAAACTCACTAACTCGAATCCTTTGATTGGCTACAAACTACTCTCTGCAGCAATCCTTTGTATGAACTAAAACAAGTGTACGCAGCTGCACTTTGGTTAGTATTGATTTAAAACCAATAGAAAACTATTGACTTGAGGTGAATTGTTTCTGTTATTTAGCTTGATGGTAGTTGAAAGAAGATGGTATCGGGAATGTTGTAAAGTAAGGATGGTGGGGGATGGTTAATATTAATACTGTGTGGCTGTTGTTGGATTATTGAAGGTGTTTGGAGTTTATGGCGGTGCTTTGGCAGTGAGGGTATGTGAGGGCAGAAGTGTGGAAGATCGTTCTGGTGGTGGACAGTCAAGTATTAATGTGATGCAGCAAGTGATTGTTTGGTCTCATTGTAGCTGGATGATTAGGTCTAGTGTGGAACTGTTGCAAGCAGAGGATGGGAAGAAGGAATGCTTCAGTTTGGTTGTTGTCAGGTTGATGGTTTTGGGCAGAAGGAAGTTTTTATGTTATGTGCAGCGAGATAGAAGTGAAAGTTTTTACTAGTTTACAATGGAAGTTGCAAGGTGTTTGATGTGCACAAAAATGCACAGATATGCACAACAGCAGGGATGCTTTAAAGTAAGGTTGTATGGTAGTGACAGTGTAGTTGATGGAAAAAAAATTTGTTGGAGGCAGGTGGTTGTTTGCTGTGGGCAGTGGATGGTGCGGTGAAAAATGGAATGGTAGGAGTTGCCGTGAGATTGCCGTATCTCTGTTGTGATGGTTTTCAGGACATACAATTGTAAATACAATTGTAAACTGAAAACAGAAAATTTGTATATATATTTGGACTCTCTTCCTAATGATAATCAATTTAGATAAATTTGTAGAAAAAAAACTAAAGTTGTGTCATATATAAAAAAAATTACACGCAAACCCAACTAAAAAAACTAAAAAATTTAGATAATCAATTCAGTGTTAATACAAACTCAACTATAAATCAAAGCTATAAATCAAAGACTTACATATTTTTCAGTGGTGCATGGAAGAACCTCTCCGGTTTTTTTACTTGTGTGCACCACTTTCCATGCCTTTGCTCGTGTAATTTTACATTTGGGATTATCGGTTTCCTACATGAATAAATATAAATATATTAAACAATTTACCGCGATTAGTTGTGAAAGACTTAATACGTACCAATTCTTCATATAGTCTACTATAAGATTTTCTTCCCAATGTATGATTTATGGTGTTCTTTCTTTTATTATCATCATTCGTCTTGCATTGTTTTTTCTTCTTATCAGCATACTCAATGTCAATGAACCCTTCCCACTGAACTTTATCAATGTCTTCGGGTCGGCTATCAATCGCAAGACGCCTAGGCAATAACTCTCCTTCTTTTGTTTTAAGATATAGTTTTCTCAATTTCGCTTTTGCTGTTTTGAAGTACTATGAAAACGCATTCTCTAAAATAGGTCGAGCTAAATCGGGGTTTATATTCAAATCGAACTCCTTCTACAGAAAGGTAAAATAAATGTTCTAATTATGATTTTGTACTTCAAATATGCACAAAAACGATCATTCTTGTAAAAAATTTAAATTCAAATACCATGAGTGATTTTCATAAATTATCCCTGAAAAACCCATCAACTTTCCTCCAATCATCATAGCTAATGGGAATATGCCTTCGAATTAGAGTGCCACAACGGGAACCCCACTTTGTTGCATCGTCCCCTTTAGCACCATCCATCTCAAAAATTGTTGAGTACTTTTTATTTAGTGGGGAAGGAGGAACTTCTTCTTCTCTGCTTTCTTTATGTCTACTGCAACTAGCCGACATACTACCAAAATATAATGCAAGAGATATAACAACCTATCTACAAAATATAATGCCATAAAATTATATAAATAACTATATACATCTTAAAACTGCCACTTAAAACTCACATTTTAAAACTGCCACTTAAAACTATGTACTTGCATACTTGCATGTCACCTGCATTTGCATTGAAATATACTATCTCTGCTGCATTTAGAAGGATGGTTTTATATGCCATGTGAAGATTTAATTAATAATAACAAATGAGTATACATGGAAGAAATAAATGCCTTTATATTTTAAATTTGTTGAAATTTCTGATCTATGGCAACATGATAAATGTCAAATAATGACTGAGAATACTAATAAAGTTACAAAACAAGCAAGTACTACTTCAATCAAGCTCATCTATTTGGATTCAATACATTTCAACAACGTTGTTAAGTTAGATTGCTCCTTTGAAACCGACTGGAGGTTTGTTGGCATCTCGTAATCATCCACGCTATCAGTCAAGCGTTTAGGTGAACGTCGTACAATGGACCAATTGGGATTTTGTATGTCTGGTATGTAAAAAACTTGACTTGCTTCTGATGCAAGAATGGCAGGCTCATCATACTCTCTGTTGCTGCTTTTAAGTTTTTTAGATTCACCATCAACAAATTAGAGTCCGGACAAATCTCATTTTATCGGCAATATTGACCCACTCACAATAGAATACTACATTTGAAAATTCATAATAATCAACTTCAATGATTTTCTTAATAATACCATACCAAGTGGTGTCATCATCTGTAGGATTCAAATCTTTCACACTTGCAACAAATGTTGTTATTGCATCCATACAAACATCGCTATCTTGCGTTGAAAGGGTGTCATCATAGCGCTGTGGAGAAAATACATAACCATTTATTCCATACTTAAGATGAGTTTTGGCTTCCCACGCTGGTCCACTAACGTAATACCATAACAATGAATCCATGCATTTTTCTTCCATTAACTATTAAAATAATTTAATTAAGTTAAATAATTTTAATTTGATTATCGAATTATGATCTTTGTGGAATTTAACAAACCTTCTTGTACAACCACTCAATGAATTCAGTTTGCACTACTACTTCCATCCTTGCATGGAGCTTCTTTCTACTTCGTTGAGCATCTTCTAACGACGATCGGTATTCGCTACAAACCAATATATGGTAGCGTAAGTAAATATTAAAGTTACATCTTATAGCATGTAGAAAAAATGCAAACCTATAATAATCATCTCGGCCTGGAATTTCCATCCTAAAAAGTATCCACCTTCGAATTTGAGTACGTTGTATGCCGGATAACTTGATAGTTTTACCCTCAATGATGGAACTTTCATAAATGTCATCTCCGTACTCATCTAAAAATGGTGCTTGTTTAGAGCTATGATTACTAGTACGTGGATTTGGCATATATTCCATGGCATATTTAACGGATTCTGAAACAAGATATGCTTCGGAAATTGATCCCTCCACGTAGCGTTTATTGCTTGGTATATCTTTGCATTCCTTCATAGCTCTAATATAAAAACACATCATTTATGTTACTATTGAAAAAGAATCATGTGATAATTATATTTTTTAAAATGCCACACCTTTCAAATGGATACATCCATTTATAACTAACTGGTCCACATAGTAGTGGCTGATCAGCTAAATGCACCATTAGATGTATGCTTATGTCAAAAAATTGAGAGGGAAAATAATGCACCAACACGCATAATGCCTCGGCAATCATATCTTTGGTAGCTTGGACATGCTCTCGAATTAAAACCTTCGAACAAATAATATTGAAGTACAAGCATACTTGTAATATCGCACGTTTTAAGTCACGACACTTTGGATAAGCATGTTGAACCATGATAGGCAAAAAATACTGGATAATAACATGATAGTCATATGAATTTCTAATATTCAAACTGGGTGGTTGAATATTTACTAAGTTGCTTAACTTAGTCCCAAAGCATGATGGAAGTTTTGCATCTTTTAGAACTTGACAACATTGCATCCTGTATGTTTTATCAAATGCAAATTGGAAGATTGTTTGTATCTACCAAACAAGTTAATAATTAGGTCCGATACATTCTTCTCAGTGTGCATCACGTCAATAGTATGCCGCACTCTATGACTACTCCAATACTCCAAGCCAAAAAGAATCAACTTCTTATACCGTGCTGATCTTTCATTATCGCCATTTTCGTTTAGAAAATGTTCATCGTCAAGGTCGATATCATCTACTATGCGTTTTTTGTTATTTTACCGGGTACATATTTGATATGAGCAAGCTTTTCTAAAAGAGTTGATCCCGTCAATCGTGTTAAAGGTTCCTTATCCTCTATATTCTTATACCATCCATGTTTCAATACCCTATATGGATGACCATTCTTTAAACATCTTCTATACTTCGTATAAACAATCTTATTTCCAATGCGTTCTGATTTAGTCTCCACAGCACAAACAGGACATGCTTTGTAACCATGTGTTACACAACCAGATAAATTTTCAAATGCAGGTAAATCATGAATTCCCTATAATGGCATTGCTCTCAAAGTGAAATGCTCTTTCTTATCCATGACAAATGCAGGCACTCCCTCTGTCCATAGCTGCTTCAATTCATCGACAAGTGGTTCCAAATACACATCAATATCTTTACTAGGTGCTCTTGGTCCAGGAATTAAATAGCATAACATTTGAAACTCCTACTTCATACATAATGAAGGGGGTAAATTATAAGGAACCGTGTACACAGGCCAGCAACTATAATTACTTTATTGTGTTGCACTAGGGTTAAACACGTCAGTAGCAATACCAAGCCAATTCGCCCATTTGTACCAAACTCTGGCCACTTTCTTCAATGATCTCCATTCGGCTGAGTCAATAGGATAACGCATGGAATTCCAGCAAGGTTTTGCTTCACTATGCCATAACATCTTTCGAGCTATCTATGGTATAGTATACATCCTTGTTAATCTCAGAGTTATTGGAAAATATTTCAAAACTTTTCGAGGTTGTTTTGTCATTTTTACGACTTCCCCTTGATTTTTAACTTTAAATCTCGCTGTATGACAACGTGGACGTTCCAACGCATTATTGTACTCCTTCCAAAATAATATACAATCATTTTCACAAGCATGTATACACTCTACTTTCAATCCCAAATCCTTTAACATTTATTTCATTGTCGAGTACTTCTCCGGTATTGTATTTTCCTTTGGAAGCCACCGCTTCAATCGTATCAACAACTCGGTCATACTGTTTCCTGACCAATTAAAATCTTCTTTTAAATTGTGAAGCACTATAATGACACTTAATGTTGTAAGTCCATCTTCACAAGAAGGGTATAATTTTTCATTTTCTTTTCTTTTTGTATTCCTGATACTTTTTCCAATGGTTACCATCACCGACGCCTTCAACGCTACCATATAATCTATATGCATCGTCAACAAGGTCTTCAAGCAAATCTCTTACATGGTTCTGTTCTTGAAATTGATTAGAGTTGTAAGCCTCATAGGTATTATGTCGCGTAGTATTGACCACCACATCATTGTTGCTTCTCTCGCCATGGAAAAACAATTCGTCGTATGTTGGATCCATACCATGAATGATCAAGTGTTTTTCTACTAATTTAAAAGCCAACTTTTTTGAGTTCCTACACTTTATACAAGGATAGCTGCATAGTCCAAAGTCCGGTGGTGAATGACTCTTTGCAAATTCCATAAAATATCGAACTCCTACTATATATTCATTGGTATTCCTATGCCGAATTCTAATCCACTCTCTCGATGTAGGCTTCAACATTAGCAAGAAAATTTATTTGTTCCTACAATTTTATGTAAATACAACATTAATACACAAACGAAGCATTAAACAACATGCTAATATAAATAAAACAATACATGAACAACTTACGGTTGGTCGAAGACATAATGTTTCAAGATTTTGGCCTATAATGCCCAACACTTAACTATTTATGTTGTCACTGATCTCATACAGAGAGGACTCATTTCTGATTCTGGTACATTTTTAGATTGCGCTTAATATTCATATATGTTGTGCTTTTAACCAACCAAGGTGACTGATCAAAATAATCATTAGCAACCAAGGTGACCGATCAAAATAATCATTAACAACAAATAATATCATAACCAGGCGCAGTAAAACAGTTTCAGCGCAGTTTTGCAGTCCACTTTTATGATGCATAGGCGACGGAGTTTGAATATTTTGTAATTGTATATATATTCCACTATAAAGCTTTTAACTTAAGGTCTCTTCTTTACAAAGGCACCTACATTTGGTACTGCACTATTGCAAACACTCATCGGTTATCTTACTGAGTTAAATACATTGATTTTGTATCATATTTTAGTACTTTCAAGGTTAGACTTTTAACATTGTGTTGAAACAAACAAAGTCTGTAAAGTCATAGTTGCAAGTAGCATTACAAAACTTTGGAATACAATTTTTTTTGAAGTTTCATTAATACATCATGATAAAATTTGGCTGTAAATACTATAAGGACTATTGAAGATTACTCTGATATAGTTGTGATGAGGCATTTCGAAAGGGGGGCAGCAAAGAGGGCGACATCTATGTTTAATATCTCCAATTAACAATAAAAATAATTCTAGGCTTCAATATTGTTTATAGACTAAGGTACTCCGCCAATCACTCAGATAAACACTTCTGCCAACATCCCCTTTAAACTGCTGCTCCACTATATTGCACAGACGTCACCATACCCCTCTCAATCATCATAACACTGACCATCTACTGCTGCTCCTCCAATCTTCACTGTTACAACACACTTCCCACTGCATTCAATTTCAACTGCAGCAAAACTGCACTCTACCTCACTGACAACCACCCATATTTCATACGAACCAACAACCAGACTTCCTCCCATAACCCAGAGCCTCACCATTGCTCTTCATCATACTTTGTTGTAATAACTCACATTACATACCACAAATTACAACATACCACCATTCTACATTCATTTTGATTTGTGTGATTGTTGTTGTTTTAGTTTCTTTTCCATTTGTATTATATATATATATATATAAACATACACAATTCAAAACAAAAAAAAATATTCATTTCATTTTCATTTTTTTTACATTTCACTTTACACTGCTACTCAAAACTGTGCATGTGCAACTTTCTTCTGTGCATTATTAAAAACTGTGCATTATTACATTGAGTTCTCACCCCTTTGCAATTTTCCTACCTGTGCCTTCGGCCCTCAACCTTGCACCCCCCTCCTCCGTCAACACCAAACAATCACCGACCATTGCCACTCCATGCCAACATGCTCCTTCCAACATTTCAACATAAAACTACTGCTTGCCTGCCACCCTCTCCTCTTCAATTCATCAAACAGCCAAATTTCACCCTGTCTTGCAGTTACAAAAAAAACTGCACATTAGTTGACTTGCAGTTACAAACAAGAAGTTACATCTGCACATCTAACACATCACAACCACCACAACATCATCTACATCTGCCAGCCACTGTACCCAAGCAAACAAACCACCATCATACTTCTGGTATCACAATCTGACTATGCATTGTACACTTACATCAACAGTCACTACACCTACTTTCAACTTCAACCATTCTTTCTACAATTCTCAAACCAGCATCCACCATCATTTCAACAATTCTTTCTCAAACCTTCACCATCATTTCAATTGACCAAAACATCACCTTCCTACAAACCACTATCCTCTGTCAATCCCTCCACGAACTCCACAGTACATCTCCATACAACCATCCTCTGTTGCATCGCAATTCCACACCACCACTGTCACCAACCCCCTTACTACATCCTGAACAAATCACTATCCATAATCATCACATATCCATCAACATCCCCTACCTTGCTCCTCCCTGCCATTTCATCTACACTTTCACCCCTGCCACCAAACAACATACTTCACACATCAACCATTGTCAATGATTCATCCACTTTCACCCTCTGCTACAACTTCACTTCATATTGTTCCACAAATTGTTCCTACTTCGTCCTGAATGATTAAAAAAAGTCCTTTCTAGTGAACATTGATTATGAAGGAGTTCCACTGGATTATTAGTGTAATTGTAACAAAGGTCTAATTTGAAAAAGCCAATTCAATTTCACCTTTATGGCCAAACCCAAACAGACTATCACTCATATAAATTACTTTGAATGCACTTAATAATCTTAGAAGAACTGTGACGTCAGTGATATACAATAATTTTTAGTCATATAAATATGAAAATACAGCATGTTACATTAATATTTCCTAAAAGCAACTATCACTCATGAACTCATGCCACAATTTACAATATTAGCGTATATAGAAAATGTGATTATCAAGTGTTTTCTTACTAAAGGAAATGATTTCTCAACTGATTACTGTTGTAGATTAAACTATTCTGTATTATTTAAAATTACAAAGGAGTTAATGAAGCAAATGATTATCAACATCATAGATTACAATGCAGTGTAGGAATTTCAGCGATCAATCTCTTCTACCACAGTACCACTATCCTAGCATAGATTATCAGCATCATAGATTGCAATGGATATAAACGAATAATCATTTTCATAAAGTATAACTATAAAACATAGAATCATGCAAAAAACAGATTCAATTTACGCCTTATTGGAAAAAAACCCTAAATAAACAATCACTTCGAAAGTGCACCAGAGTGAATAGGTATCTAATAGAATTGAATTACATACAAAACCCTAAATAAACAATCTTAAAACATACAAAACCAAATTAAAAACGAAAATGATTACCTGACTTTGAACAAGGGCGGATTTGGCGAAATAGATGGGCAGATTTGGCGAAAGAAATGGAAGGAGGCTTTGAAATTATGGTGATAGGTGGGCGACTCGCAACGAAGGAAGGCTGCGACGGCTTTCACCTATTTATATTTAAGGAAGAAAGATAAAAGCCAGAAGCATGACAAACATCTAAGGCAAGGATTGGAACATAAATGACGACTCTGTCCAATGTCTTCTAGTTATTTACGAAAAGCCCAAATTTTGTCACGGAAATAACCGTGATAATACAATGTAACGATAATAACCGTTACAAATTTCCAACAATAATAACCGTGACAAAATGAAACAAAAAAAGTGTGACAAAATGGCCTGTTTGGTGTAGTGAACAATGAAATCTATAGACATAGATGTGAGTTCAAGAACTCGCCTTTAAACTCAGACACAGCAAATGAGAAGCTTTAAAACAAAGGAAAGATCAACCACTCTTCAACTTCAACTTAAGAAGCTCTAATCTAAGCTCATAAGAAAATATTACCTAAGTTAGGGTTTAGGAATTTCTAAAAACTGAAGAGAGATTGAGATGGAGAAGATGAAGAGGATGCTTACCTAAGCTTCTCTTTGATTTTGGAGCTTGAATGTTGAATTTTCTAGTAATCTAGGGTTTAGGAATTTTAATTTCCCTTTCTTTTCCCCATTTTCCTTTGACTTGAGAGTGTTAGGAAAATAGAATGATAATGAAGAGTTGGAGGAGGAGTTAGGGTATTAGATGAGTTTGTAGGCTGAAACCCAAACCCTA
The DNA here is from genome assembly GCA_030765085.1 of Allium cepa. Taxonomy (NCBI): domain Eukaryota; kingdom Viridiplantae; phylum Streptophyta; class Magnoliopsida; order Asparagales; family Amaryllidaceae; genus Allium; species Allium cepa. Next base: position 399,622,511 of record CM060939.1, on the reverse strand, counting down.
TGCCCAATAGAGAAATAGCGAAATTCTAATCAACTCTAAACATATCGATGTTTATACTCAAAAAGCTCGCAAATGCCATTTTGAACTCAATGGAAGTGGTCTCGAATCCTAATTCGACTGTTTACAAAAAGTAGCACTTCGAACTTTTGTAACATCCCCAAATTTATCAATTTAAAATTTGTGGTTTATTTGAATTTTTGGAATTCAATTTGAAGATAATTTGAATTAATGTTAAAATTTCAAAACAAGTGAATATTGAGTTTTATTGTTTATATATAAAATGGGTTTCAAGTTTGAATTTTATTTTGAAATTGAATTTTAATTTAAATTTTAACTTGTATTTGAATTTGAATTTAAAATGAAATATCTTAAGTCAAATTATTTGGATTCAAATACATTAACATATGTGTATAGTTTATAAATTAGTATTAAAATTTTTTCTTTTAAATGATTGTATAAATATAAAAGAAAATGTAATTATATGAATAAGAGAAAAGTAATTATACAAATTTATTTAATTCCTTATGCATGGATTAACAAGTGTTAGGATCATAGGGGAATGAATTAACAAGTGTAATAACTTGAGATACAAAATGAACAAGTGCCATCTCTTTTGATTTTAATTTTTAAGAAAATCCATAAAAGAAATTTAAGTTATTACTCTCATTCCTTTCACTTCTTTTATCTCATTTTAAAAAACTTAAACAAGAAAAAGCCTGTACAAAATTTTTAAACCAGAAAGAAAGAAATCATCATCAAACAAACTTCATCACAAACTAAAATAAGCAAGATCAGCAATCAACCAAATCTAGAATTAAACCATTTCAAGGATTTAAGGCCTGGAATTCAATTTCTATCCAGAAATCAAGTAAAGCAGTTCCAAAACTTCAACAAACAATTCAGCAAAGCTTCATCATCTAAACAACAAAGTAAGCAAGGATCATTCCAGTAAATTAAACAAACCAAAGTTGCAATTTCCATATTTTTCAAGTTCAACACTCAGTCTCTTCTCTGTTTTTATAAACTGAAGGTAAATCTTTTTAAGAATTTGAGTTTCAATTTGTTAAGGAATCAAGCAAGTAATTACATCAGAAGCTAAGCAACTTTAAATAATTAGTTGCAGGAAAAATCTAGGATCAAATTTAAAATAGCAATTCCAATTCCAAATAATCAACTTCCTCTCTGCTTCTGTTCTCAGGATAATAGGTGAGTAAACTTTTCTTTAGATTTGATATGAATCATGTTGTTGTGAAAATATGGAAGCTTGAATTGAAAATGTGAGTTCCATGTATATAAATACATGAAAATTGGAGTGTGCATGTCTGTGCACATGAAAGAGGGGTTCTGTCCCAGGTTGACATGCCCAAGTCTAATCAAAAATTTTATTTTCTTCCTCCTCGATCAATATTAAACCATAGAATCTAAACAAAAGTTGTTTGTTTAGGTACGATTCAAGTTCTAAAAGTGGTTTTAAGAAAATCAAATTAAAGAGTTTTCTGAAAAATCGAAATTGTAGGCAAAATTAAAACCTGTTGATAAATTGATTATCATATTCTTTGGTTTCAGTTATATCAATTGAAATGCTTTAGAAAATAATGATTTTTGAAAGCAAAATCATAATTTTCATATCAGTAATTACTGAGATAGGCAGAAATGAACAAACTTGGGGTTTTTGCTGAATTCCGGTGATCAGAATCATTTTGGGTGTCGAGGTTGAGGTGGTAGCTTGGTAGGGGATTGCAGATCATCTGAAAAATACTAGTCGATTTTATAATTTGATGTGGAGTGCTGACAAGATCAAACTAGGGTTTTAGCCCATGCATCTACGTTGATCAGAAATTGACCAATTTCGTTGTCTAGGCAGCATCGGACTGGACGGGACCGCATGGTGGAGGTGCGTGGTCGACAGGGGAAGCTCGTGACGGAAGTGCATTGCCTTTGGTGATCTTTGGCATCGGAGCAAGGTGGATTTGTGGGTCGAGCTTCGACCCAGTTTTGAGTCTGACGACTCTTTTGCAAGTTCGCTGACATTATGGGTTTCTGGGTGGTATGGACGTTTGGTTGGGTTGTTTTCGAATCGATGGAGGTTGTATCTTCGACCAACGTTGGCGATTCCGACCGTGGATGTGCACACCACTAGGCTATGTGTTAGTGGTTAGTATAAAGAAGAAGTAGGGTTTCGACTCGAAGCGATCTTCCGGGGAAACGTGTGATAGCTCGAGATTGGGCTCAAGTAAAATTGTTGATGCGCAGGGATAAACACTTAGAAAAATTTAAAGTTTAAAACATTTAAGCACACGGGTAAATTTTTGATAGATCCCCAAGCAAACGAGAATGGTTCTCGGGTGTGACTCGAAGCAATCTCGGGTCTACCACAAAAAACAGTTTTTACTTTAAAAAATTTCAAATTTTCAAACACTTTTAAACCATGTTTTAAAATGATGATTTGATTTAAAGTTTGAATCAATTAAAGATTTAAGTAAGAAGTTTTTAAAGTAATTAAATTTTAATTTATTTAATTTTTGATACATCGGTTTATAAAGTCATTTATGTTAAATAATGAAATTTAAAAGGAAATTAAGATAGAATGTTATTTAAACTAATCTTAACTTTCCAAAGCAACTAATATACAAGGATAATGATTTAACAAGGTTTAAAAGGATAATCAAAGTAATTAATTTACCTCTTGGTTTATTAAACAATTAATGATTTTGTTAATATAATTTCTTAAGAAATAATTACTTAATTAATTATTTAATATTAAAGAATTAATTAAAATAATAGTTAAGATTAATTAATTTGTAATTAATTATTAATTAATTAAGGAGTAATTAGTTAATAAAGTAATTAAGATTTAATTAATTAATAATTAAGGATTAATTAATTAATTAAGATAATTAATTAAGGAATAATTAATTAATAAAAGTAATTAATTTTTAATTAACTAACAATTAAGGGTTAATTATTTAAGATAATTAATTAAGGAATGATTATTCAATGAAGGCGATTAAGACTTAATCAATTGTGATTAATGATAATTAATCATTTATTAAAGATTACTAATGAAAGTAATTATGTGGTTAATAAATTTAAAACCACGTGATTTATTCATCTTAATTAAAGATGTTTGATTGTTATTGAATGTTGTGTGTTGGATTGATATTTTTGATATGTGATGTGATACTATGTAATGTAAATTGCTTTGTGCTGAGCTATGATATCTGTGATGAATATACTTATGCGTGAATGTGAAAAACCTTTGGCCCGTAAAACGACATTTGAATTTCGATGCGACAGGGAGTCGGATTCCAGTTGGTTATCTGAAATCCACATCGAACCCTGAATGTGAATCCTTGTGATTGATACATCTACGTGTTTTTAAATTGAGCGCTCACTATTCGGTTTAGCCGGGAGAGGACCTTTGTGTCATATAACCCATTTCGAATATGTGATACGACGAAATGGATAGCATTTGAAGACGGTGGTGAAGACCGTGCGTCTTCAAGAACGATAGGATAACCTATCGAATGACTCTGCACTGAGCTGCTTCGGTATAGAGATCTTCATATGTGATGGAGAGTCCGATTGGGATTTTTGATGCCCGAATTGCAAGGGCTTCTTCGAAAGTGCCTTCGGTTCTGTTCGAACCCGAAATAGACTTGTATGGTTGTATGTATGACATAACAATTTGAGATATAAAACTGATTTCTTTCAAATACATTTCTAATGGTGCTGGATATTCTCTTAGCTTGACACCCTTCTCTGAGACGTACGAGCTCAAAGGTTATGTAGTTGAAGGTTATGTTGAGTGCTGCTGATCATTTGTTGATCGAAGCATGGCTTTGTGAAAAAGCATAGCTTTATGGACGAAACTTCATCGAACCTCACAACCCGGTTATGGTCGAAACAGAAATCGTGGCAGCAAGGTTATTTGGGGATAGCGCCCCCTGTGGGTATGACCATTTCCTTTTGGATTATAAGTGGTATCATGGTATGGAGCCCAGATACTTACTTTGTGATTGCTGCAAACTTATTGCTTTGTGGTTGTTGGTTGAGAAGCACTTCGGATAAAGGTTGGTAACGACCGAGACATGGCATACTCGTGTCAGTAGTTACCTAGTTACAGAGGTAACCCAGCCTTGTGTAGCAGAGTCCGGTTAGGTTCTTGGGGACGTCCCTCCAGAGGGGTTCCATTTTTTGTAGGAAGTTCCTTTGCCTGACCATTTGTTGGAAATCCAATCATCCAATACGAACCCTTTACGGTTTTAGTTGTAGAACCTGCCATTTAACATGGTAGCTATAGTAGGCATACTATAATGGTACATATGCTGGTTAAGATTAATATTATACTTGCAAATGTTTTCATCACTATACACTAATAATAATATCAAAAAAGTTTCTCGTATTAAGCATGTTTGACTATCATAAAAAGAAATCACCTCCTAGTCTGCGTTTGCATTGTGTGTATGGTGGGAGGTCTTATGGTAGTTTCATTTTCCAAAAAGCATATCGGTTTTCGTTTATAAACTATTTTTGTTTACTCATACCAGTCCCATGACTGACCCGGAGTTTATTTTTCCTTTCCTAAACTCTGGGTGCCCATAATTTTCCACACAGGCAGCCTAGAAGCAGGTTATTCATGTTTTTGGAGCTAGCTTGGATTTTGAAGTCTCTCGGAAGCTATCGGATTTTTGGAAAGCTTTTGGATTTGGAAATCTCTTGAAGTATTGGAGTTTTGAAGACCTTATCGAAGTGAAGTATGTTAGAAACTTGTTGAAGTTTCTGTTGTCGTATTATTATTGTATCATATTTGTAGCACTCTAATATTGTTGATTGATGTTGTAATGGATATTGTATCATATTGTATCTGTAGTGTGATCAATGATATTCGTTTTCTCGCTGTTTATTTTCATCAATGTTGTGATAAGCTCCATCCGAACTGGAGTTCAACACTTGAATCTCCGATAGTCGAATACAAGTGAGGTATTTGTTGTCGATTTTCAATCGCTGGATTTCAGGTCGTGAAAAGTGGTATCAGAGCTGAAGGTTGAGTAAGAACTTTAGCTATGGAGTATAATACATTAGATGCTCATTAGAGATAGGGTGAAGTATACCCTAGAATGAGTATAAACCGAAAGACCGAAACCCTAAATTTTTTGGTCTATTCCTTTTAAATTGTTGATATTCCATAAGATATTTTGTCCGTATGCCTAAATCAAGTTTTCTTGCTATTTACAGATAATGAGAATGAGCGGAAGAAGAGGAAGAGGTAGGGGACGGGGAAATACCACCACAACTAGTCAAGTCCCTGCAACAGCAACTATGCTGTGACGCCCCACCTCTATACCCACGCTAGCCAAGAACACTACTATGTAATGCTGTCAACTAGCACGGAGAATAAGGCTATTGAGGAGCGACCATCCGTGTAATTGCTTTGTGCGAGCACCGATATGTCAGATAGTAAAACATGCATTTAATTTTCGAGAGGAAATCCGACATACTGATACAAACACAAAGCTACTACACAGTGGCTATAATAATCTTCGGAAACAAATTTAGAAATAAGCATAACACAAATCAGTCACAGACAATTCATATCACAAAGGCGGAAAAAGATATGAATATAACCCTAACACATGAAAGTGTACATCAGAGTAGTGGTCAAAAAGATCCACAATAATACAAAAGAATAGCAACACGTGCTATACAAAAGAATACAACTATGAGCCCATATCTCAAGTGTATACAACAAAATAAACTACTAATCTAAGTAGTTAACCAAAAGTCAGGATGATAACCCCAGAAGAGAAGTCAAGCAGAAGCACCTGTAACATCTCGGTCTGACCCGAGTATTATTTAAGAAGAAAATAATAAACGGATCAGTCTAGCTATAAATATCAGATGAAATGATATAGAACAAGAGATATGACTAAACGTATAATAATCACAATGCCAAGCTGTGATAAATAACTAATTGAAAAATCAATAAGAGATTAATCAATATCGCAAAGATCTTCTCAAAGATAAAAAGAAATGTCCTACTCCTAATTTCATTCACAAAGCCACAATAAATAACATATATATCAATGCCAATCGTAAAAGTTGGTCAAACATAAATTCCAGAATTCAACACACGAAATCCAGAAATCACAAGAAAAGGACGGCCAAGACATTGATGTAGTGCAAACAGTACATCTAACGAATCACAAAGCAAAGACATTGACGTAGTGCAAACGGTACATCCAATGTATCAAAAGAAAAGACATTGATTTAGTGCAAACGGTACATCCAATGTATCAAAAGCAAAGACATTGATGTAGTGCAAACGGTAGATCCAATGTATCAAAAGAAAAGACATTGATGTAGTGCAAACGGTACATCCAATGTATCAAAAGCAAAGACATTGATGTAGTGCAAACGGTACATCCAATGTATCAAATAATTCGGAGCATCGACGTCGCACAGCGTGACATCCGATGAACTAAATCAAAAAGACATTGCACAATGCTAGTCTAAAACATAAAATGATCGTCATGATAAAAAAGAAGTGTCAATTACATTAAGCTAGTAAATATATGAGCTTAGTTTCATGTCCCATAACCACTAGCTTAACTTAAATATTTACGAACAAATTATAGATTTCCACTAGAAAATTGTCACAAGAGTTTCAATTGAACAAGTCCAAGAATTAACCGACGAAGTAAACGCAAGCGTTTCATACCACTTGTTTTACTAAGTCGTTTAATTAGATTTCTCATACGAGTGAGGTAAAGGCTTGTATATACTAATAGATTGGAAAATGGTTTAAGAAAATGATCTTTGTAATAAAATACTGTTGAAATCATTTGAAGAAAGAGTTTTGATATTTGCTACTAGTATAGAAAAACCTTTTATATTTTTAAAGTGACAAATCATAGAAGTGATTGTAGAAGCAATCAATCATAAAAATTCACATTCGAAGAAGTGAATAAAATCCAAGAAATCGATACTGAATCAAGCGAAATGGATATTCCATGAATTCTCAAAGAAAATAAGTCATCAAAGTCGATAATAAATGATAACAACAAAAGGGAAACAACACGAATCGATTAAAGTTGGAAATTCAGACAACTAGGCAAAATAGGCATAGTTGACAATTAGCAGCAGGTCGGTCAACCGGACTCCCTGAGCGGTTGACCGAACCAGGGGTTGGAAGTGCTCGGGCACCAGGTCGATCGACCGGCCCAGGGGCTCGGTCGGCCGAAGCCTGTAACCAGCACTTCCAAAACAGAGGCAGGAAGTGCCTGGACTACAGGCGGTCGACCGGCCCAGGGGCTCGGTCGGCCGAACCTATATACTTACACTTCCTACCCTATTTCAAAGGAGGTGCAAACTCCCTCAATTTTCAAACCGTCGAGCAACGACACTAAGGGTTTACGCCAATCGACTACCCGGCCATAGAAGCTCTTTGGTTCATTACCAAAAACATGATCAAAACATCAAAGTTATGATTTTTAAAGAATTGAACCCAAAACACTAAAAATTGGAATATTCACCAAATCAATCCAAACCAAAAGCAAATGCACACGAATAAGTGTTAGGAATTCATACCTAACAATCGAAGATAGTTATAGACTAAGATGTGAGATAAAAATCTCACCTTTGAACCCAAAAACAATGAATGAGAAGCTTGAAGATAAGGGAAGATCAACCACACTTCAATCTCAACACTTGAAGCTTGAATCTAAGCTTAAAAGAAGAACATTCCCTAAGTTAGGTTTAGGAAATTTCTGAAATTGGAAGGAGAATGAGTTGGAGAAGAAGAAGGAGATGCTTACCAATGGGTTCTCTTGAATTTGGAGCTAAAGCTTGGATTTGCTAATGGAAACTAGGGCTTAGGATTTCCCAATTCTTTTTCTCTTCCCCCATTTTTCTCTTGAACTTGAGAGAGTTAGGAAATGAGGAGTGAATGAAGAGGAGAGGGGGTTGGGACTGAGTTAGTAAGTGGTTAATGGGTTCAGCCCAAACCAAAGCCCTAAGTGAAAAAGTGGCAAAAGTCAACTTTCTCCAAACATATCGAAGCTTATACTCAAAAAGGTCGCAAACGTCATTTTGAACTCAATGGGAGGGGTCTCGAGTCCTAATTCGACTGTTTGCAAAAGTAGCTTTTCGGACCAAAATCCGACGAATGATGAAATATTCAAATAAAATATTTAAATATAAAATCGATAAATATGCGGGTTGTTTCAGACTCCCCTCCTTAAAGAAATTGCGTCCTCGCAATACTTAAGAGGAAAATAAGAAGTAACAACCATGGAAGCATATCTACACAAAAGAAAATTTGAATCAAGAAGTCCACCATAAAGAGCACGAAGGAGTCAATTCGAAAGTTTTCGTTCGACGAATTCTCAAGATTTCTCAAGAGCAATCCTTAGGATTTGAGAACCATTGAACTTTTACCAAAAAGAATATCTTTATATCGAAGGCGCTCAACCTCCGAAGCAATGATGCGAATAGAATGTTGCTCAAAAATTAAATCTGGTGAAACTTCAATTTCCACAATATCACCGGGCTCAAGAATAAAAACCGAAATCCCTAAGGCATTTCCGTAGATAAAAGACGTGGAGAACGTCAAGAATAGCAGAAAACTGAGCTGGTGCAACGACGTAGTATAATAACAGTACTCCCGAGAAACTAGAAACTCAAATAATTTGGAACATTAGCATAGTACAAAAACGGTACGCCCAATGAACCAAAGCCCGAATAATTTCGGAACACCGACGTAGTACAAAAACGGTACGTCCAATGAACCGATAAACCGGAACAACGATGTAGTATAATAATGGTACATCCATTGATCCAGATAAGACGGAACATCGATGTAGTATAATAACGGTACATCCAATGAACCGAACACCATAAAAGAACATCGGACGCTATTCCATAAAAAATATGAGATAAAGCTCAATAAAACGAAGTACGTCAAAATGCCCGATGAACTTGATAAAAAGATAATTCCATTCCGACATCATCAAAGAATCGACACCTTGTTGCCTACGATAAGACGTATTGGCAACAAGAATTTCCTTCGGGAACAAAAATAATATCAAGATCATAAGATGCTAGGAACTCGAGTCAACATGAAGTTCCCTATGAGAAAATAAATATTCCAAAGGTTTATGATCAAGGTAGAGAACAAATTTCTCATCCAAATATGATGATGCCAAATTCCAAAAGTAAAAACAATAGCCGCGAGCACTAGATCATGAGTGGAATATCTAGTCTCGATAAGTTATAATGATTTAGAAGCACAAGTGATAGCACGTTCTCCTTTGCAAGAGAATGACATCCAAACCAATACGACTAGTATCGGTAGAAATAGCAAAGTCTTGGTTCCCCTTCAGGAATCACAAGAATAAGAGTATCGAAAGGAAGAGTTCTTTTAAATAATCCTCTTTCTCGAAAAGTTAAAACTTTCAAAATTACATTTTTATTTTTATGTAATAATCTTTATACAAAAATTTACATTTTTACAAGTCAATACATCGTGTCTGACTTCTCATCAAAGCGTTTAGGAGATTCCTATCGATAACGTTGATCAAGCGCATCGACCAAAATTCTTAAAGCACTCAATGGGCAATACAATCACAAAATCATCTTCTTTATAATAAACAAGTTTCTTAAAAGTTTTACAAATATTCTTTGCTTGTTTTAAGAACAAAAATTCAATTATACTTATAAATAAATCTTTATGAAAAAGATTTGTAAAAATTTTAAATTGCTATTTTCATCCAAAATCAATATATAAAAAAATGATCTCATCGAAATATTCATAGAATACTCGATTTATAAAATGGATGAAATAAGTTGGATAAACCGAATGACATAATAAGTCATTCATAAGACTCATAACGAGTGCGGAATGCGGTAAGTGGAATGCTAACTTCCGCAACCCGTAGCTAATGAAAACCGGTGGCAAGGTCGAGCTGAAAAGACCTTAACACTACTCAAAAGATTGCTTAGGTTATAGTCCTAAGACAAATTCAAAAATACCGAAAAATTTCTCAAACTACATGAATGAGAGAAATAACACTTTCCTTATAAGTGAGCTTAAGGAATAAAATGATGTCATCAAGTTGGAATCAAAATCATAAAGAAAAAATAGAAATCTGCTTAACAGATTGAAAATGTCAAAGATGAATAGTCCACACGGGACAAAGGATATGGCCTCATAATAATTAAGCCAATCCTTACAAAAGTAAATTTCGAAGCCTAAGTAAAAATATCGGCTTGGAAAGAAAAATCACATAAAATAATTTTCGACATCAAATTAAAGCAAATTGAGTGTTGCGGATATACCATCCGGATTCACAATCCTCAAAGAAGTCATCAAGCCCAAAAATGTTTAAAGAAGAAGAATCACAAGTTCTTTTGATATAAAAATAATGAGATGAAACCCGTATCAACAAGAACTCAAATAAGAAGATCACGAAATAAAACAATGCCATCAAGGATTGAGTGAAAAATACCTTGACCGAGAGAAGAGTTGCTAGGGGTTTGCACAATATTTAGCTTTCTCATGTCCTTGTTCAAAAGTTTGGGACATGCAGATAAAAGATGACCTGGTTTCTTGCAATAGCGACAAGAATGGTGTTTTGGACACATACTCGCATAGTGTTCCTTAGAATTACAATTGTAGCATCCTCCACGATTAGGGATTGGAGTCTTTGCTACAAAAGTAGTTTGCTTCACTCTCTTATTGGGATTAAGGCTCTTGAACTTAATATGCCTCTTCTTGGAAGTCCCAATATCACAAATACTTCCTTTACCAACCTCTCCATGAAGAAGAGTAACATCCACAAGCTGATTGAAAGAAACTTCAAGTTTCAAAGGTAGAACCATTTCGGGGTTCTTACTCAAAGCATAGATAAACTCTTGATTCTTTACAAGATCCAAAAGTTGTTGAGCAGACATGAATACTCCATCCAGGGGAGTAGCACTAGATTGACCGGCGCTGGGACGGCCAGGTCTAACCATTTCTCTTCTTTAAGAAAGAAAGAAAGAAGAGGAAAAGGTTATTCTCAAAATAAATATCAAGAAATCTTGATAGATAAAACAAGGAATCATAAAAGAAAGTAGGATAGAACGGTACGAAGACTCGAATAAACCCTAAGGCACAACTCCTAAGAAAGACTTAGGACATGATCCTTGCTAGATTATTCTACATTGTTTCGAAGTTTGGCTCTGATACCAAGCTGTGACGCCCCACCTCTATACCCACGCTAGCCAAGAACACTACGGTGTAATGCTGTCAACTAGCACGGAGAATAAGGCTGTTGAGGAGCGACCATCCGTGTAATTGCTTTGCGCGAGCACCGATATGTCAGATAGTAAAACATGCATTTAATTTTCTAGAGGAAATCCGACATACCGATACAAACACAAAGCTACTACACAGTGGCTATAATAATCTTCGGAAACAAATTTAGAAATAAGCATAACACAAATCAGTCACAGACAATTCATATCACAAAGGCGGAAAAAGATATGAATATAACCCTAACACATGAAAGTGTATATCAGAGTAGTGGTCAAAAAGATCCACAATAATACAAAAGAATAGCAACACGTGCTATACAAAAGAATACAACTATGAGCCCATATCTCAAGTGTATACAACAAAATAAACTACTAATCTAAGTAGTTAACCAAAAGTCAGGATGATAACCCCAGAAGAGAAGTCAAGCAGAAGCACCTGTAACATCTCGGTCTGACCCGAGTATTATTTAAGAAGAAAATAATAAACGGATCAGTCTAGCTATAAATATCAGATGAAATGATATAAAACAAGAGATATGACTAAACGTATAATAATCACAATGCCAAGCTGTGATAAATAACTAATTGAAAAATCAATAAGAGATTAATCAATATCGCAAAGATCTTCTCAAAAATAAAAAGAAATGTCATACTCCTAATTTCATTCACCAAGCCACAATAAATGACATATATATCAATGCCAATCGTAAAAGTTGGTGAAACATAAATTCCAGAATTCAACACACGAAATCCAGAAATCACAAGAAAAGGATGGCTAAGACATTGATGTAGTGCAAACGGTACATCCAACGAATCGCAAAGCAAAGACATTGATGTAGTGCAAACGGTACATCCAATGTATCAAAAGCAAAGACAATGACGTAGTGCAAACGGTACATCCAATGTATTAAAAGCAAAGACATTGATGTAGTGCAAACGGTACATCCAATATATCAAAAGAAAAGACATTGATGTAGTGCAAACGGTACATCCAATGTATCAAAAGAAAAGACATTGATGTAGTGCAAATGGTACATCCAATGTATCAAAAGCAAAGACATTGATGTAGTGCAAACGGTACATCTAATGTATCAAAAGCAAAGACATTGATGTAGTGAAAACGATACATCCAATGTATCAAATAATTCGGAGCATCGACGTCGCACAGCGTGACATCCGATGAACCAAACCAAAAAGACATCGTACAATGCTAGTCTAAAACATAAAATGATCGTCATGATCAAAGAGAAGTGTCAATTACAATAAGCTAGTAAAATATGAGCTTAGCTTCATGTCTCATAACCACTAGCTTAACTAAAATATTTACGAACAAATTGTAGATTTTCACTAGAAAATTGTCACAAGAGTTTCAATCGAACAAGTCCAAGAATTAACCGACGAAGTAAACGCAAGCGTTTCATACCACTTGTTTTACTAAGTCGTTTAATTAGATTTCTCATACGAGTGAGGTAAAGGCTTGTATATACTAACAGATTGGAAAATGGTTTAAGAAAAACGAGCTTTGTAATAAAATGGTGTTGAAATCATTTGAAGAAAGAGTTTTGATATTTACTACTAGTATAGAAAAACCTTTTATATTTTTAAAGTGACAAATCATAGAAGTGATTGTAGAAGCAATCAATCATAAAAATTCACATTCGAAGAAGTGAATAAAATCCAAGAAATCGATACTGAATCCATCGAAATGGATATTCCAAGAATTCCTGAATAAAATAAGTCATCAAAGTCGATAATAAATGATAACAACAAAAGGGAAACAACACGAATCGATTAAAGTTGGAAATTCAGACAACTAGGCAAAATAGGCATAGTTGACAAATAGCAGCAGGTCGGTCAACCGAACTCCCTGAGTCGGTTGACCAAACCAGGGGTTGGAAGTGCTGGGCACCAGGTCGGTCGACCGGCCCAGGGGCTCGGTCGGCCGAAGCCTGTAACCAGCACTTCCAAAACAGAGGCAGGAAGTGCCTGGACTACAGGTCGGTCGACCGGCCCAGGGGCTCGGTCGGCCGAACCTGTATATTTGCACTTCCTACCCTATTTCAAAGGAGGTGCAAACTCCCTCAATTTGCAAACCGTCGAGCAACGGCACTAAGGGTTTACGCCAATCGACTACCCGGCCATAGAAGCTCTTTGGTTCATCACCAAAAATATGATCAAAACATCAAAGTTATGATTTTTAAAGAATTGAACCCAAAACACTAAAAATTGGAATATTCACCAAATCAATCCAAACCAAAAGCAAATGCACACGAATAAGTGTTAGGAATTCATACCTAACAATCGAAGATAGTTATAGACTAAGATGTGAGATAAAAATCTCACCTTTGAACCCAAAAACAATAAATGAGAAGCTTGAAGGCAAGGGAAGATCAACCACACTTCAATCTCAACACTAGAAGCTTGAATCTAAGCTTAAAAGAAGAACATTCCCTAAGTTAGGTTTAGGAAATTTCTGAAATTGGAAGGAGAATGAGTTGGAGAAGAAGAAGGAGATGCTTACCAATGGGTTCTCTTGAATTTGGAGCTAAAGCTTGGATTTGCTAATGGAAACTAGGGCTTAGGATTTCTCAATTCGTTTTCTCTTCCCCCATTTTTCTCTTGAACTTGAGAGAGTTAGAAAATGAGGAGTGAATGAAGAGGAGAAGGGGTTGGGACTGAGTTAGTAAGTGGTTAATGGGTTCAGCCCAAACCAAAGCCCTAAGTGAAAAAGTGGCAAAAATCAACTTTCTCCAAACATATCGAAGCTTATACTCAAAAAGGTCGCAAACGCCATTTTGAACTCAATGGGAGGGGTCTCGAGTCCTAATTCGACTATTTGCAAAAAGTATCTTTTCGGACCAAAATCCGACGAATGATGAAATATTTAAATATAAAATCGATAAATATGCGGGTTGTTACAAATGCCTACTCAACCTCAGCCGAATCTAGCCGATCTATATAAAAGCTTCTCAAGACTTGGAGGAAAGCCGTTACTGGCAAGGAGTTTGTTGTTGAAGCCCAAGCTTGGATTAGATGGTGTGAAAGAATTTTTAAAGGATTGAAGTTGGCAGATGATCAAAAGCGATTAATAGCTTCTTGGCAACTCCAAGAGGAAGCATTAGCTTAGTGGGAGACAGTTACAGTGGATGAGCCAGAAGATGAGTTTACTTCGAGACGATTTAAAGAAGTGTTTGAGCAGCGATACATTCCATCTGCTGGTATCTCCCAAATGTACCAGGAGTTCATAGATTTGAAATAAGGAAGCTTATAATTTGAGGAGTACTTGAATAAATTCAATGAATTGTCTTGATTTGGTCCGAAGCTGGTGAATACACCTTTGAAGAAGAATGAAAAATTCATCCGAGGAATGAATAAGGAGTACCACAAGAGGATGACAGCCCATATAAAAGAATCCTTTTCGTACTTGATTGATATGGGTTATCGATATGCTACCCTAGATATGCAGAAAGTTCCGAAAGATAAGGGGAGTTCAAGTTGTTTGAATTGGAAGAAAAGAAATTCAAAGGAAAAAGGCCGGTTCAAGGCAAGGAGAAGAAGAGGAGTAATCAAGAGAACCCAGCTAGAAATATTAATTGCTATAACTATCAGGAGAAAGGCCATTTAGCAAACGATTGTGAGAAGCCAAAGAAACAAGTAAAGAAAGGTCAACTCATGAAGGCAAGTCGAAGATCCAAGGAATGCTATTGTTGTCACCAGTCGGGTCATGGAGTTAAAAATTGCCCGAAAAAGAAACAAGCACAAATAGCGAAAGTATACGCGATAGAAGATAACCCATCAACTTCAAAGATAGATGAAGGAAAGGGAGTTTTAGAGGGTAACCTTATTGTTGGTGATAGAGTGGTTAGAGTTTTATTCGACACGAGAGCTACACATAGCTTTTTCTCCCAACAAATCATGGATGAATTAAAACTTAAACCTAAGTTTGTTGATGAACCTATTTGTGTGAAGAATCCGATGGGTGGTCCCACAAATCTTTGTCTATATTGTAGGAGGGTGCCTATCTCGTATTCCGGCCATCGATTTATTCACTTTTAAATTCAATTTTAAATGTATACGATCTTCATTATTGCTTAAATAAAATTTAAATCAACTTTTGACATCATTTTCATTCACATTAAATTCAGAATTCAATTATTTACATAATTTACAATATCAAATTTTAAACAATTTGATTATCCAATATATCGATATTAATAAATCATTAAATTTCGAATAAATTTTAGTTATCAACAATTATTTTTATTCCTGTCTAAATAATTCACATTTATTATTCAACTCCGGTTATTAATTATAAACACAGTTAATACATAGAATTTCATGTAAATAAACTTATGCTTTTACTTTTAAATGAACATTCATTTAACTCTTATTTTACTTAACATTGATAATTTCTATTATCAATTACTTACAATTTAATATTATTTAATTTACTTCTAATATAAGTTATCATCTTTTCTAGTATTGAAATTTGTTATTTAAATTTTATCCAAATTCATATCTAATATTTACATAAATAAATCAATAAATTTTATTTCTGACCATTTTTATTCAAAAATTGTATTTAATTTATTAATTTTAAATAGTTGAAAATATGGGTCATTACAAACCCCCCCTCCAATCAAAACTTTTCGTCCTCGAAAAGGAACCAGGTAAGGAATTTAACATACAATATATTTTACTTGAATAATCAACATATAAAATGTAACTTATTTATAAAACTTTTTACCATTCTTCCGTTACGCCACTCCGATAACGGCTTATTTGTAAACAAGTTATAAATTTTAAAAGCCTCATTTTTCTAACACCCGAATTTATGGAAAATATCGGCAGCATCTCCTTTGTGCGGCTATTTAAGAAAAGCTACAGACTGCCTCTACATGACCAAATGAATCAAAAGAAAATAAAAGCAAAGTGGCTCCCCATATCAGAGGTAGAAAATCATCAACCAACCAACAATATAAATACGTACCTATTTGTTGGGCCAAAAACTTTACTTATTAAATCAAAATCCTCAAATCAGTCTTTCTTTAATGTACCTGAACTTCACATATATAACCCAAAAGAGAGTTAAACATGACAAAACACGATACACTAGCTATTCCTATCATAAGCACAAGCAACATAACAATCATATGCAACCAAAAAAGTTATAACAATGATTTGCAACAAAAGAATTCATCCAACAAAGAATATCCATCCAACTAATTCTTATCTATTTCATTCACATTTGATTTATTTCACTATGTTTAAAACATAGGCAACCAATTCTCATTTATAATGAAACGTAAAACAACATGCAACCAAAACAACACAGCAATCCCAAGCAAGAAATAATCATAGCTAGCAATCTTAGCATATAATCATTTTATTAAAAATTCGTACAATATATGTATATGCCATTCGTATGTATATCAATTTCGATCTCTTACTTGAATACGTAATTTTATTTTCCGAACTAGTATCGACAACCCGACTACCCTAGTGCAGACACTAATCTGACTTCTTGATAAGAAATTCCATTCTCCTTACATAGTAATAAACTATGATAGAGAACTTCAGATTCTTATCAAACATCTGTATCAGTGTTCGTTGTCGAGAATCGAGCGAACAATCCTAAATCGGACAGGTGCGAATTACCTTAAAATCATGTGTTCAAATCTAAATTAACTTATGTATCTATTTCTTTATTTTCTGAATTACAACCGGTAGATAATTCAAGCGGCTTTTATATTTAATTCCTGAATATTTGAAAATTTCTTTGTTAAAAATTTTTTTATGTCAAAATATTTTTATATTGAGATAACTTTATATTGAAAAATACTTTTGATAACTCGATGTTTTGACAAGTTTATCCTCGTTCTTATAGAATCTAGCAATACGTTGATCAGACGCAAGACTAGAAATGTCTAAGTACTTGGTAGACATGTTTCAACACCCAGTGAAAATACTTGAAAACATTTAAAAACAGACATGGAAAGTTTCACTCGAAAGCCAACCATGAATCACAGTTACACTGTGGTTATGCCTCAATCCTAAAGGAAATATCTAAAACCGCGGGTAATCTTTACCCCGCGAATTATACCATGCAAATCAAAAATCAAATCAACCATGGATCATAGTATACTTAGCGATTACGCCCAATAGTTACGTCTCTATCCTATAGAAAACATACCAGACTATAAGCTATCACTGCCTCCCGAATTTCGCCATGTGAATCTCATTTACACAACGGTTACGTTGCTATCCCAGCGAAATCACATTAACTACAGGAAATCTCTGCCACCTATAATTACGCCAAATACATCGACCATAGATCGCAGCTACACAATGGTTACATCGCTACCCCAGTGAAATCATAAGTAGACTGTAGGCATCACGCCCGCTGAATTACGCAATGCTAATCAGATCATAAGACCATAGGTTATGCTATGGAATTCGAAGAAACTCATGAGTTTATGTTTAGATGACCGAAGTCAAACAATAGAATCAACCACCAAGTGGATTATCAAAAATCATGGAGGGTACTTCCTATATCTATTACTTTGAAATATATCATACTATATATAGTACCCTTTCCAACTCACAACTTCGAATATCACACTTATATAAATTCCATTATATGTAAGATTTCATTTTCAAATCGAGTACCTTCCAAAATCAATAGTCTCGAATATATCATATCATTCTTATATAAATTCCGCTATATATAAGATTATTGCTTTCAGATCGAATACGTTTCAAAATCTATAGTTTTCGAAATAACTTCATACTTATACAAACCGTTTTCATATAAGAATCGAAAACTTTCAAATCAAATATTTATATATAGCCAAAGGTCATCGAAATCAATCCATTTCAAATATCAGTTCAGTTTCAAGTCCGTATAATCATTTTTTATTCAAATCGCATATCATTCAAATTCAAAATTTTACAAATTTCAAATCAATAGTTTCTCACAACTTTAGTTTACCATTTATATCAAATTTTTAAATCAAGATTTTCTTTCCAAAAATCAAATATTTTATGCATAAATAACCGTATAAAACTTTTACTAAGTTTATAAACATTTCTTGAAACAAATTTTATTATAAAATCCTCCAAAACTACATTTCATATGTATACATGATCAAATTTGCTTAAAAAGTCATTTTGCAAATAGGTTTTTATAAGACATTTACTACGTTCGAAAACATTTCTTGAACTTATTTCATTTAAAAAATCTCAAAACTAATTTCATACTTCCATAATTCAAAATAATTACACCCCGTTATTATCAAAATATGTAACATTTAAAACTTATTTAAATTCTATTGTCTTTAACTATAATTAAAGAGTTATAGAACTGTACCTTTATGCTTTTGAAGATACTAAGCTTAAAATTTAAATATGAATTTGAAAATGTTTGACTATTCAAAATAGCCAGAAAAATCAAATTCCAATTCAAATTTGGAAATCAGCAATCAATCATCTCAATAAGATGCACAATCAATCCATCAATCAATCAATCCTGATGCATATGATACATGTGGTCATAATATAATTCAACCCAAAATTTGGGAATTGCACACTACGTTTTATTTCAAATCGTTTAAAATAAATATATACCTATCTCTTTCGAATATCAAATCATACTTCAGGGATTTGAATCAAATCAGATCATTAAACAATCGAGTAGCAAAGCTACTAAAATGGTCTCACCGCTTTGAAACTCAAAAATAATGTCAATGATGTTGGAGTCGTCACCAAAATTTATTTTACAGCGACAGAAGTGAGTTACGGACTTTCATTTCTTTTAAATCTTTTGAAAATCCCCTTTGAAATCACTTTGAAATCATTTATTACATTTCCATTTCGAAAATAATTTCAAATTAGGCTATTATATATTTCCATAATTTTATAACCCAATTTCAAAATTCTCGGAATTCAAACTCTCAATTTCTAGTTTGAATAACTTTTTGTTTATTTATTAACCATATCTAGATAAACCATATTTCATATATCACTTTAAATGGTATCCATTACTCTTTAAAATGATATAAAGGGAAATTCAGATATATATTCACTTCTAAATCCATGTTAAAACATGTAGTTTATCAAACTGGTTAAATATATTTCAAAACCAAAATTTCCAACCATAATCAAATGCTCAAATCAACAGCCAACAGTCGATGCTCATAAACTGACCGAGCATGATTCATTCATCAATAAACGATAATATGTACATCCATGTTAACCGAACAATCAATCAACAATGAAATAACATCCATCCATCACTAACAGTCACGATTAATTATATCAGTTTATAGAACCCATTCTTTTGTATTCTATACATAATCCAAGTTAAAATCATTCCATTTGTCAATTTCAAAATAATTTTATATCACTAAAAAATACGCTCTCTCATATAGGTATATACACTCAACGATCTTATCCAATAGGTTTAGGTATATGATAAACTAAAGCTCTGATACCAACTATGACGACCTACCTTTTTGAACAGTTTGAGTCGATAATAAACCACACATATCCAACTCAAACCATTTAAAATATAAATTATCAATGGGTTTATTTTAAGAAATAGAAGAAAAGAAGAAAACAACAACAAAATCTCGCAGCGAAATGATAAAATACAATAATCACATAAACAGTTCATGAAGCTATTTTACAATATGTACATTAGATTTCAATTTATAACATCTTACATATAGTATTACCAGAGTTATACATTTCAATATATAGAATGAAATAGAGCAGCGGAATAAATACTAGTGGATATGATATACCAAATCTTCGTCTTCGTCCTCCAGAATAATTACCTTCGATAACTGAAAACTCGGTCTGGCCCGAGCGTAACGAAAAACAAAACACACGAGTCAGGACTAAAAATCCTCATGTAAGTCAAATCAAAATCAACGGAAATATAGATTCAAAATGAACCGTTTCTTTTCATTCCCAACAAATCTAAACTCAGATCCAAATTCTAAACAAATGAATTGAATTCCAATGTTTCCATTTTCAGATTCAATTTCGTTCAATTTCGATTTCGATTTCAAATAAATCAATTTCAATTTCGATTCCAAGGATTTAGTTTAGTGGCTCGAGTTTCAATTCAAATCTCATTTCAAAACCATTTCGGTTTATATAAATTCAAATGTAGTCTTAATATACAAATTCGAATCACTTAAATCAATTTAATTTCCATGTTCGAATTTTAAGATTGGAATCTTTAAAATAATCCAATGTCTATAATTCAAAACATATATCGATTATAATTTCGAAATTTTAAATTGAATTCTTTACACCAATTATTTTAACAAATTAAAATTCCAACATTTCCAAAGCTCGAATTTCAAAATAATCCAATTCAATCATATCCCAATCATTTAATGGTTGGATTCCAAACATTGATCTTCTTACAAACACCTCATTTTATTCTTTAAAGTTATAGAAAATTTTGTAAACCTTTTTATTGCTCTAAATATATACATATATACATATATATATTATTTAGAAATTATAAAAAAAATTCATGCTTTTTTCAGATCTAAATTTCAGTTTATCAAAACCTCTAAATTTCGCCAACTGTTATACAGTCACAACAATCATATTTCTGCAATAGCAATCAATAATGCATCCAATGGTTCACAAATCAAATTGGATGTACAAAGTTTCATAGTCAAATTCAATGTACAAATGATCAATCATGTCAATAGTGATAATAACAAGGTGATAATTAGGATATATCGAAATCACTAAGTAACATAACATCAAACCACAAATATCATCCATCTCAATATCAACCAACATCCAAGACAATCAATTTATCCATATCACAATGATTAACAACTATCAATGTCAGGTGTTTAAAAGTGATCAGAAATTCCAATATCAATTTAAATGTCAAATTAGATATAATTTTTTTCTCATATCAATTTAACTCTCAATTTTAATTGTCAAATTTAATGATCAAATTAACTATCAATTTTACCTGCCAATTAAACTATCAATTTAAACCAAATCCATTCAAATTCAATCAAATTAATTTCCAAACAACAGCCCATATATCCTTATTACTTTGTTAATTGATTTAACTTGTAGTAGAAAATTTAGTACTTCGTGAATGGGTTTGACTACTCACCTTCATTCGAAACTAATTTTTTTCCAGAATTACATGATGTAGTCCTCGTCGATATGATCCCAACGCAAATTGTTTCATTCGAATTGGACCATGTATGAAAAGTTATGAATTTAATAAGGTATTGATTTATTTAAAACAAATAAATATATTTAATCACTCAATTGCCAAAATTAATCACAACTTACTCATGCTTAGGCCGCTAATGCTCGTTTATACCCAAACACAGATACGCAAAACCATTCAGCTCCACCTCGCCATCGACCAAACCTTCTTGTTCACCTCTGCCCCTTTCGAACTGAAAATTTCAAAAATGCCCAACTTCATCACCGATTTTCCACTGCAATAATTCGCCATTGGCCGTGAAACTTTGGTCATAGGTTGCCCTTGATGTCCTCTACACTTTCCCTTCAGGTGCCGCCAGCCAAAGATCAATGTTCATGGAGATAAATATGGTTGAAGTCATGGCATTCAAACCCAGTTCTACGACGACTCGAGTCTCCATTCGACATCTCGACCAGCCAGAAAACTTATCTCACCAAGACGAACAAGTTTCTAGTTGGGGTCAAGGCTTCAAAATGCCTCGAGTGGCCTCGATCAACGTGGGAAGTTGGATGAGAGGATTAGGGTGTCGCTGATAAAACAGAAGGAAAAGAAGATGACATTATATAGATTTTTGCTTAACACTGTTTACTCCAAAATCACGGACCCCTAGTGAGACGTGCTAACCATCGTTCTATACCAAATAACCATATTTCGAATACAACGAAACTAGACTCGGGAGCCAATTCCATCATATTCAGAAGATAGCTTTTTAAAATTAATTTATTTTAATTAAATTCTGAAAATAAATTCTATGCGTGTGAAGCTTGCACGGCCAAACGATAAGTCCGATCGATACGAACCTAGAAATCCTATAATAATTCACAGTTACGGATCCAATGAAACTGGTTTCGTCGAAATCCAAGATAGTTGCCTGAATGACTATTTTTACACGTTAATTAAAATATAAAATTTCCAATTTCTATTTATTCGCTTTAAAATTCAATTTTAACTGTAAACGATCTTCATTCTTGTTTAAATAAAATTTAAATCGACTTTGACATCATTTTCATTCACATTAAATTCAGAATTCAATTATTTACATAATTTTCAATATTAAATTTTAAACAATTTGATTATCCAGTTAATCGATATTAATAAATCATTAAATTTCAAATAAATTTTAGTTATCAACAATTATTTTTATTCCTATCTAAATAATTCACATTTATTATTCAACTCCAGTTATTGATTATAAACACAGTCAATACATAGAATTTCATATAAATAAATTTATGCTTTTTACTTTTAAATGAATATTCATTCGACTCTTATTTTACTTAACATTGATAATTTCAATTTCTATTATCAATTACTTATAATTCAATATTATTTAATTTACTTCTAATATAAGTTATCATCTTTCTTAGTATTGAATTTTGTTATTTAAATTTTATCTAAATTCATATCCAATAATTTACATAAATAAATCGATAAATTTTATTTCTGGCCATTTTTATTCAAAAATTATATTAAATTCAATAGTTTAAAATAGTTGAAAATACAGGTCATGACATTTCCATTCAATTTGGATTGGACGTGTCTGATTTATTGTCAGCTTAAACTGTACAGAAAAGTGGGTGTAACAACCCTGTATTTTGTAATTATTTTATTGTATATTTTAATTATTTTTGATGTAAGATTTTGATTTAAAAACTTATTTTACTTATTTGAAATGATTAAATTTATTATTTAAATATAATCTTGATTTTTATATGAGTTATAATTCCAAACTTGTGTAAGTTGAATATTTGCCTAAAATGCTGATTTTGGTCAAAATAGTCAAAATGTGACTTTCAACTTAAAATTTTAAAAGTTAAAATTTTTATTTTATTTTATTATGAAAGTACATAAGATTCTAAGAACACCACTTTTCATTTCGTTGAAATCGGATGTAAATTGTGAAAGTTATACCCTTTACAATATTGTGCGTATATAGGGTTATTTAACAATGACTATTTTAAATTGTATAAGTTACTTCTTCTTTGTTATATTTTACTTTAATATGTGATAATATGTTATATTATGTATATTTTGACTTTTAAGTATTTTTAAAATGATAATATAATTTTTCTAAAGTTCATTTGAATTTATTTCTAATTTTAAAGCCTAGTCTACAATTTTAAGCCATTTTCTTAATTTAATTATATATATTTAAAATTTATTTATTTATTTTATGTACTCACTTTTATTTGCTGTGTTTTACTTTATTTTATTCATTTTACATGTATTTAAATTAAAGTAAATTTTTCCAAAGTACATTGAAGTTATTTCTAATTCTTAAGTCAAGTTTTCATTTTCTATGCTATTTTTCTTATTTTAAATCATATCTAATTAATATTTAATTATTAATATTTTGTTTATCTGTTATATTTTCGAATTCTAACTGAAATTTATAAGTGTTTTCAGTTATTTAAGATGTATATGAATATATATATAGGAAGTTTAAAAGGTTTGAAAGCAAAGAAACGTAAAACCGTTTTAACGTTTCTTCTTCCGTTTCTTTTCCAATTAATAGATTTGATTTCCTTTGACCGTTCCTTTCTTTATTGTAGCTGTGCATTTCTTACCTCATTTTCACGTGAAAACATTCCTCTCCACTTCATTTTTCATGGCTAGGAAGGTTTGGTAATGGCTCTCTTTTCCTCTTCTTTTTTGCTCTTCTTTTTCCATTGTTTTCTTATATTTTGCCTTGCCTTCTCCCTTGATTAAGATCGGCCTCTTCCCCTATTCCACGGCCATCACCTCCTTCCATCTCTTCCCAACCATCACCACCATCTACCGCATCAGATCTGACCATGGTCGAACCCCTTTTGATGGTCAAACCCCTCGAATTACAACCTAGATGCCTAGATCCATGCTTATTTGACCTCTACATGCTCATCCACTACAACCACCACCCAAACCACCACCATAGCCGCCACCACTCCCCAGACCTGACCACAACACACCCCTCCCCACCTCTGTCTAGTCATGACACATCAAAGGCCGAGCCCAATCCCCATGGCTGAGCCCTTGTTTTGACCAAAAACCACCTAATTGACTTCAAAACCACATCACCTCCTCATGTACAAACTCCACCTTGTCTTGCCTTGAACCCGAGCTATGTTAGCCCAAACCTGACCCAAAACTTGACCACATCTGAACCACATCAGACCCCAAAACCATACCAAACATTAGAGAAGGCAAAGCAAAAGACTGCGTAGTCGTATCTCCTTTATTTCAATGTTATTGCATTTTAAAGTCGTATTGAATTTTGTTGTTTTGATTTTTTTTTTTTTGGTTGTACACAATGGTTGTAGATTTGATTCGCTCTCCATTCATTAAAATCAAAAGTCGTGCTGTATCGTGCTTGTCATACTTTTGGAATCGCACTTGTGTTTGTTGTTTTGGTCTTCAGCTTGAAAAAGTGAGTCTTTCTCCCTCTGACATTTATACTTATGAAAAGTGAATTGAAGACAAGTGTTTAGTAATAAAAAATGTTTATGCAAGTTAATGATGATCATATGATATGCTATGCCATGTTATTACCATATTATTACCATGTTAAAACTGTTAATTTTCACCTGACATCTGATATATGACTGTATATTGTGATATTGACCTTGTTTATATTATTTCTATATATGATCACACTGCAAGTTCCCTGTTAGAAAAAAAATGTTATGGGCTGAACTGATAGGCCTGAATGGTTTTAAATTTTTCATTTTGACTTGGGATTGCGGGTTTGAAATGATAAAACCCGGATTTTCTTTGTAAATTATGGGTTGAAATGATATATTACCTGTATCACTCTACCTAGCGTAGAAAATTTTATACAGGCCCGTAGTTAAAATATGCTTTTCTAAAAATTTTAAAATATTTTAGAAATTTAATTATTATAATATTTTTATTTGAAATTTAATAAAAATAAAATTTTTGTAAAATATTATTGATTTTCTGAATAATTGTAAGTGAAATAAATTAATGAAAAAGTTAGAAATTTTGAACGTAAGTTATTATGGAAATTTTGATTTAATTTTAATTGGAAATTTAATTAAGTATGAAATTATGATAAATTTATGATAATTTGAATTTAAATGAATTTAAAATGATTTTTATCATATTTATGATTTTTAATAAAGTTGAAATGTGAAATGAATAAATATTTTAAGTTGAAACTATGAAATATAACTAGAATTGGAAATTTATGAAATTGACGTAAAGTGAACTTTTAGTTAAGCAAATAAAAATAAAACTAAATTATATTTGAGAATTTGAACTTAAATGTTAAGTTGAAATTTAATGTCATGGATTTTAAAATTGAACATTGCATTTTAATAAATGGATTATTATTAAATCTTGATTTTTGAATGGAAATTTAACCTTGTAAAATCATGAACTTGAGGAAAATTAAATGATGTTATAAATGTGAAAATGTATGACTTTATAAGTAAAAAATGTTTTAATAAAAATATAACTGGTTGAGAAATTTTATTGAATATTTGAAGTTAATTGACTGCATTTTTGAAATGGTATTAATTACAATGTAAATGATATTATAGCAATTGTAAATACTGTAGTTGATGATAATTAACTAAAAAAAATCTATTGAAAAAACTATTATAGAAATTGTTGTAAGTACTATGATTTTTGAATTTAACTAAGTTTATTTGAAATTTAAGAAAACTTTATTACAACATTTTTAAACGTTGTCCTTTGTTAAATTGAACTGTTTTGAATGTAACTTTCCGTAGAGTTTTCTAAATGATGCGAAAAGTGAATTTTCACTGTTTTGATAAACTTAAGTGAATAAATGAACTTTGGAAGTTGAAATTTTTGGAAATTTAATAATTTAATTATTAAGCATAATAACTTCATTGAAATGAAAAAAAAATTGGAATATAAACTGTTTTAAAATATGAATTGAAATGGTATTTTAGATTGAATAAAATGAATAATGATTTGAAATGAATGAAGTTTTGAAAAGATACGATATTTTGATATATTAAAATGATTTGAAAATGAAGTTTTGAAAGGATATGATATTTTGATATATTTAAATGATTTGAAACGAAGTTTTGAAAGATGTGATATTTTTGATATTAAATGATTTGAAAAACGGAGTTTGAAAGATAGGACATTTTGATATTAACATGATTTAAAAAGAAGTTCTGAAAGATATGATATTTTGGAACTGAAAGGTAGTGTTGAAAGGGTATGAAAAATTAATATATTGAAATTGTTAGAAATGACTTGATATTTATTTTGATAAATATTTGAATTGAAGGATATTTTAAGATGATATATTGAAATGGTTTTGAAAATGATTTAATCTTTATTTTGATAAAGATTTGGATTGAAAAGGATATTTTATTTTGAAGTATAAAATATTGTTTTAAAGTTATAACTATGGGTTATAATAACGATCGGTTGTTAAAGAGACCGGGATCGGATATTGTCTTATAGCCGGCCAATACCAAAAACCACTTTAACAACTGTGTACGCGGTGGAGATTCCAGAATGAAGTAGGATGGTGGCGACGTTCTCGAGGTATATTACGTGGACCCAACTCCCGTGAGTTGGCATATATGACTAAAACAGGAGCAATACCGGGCTACACAAAGGGTCGCACCCTTTCATCGAGCATGCTCCATCGGAAACCATTCTATTACTATTGTGATTCGATTCGGTGGTGCCACTTTGATTCGGGGGTATTGTTCGAGGTGGGCGGAAGCTGCTGGCTTGCCGTCACCACCGGTCCGGGAGTGCAAACGGTGTATCCACCCTGGCATTTCCTTGCGTGTCGTGTTATATCCTTATATCGAGCCCACTACGATTTTGGTTTTAAAGATCCGACCGCATTAAGGTTCACCATCCCCTTAACGCTATTTTCTATATGATTATACTTTACTGATTAGACACTACCGTATATAGCGTATATTACTACATAGTAAATAGTTTAACGGATCCTTAGAGGATGGGCGGTCCCAAGCATCCTTTAAGTTACTGATGCATTTTGTTACTGTTCACTTGAGTTGATTTACAGCTTATAAGTATTTATGTCCTGACTCGAGGGTTTTGTGTTTTGCTTTACGCTCGGGTCAAATTGATTAAGTTAGCATTCAAAGATTCACCTTCGGCGTTGGAGCTTTCTTTGAAGATCCAGCCATCTATTTTGTTTCAGTATCCAGTGGTTCGGTGATGTATCTGATTTGTACCTGATGTATCCTGTTACTCTTCTGTTGTAACTTATTTAACTCTGATGTATCTTATATTTTACATAGTAGCTTCATGAACTACTATCTCTTTTACTTCCGCTGCATTATTATTACTCTGTGTCCGTGATCTGTGATTTTTATTTACTGTATATTCTGAGATTTGCCAAATTTTTAATTACAACACGGTATTTTGAGCAATTCAATTCCGGCATGAGTGTCTACCTATACACTTATAATGGATGCGAATGGTTGAAAATACCGAGTCGTTACAGTTGGTATCAGAGCTTTGGTAGCTCTAAGCAAAACTCAGCATATGGAGTGAATGTATTTACAGAATCACTTTCATTCGAGTTTGAATCTCTTCCTTTTTGACTCGATTCCTTTGAATTTTGGAACATTCCCTACAGTTCCAAAATCAATTCGTATCCCTCACTATTCATCTTCTTTTGACTCTGGAGCATTCCATAACTCCACTTCGAATGATCTTTCTAGTGAGTCGGTGGTTACGCCAATTTCAAATTGAATTGAAAAAAGGGAAAAACTCCTTTACAATTAGCATCGATTCACCAGAGATTCTTATCTATCCTTGGTTTAGATGCTAATATCTTTTGTTATTCCAAACTCTAACTCTTGAGATCGAATGTAGATTTACCCTAGAAAAATCAACATTGATCTTATTCTTTAAGTCACGGTTGACCCGGTTAAGGTTGCCCGTGATTTATATAAGCTTATCCATCTTCCTATTCTGTTATTTAATCATGTCATCCTTGTTTCCAACTTATTTTTAAATCATAATCTCCTTTGATTTGTGTTAATCAAAAATTTGAATCTCTATCCTTCTTTGAAAATCTATTCATGTATAGTGTTTTTGTAAACTAATATTTAAAATTAAAATGTTTTATATATTTTGTTGTTTGAGTTGTTGATGTTGAGTTGGGTTTCTGATCGATACGTCTGATCAGCGCTATCGATAAGATTTCCAAAACACTTTGACAGAACAAACGGACACAATATATTTAAAAAAAAAAAAATTGGTTAATGAAATAAATTTTGATATATAAGTAAATTTATGAAACTTAATGAAATGATTTAAATTGATAATTTGAAATGATAATACTTGATTTATCATTTATTGTTCTACAAATAGATTTATAAATATTTGTTTATAAATTTATTTGGGAACTGAAATGAATTTAGAACAAGAATTTGAGGATTTAAATCCCGATTATTTCGAACTTTGGTTTAAAGTTTTAAAAGGTTATATTACTTAAAATATTTTGAATAGAATTTGTTTTCAAAGAATTTTTAAAGGTTTAAAATTAGTGCTCTTCTCTTTGTCGCTGGAAAATAACTTCAGTGATGATCGCGACATCATCGACGTTCATTTTCGAGTTTCGAAGTTAAGAGACTGTTCTGTAGTCGTGCTACAGCTTTGTTTTGGGAAACTAAATTGATTTGAATTTCTAAAATATGACTTGATTTATAATATATATATATATAGATATATGATTAAAATTTGATTTGACATATATTATTACTTATCTCTAAATGGTCTGAAGAAATCGGAAAATTTAATTCTTAAATTCTATTTTTAAAGAATAATTTCAATTATAAAAAGAAAATAAGAAGAAAAAAAATTTGAATAAATGATTTAAGCTTGAAATGATTGAATTGGAAATTTTATTTGTATAATACAATTGCATTCAAATATAAATTACCAAAATTTCAAAAGTTAAAAATGTAACTGGATAATATACGATATAAAAAGATTTTATAAATAAAATTTGAGTGGTTATAATAAATGTTATACACTTAAATTTTAATTATAAAATGATTAACAGAGGTAAATATAATAAAGGGTAATTGAATAACTTACAATAAAATGATGTTAAAAGAACTAAGAATAAAATAAAGCAGTTATAATAAGTGTAAGTATATTTAACATAAGTGATAAATATATTGAGAGGAATAAATTTAATTTTGATTAGGAATAAAGAAGAATAAAATTTATTAAGTACAATGTGAGTGTAATAAATGATTATTTTTCAAACCCATGGTTTTAAAAATTGTTAACTTAAGATGATTGGATAATAAGATAATGAAATTTGAGATAGTTAAGATTTATTTAACTTGTGTAAAGATTTATTCTCTGTTTAAGTTGAAATCTCCATGCTTTCAAATTCATTTCCTTATTTTTTTTTTCAAACTATCTTTTGGTTGTCCTTATCATCCTTATCTTGCTATAGACTGGTATAGGCATCTTTCTATAATCTTTGATAATCTTTGGTACTCATTTGAATCTATTTTGCGTGCTTGAGTTCTTGATTCTGGAGGATCTTGGAAAGATCACCTCCACCTTGTAAAACTTACCTATAACAATAATTATCAGGTATAACTTCAATCTTCTTGTCATCTTATCTTAATCATATTTCACTCTATCTTTTATGTGCCCTTCCATACCTCATTCCTTTTCGGGGACGAAAAGTTTTTGAGTTGGGGAGAGTGTAACAACCCTGTATTTTGTAATTATTTTATTGTATATTTTAATTATTTTTGATGTAAGATTTTGATTTAAAAACTTATTTTACTTATTTGAAATGATTAAATTTATTATTTAAATATAATCTTGATTTTTATATGAGTTATAATTCCAAACTTGTGTAAGTTGAATATTAGCCTGAAATGCTGATTTTGGTCAAAATAGTCAAAATGTGACTTTCAACTTAAAATTTTAAAAGTTAAAAATTTAAATTTTTTTCTTTTATTATGAAAGTAAATAAGATTCTAAGAACACCACTTTTCGTTTCGTTGAAATCGGATGTGAATTGTGGAAGTTATACCCTTTACAATATTGTGCGTATATAAGGTTATTTAACAATGACTATTTTAAATTGTATAAGTTACTTCTTCTTTGTTATATTTTACTTTAATATGTGATAATATGTTATATTATGTATATTTTTACTTTTAAGTATTTTTAAAATGATAATATAATTTTTCTAAAGTTCATTTGAATTTATTTCTAATTTTAAAGCCTAGTCCACAATTTTAAGCCATTTTCCTAATTTAATTATATATATTTAAAATTTATTTATTTATTTTATGCACTCACTTTTATTTGCTGTGTTTTACTTTATTTTATTCATTTTACATGTATTTAAATTAAAGTAAATTTTTCCAAAGTACATTGAAGTTATTTCTAATTCTTAAGTCAAGTTTTCATTTTCTGTGCTATTTTTCTTATTTTAAATCATATCTAATTAATATTTAATTATTAATATTTTGTTTATATGTTATATTTTTGAATTCTAAATGAAATTTATAAGTGTTTTCAGTTATTTAAGATGTATATGAATATATATAGGAAGTTTAAAAGGTTTGAAAGCAAAGAAACGTAAAACCGTTTTAACGTTTCTTCTTCCGTTTCTTTTCCAATTAATAGATTTAATTTCCTTTGACCATTCCTTTCTTTATTGTAGCTGTGCATTTCTTACCTCATTTTCACGTGAAAACATTCCTCTCCACTTCATTTTTCATGGCTAGGAAGGTTTGGTAATGGCTCCTCTTTTCCTCTTCTTTTTTGCTCTTCTTTTTCCATTGTTTTCTTATATTTTGCCTTGCCTTCTCCCTTGATTAAGATCGGCCTCTTCCCCTATTCCACGGCCACCACCTCCTTCCATCTCTTCCCAACCATCACCACCATCTACCCCATCAGATCTGACCATGGTCGAACCCCTTTTGATGGTCAAACCCCTCAAATTACAACCTAGATGCCTAGATCCATGCATATTTGACCTCTACATGCTCATCCACTTCAACCACCACCATAGCCCCCGCCACTCCCCAGACCTGACCACAACACACCCCTCCCCACCTCTGTCCAGTCATGACACATCATAGGCCGAGCCCAATCCTCATGGCTGAGCCCTTGTTTTGACCAAAAACCACCTAATTGACTTCAAAACCACATCACCTCCTCATGTACAAACTCCACCTTGTCTTGCCTTGAACCCGAGCTATGTTAGCCCAAACCTGACCCAAAACTTGACCACATCTGAACCACATCAGACCCCAAAGCCATACCAAACATTAGAGAAGGCAAAGCAAAAGACTGCGTAGTCGTATCTCCTTTATTTCAATGTTATTGCATTTTAAAGTCGTATTGAATTTTGTTGTTTTGATTTTTTTTTTTTGGTTGTACACAATGGTTGTAGATTTGATTCGCTCTCTGTTCATTCAAATCAAAAGTCGTGCTGTATCGTTCATGTCATACTTTTGGAATCGCACTTGTGTTTGTTGTTTTGGTCTTCAGCTTGAAAAAGTGAGTCTTTCTCACTCTGACATTTATACTTATGAAAAGTGAATTGATGACAAGTGTTTAGTAATAAAAAATGTTTATGCAAGTTAATGATGATCATATGATATGCTATGCCATGTTATTACCATATTATTACCATGTTAAAACTGTTAATTTTCACCTGACATATGATATATGACTGTATATTGTGATATTGACCTTGTTTATATTATTTCTGTATATGATCACACTGCAAGTTCCCTGTTAGAAAAAATGTTATGGGCTGAAATGATAGGCCTGAATGGTTTTAAATTTTTCATTTTGACTTGGGATTGCGGGTTTGAAATGATAAAACCCGGATTTTCTTTGTAAATTATGGGTTGAAATGATATATTACTTGTATCACTCTACCTAGCGTAGAAAATTTTATACAGGCCCGTAGTTAAAATATGCTTTTCTAAAAAATTTAAAATATTTTAGAAATTTAATTATTATAATATTTTGATTTGAAATTTAATAAAAATAATTTTTTTTAAAAATATTATTGATTTTCTGAATAATTGTAAGTGAAATGAATTAATGAAAAAGTTAGAAATTTTGAACGTAAGTTATTTTGGAAATTTTGATTTAATTTTAATTGGAAATTTAATTGAGTATGAAATTATGATAAATTTATGATAATTTGAATTTAAATGAATTTAAAATGATTTTTATCATATTTATGATTTTTAATAAAGTTGAAATGTTAAATGAATAAATATTTTAAGTTGAAACTTTGAAATATAACTAGAATTGGAAATTTATGAAATTGACGTAAAGTGAACTTTTAGTTAAGCAAATAAAAATAAAACTAAATTATATTTGAGAATTTGAACTTAAGTGTTAAGTTGAAATTTAATGTAATGGATTTTAAAATTGAACATTGCATTTTAATAAGTGGATTATTATATCTTGATTTTTGAATGGAAATTTAACCTTATAAAATCATGAACTTGAGGAAAATTAAATGATGTTATAAATGTGAAAATGTATGACTTTATAAGTTAAAAATGTTTTAATAAAAATATAACTGGTTGAGAAATTTTATTGAATATTTGAAGTTAATTGACTGCATTTTTGAAATGATATTAATTACAATGTAAATGATATTATAGCAATTGTAAATACTATAGTTGATGATAATGAACTAAAAAAAAGCTATTGAAAAAAACTATTATAGAAATTGTTGTAAGTACTATGATTTTTGAATTTAACTAAGTTTATTTGAAATTTAAGAAAACTCTATTACAACATTTTTAAACGTTGTCTTTTGTTAAATTGAACTGTTTTGAATGTAACTTTCCGTAGAGTTTTCTAAATGATGCGAAAAGTGAATTTTCACTATTTTGATAAACTTAAGTGAATAAATGAACTTTGGAAGTTGAAATTCGGAAATTTAATAATTTAATTATTAAGCATAATAACTTCATTGAAATGGAAAAAAAATTTGGAATATAAACTGTTTTAAAATATGAATTGAAATGGTATTTTAGATTGAATAAAATGAATAATGATTTGAAATGAATGAAGTTTTGAAAAGATACGATATTTTGATATATTAAAATGATTTGAAAATGAAGTTTTGAAAGGATATGATATTTTGATATATTTAAATGATTTGAAACGAAGTTTTGAAAGATATGATATTTTTGATATTAAATGATTTGAAAAACGGAGTTTGAAAGATAGGACATTTTGATATTAACATGATTTAAAAAGAAGTTCTGAAAGATATGATATTTTGGAACTGAAAGGTAGTGTTGAAAGGGTATGAAAATTTAATATATTGAAATGGTTAGAAATGACTTGATATTTATTTTGATAAATATTTGAATTGAAGGATATTTTACGATGATATATTGAAATGGTTTTGGAAATGATTTAATCTTTATTTTGATAAAGATTTGGATTGAAAAGGATATTTTATTTTGAAGTATAAAATATTGTTTTAAAGTTATAACTACGGGTTATAATAACGATCGGTTGTTAAAGAGACCGGGATCGGATATTGTCTTATAGCCGGCTAATACCGAAAACCACTTTAACAACTGTGTACGCGGTGGAGATTCCAGAATGAAGTAGGATGGTGGCGACGTTCTCGAGGTATATTACGTGGACCCAACTCCCGTGAGTTGGCATATATGACTAAAACAGGAGCTATACCGGGCTACACAAAGGGTCGCACCCTTTCATCGAGCATGCTCCATCGGAAACCATTCTATTACTGTTGTGATTCGATTCGGTGGCGCCACTTTGATTCGGGGGTATTGTTCGAGGTGGGCGGAAGCTGCTGCTTGCCGTCACCACCGGTCCGGGAGTGCAAACGATGTATCCACCCTGGCATTTCCTTGCGTGCCGTGTCATATCCTTTTATCGAGCCCACTACGATTTTGGTTTTAAAGATCCGACCGCGTTAAGATTCACCATCCCCTTAACGCTATTTTCTATATGATTATACTTTACTGATTAGACACTACCATATATAGCGTATATTACTACATAGTAAATAGTTTAACGGATCCTTAAAGGATGGGCGGTCTCAAGCATCCTTTAAGTTACTGATGCATTTTGTTACTGTTCACTTGAGTTGATTTACAGCTTATAAGTATTTATGTCCTGACTCGAGGGTTTTGTGTTTTGCTTTACGCTTGGGTCAAATTGATTGAGTTAGCATTCAAAGATTCACCTTCGGCGTTGGAGCTTTCCTTGAAGATCCAGCCATCTATTTTGTTTCAGTATCCAGTGGTTCAGTGATGTATCTGATTTATACCTGATGTATCCTGTTACTCTTCTGTTGTATCTTATTTAACTCTGATGTATCTTATATTTTACATAGTAGCTTCATGAACTACTATCTCTTTTACTTCCGCTGCATTATTATTACTCTGTGTCTGTGATCTGTGATTTTTATTTACTGTATATTCTGAGATTTGCCAAATTTTTAATTACAACATGGTATTTTGAGCAATTCAATTCCGGCATGAGTGTCTACCTATACACTTATAATGGATGCGAATGGTTGAAAATACCGAGGTGTTACAGTGGGCCATTACAATGTGGTATCAGACCTGAAGGTTAAGCGAAAATCTTGGCTTTGGTGGGATAACTCATCGGAGATACGGTCGATAGCACCCTAAAATGAGTTTGAGTGTATATATTTATGAGTGCGTAATTATTAGTGGTATAAAAACATTTTATATTATGTTGGTTGATCTCTAGAGTGGCTTATGGATTTTGGTCAATATGAGTAATTAAAGTTATTGATTGGATCTCTAAACACTTGAATAGTGAAATCGAAGTATTGTTTTGAAATTAGGTAAATGAAATAATTTTTCCTTGAGTATATTTATATAAATAAAGGAATTAATATTTCGGAAATTATTATAGTATATATTAGTATTTGGTTGTTAGTGAATGATAATTTTTATCATTATCATTTGTTGATGTTGTTGTGCTCTAATAAAAGTTGTTATTACTATAAAGTAAACAGGAATAAACAATGAAGAAATGGTTTTATATAACCATAGTGAATTTATATATAAGAGAAATTTAAAAAATTTCCCATTGATTTTGAAATAAAAATTCAAAGGTTTTGGAAGAATAATAATAGTATTATTTGGAAAATATTTTTGATTAGAAATATTTTTAAATGGATATAAAGAAATAGAAACCACTGAACTCACTTCAATTGCTGGAAAATAATTTCGGTGATGACTACAGCTTCATCGATGTTCATTTTAGGTTTTCAAGAGAGGCATTGCTACCATTGGAGTTTTGTTTTTGTAAGACTAATTTTGATTTTAAAATTCAAAATTATGAATTGAAATATAAAGAAATTTCTAATAATATTGTTTCAAAATAATTTGAAATAAGAACATGATGTTTAAACTCTGGAAATTTTCATTTAACTGTTTTATGTAAATATGAGAAAAGAAGTTTTGTAACTTCAAAATTTTGGGAATTAGTAAATTAAAGCAAAATTTTAGATTTGTTGAATAAGTTTTTAAGAAAACCAAAATTTAAATGAAATTTAACTGCAGTTAAGTTAAATAAAATGAATTTTGAGAAGAAATTCAATCTAAGTCAAGTTAAATGAAGTGATTTTTGAAAGGGAATTGATTGTGATTTGAAATGAATTAATAACATGAACTAATTAAATAAACTAGTGAATTGAATATGGTTAGAATGTTTGTCGATAGATTTAAATATTGAAATTGAACAATGAATTTAGCTAAATGAAATTGAATTTGATTTAAAATGGATATGAACTTAAGTTGAGCAAAAATCAACATGAGAAGTGTGGTATAAGATGTTCATTATAAACTTAAATAAATTTTTTTGAAATGATTCTCAAACGAATTTAGTATGGGATGAAATGTTGTTAAACATAAAATTTAATGGAATGGTCCTTAAGTCGTATTAATATTAAAAAAATATAATAAGTAATAAATGAACGTGAACCAATTGAATGCAAATAAATGAATGTGAATCAACTGAATGCAAATAAATGAATGTAAATAAGCAATTAAATAATGAATGTAAATAAAGGAATGGGACATAATAAAAAGACAACTAAAATAAATACGTAAGTTGTACGTATATTAGTTTGCTCGCATAACCGTTTGATCCAGATTCGAGTACATAGTTGCGAGATGCTTTACATCCATCCAAGTTAGAATTTTTCATTCGATTCTTGATGGCGAACTCTGGATATAGATTTTCGATTGATTTTGGAATTCTCTATCACAGTATATGGCTATGCAAGGAGTATGACAGTTTCTAATCAAGGAACCGAATCCGAGTCCGCACTAGAGTAGTCATGCGAACGATACTAGTCGAAAGTTAAATTGTGTGATCAAGCGAGCGATCAGGTTTGGTATTGCGTACAGAAGATATATGTACATCGTATGACTTTAGTAAAGTAAATGTTAAAAATTGAAAACACAAAATAATGTGATTATGAACTATATGATTGGATATCATTGGTAAATCAGAAGCAGATATATAAAAGAAAGAGCTAGTTTGATGCCTTTGATTTCATAAGTAAAATTTGGTTGCCCGACAAAAAGGAACATGTTTATATTGTTATTTGAATTTGATGGTTTTATGATTGAGCTACTTGGTTTTTTTTCTTTGTTGAATTGAGCCCGTAGTGGCAGTTTGCAGTTTTTTCGATCAAGCCACGCAAGGGAGACGCTGAAGAAATTTTCTAAAAATTTAAGGCATCAGAATAAGTAATTTTGAAGAAATTTTTGATAATCAAAAGTTTGATTTTTTTTATGCTTTAACTGGGAATAGTATTAGTTGGTAACTATCAATGATTTAAGAATTTAGAAGATGAGATAATAAAGTTCCAACAAATTAATTTTTGGAAAGTTAGAGATTAAAAGAACTTGGTAATTTATTTCAACTAATTTGTTTAAAAGGTTACCGGGTTAGGGGCATTTATTCTTACCTTCGAAATTTAGGGGATGAAATTCTTTTATGGGAGGAGAATGTAACAACCTATAATTTCTACCATTTGAATTTAGAATATTTAATTGATTTTAAATATTGAAAAGTAAATTTTATAAGTTGAATAACTTGAATTTAAATATAGCGATTTAATGATAATTAAATTGTTGAATTTAATATTTGAAATTGTTTAAATAATTAAATCCTAAATTAAAGGTTTATGAAAATGAATTCTAAAGTTAATTTAAATTCTATTGAAATACGAATGAAGATAGTAAACTGCAACATCCCTTATTAGAGGCCTAAAACTAACTGCTACGGATGCTGCAGTCATCCATAGTTATCAGTTCTCGATGATCAAATGCGGTAATCTTAGATACATTATTATACCAGAAACACATGAATATGAATAAATTTAAACTCGGTTTAAAACAAATTTCTCATTTCCTTACAAATAGTATTTTAGATTCATTAATAATCCTATATGTAAGCCACGTTCAGAGAAATTACAATTTATTATAAAATACGCTAAGAGCGACATATGAAGTCCCCCCTGGTTGGTCAGAGTCCAAATATAGCCAATTAAACAAATTTCCGCTTACATCCAAATTACATAGGGGCAATAGATAGAATCTCCTAAATAGCTAGATTGCCTCCTGCACGTCTTCAGCTTATTCGTCAAATAATAACCTGAAAAACCCTTACCATCAGCCTACTCAAGTTAATTTTTGAGCACCTGAGAGTTTTAGGAGAAAGACAAAAACTTCAAGTCAGACAAAAAGTCTAGTTGAATAATAATATACCATCTCAAACCAAATAGATATCTAGCGAGACCGCGCCGTTAAATGGAACAGGTTTTTCCCTCACTAGTACCTTAACCAAAAACCAATTAATCATATATATATATATATATATATATATATATATATATCGCACCTTCATCCACAATGGTTAAGATATAACATAATATGGTGATATGCAATTATATAATATATCCTGGATTTTCCATCCTCATTCATTGGACTAACTATCTCAAGTTATAGTTTCTAGGGTCACTATTAAGCCATTAGTTTTCATGGGATAACTAATAACCTGTTCCAAGCTTACGGACTATCTGTCTGATTTCATAGTTTTCAAGGGAGCGCTGAAAACCTGTTGGTGTCTACTAATAACATTATC
Source organism: Allium cepa (assembly GCA_030765085.1). Lineage (NCBI taxonomy): Eukaryota > Viridiplantae > Streptophyta > Magnoliopsida > Asparagales > Amaryllidaceae > Allium > Allium cepa. Next base: position 399,583,786 of record CM060939.1, on the reverse strand, counting down.
TAGTCTAGTTTTTATGGGCTGACTATGAACCTACTGGATTCTCCTATAACATCTCTAAGGTCATAGTTTTCATGGGCTCACTATGAATTTATTAATCTCTATTAATAACCTATTGCGGACATAGTTTTCATGGGATCACTAAGAACCTATTAGCCACTGCCAATAACATTTCTCAAGGCATAGTTTTCAGGCTATAGCTTTTTGTAGGTGTAGAATTAAGGTCTCTAACCTAATTCATTGCTTTCGAATGATGGTTTCAATTTCTGTAGAGTTGTCACAATAGAGAAATGACTTAAGGTTAAAAAGTTACACATGTTTTAAATTCTGAAACAAAGCTGATGTTATTGTATCATGGCTACGAAAGATGAAGTTACTATAGCGTGGCTTCGAAAGCTAATGTTACTGTAACATGGCTATGAAAGTATTGGTACTATAGCATGGCTTCGAAAGCAGTGGTACTATAGCATAGCTTCGAAAGCTAAAGTTACTGTATCAATACGAAAGCAAGGGTACTATAACATGGCTTATAAAGCTACAATATACTGTAGCCCTACGAAAGCAAATGGTTACTGTAGCAATATGAAAGCATAGCAATACGACACAAAATGGGTACTTTAGCATGGCTTCGAAAGCTAGTAGACACTATAGCAATATGAAAACAAAATGGGTATTGTAGCATAGCTTCGAAAGCTAAAAGATACTATAGCAATACGAAGGCAAAAGGGCACTGTAGTAATGCGAAAGCAAAGGTGATGCACGTGTACAGTGGCAGACTTGTAATTAACGTACTACTATTTTGCTAAATAACATATATTCTATAACATCCCGATGTTTTCAACCATTCGCATCCGCACATTTCAGACTTAAATTGCTCAAAATATCATATTGTTAATTTATATTTGGAAAAACTCAGCATATACAGTAAATAAATCAATCACATAATCACAAACAAAGAGTGATATTATAATAAGCATCGGAAACAAGTGAGTAGCAGTTCATGAAGCTACTATGTATATATATATATATATATCAAAGTTAAAACAAGATACAACAGAAGTCTTGAATACATAGAGTCTAAATACAATAGTCAAGTAACAAAATCAGAATATATCACTGGAGGCAACTGAACAACTGGAAGCTGAATAGATATAAATGGATCTCCAAGCGAAGCTCTAACTCCAAAGGTGAGTCTCAAATACCATGACATTCAGTCCGACCCAAGAATAGAGCAAAACACAAAACACTCAGTCAAGATTAACATTCTTATATCAATAAATCCAACTCAAGTGAAATATCGACTGAAATACAAGTAACTTAAAGGATGTTTGGGATACCCATCCGCTAAGGATCCGTGAAACTATCTACTATGTAGTAAAATACGCTATCATAACATGTCTATAGTAAAGTAAACTATTTAAATAGCGTTAAAGCGTTACCCATATTCCCTTAACACATTTTTGTATATTCCCATAGTCTATATAGTACCGTAACTTCCCCATAAACTGGGGCTTATCAGAGGACACTCCATAGGTATGGTACAAAACAAATTCAGAGTGGTATCGATAAGGTAGGTGATACGGCACAATTAGGCAATACCAGAGTAGATATACCAATTACACTTTTGGGTTGGTGGTAACGCATAGCCGCAGGTACCACCCACCTCGATCCACACTCCTAAAAATTCGAGGGTGCACATAAATAAATCACAAAGTAATAGAATGGCATTGAAGAAGTGTGTCCGATCGGAGGAGCTACCTCACTTGGCCCATCAATTGCTCCTGTTTTAGCCACCTTAAGCTAACTCACGATAGTTACGTCCACATGTATACCTCAAATAGAATCGTCGCCACCATCCTACTTCATTCTGGAATCTCCACTGCATACACAGTTGTTAAAGTGGTTTTTGGTATTGGCAAAGAGTATGACAATAACAAATCCCGGTCTCTTTAATAACCAAACATTATTATAACACCGTGGTCATTTCAAAATATCATTTCCATGTCCAAAATATCATATCCATTTCAAATCCATATCAATACGAGATCTTTATTCACTTAAATATATCTATTTCCAAAATCATGGTACTATCCGAAATTATAACACTTTCGAAATTTTAAACCTTTGAAATTATAACACTTTGAAAACATAGCTTTGGGAATCATAATACTTTGGAAACATAACTTTGAAATCATAACACTTCCCTCCTAAACAGTAGATATTAATATTAGTGTATATATATATATATAATAAAATAGTTAATATAATAAAATAGTAGTATATTAAAATAGTTATAAGTTAAAATAGTTTATACTAAAATAATTAGTATATTAAAATAGTTTATATAAAAAAATATTTTTTATTTAAAATAATTTATATTTAAAATAATTATAAATTAAAAAAGTTATATTTAAATAATTAGTATATATATAAATATAGTTTCTCATATATAATAAAATACTTTATAAAATAAATAGTTTCCTCCAATTCCACAAATCAATTCAAATTAACTCGAATTCCAAAATCCATTTAAACCGAATCTCGATTCTTCCATTTCAATACAAATCTCAATAAACCATTTTTATATCGCTTTTAAATATAGATATAAACTACAAATTTAACCATTTTTAAAGATTTAAAATATTCAAACATTTACGAAACTCAATTTTGATATATTCATTTATATTCCAAAGTCAACTTTACTATTATTTAGTTTTTGAAATATTCACTTAAGAAATCCAATATCTTTTAAATAAGACCTTAAATTACAATTTGAATAAACGAAATATTCCATTCAATTTAGTTAGCTTGAACTATTCATCTAATCATTTAAATCAAAATCAAGTTATAAAATCATATCTTTAGGATCTCAAATCCAATAAGTTTCAAATCCATTTAAATTTATCTTTCCAACCTTAATTTATTAAAATTATATAAAATCTACTTTTAAAACATAATTTTAAATAATACTTAAAATATATTACATGCTAATTAAACCAAACTTTATTAAATCAAATCCTTTTACTTAAATTTATTTTATATTAAAGCTTATTTTATATATTTTAAAAATAGTAAAATTATATGTAAATTCTTAAAATTTATAATTTTAAAACTAACTTATAATTATAAAAAATTTAAAACACATAATTTTAGAACTCTAAAAGTTAAACCTTTATAAAAAAACATTTATATATAATATCTTAAAATCAGTATTTATTAAAACCATATATTTCTTTTCAAACTTTGAAAATCATTTTCAAAAAATATATATAAACCAACGGTGTCTGTATATAATTTTCTATCCTATGGTCAAATGATGCAGATGTTTATCAATTCAATCCGCAATTTAAATATCTGTGGGTATATATCTTTTAAACCGGCAATCCCAATTCAGTGTCAATGAAAATTGCTTATATTTATCATTTCAACCCATAACGATTTTCTCTTATTCTATAAAAACGTTCGGGTATGCATCATTTTAACCCATAGGAATTCTATACTAACAGGGAACTTGCAGAGTGAGAAAAGTAATAATGGTAATATAACATAACGACAACAGGCAATATCATCAATAACAGATAGAATGTAAATAAGATATCATGGTGTGAAATGTCATAGGTGCACAGATAAAGATAATAGCATATATATAGAAATTTAAATAACTAACAGCAGAATATTTCAATTATCGTTTCAGTTGAAATCAAATTTAATAAATATAAGAACGTTAGTCGTGAGTGATTGCTCATCTTTCAAGGCTAGAGATGACTTGACGATGGAATGAGCTATGCATCTAGACACAAATTTCAAAGCAAAGCATGATTGAACACAAATTTGATGAGCAGAGCTGATAGCTCGGAATTGAAGAAATCGAATCTAACTGGATTGATGAAAATTAATGGCATAAGTGAACTCATATATATAACTATGTATATATAACTATCTATATGAAAAAATAATATTCTAAGTTCTAACACATATTAAATTAAATATATGTGCATTTTCAAAATCATTGTTTATACTAAAAATCAATATTATTTTACATATACACATATTATATATAACCTAGCACTACTGTACACAGCAAAAGAAAGCATGTATTAACAAATATATATGACAACATGTATAATATAACATTTAAAAAAATAGAAATAGAAATATATATGTGCCAGAATCAACAAAACATATATCATATAAATCCAACAATAAACATACATACACTATAACCCTGTATATAACTTTTATAACTTTATATACTATAAAAATACAACTTACTATATATATAACTCATATAAACATACTGTGGCATATAAGCTAATATATATATATATATAAACATATAATGTATATAAAACTGTAATATAAACATTTACATATTATAACTAAATTTGTAACATCCTTGAATTTTAGCCCAGTCTAATTTGATAATTGAATTAATTTTTGAAATTAATTTGTGAATTTAATAGAGTTTTTCAAAATAAATATTAGTTTTTTATAGATGTTAATTTTAAATATAATTTGAAAATGTGAATTGGAAGTTCAAATGTTAATATATTGGAATCTAATTAATTTGAAAGTTTGAGTGAATAAATATATCAAGAGATTATAAATAAAATTTATTGATTTGTAATCAATTAGAATATAAAGATATATTTATAAAAAATATATTTGATTATTTATTCATTTATAAGTACAAATTGATTTTATATTAAATTTTGAATTTGAATTAGATTTGATAAAAAGATTTAAAACATTGGAACATATAAAAAAAATATAGTTGTATATTCATGAATGTAAAATGTAAAAGGATATTTACATATCACATAATTATGACAGAGTGAAGATATAAATTTATAATTTAAGTTAAAACATGATTTGTAAATAAAAATAAAATAAAATAAAGTTTAAATGCAAATGCATGAATTAATTTAAAATAAGGTTTAAATTTTAATTTGTGTAAGTATAAAAATATACATAAGAGGGTATTAAATAATTGTTTTAACATTTGTAAACTATTAATAAAGGGATTTAAACATAAATTTAAATATGTAAACAAAGTTGTAAATTAAAATAAAACAAGGTTAAAAACATAAAAATACATATGTTAACAAGTGTAAATTTATTAACACAAAGATTTGAAAACAAAATTTATAAAATTATCTTCTGAAAATAAATAAGAAGACATGATTTGTAAGTAAAAACAAAATAAGGATTTAAAATACAAAATTCAAATTTTATGAAACAAGGGTTTAAACTAAAATTTTAAAATTTATTGAATTAAAGGACTTAAACATAAATATACAAAAATTTACATTTGTCAAGCATTTATACAAGTGTCTATTTAAAAATACAAATGTTAGATTAGTGATCACAAATTTTATACAAGTGGTATAAAATAAATTTTCTTTTAATTAAATTTTATAACTATACAAAAGAGGGAGTTAAAATTAGATTTCTCGGTTTTTCAAAACTGCAAAAAAAATTTGAGAAACCAAAATTCTAAGAGTTCAAAACCAGATCAGGTTCAAAAACAAAACAACAATGTTCAAACCTGAAAACAGATGAAAGGCAAAAATCTGGAAAAACAAATCAAATTACAATCTGAAGCAATCAAACAAAGCAACTTCAATTCTATAAAGCAAATTAAAAATCTGAAGCACTTCATATCTGAAACAAATAAAGTTCAAGCTTGAAGTTTGAATACGTAGGATAGCTTAAACAAATGGATTCAGAGATTCAAAGCAAACCGTCAACCTGAAAACAATCTACAGATAGAAAAAAAAGTAGATCAAATCTGGAAACATTCAAGCAGAGATCATCTCAGCAACAAAACAAATCAAAGCAAGCTTTAAAACCAGTTTTCGAAAAGCTCTGCATTTTCCAGGTTTTCCAAATCTGTTCTCTGTCTTCTTCAATAACAGGTGAGCAGACTTTTAAAACCAAATTTTTTTAACCTATTTTCTGTGATGATGGATGGAATTTATGATGTTGTGAAATATGTTGAATGGATCTAAATATCATATATATGCATAAATATACATAGGACTGCATACAGGCACATACCTCTGTTATACCTGACATGATTTGAAGCCTGTAAAAATAAAAATAAAAATCCAAATCCTCACCTTAGATTGACTTTAGAATTCTATCTTTAAGTGAAAGTGATCATAATAATGTAATACAGAAATTTAAAATAATTATAAGTATATTGGTGAACAAATATTTTGAAAATTGGAAGATTTACAGTCACGATCAACATAAAGTGGAAAATCAAATGATCTAATTTGTATTTTCAATTATATGAACATATTCGAATTTCAAAATAATGATTTTTGAATATCATTTCAAGATTTTTAATTTGTTAAATTGTGAGAAAATATAAGATGAACGAGATTGACATTTTCGCCGATCTCTGATGATCGCCGATGATTCTAGGGTTGCACTTTGTATCGATGATACCTTAGAGATCGATGAACTTAGGAAAAATGCTCGAAGCATTTATAATTGGTCGAGGCGGCGGCGTAGAGGTGTAATAGGGTTTCGAATCAGTTTTTGGTTGCTTGAATTTGTAGGGTCACCGCGATGCCTCTGGATGATCGGAGTGTATGAGATTTGGGGAAAGGCAGCATGGGAGTTCGGCGGGGGTGTGACCAAAGTTTCTTGGTCGCTGGTGACTGAGGCGCCAGAACGAGGAAGAATTTTTGATGGATGTGTTTTCAGTATTTCTCTATTCAACTCAAATTCGTGTTCACTGTTGTTTCATCGATCTGGGCAGTGGAGTTTGTTGTCGAGGTCAAGTCTGACTTGTGGGCGGTCGCAACGTTCATCGGTGACGGCAGGGTTGTTTGCGCACGTGAATGAGTATCCGTGTGTATACGTTGGACGATGAAGTTTGGGAAGATGAAGGCTTTCTCGAAGTTGCACTCGTGAAGACGTGATGATAACTCGAAGGAATCATCGGGTTCTGGTGTATTGTTTGTCGCTGTTTTAAAATTTAAATTTTAGGACAAAACTTAGAACATGGTAGCAGCAGGTTCTCGGGGGCATACTCGAGTAAAACGAGATTTAGCTCGGGTTAGCACTCGAGATGGGTCTCGAGTCTGGATTTTTTTTGTATAAAACTTTAAAACCAAATCAAGTTGTGTTTAAAACAAATTTTGGCAAGATAGTTCTTTTGCAAGTGATAAAATGTATATCCAAGTTTGAATTTGTCAAATTTGTTATTAAGTTAAAAGTGTTATGAATTATTTCCAATTTATCAAGTTAAAAGTGTTTTAAAATTTATATAACCTTTGGTTTTAAAAGTTTATATAAAAAGACAAGTTTTAAAATTCAAATTGAAAATAGTTTTTCAAACTATTAATTGATAAATATTTAAGCTATTTAAAATTATGTTTTGATAACTTTAAATTTTAAAGATAAATGATTATTTATATTAAAGCTTAATTAATGATTTAACTCAGATAATTTCAAAGATTAATGGGTAGTTATGTTAATGGTAATAAGGATATTAACAAGATAATGTTTAATCTTAATTAAGGTTTTAATATCCTAATTTTGATTAAGTAAATTTAAAGAAATTAAATTTAATTAATTAGTTTAATTATAAAGGTTTGATTAAGAAATTAATTAAGGAAAATAATTTAATTGATAAATAAATGGTTAAGGATTAAAGGTTGATTAATTTAAGATTAATTAAATTGTAATTAAAAGATCATTAACTAGATTATAAATTAATGATTAGGGATTCATTAATCAAGTAATTAAGTGTAATTAAACTTAATTTAATCAAGTGTTAAGGTTTACTAATTAAGTAATTAGTGAGTAATTAATTAAGTAATTAAAGCTTACTTAACTAATAATTAAGAAGTGCTTAACTTGTAATTAAGTTTTATTAATTAATAATTAAAGGATAATTAATCCGTAATTAAGGATTAATTAAGAAGTTGTTAAGTGATAATTAATTGATTTATCAATGGTGATTAAGGATTTATCGAATGGTAATTAAGGATTGATTAACTTGAGATTACTAATTAATTGTAAAAAAATAATTAAATAATTAAATAAATATTAATTAATTGATAATGAGGTCAATTAAGAAGTGATTAATTAATTAAATGATTGTGATTAATTAATTAATGGTTGGTTAAGCAAGGTAAATTGATTTATTCTTAAGTAATAAATTTAATTTGAATTAATTAAATTAATTAAAAATTTAAATTAGAAAATATGCTTGCTTATGAATGATTGTATTGCCTTGCATTGATTGTTATCTCTGGACTGTAATATTTTGTGATGTGAAATATGTTGTGTATTGATCTATGATATCTGTGATATGTTTTCGGTGTAAATACCCTTGGCCGTAAAACGACATTTGAAATTCGATGCGACAGGGAGTCGGATTCCAGTTGATTATCCGAAACCCACATCGAATTTTAATGATGAATCTTTGTGATTTATAAATTTATTTTTTCTGTGATCTGTGAATGAAGATAAGCGTTATGAGTTATATCGCTTATTGATATTGTCACATCTGTGATGATTGATGCTATGCACTATTGGGTAAAACCCCTGGACCACACTTATACACACACCAATATGGATTTCACGAGGAAATCGGTTAAGTCGCAGATTTTTAAAATAGTTTTGAATTTGAATTTTTAATTTTAAGGGTTTTGGAAATGAATTGAGTTTAAAGTGATAAACTGTTGAAAAGGTGTTTTAAAAATGAAAGTTATTTTGAATAACTAAATAAAGATTGAAATTTAAATCATTTGATTTAAATTTGAATTCAATATCAGAAATTGAATTCTATATTTGGTATTTATGACATAAAAAGGTTATACAAATTATGATTTCAAATTTGAAATAGAATGATTTTGAAAGCTATATCTTTGTGAAAGATAGTAGAACCCTAATTTGAAATTGAATAAGGTTTTAAATGATGTGTCTTTCATATATATAAAAGATTGAAAGAGAACTGTTTTGAAAGCTATGAAATGAGTCTTTAATTTAAAGACGGATGAGTCAATCAAATTTGAAATGGAATTGTTTTGAAAGGTTATAAATGAATCTTTGTCAAAGATTGGTAAACCTTGTTTAAAATCAAAAAGGGATTTACTAGTGAATCTTTTGTTTAAAAGATTTAAATGTGGAAGTTGTTTAAACCTTTGAAGGTTTTTGAAATGAGTCTTTTTGGTTAAAAAGATTTATAAATGGTAATTTGTTTAACCATTTGAAAGAAAAGTTTGGGTTTTAGAGTTATGACTTAACTGAATTCCATTATCCATATGTTTTTAAATATTGCGCTCATTATTCGGTTTAGCCGGGAGAGGACCTTTGTGTCATATAACCCATTCCGAATAATGATACGATGTATATGGATAGCATTTGAAGACCGGTTGGGAAGACCGGATATTTTTCGAAAACGAAAGGATAACCCGTCGAATGTTTCTGCACCGACTGGTCCCCGGTATAGAGATTTGATCACCCATTGTGATAGGAAGTCCGGACGTGATTAGAAATTATCCGGATTGCAAGGGCTTCTTCGGAAGTGCCTTCGGTTCTGTTCGAACCTGGAACAGACTTATATGGATGTGTGTCTGACGTTCCTTGAGATGTAAAACTGGTTTCTATCAAATACATTTCTGTTTGGTGGCTGAGATTTATTCTCTTAGCTTAACACCATTCTCTAAGATGTACGAGCTCAAAGGTTATGTAGTTGATGGTTACTAGTGATACATTCCTAATTTGGTAATGTGGCATACGAAGTGCTGCTGATCATTTGTTGATCAAAGCATGGCTTTTGTGAAAAGCGTAGCTTTGTGGACGAGACTTCGTCGAACTTCACAACCCGGAATGGTCGAAACAGGAAGAATGCGGCAAGCTTATTTGGAGGTAGCGCCTCCTGAGGGTATGTTCATTTCCTTCTGGATAGAGGTGGTATCATGGCATGGAGCCCAGATACTTAACCTATGTGGTTGCTGCAAATTTATTACTTTGTGGTTGTTGGTAAATCCCGGGATAAAGGTTGGTTACGGCCGGGGGATGGCATACTCGTGTAGTAGTTACCTAGTTATAGAGGTAACCCGGCCTTGTGTTGGCAGAGATCCGGTTAGGTTCTCGGGGCGTCCCTCCAGAGGCGTACCCATGTGGCCCAGGAAGTTCCTTAGCGTTACCATTTGTTGGAAATCCAAAGAAACAATACGAACCCTTTACGATTGCAATTGTATAACCTGCCTCCTTAGGAGGTAGCTATAGCAGGCATAATATAATGGTACCTATGCTGGCTAGGATTAATATTGTATTTTCGAAATGATTTTCTACACCGTGCACTTATAATAATATCAAATGTTTTCTCGTATCAAGCATATTTGACTATCATAAGGAGAAATCTCCTCCAAGTCTGCGTTTGCATTGTGTGTGTTGCGGGAGGCCTTATGGTAGTTTCATTTTCTAAAAAGCATTGCAGATTTCAAATTTAACTTCTTTGTTTGTTTTTTAAAAATGTTTTCGTTTGCTCACACCAGTCCCATGACCGACCCGGAGTTTATTGTGCCTTCCTAAACTCTGGGCGCCCACTATTTTCCACACGGGCAGTCTAGAGTTGGGTTTTTCAGATAGTAGATATCGGTTCAGTAGCTTTCAGTTTTCTCTTAGGTATTCTTTGGAGACTTTGGATATTGAAGTATCTGGTTGGGACGACGGACCAGTCTTGCTTAGCTTGATGAAGCGAGATGGTGGTTGGAGCATGTGATTTTGGAGTTGGCTTTGGAGCATTGGATTTGAGTTGCAGTTGCTGTTTGGAGTTTTGGTTCCGCCGCTTGTTCTTTTTGTTTTTCCGCTGTTATTATTGTCTCTGATATTCTGTATCATATTGTATCATTGTTGTTCCATACTTGGATATCGTATTCATTGGAATTGTATATGATATTCATTTCTTTTTCTTACGCTGTGTTGTTATACTTAATTGTGTTATAAGCTCCGGCGAACCAGATTCGACGTTTGGATCTGCGGCATTTGAATACGAGCGCTGTATTTGGTGCTGATTTTCGAAGGTCAAGTCAGGATCATTACAAAATTTACTAAAAATTATAAATGAAACAGTTATATATATACTTAAACTATAACAAACTTTTACATATACGTTGAAATCAACTATATATCAATAAATATAAAAGCTAGTATAAAACTGACATAGCCTATATAAGTCTATATACTATATTTTGAAACATATATATAACATACTACAGACACGGCCTATATAAGTCTATATAAAATCCTTATAATTCTAACATATATAAAACTGACACAATATATATATATATATATATATATATTATAAACTAACTTATCTATAAATTGTACACACTAATATAAACAAAAATCAGCAAGACCATAAATATATATATATATATATATAACAAAAGAGATTAAAATTTACATTTTTTTAACAATTATGAAAGTTGAAGCGAGCTGTTAGACAAGAAAGCAAATAGCTTAAAACAAACATCATACATTAAACATATATATACACACACACCTTTATATAGAGAAGTAAATGGAAAGAGGGTGGTTGCGAGGCTTCGGCCATGTGCTGTAAGTGGAGGGTTGCGACATGAGGGAGGAAGTAGTGGCCGAGGGGTTCAAGGCCAAATCTAGGGGAGGAGTTAATAAGGGAAGGCAAGGTGATAGGCTAGCTCAAGGTGGCAGTGGAGATGGGTTGCGGGTGCTAAGGTAAGGCGGAGGGAACTACGGCCAAAGGGGTGGGCTCGATTGCTGGGATGGCTGTCAGTTAGCTTCGGTAGATGGTGGGCTCGGTCTTCACGAGGAAGAAGGAGCAGTAGCTGGGACGAGAATGAAAAAGAAAAAGAAGGCGCAGGGTGTCTTGGCTTTCGATGAAGATGGTCGGGGTTGCCTGTGCTCGGGATGGTTTAATGAGTGGTCGTGATGAAGTATGGGAGGGAGGAGAACCGGCTAATGCAAATAAAATTTGATATATTGCCCAATATTTCAAATACAAAACAATTTACCAAAAGAAAAAGTTAGAACCGGTGGAATGGAAAGAGGTTGTATTAATATCTGGGAATTTTAAAGGCAGGTGGCTGCTATTATTATATGGTTGGCAATTGAAGAGACAAAGGAAATAAAAGGCCAAATAGGGAACCTAAAAGTCAACTTGCGAAACCGATGCGGAAGTCATTCCATAGATTTGGTTGTCTCCCGGATTTCAAAACACACAAATGAATATACCGCGGAGATCAGAACAACAAAACGATCAAACGGTATTCAGATATCAGTGATACGATCATCCGATAAAAAGTCGATATTCGGTATCGGAAATGCTACTGACTTGCCGAAAATAAGATAAACGGAATAATAACAATCCAAATTAGGAGAAACGAAAATTGATGCCTCACTTGGAAGATTCTTTACAAATTTATTATATAAAAATATTCAGTTTTTGGAAAATATTTAATTATCACTAAGTATTAACTGATTTGAATTTAAATAAAATTACACAATAGAATAAACTTTCATATTATCTGATGAAAATTTACCATTTGCTATGTTTAAGCAGACGTATTTCAAGTATCAAATTTTTATTTCAAAATTCAATTATTTAAAATTTCACAAAAATTTAGTTAATTACGTTATTAAAACATTTAAATTTCCGTGTTGTCACACTCTCTCCGACTCAAAACTCTTTGTCCCGAAAAGGAAGGAGGTGGGAGAATAGAAGCAACCAGAAAGAATAATAGATTGAAATATAAAATAAAACAATTAATTCAAAACCATATAAATTTCAATTTAAATAAATTAATATTTAATAATTTGGTTAATCCATTTGATTTACTTAAGTTAATTTTACTTATAATTCAACCTTAATTATTCCAGAATTCATATTTATTTATTCATTATCCTATTATTCAAAAAATCCCAATTAATATTTTCTATAATCATAAATTAAGTGTATAAACATTTATTATAACCACTTAAGTTATATAAATTCCTTTAACCATCATTTTATATTGTATACTATTCAATTATCTTTTCAACTTCTGAAAGAAATTTAGGTAAGTTATATTGGAATGTAATTGAGTATTATACAAATAAATCTTCCTAATTCAATTATTTCAAGTTACATACTTATTCGAGAATCTAAGAGTTAAATTTTCGATTTCGATTCAAACCATTTAGAGATAAGTATATACATATATCTATATTCTATATCAAATCAAATCTATAAATATATACCTATATATTATACATCAGTCATACTTAAGAAATTCAAATCAAATTCGTTTTCCAAAAAAATGTGTAGCAAATTTATTGAATGGTCTCTCCACTCTGAAACTCGAAAATGAATGTCGATGATGCAGCCATCATTACCGAGATTATTCTCCTGCGACAAAAAAAGAGAGTACTAATTAAACCCTTTAAATTTATTTGGAAACAAATTTCTATTCGAAAATATTCTTAAATAATATACCCTAAAATTTTAAAACCCAAATTTGCTAAAAATACCGAAAATTAAATTCTAAAATTTTAAATTCAAATTCATTTCACTGGAAGATCAATAAATGATAATCAAGTCTTATCATTTCTAACAACCAATTCAATTAACTATTTAGTTTTAGGAAAATTATACTTATATATAAAATAATGATACAAAATTTATTCCAAAATTGAAAAAACAGTATTGTGTCAGTTTGCTCTATTCAAGTATTTTGGAATTCCAATCGATTGCATTGATCAGACGAATCGATCGAAACCCAAATCAATCTTAACAACTCAAACAACACACTATTTAAAACATTTGTATATTAATTACAAATACACTCCCTCACTCGATGGTTCAAAAATGTATTTCAAAATAAGGAAAGAGATTCAAATTAGAGGAAATCTATCAAAGAAAATTCTAATTAAGAAGACAAGATCGAAACGAGGATAAGATAATTAATTAATAGAAGAGAACAGATGGATAGACTTATTTAAATCGTGGGTAACCTTAACCGAGTGAACCTTTTGACTTCAAAAATAAGATCGATGTAGAATTCTGAGGCAACTTGACACTCGATCACAAGAGAATAGAATTCCGGCATAGCAAGAGATAGGAATATCTGAACCGGGGATATAGAAATCTTTGGTAAATCAATGTTGGTTGTAAAGGAGTTCATCCATTTACAAATCATTCTAAGATTGGCAGAACCGCCAATTTATTGTAAAGATCAACCGAAGTGGAGTCATGGGATGCTCCAGACTCAAGAAGAGCACAAACAGGATGATACAAGAATGTATTAAAGAATGAATGGAGAAGTTTCAAAATTCAAAGGAAATTGAATCAAAGAGGAGGAATTTAAGATTGAACGAAGGTAATTCTGTAATTAAATTTACTTTATATGCTGAGTTTTGCCTAAAACCAAAGCTCTGATACCACATGTAATATCCCGATATTTTCAACCATTTGCATCTACATATGTCGGACTTGAATTGCTCAAAATATCATATTGTTAATTTATATTTGGCAAAACTCAGCATATACAGTAAATATATCGATCACATAATCACAGACACAAAGTGATATAACAATAAGCAGGGAAAACAAATGAATAGTAGTTCATGAAGCTGCTATATATATATATCAGAGTTAAAACAAGATACAACAGAAGTCTCGAATACGTAGAGGTCCAAATACAATAGTCAAATAACAAAATCTAAATATATCACTAGAGTCAACTAAACAACTAAAAGCTGAATAGATATAGATGGATCTCTAAGCGAAGCTCTAACTCCAAAGGATAGTCTCAAATGCTGTGACACTCAGTCTGACCCGAGCATAAAGCAACACACAGAACACTCGAGTCAAGATTAACATTCTTATATCAATAAATCCAACTCAAGTGAAATATCAATTAAAATACAAGTAAATCAAAGGATGTTTAGGATACTCATCCTCTAAAGATCCGTGGAACTATCTACTATGTAGTACAATACGCTATTATAATATGTCTATAGTAAAGTAAACTATCAAAATAGTGTTAAGGCGTTACCCATATCCCCCTTAACATAATTTTATATATTCGCATAGTCTATAGATTATGATAACTTCCCTGTAAACAGGGGCTTATCATAGGGCACTCCATAGGTATGGTACAAAACAAACTCGTAGTGGTTTCAATAAGGTAGGTGACATGGCACAAATAAGCAATGTCAGGCTAGATATACCAATTACACTTTCGGGCTGGTGGTAACGCATAGCCGTAGCTGCTGCCCATGTAACGACACGTAAAATTCGATGATTTTTAAATGAGTTTATTTAATAGGATTTCTAATTTAATTTAGAAAGAAATAGAAGTCTTAAAGGTTATATTGGAGCGAATGTAGAAATTTGATAAGGAAATTTTAATTAAATGTTAACAATTTAATATTTATATGGCAATAAATTGAAATAAAGTGAATTGGCATACTTGGTTATAAGTTAAATATAAGAAACCAATATAAATGTTGAATTTGGGAAATATTAATAAAAATATTAACTAGAATGTGATTCATTAATATAATAATGAATAGTGAAATTTGTTACATTTGGTTTTAAAGTAGGAAATGAGTAAATAATACTAACTGTTGAATAAACCAATGCAATAATTGTAGATAAGAAATTATAATGAATATGGTTGATAATAAACGGACTTAAAAGGTAATAAATTGAATAAGGAAATAAAAGTAGGCATTTAAATTTACCAATGAAATAATATTGCTCAATAATAACAGAACGTAAATGTAGGAATAAGGTTTAAGTAAGTTGATGAATAATAAATGTAGGGTGATCCAAATTAATATAAGAAATTATGAGTAATAAAAGCTTAATTATGGGATAAAAGGGTAAAGGTAATATTTATGGTATGTTACCTATTGTTAATTGAAATTGGAAGTAAATTTTTAATAAATAAAAATTTAATAGTAACAGTATGTTGCCTAATGAGGTAGCTTGTTAAATTTAATTTTTGAAAATCAGTTACCATAATTTTTATTTTATATTACGTTAACGATAATTAATGGAATAACGAAAGGAGTAAATGTATTTATCTACAGTATTAATTGCAATTGGATAGAGATTTAAAGTAACAATGTCGCAAGGTAAGTAATGCTAAATTGAATCAATAATAAATGAATAGTAAAGATGTAATTTGAGGCTTCGATAGACTGAATGGTAAAAATTTGTAATAAATCTAAGTTTAACGTTTGTGGGTGTAAATTTAAGTAATAATTGGAAATCAATTTAATTATACCCGTGAAGGGTCAATTCATTTAAACAGCAAGATTTTAAATAAATAAACATTTTATTTAGGTTTAAATTTGATAATTTATGTAGTTTAATGAGAAATCAATTGCAATTAATTGCCCTAATTTGTGCAGTTAGGGTAGATTTGATTTGTCATTAAAGATGGTAAATTCTATAAGATGTAATAAATATTAGTTTTATTTATAATATGAGGACTGGTTGATTTACGAAGTGAAAACCGAGATTTATTAATTTGAAATCTAATAAGTGGATTTATTGCAATTAAGTGGAATATAATATTAAAATATTACATAAGTGAGGATTTAGATGAAAATTGGGAATGTTAAAATAATGGATTTTGATTCCAATATTTATTTCAACTATTTGTAATAATGAATTTGAATAATATGAATGAAAATTTAATTCAAAGAAATTATTGAAATTTTAATATAATTTCTAAATTTAACGAAATTGGAATTTAACGCTAAAATTTATGATTGAATCAACATTTAAGCAACATATAAATTTGTTTAAAGCATTGTAAATGTTTGGGAAATATAAAGGTAATAAAATTGGTCAATTTTAGAATTGAAACCAAGAATTGGATTTTATTTATTTAATTATTAAATTTTTTAATTAATAGGAAAATAGCCATTTTGGCCACTGACTCGGATTTCGACGAAATCAGTTTCGTCGGATCCGTAATGGTGAATTATAATAGTGTTTCAAGTTTCGTAGCGATCGGACTCGTCGTTTGATCGTACGGACTCGAAACGCCTTGAAATTTATGCAGTTGAAATCAATTTGAAAATATTGATTTTAGCATAACTTCTTCATACGACACAATTTGAATCTGAAACCTTCTCCATTGCTTTTAAAATATTTTAAAACACCTATTTTGATACATGGGTTTAACCAATTTCGTTCCGGGGTCAGAACGGGCTTTTTGGGCCATGTTAGCGGTAACACGTATATCTATCAACCCGATCCATCTATTTTTCAATTGGTCTATAAATACCCTGCTAAACCCTAGCCTTCGCCTATTCTCATTTATCTGCGCATAAAATTTCATCAGTTCCTCTTCTTCTTAAATGGATGCAAACCCTAGATCTAATTACAATCCAAAATCAAAGTCAAAAATTCATAGTCCTCAGAAAAATTCATAAAAAATATATGTTGAAGCTCTCATAATGCGTATTTTGCTGGTGCAATTCGTTTTTCAGTTCGAGCTATCGTTTTCTCTGAAATTAAAGGTTTATCCACAGCCGTTCATCATCAACGCGATCAACTTCGTCGGATCGGGAAAATATTTTTGGGTTTTGGAGAGGAAGCCGAGGGGATCACATCTATATGATTGTTGTGTCAATTTAACGGCTAGATTGACGGCAAAATTCGAGATAGGCTTAGGGTTTCTCCGTGGCGGCTGTGCGTTTTGGCTCAAATCGAAGTGACGGAGGTCGTCGTGAGGTCTGGACGCGTGGTCGATGGGGGGTGGTTGCTCGAACGTTGGCTCGGATGGCTCGCGTGGCTGAAGGTTGCGATCGATTTTGGCTTTGGGACTGAGCGCGAACGTGTGCTGTTGCGTGATGAGGTTTCTGGGAATAGGAAGACAAAGTGACGTGGCTTTGCTGAAAGGTTTAAAAGTGTTCTCTTTTTCTTGATTTTTATAATTGAAATTCTATCGCATTCATCGTTATAACGTTTGCATACGATATCCGTTTTACGCGCGGTTTTTTTTGTTAGGACCATATTGAAATTCCAGACTTGATGACACTGGTTCGGGCGAATTCTGAGATGGTCAAATTTTTGGGTTTAAATTGAATTTAAATCCAATTTAAATTCAAAAGGTGAGTGTTTTAACCCACTCACAACTTCTAAGATTTCTTATGTTTGTTAAATTCATTTAGGATGTGGTTAGAAATTTATTTATACCTGTTTGGCATATATTTCATCATTATCGCAGTTAATTGCATTCATCGTAATTAATCGTTAATAAATTTATTCATTGCATTTAAACCTATCAGTAAATTGTTAATTACTGTATTTATTGAATTTAAACTGCCAGTTAACTGTTAATTAATTTATTCATTTCAATTTAAACTGCCAGTTATTTGTTAATTTAAATTATTCATTGCATGTAAACTGTCAATAATAAGTTGTTATCTATTGACGTTATTATTCTTGAAATTGGATGATGTTTGTTAAATGTTGATGTTGATATGATGGATGAATGGATGCTGTATTTATATTGTATGAACTGCAAGTTATTATGCATTTTTATTTATTCGAGATTGTGGTTTGAAATGATATACAACCGCATTTTTATTTTTTAAATCGCGCATTGAAATGATAAATATTCGTATCACTTGACCATGGGATAGAAAATTTTATACAGGCATCGCGGTCTATATATATATATATAAATTATTTTGAAATGGTTTTCTATGGTTTTGGAAAGGAAATACGGTTTAATAAATACTTATTTTGAATTTATTTAAATGTTACTTTATATATATATATATATATATATATATATATATATATATATAGTTAAATTCTTAAATCTATGCTATGTATAAATGGATTAATAAAATGGGTTTAATAACGAAGTTGATTTCTTTTATATAAAGTGGTAAGTATCTATTTAAATTCTATTGTATATATTAAGTTTAAATGGCTTAAATGAAATTAAGTTAGAAGGTAAATATGGGATGGGTTTTAAATTGAATTATTTCAGAATTGAACTTGAATTAAAGTATTTAAGATTTATTCTCGAAATATGTTTTAAAATATAAATAAATTAAGATTTAAAAGGTATGATTAATAACTTGATTTTGATTTGAGGATTTAAATGAATAGCAGATTGATTCAAAGAATATTATCAAGTTAATTTAATTAAAAGAATATCCTGTTATTGAAGTTTAAGGGTTTTACTTAAATAATATTTGCTGTATTAAGTAAACATTTCAAAATTTAAATAATAAAAATTGGATTTGATATATATTAAATTTTCAAAGATTCCATTTTCGAATAGTGGAATATTTAAAGATTTAAATAATATGAACTATACAAATTTAAGTTTTGAAATATGTGATATTTGAGCTTTGAATTATATGAGAATTAAAATGGCTTATTTGGAGAATTAATTTGGTATTGGGAATTTATTGTGAAATTTAAAGAAGCTATTTTAGTATATAAAGTAATATAGTATTTAAACCATTAAGTACTATAGGTTATGTTTCAAAGCTATGGTTTCAAAGTATGTAGATTTGAAATGCTATAATTTTGTATAAAGGATATTTTTGAAATAAAATGATATCATAATGATTTAGGTTTTAAAGAAATGATATCATATTTATATGGTTTTGAAATGGATATTATATTCTGGTTTTAAAAGTATAAACTAATTTAAATGACCACGGTGTTATAATAACGTTTGGTTGTTGAAGAGACCGGGATCGGAAGTTGTCATACTCTCTGCCAACTTCGAAAACCAGTTTAACAACCGTGTACGCGGTGGAGATTCTAGAACGAAGTTGGATGGTGGCGGCATTTCATGTAAATAAATACGTGGACCCAACTCCCGTGAGTTGGCATAAGGTGGCTAAAACAGGAGCGATTGACGGGTTAATAAGGTAGCACCTTTGATCGGACACATCCCTTCGATATTATACTTTGACTTTTGGATTGATTCGGTGGCCACTTTTGATTTTATTTGGGGGTGTGGCTCGAGGTGGGTGGTAGCCGCGCGATACGCGTTACCACCGACCCGGAAGCATAATTGGTATATCTACCCTGACATTGCCTAGTTGTGCCGTATCACCTACCCTATCGCGCCTTGTACGAGTTTGGATTTCTCCCGTAGCCCATGTGGTGTCCTCTGGTGGCTTCCCAATCAGGAGGGACTATGATATTGGATGGACTACTGAGACTATTACGTGTTAAGGTGGAAAATGTAAAGCCTTAATGCTATTTAAAAGTAAGTTTATTTTACAAATAGACACTACTATAATAGCGAAATATATTACATAGTAAATAGTTTAACGGATCCTTAAGAGATGTAAATCCCGAGTATCTTTTAAGTTACTGTACTCATATTTATTTCTGTTGATTTAACTTACATAAGATCTTTTAGTTCTGACTCGAGTGTTTTGTCCTTTCAATTCGCTCGGGTCAGTCCGAGCGTTTCAGGATTTGAAGTTTTAGCTCTGGAGGACGAAGACGAAGATTTGTATTACTATTATATTATCTACTATTATTGCACTACACTCATACTTTTCCGCTGCATTGTTACTGGTATGTGTAACTCTGATATGTATTATGTAAATATAATCAAATGTTTTTGTAAAACAGCTTCATGAACTGTATATTTGATTATTATATTTTATCCTTCCGCTGTGAGATTCTGTTTACTTTTCTTCTTGTTTTTCTTATTTACCCCATAACAATCCGCCCTTGCGTATGGTTTGAATTGGCACGTGTGTCGATTTAAAGCATGCGAAAAGGCCGATGTTACATCTGGTATCAGAGCTTTGGTTTAGCGATAAACCTTTGCTTTGTGGGGTTTGGCTCTTTACTAATAGGGTAGTAATACCCTATGGGAGTCGCTGAGTGTATGTATATGAGAGAGCGTATTTGTTAGTGTTATAGAAGATTTTAATATTGTGTTAATCTGTTCCGTTTTGTATTTATAAATTCTGGTTGATGCATGGGACGTTGCGACATCAATAGGGATTTCTAAACACTTAATAGGACAGACCGACATAATATTTGTTTTTAATATAGGTGAATGAAATAATTTTGCCTATTATATTTTCTATATATAAAATAAAAAATTTCAAAAGATATCTATATTTGGCTGCAATAGATTGGTTGTTAGGTAATGAAGATTGAAAAAAAAAGTGGAAATTTAGAACTTATGATCCGGGGTTTTGAAATTTCTTTCGAATAAATTTTGGAACATAATAATATTGTTATAAGTATTTTCTAATATAAATATTTGATATAATTTGAAAAAAATTGTTTTAAAGAGGATTTTCGAGAAAATAGGTTTTGTACTTTCCTCTCTGTCGTTGGAAAATAAATTCGGTGATGGCGGCCGCATCATCGACTTTCATTTTCGAGTTTCGAAGGGGAAAGGCCACTGTGGTAGTTCTACTACAGATTCATTTTTGAATATATATAAATTTTGAATTTTTTAAATATAATTAGAGATATATAAGTTTTAAGAATATATTTATCTATTATTTTAGAATAATTTGAAATTTAACCCGGTATTAAAATTCTTAAATTTCCGTTAATTAACTATTTCAATTATTGTAGTGAAATGAAAGGTAAGTAATCAATAATTGAAACCTCTAATTTAGGTAAGAGATTTAATGCCAAGTTATAAAGGAAGTTGAAATTGTAACTTATAAGGAAAAAAAATATTTTAACAATGAATTAATTAAAAGAAATGAGAAAACTTGTATAACTTTCAATTACATTCTTTAAAAGCACATATATAACTTACCAAATATTAAAAGTTGAAATGTTTAATAAGAAATGTAATGGAAATTGTACAGTAAAAGTATGTAATGAAAGTGTTCAATAAATTGCCTTTATTTATTAGGATTGGGGTTATAGAGTTATAAACTTAAGTTTAAATTGAAAAGACTACAAATTTAAAATAGAAAAGTAAGTATTGTAAATGGAATTTAGTAATAAAAAAATGATAAATAAATGAAATGAAGTAGTATAAGTGAATGATAATGAACTTAAGTAAACAGTTAAAGATAATTATAAATAAAATTAGTAGGAAAATGAATACGGTAATAAATAAAATCAAGTAATAAATAAATGAGGACATGCAATAATAAATGAATGTATAATTATAGCGAAATAAAAGGAACTGGCATGACCTGAGTTAGTGGGATTGAATAATTGTAAGTAATAAATAAAAATAAATAAAGCAAACATTAATGAGTAAATGTAAATTAAAAAGATAAATCACTGTATAAATAAAAAGAAAATCAAACAACAAAGGCATGAAATGAAATTAATAACAAGTTAAGTTGATTGTTGTTTGGATTGTTGTTGTTTGGTTATGGTTGTTCGGGTAAAATATTTTAAAATTGGATTTGGGGTGAATGAATAATCTATTTAGTTTTATCTAAGACTGTTGAGTAAATGATGTACTTGATGGTTTATTCTTCATTCCATACGATTTAAAAGTTTGAACCCGAACAACTATTCGTTTATTTGATTGAATGGTTGCTTTGTATTTGTTGTGTATACTGTTTGTTGAAATTGATGGTTGTTGTATTGATTGGTTGTTAGTGATTGAAACCATTTAATATATTTCACTTTATATAATTGTTAGCCCTTTGGATTTTATAAGTGAAATGCAGGTTATGGAAGCAATTGCTACTGCTTTTGGTTCCATAAATTAAGCATAAATTGCCCGACAAATAGGTACGTTTCGGATTACGGTTTTATAGCGCTATTTTATATTTCTCCCGGGTTGGGATATATATTATTTTGGTAAATATATGTTATATATTGTTATATTTATATTATATTTTCTCCCGAGCCTCTCCGTACAAAGGAGACTCTGATGGATTTTTTTTCGAAAATTTTTGGACTTAGAAATTATTTTGAAAATATTTTTCCAAACTTTATTTATTTAAGTATAAAAAGATATAATGATTACAAAATGGGTATATTTTTTTTAAAGTAATAAATTTTGTAAATTATTGTCTATAAGTTAATATTTTGAATAAGATGTATTGTTTATTTAATTCTTTCTTTCCCCTTCTTTTTCCTTTTCGGGGACGAAAAGTTTTGAGTGAGGGAGAGTGTAACGACCCGTAAAATTCGATGATTTTTAAATGAGTTTTATTTAATAGGATTTCTAATTTAATTTAGAAAGAAATAGAAGTCTTAAAGGTTATATTAGAGCGAATGTAGAAATTGATAAGGAAATTTTAATTAAATGTTAACAATTTAATATATATATATATGGCAATAAATTGAAATAAAGTGAATTGGCATACTTGGTTATAAGTTCAATATAAGAAACCAATAGAAATGTTGAATTTGGGAAATAATAATAAAAATATTAACTAGAATGGGATTCATTAATATAATAATAAATAGTGAAATTTGTTACATTTGGTTTTAAAATAGGAAATGAGTAAATAATACTAACTGTTGAATAAACCAATGCAATAATTGTAGATAAGAAATTATAATGAATATGGTTGATAATAAACGGACTTAAAAGGTAATAAATTGAATAAGGAAATAAAAGTAGGCATTTATATTTACCAATGAAATAATATTGCTCAATAATAACAGAACGTAAATGTAGGAATAAGGTTTAAGTAAGTTGATGAATAATAAATGTAGGGTGATCCAAATTAATATAAGAAATTATGAGTAATAAAAGCTTAATTATGGGTAAAAGGGTAACGGTAATATTTATGGTATGTTACCTATTGTTAATTGAAATTGGAAGTAAATTTTTAATAAATAAAAATTTAATAGTAACAGTATGTTGCCTAACGAGGTAGCTTGTTAAATTTAATTTTTGAAAATCAGTTACCATAATTTTTATTTTATATTACGTTAACGATAATTAATGGAATAACGAAAGGAGTAAATGTATTTATCCACAGTATTAATTGCAATTGGATAGAGATTTAAAGTAACAATGTTGCAAGGTAAGTAATGCTAAATTGAATCAATAATAAATGAATAGTAAAGATGTAATTTGAGGCTTCGATAGACTGAATGGTAAAAATTTGTAATAAATCTAAGTTTAACGTTTGTGGGTGTAAATTTAAGTAATAATTGGAAATCAATGTTAATTATACCCGTGAAGGGTCAATTCATTTAAACAGCAAGATTTTAAATAAATAAACATTTTATTTAGGTTTAAATTTGATAATTTATGTAGTTTAATGAGAAATCAATTGCAATTAATTGCCCTAATTTGTGCAGTTAGGGTAGATTTGATTTGTCATTAAAGATGGTAAATTCTATAAGATGTAATAAATGTTAGTTTTATTTATAATATGAGGACTGGTTGATTTACGAAGTGAAAATCGAGATTTATTAATTTGAAATCTAATAAGTGGATTTATTGAATTAAGTGGAATATAATATTGAAATATTACATAAGTAAGGATTTAGATGAAAATTGAGAATGTTAAAATAATGGATTTTGATTCCAATATTTATTTCATCTATTTGTAATAATGAATTTGAATAATATGAATGAAAATTTAATTCAAAGGAATTATTTAAATTTTAATATAATTTCTAAATTTAACGAAATTGGAATTTAACGCTAAAATTTATGATTGAATCAACATTTAAGCAACATATAAATTTGTTTAAAGCATTGTAAATGTTTGGGAAATATAAAGGTAATAAAATTGGTCAATTTTAGAATTGAAACCAAGAATTGGATTATATTTATTTAATTATTAAATTTTTTAATTAATAAGAAAATAGCCATTTTGGCCACTGACTCGGATTTCGACGAAACCAGTTTTATCGGATCTATAATGGTGAATTATAATAGTGTTTCAAGTTTCGTAGTGATCGGACTTGTCGTTTGATCGTACGGACTCGAAATGCCTTGAAATTTATGTAATTGAAATCAATTTGAAAATATTGATTTTAGCATAACTTCTTCATACGACACAATTTGAATCTGAAACCTTTTCCATTGCATTTAAAACATTTTAAAACACCTATTTTGATATATGGGTTTAACCAATTTCGTTCCGGGGTCAGAACGGGCTTTTTGGGCCACGTTAGCGGTAACACGTATATCTATCAACCCGATCCATCTATTTTTCAATTTGTCTATAAATACCCTGCTAAACCCTAGCCTCCTCCTATTCTCATTTATCTGCGCATAAAATTTCATCAGTTCCTCCTCTTCTTCAATGGATGCAAACCCTAGATCAATTACAATCCAAAATCAAAGTCAAAAATTCAAAGTCCTCAGAAAAATTCATAAAAAATATATGTTGAAGCTCTCGTAATGCGTATTCTGCTGGTGCAATTCTTTTTTCAGTTCGAGTTATCGTTTTCTCTGAAATTAAAGGTTTATCCACAGTCGTTCATCATCGCCGCTATCAACTTCGTCGGATCGAGAAAATATTTCTGGGTTTTGGAGAGGAAGCCGAGGGGATCTCATCTATATGATTATTGTGTCAATTTAACGGCTATATTGATGGCAAAATTCGAGATAGGCTTAGGGTTTCTTCGTGGCGGGTGTGCGTTTTGGCTCAAATCGAAGTGACGGAGGTCGTCGTGAGGTCTGGACGTGTGGTCGATGGGGGGTGGTTACTCGAACGTTGGCTCGGATGGCTCGCGTGGCTGAAGGTTGCGATCGATTTTGACTTTGGGACTGAGTGCGAACCTGTGCTGTTGCGTGATGAGGTTTCTGGGAATAGGAAGACAAAGTGACATGGCTTTGCTGAAAGGTTTAAAAGTGTTCTCTTTTCCTTAATTTTTATAATTGAAATTCTATCGCATTTATCATCATAACGTTTGCATACGATATCCGTTTTACACGCGGTGTTTTTTATTAGGATCATATTGAAATTCCGGACTTGATGACACTGCTTTGGACGAATTCTGAGACGGTCAAATTTTTGGGTTCAAATTGAATTTAAATTCAATTTAAATTCAAAAGGTGAGTGTTTTAACCCACTCACAACTTCTAAGATTTCTTATGTTTGTTAAATTCATTTAGGATGTGTTTAGAAATTTATTTATACCTGTTTGGCATATATTTCATCATTATCGCAGTTAATTGCATTCATCGTAATTAATCGTTAATAAATTTATTCATTGCATTTAAACCTGTCAGTAAATTGTTTATTATTGTATTCATTGCATTTAAAACTGCCAGTTAATTGTTAATTAATTTATTCATTTCAATTTAAACTGCCAGTTATTTGTTAATTTAAATTATTCATGTTTTCACAAAAAATGGGCAAACACCTCCAAGTCGTATGATTTAGTCAATTTTAAGTTGTTCTTAGTGATTTGGGTGATTTATGAAAATATATAAAAAGTAGGGACTAAACTGTAAAAGACACACAGATTTATAGTGGTTCGGACAGAACGTGCCTATTTCCACTTTATATGTTATTCTCCGTTTTCTCTTCAGATTACAAGTACAAAGCTTTGTATACAGATATATGAAAGTTGTTTGAAAGTTCCGTACGTGCTTCAGCTCTCAAACTTGTCTACCATTGTTGTACCCCTACCCCTCTATTTATAGTGTGAGGCTGGGGTAGGGGTCTTGGAAGTATATAACTGCTGGTGGGCATGGGCCGACGAATCTGGCCTGGTGGTGTCGGTCCAGCAATTTCTTCTTCATGTTGTTTCGGTAGAATGCCTCTGGTTCGGCAGTGGGTGCGTGGCTTGGTCCGGTAGGGCTACTTTGGGCCTGGTTCGGTAGAGTGTTGGTCCGGTACCGAATGGTTCGGTGGCTTCCTCCACGTGTTGGTTCGGTATCGAATGGTTCGGTGGCTTCCTCCTCGTGTTTGTTCGGTACCGAATGGTTCGGTGGCTACATCCTTATCCTGATTCGGTGGTGGTAGAAACGTACCCAACATTTGCCCCCCAAAGTAGGGCATATGCTAGCATGTGTCGTGCTTTGTTTTAGTTTGGATGACCATATTCGGTCCTAGGACCGAACCGGCTGGTCCGGCTATCCAACCTTCCTCTATAAGTAGAGGCCCTATGCCTTCGTCATCCCTTACCGATCGAAATAGCCGAATCAATTCTGATCTGCCGAATCAATCATTGTGCCGATCCAATCTTAGCTGCCGGTCCAGGTAAGTTTTCTTCTGCCGAACGACTTCTTAAGGTTGAATTTCTTTGTTTTACCGAATGAACATAAGGTTTTCAATGCCGAATGGACTTAATTCTGAATGAATCGTGAAAACATTTAGAACCGAATGAACTTGATACCGAATGAGCGTAGAAAACTTTCAGCACCGAATGAACCTGATACCGAATGAACTTGAAAAAATTTCAGTACCGAATGAGTTTATGTTTTGAACTACAAGTAAAACTCCAGACAGCATACAATTGCTGGTTTTATATTTCTACATCCTTCGTTCTAACAACGTGCTTTTTTGTGTTGCAGATAATGTCTCGCAAAGTGGAAACTCGATCAGAAAAGAGAAAATCTACGGACGGAAGAGAGTCTCCTGTGGTGCCCCCAGCCCAGCCAGGACTGGGACGACAGGGACCCACCCCGAGGTCACTAGTGGACGGATATGGTCCTCAAGAGCTTCTGAACTCTCCTCCTGATTGCTTTCCAAGTTCTCTCAGAGAGGAGCATCTTGATGTTATCTCCCGTTCATTTGGGATTGATAGAGCGCGCATACTGCTTCTAGAGAAGGGAGTCATGTCATATAACCCCCTGAAGGATACTTTGCTTATAGTAGGTACCACTGCATGTGTAGGGTCATTCCTCCAATCAATGCCTGGATAGTTAGCTTCGTTACTTATTTGAAGGTGGCTCCCTTCCAGCTCCAGCCCAACTCCTACGCTATCTTGGTGTGCCTATTCGTGATTTTCCAGAGAAAGTACGGGCGCCCCCTTCTAACCGGGAAATTCGATATCTATATAACTTGAGGGGTTACAAGAAGGGATCTCCATACGTCAGCTTGGAATCGGTCGTGTCCTTCAAGCCGGTCCTGGACTTGTATTCAAAGTTCACCATGTTCAAGAAGGAATGGTTCTTCATCCGGGATAACACCGTTTCGATCCACCGCTTCACCTCTGGCTATAAGTTGAAGCTTATTTATAATTTCCGTTCTGACTGAGATGCTTCGTCTTATGTGTTTTTATTTCTTGCTAGCAACAGGTGGCTTTGCGGTCGTGGAGAATGATCACCTGGTTCGGATGGCCGCGGAGATAGAGGCCATTTCGGAAAGGGATAGGTCAGCTTCTTACTTAATCAGGAATGCCACCCTCCTGGACACAACTTAATCCTACCACATCAGTCTGTGGTCAAGCAGAGGGAGACGGCTGAGGAAAGAGCTGCCAAAGCCAAAGGAGGGGCCACGACAAAGAGTAGCAAGAGGAGGCCCTTCTCGATACCTCCGGTCGTCGGGGGGAAGAAGCTTAAGAAATCTGATGGACCCTCTCCCAGCACGTGTCCAGATGTTCCGGAGGAGGAAAGTGGAGAGGAGGAAAGAGGCGAGGAGGAGAGCGGAGGTGATGGAGAAGGTGACGGTGGTAACGGTGGCGAAGGGCAGAGTGGTAGTGGAGTTGGTGCCTTGACTTCTGGGTAAGCGGGTGAGATTCAAGATTGGATGGATGATGCTTTCCGTCAAGCCTTTGAGGGGTTGGAGGAAGGGCCGGCCTTGGTGGAGAAATCGAAGAAGTCTGATAAGGCCGGGACTGGTGCCAGTCTTTCTTCTGAGAGTATTTCAGCTAAGGCAACTCGGCGGTTCAAGGTGAATTCTTAACTCCTTTTTTAACTTCGTATGTTTCTTGAATTATAGTCTCATGCATGCTTGTAACACTTGGTTTTTATTTCAGGAACGAGTAAGGCGGCCAAGACATCATACATTCGGCACCGCCTCGAGCAATTCAAACTCTTCAAAGCTTCTGCTAAACCGAAGCCTTCGACTGATCGTTCCGGGGGCGTAGTCGGCTACCGTCCTCTTCTCGGAGTTATTGAAGAGGATATCCAAAAGAGAAAGAGGAGGCGTTCCATGTTCGAACCTTCACTTGGACCTCAGCCCCCAACCCAGCCTATTCATGACATCACGGAGGAAGATACTGAGTCCATACCATCTCTGCATCCATCAGAGAATCCTTCCGTTACTCATATTGATCGTCCCGGCTTGGCTCGTAACCCATTTGCGGGTCATCCAGATCTGGACCCGAGTTCTCATGATATTTCTTTCGATGAGGTTATCGGTGAGAACCTCCTGCCCCGCAATCCTATGGTAAGGGTGCTTGACGAGGCTAAGTCTTTGGATCTCGACTTTTTGACCACTCGAATTGTGACTATGGGGGACGAGGCCAAGGCGAACATCGATCGGGTGGTTGAAGAGACCAAGAAGTTGATGGAGCATCACGCCCGACTAGTCAAGGCTGGAGAGGAAATCGGAAGTGCTAACATTCGGCTGCGGCTAATGGTTTCCGATCAGGCCAAACAACTTGCCGATCAGGCCATTCAAATCTCCCAGCATGAGGCAGCCTCCAGACGGCTAAAGAAAACTGTAGAGGAGGCTAGCAGAGCCGAGCTGCGAAAGATGAAGGCCACCTGAAAGGAACGAATCGATATGGCCATTGCCACGGTGGATGAGGTTCGGAGAGCGGATCTTGAGCAGATAGAGGAGCTATCTGGGAGGCTTGAGGCCGCAGAGCTTGCTCAAGCCAAGCTGAAGGAGGAGATGGAGGCGATGCAGAAATCCCTTTAGGCTGACTGCTCGAGATACCGATTGGAGAGAGATACTGCCGTCGCAAGGCTTTCGGCTTCCGAGGCCCGGATGAGGGAGTTTGATGAGAACGAGGGGATGATGGATGAGATGCTCCAGGACATGTACTTCCATACTTGGAAGCAGAGCAACCTGTCCTGGATGGACGACTATCCTCGGGTCATGGCTAGGATATATCTTCGGGCTTTGGAGGAGGCCAAGGCTGAGGCGGATAAGGAGGGTGGTGTAGTTTTCAGGATGGATGTGGTTACGGCCCAGTTTACTGAGGAGGAGAAAGTGGCAGTGAAGGAGGGCATGCGGCTGCTAACTGCCGAGGAAGTGGGTGTGCAGTTGGGGGATGATGATCAGGGAGTAGATGTTGGTAAGTTTTCCCTCTCAATCTTTTCTTAACTCGACTGCGTATCATTTATCTGATGGATTCTCCTCCTGAATCGGACAGGTGGGACCTCTGGCCAGCATGCTGGGAGTTCTGATCCAGCGGTCAAGTAGATCCCCAAGGGCTAGCGGGATAGAGGCGGAGCCCTGCTGCAGCTGACTACTTTTTTGGTTTACTTGGCATTCCTGAATATACTAGTCCAAAACATTAATGTACTTTCAGGCTGTAATTATGTAATTATGTCATTGTAGCAAATGATCTTATTCTTATATAATTTTATAACATAAGCCGATTCTGTCATATTTGGATGCTGTCGTTATTTTAATGTGTTGCATAAGAAATATAGCTGTGTATATGCATGTGTTTCAATCGTGTTTGATGCTACGCTCTTGCTTAAAATATAATTTCATGTCTTGCAATGTTAGTGTGACGGGTGAATAAACTATGGCTACATGTTTATGTACAAGAAAAGAAAGTACCACCCTTCATGTTTTAGTGGTAGACGGTAGCTTTGAATGTCTTGTGTGACTGAGGATGGAATGCAGCTGAGTGACCTGTTATCCAGTTGTGAGTTTTCATTTCCACTAGCGAGTGTCTCCCATTTTGTGTCCTGTACTTTAGTGATCGTTATAGAGGATATGAGGAAAGTTTTTATAAATAAAATGGAAATATAAGAAATAGTAAAACTTCCAATCACGGAAGGCCTTCGAGGTGCTTAAGTTTGTGGAAAACGGGTTTTGTAGTCACTTTCCCTAGCTGTGGGTCTTGGAGACATTCGTCACCCATCTTACGCCTCCGTGGAGAGTTTTCTTTTTTACCACAGCCGTACCTAAGACACATCGGAGCCGAGATCACGCACAGTAACTACCCGGGCCATTATGCCCGTAATCGTGGGTATTATTCAATTTACCATGGCCGGCTAGCGTGGGTGCCGATCGTCAACTGTGAACTGCCCCTGGCTGGCCACACCTTATGTTGGGGCTTATAATCGATTCACAGTCGTCGGCGAGCCGAACGCCGTAATGAGCTGCCTCGGCTATAGTCGGCCTTCTCGGTGGCTTATGACCGGCTCATTACAGTTGGCTTTGAGGGCCATCGCGAGCAATGAGTTAACTCGCAGCAGAGGGATGCTAGAGCAAAATTGTCTCATTGACGAGGGCATAAATTCGTATAGTACCTGTTAGGTCTTGTCCATGTGAGGTTGTGCCGTGAAGTGTCCAGAATGGAAATGCCGTTATACAGGATTTTGTTCAACAGAAAAGGATAAAGCTTAACAAGCAACCAAGATATAAAGGAACAAGTTGAAAAAGAGACAAGATTTTTAGAGTGGTTCGGCATGAAAATGCCTACGTCCACTGATTCTCTTTATTAATTCACTTCATATGGGCAGTACAAGTTAAGAAAAGTATCGACGAAGGTGTTGGATGTTCCATGCCCTCTGGAACACCTCTCCGTCCACTGTTGACAAAATATAAGCTCCGTTGTGGAGATCTTTATGAATTACATAGGGTCCGTCCCAGATAGGATCTAGCGCTCCGGGGCGCGGGAAGATCCATTTGAGAACAAGATCTCCTTCTCGTAAGCCGCGGTGCTCGACTTTGGAGTTGTAACGTGCTGCCACCTTTTGCTTGTGAGCAGCCTCCTTAAGTGCTGCATCATTTCTTCTTTCTTCAATTAGGTCCAAAGACATGTGTAGAAGTTCTTCATTCTCTTCTGGGTTGTAGTGGATCCTACGGTGGGAGGGTACTACTGTTTCAACTGAGAGCATGGCCTCCGATCCGTATGCCAAAGAGAAAGGAGTATGTCCTGTTGATGTTCTCTAAGATGTGCGGTAGGCCCAAAGTGCCGTAGGAAGTTCATCCACCCAAGCGTCTTTTGACTTTTCAAGCTTCTTCTTGATTAGAGTTTTGAGAATTTTGTTGACAGCTTCGACTTGTCCGTTTTCCTGGGGATAAGCTACAGATGAGAAGCTTTTGTGAATTCCGTGCTCTCGGCACCAGTCGGTGAATTCCTCGCTGTCAAATTGAAGTCCATTGTCTGATATTATTTTGAGTGGAACCCCGTACCGGCATAAAACATTTTTGATCAAGAAGTTAATAACTTTTGCCGAAGATATTTTATTTAAAGGTTCCGCTTCCACCCATTTGGTGAAATAGTCGACTGCCACTATAGCATATTTGGCTCCGCCTCGGCCCATCGGCAGTTCGCCAATCAGGTCAATTCCCCATACCGCAAAGGGCCAAGGACTGGTCATCCGAGTAATCTCATTGGTTGGTAGTTGAGGGATTGTAGCAAATTCTGGCATCTGTCGCATTTTTTGACGAAGTCCAAGGCGTCTTTGTTTAAGGTGGGCCAGAAATATCCATATCGGAGTATCTTCTTTGCCAGAGTCTGCCCTCCAGTGTGGTCTCCTCAACTTCCTTGATGGATGTTGGATAAGATTTCCTTGGCTTCCCTTCTTGCGACACATCTTAATAAGGGGTTAGAGAAGCCGCGCCGATAGTGGATGCCTTCTTGTATCGTGTAGCAGGAAGCACTCCTCAAGATTTTCTTGACTTCGCTACGCTCGTTAGGTAGTGTGCCATCTTGCAAGTATTTCCGGATAGGAGTCATCCAAGTTTCTTCCTCGATTGCAGCTATCAGATCCTCTTGTTCGAAACTTGGGGCTAGTTGTTTTGAGATGGCTACTATTCCAGAAATGGTGCTGTTCTTCATGCTAGCTTGCTTTGCCAGTTCGTCAGCTTCTCGGTTCTCCTCTCGAGGAACGTGTTTGATTAAATAGTGATCCAGTTGAGTGAGCAGCAGCTTGGTCTTCTTTAGATATGCTGTGAGTCGTTCTCCTCGAGTCTGGAATTCTCCCAGTATTTGATTCACAATAAGTTGAGAATCGCTATGGAGACATAAAGAGCTGACTCCAATTTCTAAGGCGAGTTCCAGTCCTGCTATTACTGCTTCATATTCTGCATCGTTGTTGGTGGCAGCGAATTCCAACCTTAGGGCATAGTGCAGCTTCCTTCCCCTGGGGGTGATTATCACAATACCTGCCCCCGAGCCCTGTTCGTCTGATGCTCCATCTACAAAGAGATTCCACTTGATATCTTTTGCTATTTCGGATTGATCCTTACCTTCATTGGTAGTGAATTCGGCAATAAAATCGGCCATGGCTTGTCCTTTGATGGCGGTGCGAGGATGGTAGGTGATATCATATTGACTCAGTTCAATGCACCACTTAAGTAGTCGCCCAGAAGTGTCGGGGCGATGAAGTACCTGCGTTAGCGGTTGATCGGTAAGAACTCTGATGGAATGAGATTGGAAATAGTGTCGTAGCTTCCGTGACATGATTAGCAAACAGTATGGTAGCTTCTCAAGTTTAGGGTATCTGGTTTTGCCCTTGTAAATCTCTTGCTTACAAAGTATACGGGTCACTGTACGTGGTTGTCTTCTCTCACCAAAGCGGCACTTAAAGCATGGGACGATACAGCAAGGTATAGGTATAGTTCCTTGCCTTCATTTGGAGTTGAGAGTACTGGTGGTTTCTGGAGGTGTTCGATTAAGTTAAGGAAGGCTGTCGAGCATTCGTCAGTCCATTCGAACTTTCCTTTGTCTTTCTTCGGAGCTTCAAAGAAAGGGATGCATTTGTCGGTCGCTTTAGAGATGAACCTGCTTAGGGCAGCCACCTTCCCGTTTAGGCTTTGCATCTCTCTTCGCATGGATGGTATCTTGATATCTTGCAAAGCCCGGAATTGTTCGGGGTTTGCTTCAATCCCCCTAGCACGGACGATGAATCCCAAGAACTTTCCCGACGATACTCCGAAGGAGCACTTTAGAGGATTCAGCTTCATTCCATAGTGGCAAAGTACTTGAAACATCTCGTCCAGGTGGTTTATATGATCTTTGGCTTTCCTCGATTTTACCATCATGTCATCCACATAAACTTCCATAGTTCGTCCTATTAATTCCGCAAACATCTTGTTGACGAGGCGCTGATAAGTAGCTCCGGCGTTTTTAAGTCCAAAAGGCATTACTTTGTAGTAGTACAATCCCCGGTCAGTGATGAAACTAGTGTGATCTTGATCGGGGGCGTGCATAGGGATCTGGTTATATCCTGAGTATGCGTCCATAAAGGATAAGAGTTCGTGTCCGGCTGTGCTGTCCACGAGCTGATCGATTCGGGGGAGTGGGAAGCAATCCTTCGGGCAAGCGTCATTTAAGTTGGAGAAGTCGATGCATGTTCGCCACTTCCCGTTAGCCTTCTTTACCAGTACCGGGTTGGCGATCCATTCTGGGTAGATGGCCTCTCGTATGAATTCATTGACAAGTAAGTTCTTTACTTCTTCCTCGAGGGCTGCTGATCGTTCTGCCCCCATGCTCCTCTTTCTCTGCTTTACTGGCACCTTGGTGGGATCGATGTTCAGTGCGTGGCATGCTACGTCTGGGGAGATTCCTATCATGTCAGCGTGCGTCCATGCAAATACATCCATGTTGTGGCGAAGAAAATTGACGAGTTGATCCTTCAACTCCGCTCTTAACTGAGACCCAACTCTTAGTAGTCTACTTGGGTCGTGTTTGTCTACAGGTATAAATTCCATAGCCTCTGTAGGCTCGGTGGTGGCCTCCTCCTCTTTATCCCTGGGGTCTAATTTGTTGAAAGGATCGCTGGTATATCGAGAGGAGGGGCTTTCTTTAATTGCTATGCTTCCAAGTTTTTCTTGTAGAGAGAAGTCTCTGCATCCTTCCCTTTATCCTTCCTGCGGTTATTGCGAAGTTCAGTCACATAGCAATCTCGAGCGGCGTCTTGATCTCCCTCTATTTCCCCTACTCCGTTATCTGTTGGGAATTTCATTTTCAGGCACCATGGGGCTAGGACAATTTGGAAGTCAGACAAGGCTGGTCTCCCCAAAAAGGCGTTGTAGGCCGAGTGGCTTTCTATTAGCACAAATGTTTGTTTTCGCACAACGGAGCGGGGATGACTTCCTATTTCGACAAAGAGGTCTAGTTGCCCGAGGGGCGTCTTCGCATCTCCAGTGAAACCATGCAGCGGTTTGCTGCAGGGAGACACATCCTTCATTGACAGCTTTATTTTGTCGAAAGCGTGCTTGAATAGGATATTTACTGAGCTTCCAGTGTCTACTAGGATTCGAAAAACCTTGGCTGGGCCGAACCAGGCAGAGATGACCATAGGATCCATGTGAGGGTACTGCCTTCCCTCTAGATCACGCTGACTGAATGTGATATCATCATTCTCTTTCCGTTTCGGGTGGCGTTCTTCTGTAACAGAATTAACGTAGCCTTCATTGTTTCTAAGTGACTTACCGTATTTCTCCATCTCTGTCCAGCTTCCGTCAGCGATGTGTGGTCCTCCTGATATGGTAAGGACCACTATCTTCTCTTGACTGGAGCCGCTGGTGTTGCGATTTCCTCCGCCAACTTCCGGGAGGGGTAGCCCTGGGTTCTCGTTGGCAGGAGTTGAAGTCCTGTCCTGATCTTTCACATAGCGCTCCAGTCTCTTCCTTCTGATGTGTTCTTCAATCAAGTCCTGGAGATGATGGCATTCATTGGTGTCATGCCCATGAGATTCGTGGAAGCGACAGAACTTTCCAGACTTAATTGCATTATCTGGTTCCTTCTTGTGCGGGGGGCGCTTGTATCTAACTTCGTCTTGGGTGGCCAAGAAGATGTTTTCGATTGTTTCATTTAGAGGAGTGTAAGAGTCAAATCTCGGTCCTGGCCTATATAAGCGTTTTTCTCCCTTCTTGCCCCCAGCACTATCTCTGGAGTCATTTCTTCGAACGTCCTTTGTTACTGCGGAAGTGTTGCCATGAGCTGCCTGGATTTGTTTCCCTGTCTGCCTTTCAATGGCAGCGTCTTCAAGTCTCATATATTTCCCGACTTCGTGGAAGAAATCGGGCAAGGTAGCTGGCTTCTCTTTCGTTAGTCTCCTGGCAAATTTAGTATCCGGGTGTACACCACTGCAGAGGGCCATTAGGATAAGTTTCTCGTCGGCATCTTGGACTGCGGCCACTGCGGCGTTGAATCAGGTTAGATATTGTTGCACTGTCTCTCCAGGTTTCTGTTTGATATTAGATAGGGAATAAGCGTCCTTGGGTTGTTCCACATAAATGCGGAATTTGCTGATGAACTTTTCTTTCAACATTTCTCATGAGCTGATAGACCCTTGGGGTAGATGGCAGAACCAGGAGGTAGCTAGATCTGCCAAGAATAGTGGGAAGCATTTACACAACACTCCCTCTGTTGCTTCGCTCATGAGCATATGCTGTGTGTATCTTTGTAAGTGTACGACTGGGTCAGAGGTTCCCTTGTAAGGTTCCATTGTTGGCATTTTCCATTCCCGGGGGGTGATGGCTGTTTCGATATTGCGGGTGAAGGGGCCGGTTATCCTAGCGACTATCCCTCGATCCCTTTGTTCTCGTTGGATTCACTCTTTGGACAATCGCGCCATCCTTTCATCAGAACTTGGAGCGGATAGAAATGAGTTTGGTTCTTCCCTGCGGGACTGATTCCGTCCAGATGAGCTTTAGGGATGGTATCGTATATTACTCCTAACATTCTCCAATGGCTGCCTCTGGTCTTCTGGGGGCACTCTGGGGTCAGCCGCAGTTGGCCCTTGCCTTGATTTTCCCCTGCTGGGTTCTGTTCTCAGCACTTCCTCGGGTCCAACTTCGAGCGGGACTCCAGCTCAGCCCCGTCCATTGGTGTTTCCGTGGTTAGTAGCATGACGGGCTCAGCTACATCCGACCCCTGCCTGGTACCTCCCCTATTGGGTTCGGTTCCAAGTGTTTCCTCGGGTCGGAATTCGGGCTGAGTCTGGGCTCGGCTCCTACCATAGCTATTTCGGTTGTTAGCCTCTTCGAAGAAGAAAGACCTTTGTCGTCTCCCAGATCCTCCAGACCGGGACTCACCCCATGATTCAGTGTTGCGGTTGGTTTCTTCAACATCCCTTAAGCGTGACATTAGTTGATCCACCAAGGCTTCTTGTTGAGATGTGAAGCGGTTCGTTACTTCAGCTACAACCCTGTCCAGATCCGCCCTTGTAATTGGTTGTTCCGCAGCAGGGGCTGTCGGATTCGTCTGATTTACATTTTCTGTTGGAACCGGGCGATTGCCTTGGTCTCTGATCACTGGGTATGGGATACTGCCAGTTGCGATGTTCTTTCCTTTGTTAGCATCTTCTTCCATCCGGGAGGCATGTCTTCCAAGCAATGAACGATGCTGATAGGAAAAGGGTTAAGTGGGAGAAGCTGAAGCTCCGAGCTCCTTGAGTTCAATTCTCAGTGAAAGCACCAAAAATGTTTGCACAAAAAATGGGCAAACACCTCCAAGTCGTATGATTTAGTCAATTTTAAGTTGTTCTTAGTGATTTGGGTGATTTATGCAAATATATAAAAAGCATGGACTAAACTATAAAAGACACACAGATTTGTAGTGGTTCGGCCAGAATGTGCCTACGTCCACTTTATATGTTATTCTCCTTTTTCTCTTCAGATTACAAGTACAAAGCTTTGTATACAAGTATATGAAAGTTGTTTGAAAGTTCCGTCCGTGCTTGAGCTCTCAAACTTGTCTACCATTGTTGTACCCCTACCCCTCTATTTATAGAGTGAGGCTGGGGGTAGGGGTCTTGGAAGTATATAACTGCTGGTGGGCATGGGCCGACGAATCTGGCCTGGTGGTGCCGGTCCGGCAATGTCTTCTTCATGTTGGTTCGGTAGAATGCCTCTGGTTCGGCAGTTGGTGCGTGGCTCGGTCCGGTAGGGCTACTTTGGGCCTGGTTCGGTAGAGTGTTGGTCCGGTACCGAATGGTTCAGTGCCGAATGGTTCGGTGGCTTCCTCCTCGTGTTGGTTCGGTATCGAATGGTTCGGTGGCTTCCTCCTCGTGTTTGTTCGGTACCGAATGGTTCGGTGGCTACATCCTTATCCTGATTCGGTGGTGGTAGAAACATACCCAACAGTTCATTGCATGTAAACTGTCAGAAATAAGTTGTTATCTATTGATGTTATTATTCTTGAAATTGGATGATGTTTGTTAAATGCTGATGTTGATATGATGGATGAATGGATACTGTATCTATATTGTATGAACTGCAAGTTATTATGCATTTTCATTCATTCAGGATTGTGGTTTGAAATGATATACAACCGCATTTTTATTTTTTAAATTGCGGATTAAAATGATAAATATCCGCATCACTTGACCAAAGGATAGAAAATTTTATACAGGCATCGTGGTGTGTATATATATATATATATATTATTTTGAAATGGTTTTCTATGGTTTTGGAAAGGAAATACGGTTTAATAAATACTTATTTTGAAGTTATTTAAATGTTACTTTACATATATATATATATATATATATATATATATATAGTTAAATTCTTGAATCTAAGCTATGTATAAAACGGATTAATAAAATGGTTTTAATAAGGAAGTTGATTTCTTTTATATAAAGTGGTAAGTATCTATTTAAATTCTACTGTATATATTAAGTTTAAATGACAAATGAAATTAAGTTAGAAGGTAAATATGGGACGGGTTTTAAATTGAATTATTTCAGAATTGAACTTGAATTAAAGTATTTAAGAATTATCCTCGAAATATGTTTTAAAATATAAATAAATTAAGATTTAAAAGGTATGATCAATAACTTGATTTTGATTTGAGGATTTAAATGAATATCAGATTGATTGAAAGAATATTATCAAGTTAATTTAATTAAAAGAATATCCTGTTATTGAAGTTTAAGGGTTTTACTTAAATAATATTTGCTGTATTAAGTAAACATTTCAAAATTTAAATAATAAGAACTGGATTTGATATATATTAAATTTTCAAAGATTCCATTTTCGAATAGTGGAATATTTAAAGATTTAAATAATATGAACTATACAAATTTAAGTTTTGAAATATGTGATATTTGAGCTTTGAATTATATGAGAATTAAAATGGCTTATTTGGAGAATTAAATTGGTATTGGGAATTTATTGTGAAATTTAAAGAAGCTATTTTAGTATATAAAGTAATATAGTATTTAAACCATTAAGTACTAAAGGTTATGTTTCAAAGCTATGGTTTCAAAGTATGTAGATTTGAAATGCTAAAATTTTGTATAAAGGATATTTTTGAAATAAAATGATATCATATTGATTTAGGTTTTAAAGAAATGATATCATATTTATATGGTTTTGAAATGGATATTATATTCTGGTTTTAAAAGTATAAACTAATTTAAATAACCGCGGTGTTATAATAACGTTTGGTTGTTGAAGAGACCGGGATCGGAAGTTGTCATACTCTCTGCCAACTCCGAAAACCACTTTAACAACCGTGTACGCGGTGGAGATTCCAAAATGAAGTAGGATGGTGGCAGCGTTTCATGTAAGGTAAATACGTGGACCCAACTCCCGTGAGTTGGCATAAGGTGGCTAAAACAGGAGCGATTGACGGGTTAATAAGGTAGCACCTTTGATCGGACACATCCCTTCGATATTATACTTTGACTTTTGGATTGATTCAGTGGCCACTTTTGATTTTATTTGGGGGTGTGGCTCGAGGTGGGCGGTAGCTGCGCGCTACCGTTACCACCGACCCGGAAGCGTAATTGGTATATCTACCCTGGCATTGCCTAGTTGTGTCGTTTCACCTACCCTATCGCGCCTTGTATGAGTTTGGATTTCTTCCGTAGCCCATGTGGTATCCTCTGGTGGCTTCCCGATCAGGAGGGACTATGATATTGGATGGACTACTGGGACTATTACGTGTTAAGGTGGAAAATGTAAAGCCTTAATGCTATTTAAAAGTAAGTTTATTTTACAAATAGACACTATTATAATAGCGAAATATACTACATAGTAAATAGTTTAACGGATCCTTAAGAGATGTATATCCCGAGCATCTTTTAAGTTACTGTACTCATATTTATTTCTGTTGATTTAACTTACATAAGATCTTTTAGTTCTGACTCGAGTGTTTTGTCCTTTCAATTCGCTCGGGTCAGTCCGAGCGTTTCAGGATTTGAAGTTTTAGCTCTGGAGGACGAAGACGAAGATTTGTATTACTATTATCTACTATTATTGCACTACACTCATACTGTTCCGCTGCATTGTTACTGGTATGTGTAACTCTGTTGTGTATTATGTAAATATAATCAAATGTTTTTGTAAAACAGCTTCATGAACTGTATATTTGATTATTATATTTTATCCTTCCGCTGTGAGATTCTGTTTGCTTTTCTTCTTGTTTTTCTTATTTACCCCATAACAATCCTCCCTTGCGTATGGTTTGAATTGGCACGTGTGTCGATTTAAAGCGTGCGAAAAGGCGGATGTTACATCTGGTCCTTGATCCATGCTCCCAAAAATCCGAGGGTGCACCCAAATAAATCACAAAGTAATAGAATGGTATCGAAAAAGTGTGTCCGATCAAAGGAGCTACCTCACTTGTCCCATCAGTTTCTCCTATTTTAGCCACCTTAAGCTAACTCACGGAAGTCAGGCCCACGTATATACCTCAAATAGAATTGTCGCCACCATCCTACTTCATTCTGGAATCTCCACACAGTTGTTAAATTGGTTTTCGGCATTGGCAGAGAGTATGACAATAACCGATCCCAGTCTCTTTAACAACCAAACATTATTATAACACCATGGTCGTTTCAAAATATCATTTCCATATCCAAAATATCATATCCGTTTCAAAACCAAATCAATACGAGATCTTTATTCACTTGAATATATCCATTTCCAAAATCATAGTACCATCCGAAATTATAACACTTTCAAAATTATAAAACTTAGAAATTATAACACTTTGAAAACATAGCTTTGGGAATCATAGTACTTTGGAAACATAACTTTAAAATCCTAACACTTCCCTCTTAAACAGTTTAGATATTAATATTAGTATATATATATATATATAATAAAATAGTTTATATAATATAGTTAGTATGTTAAATTAGTTATAAGTTAAAATAGTTTATATTAAACTAATTAGTATATTAAAATGGTTTATATAAAAAATAGTTTTATTTAAAATAATTTACATTAAAAATAATTATAAATTAAAATAGTTTATAATAAAATAATTAGTATATATAAATATATAAAAATATAGTTTTTCATATATAATAAAATACTTTATAAAATAAATAGTTTCCTCCAGTTCCACAAATCGATTCAAATTAACTCGAATTCCAAAATCCCATTTAAATCGAATCTCTGTTCTTCCATTTAAATTCAAATCTCAATAAACCATTTTTATATTTCTAATATAGATATAAACTACAAATTTAACCATTTCAACTTCAATAGGTTTTAAATACTCAAACATTTCAAAACTCAATCTTGATATATTCATTTATATTCCAAAGTCAACTTTACTATTATTTATTTTTTGAAACATTCACTTGATAAATCCAATATCATTTAGATAAGACCATAAATTACAATTTGAATAAACTAAATATTCCCTTCAATTTAGTTAACTTGTACTATTCATCATTTAAATCAAAATCAAGTTATAAAATCATATCTTTAAGATCTCAAATCCAATAAGTTTCAAATCCATTTAAATTTATCTTTCCAACCTTAATTTATTAAAATTATATAAAATCTACTTTTAAAATATTATTTTAAATAATATTTAAAACATATTACATACTAATTAAATCAAATCTTATTACTCAAATTTATTTTATATTAATAAAATAGTAAAATTATAAGTAAATTCTTAAAATTTATAATTTCAAAACTAACTTATAATTATAAAATTTTCAAAACATATGATTCTAGAAATTTTAAATCTTCATAAAAACACATTCATATATAATATCTTAAAATCAATATTCATTAATACCGTATATTTCTTTTCAAACTTTAAAAATCATTTTCAATATATATATAGATATATATAAATCAATGGTGTCTATATATAATTTTCTATCCTATGGTCAAATGATACAGATATTTATCATTTCAATCCGCAATTTAAATATCTACGGGTACATATCTTCACTCTGCAATGCCAATTCAATGTCAATGAAAATCACTTAGGTTTATCATTTCAACCCATAACAATTTTCTCCTATTCTACAAAATCGTTCGGGTATGTATCATTTCAACCCATAGGGAATTCTATACTAATAGGGAACTTGCAAAGTGAGAACAGTAACGATGGTAATATAACATATCGACAACAGGCAATATCATCAATAACAGGTAGAACGTAAATAATATATCATGGTGTCAGATGTCATAGGTGAACAGATACAGATAATAGCATATATACAGCAATTTAAATAACTTACAGTAGCATTATTCAATTGTCATTTCAATTGAAATCAAATATAATAAAGGGGCATTTCACCAGAAGGACAAACTTTGCAGTCCAATTAGTTTCTAGGACACACATTCAAAGAAATTACTTTCAAGGCCAAAGTCAGCAGAATAATTACTTCAAGGACAAAGTCAGCGGTCCAATTACTTTCAAGGACATAATTTCATAGGTTTTTAGGCCATAGAAACTAATTATTTTGTGTGTCCTTGAAAGTAATTATTTCAGTTGTGTGTCCTAGAAACTAATTCTACTTGCTAAAGAGGCCCTTGTGGCTAATTTCCACTTTAATAAATATAAGAACATTATTCATGAGTG
Source organism: Allium cepa (assembly GCA_030765085.1). Lineage (NCBI taxonomy): Eukaryota > Viridiplantae > Streptophyta > Magnoliopsida > Asparagales > Amaryllidaceae > Allium > Allium cepa. The sequence continues at coordinate 399,540,987 of CM060939.1, read as the reverse complement.
ATTGCTCACCTTTCGAGGCTAGAGATGACTTGACGATGAAATGAGCTATGCATCCAGACATAAATTTCAAAACAAAGCATGATTGAACAAATATTTGATGAGCAGAGCTGATAGCTCGGAATTGTCGATGGAATCAAACTGGATTGATGAGGATTAATGGTATAAGTGAACTCATATATATATAACTATATATATATATATAACTATCTATATGAAAAAAAATCATATTCTAAATTCTAACACATATTAAATTAAATATATATATATATATGCATTTTCAAAATTATTATTTATACTAAAGTTCAATATTGTTTTACACATACATATATTATATGTAACCTAACACTACTGTACATAGCAAAACAAAGGTATATATTAACCGGTAGATATAAAAACTTGTATGATATAACATTTAAAACAAAACAGAAATATACATATACATATATATATATATATGTATGTATATATATTTGTGTGTGTGTGTGTACGCGCTAGAATACAACAAAACATATATTATATAAATTCAACAACAAACATATATACACTGTAACTATGTATATTACTTTTATAACTTTATATACTATAAAAATAAAACTTACTATATATATATAACTCATATATACATACTGTGGCATATAAGCTAATATATATATATATATATATATATATATATAAACATATAATGTATTTAAAACTATAATATAAACATTTACATATTATAACTAAATGTACTAAAAAATACAAACGAAACAGTTACACACACACACTTAAACTATAACAAACTGTTATATATACTTTGAAATCAACTATATATCAATAAATATAAGAGCTGGCATAAAACTAACATAGCCTATACAAGTCTATATACTATATTTTGAAACACACACACACACACATATATATACATACATACATACATACATATATAACATACTACAGACACAGCCTATATAAGTCTACATAAAATTCCTTAAAATACTAACATATATAAAACTGACATAATATATATATTTATATATTAAACTAACTTATCTATAACTTGTACACACTCATATAAACAAACATATTCTAACTTGTAATATATATATAACCATTTCTCATAAACCAAAAATCAGCAAGACCATATATATATATATATATATATATATATATATATATAACAAAAGAGATTAAAATTTGCATTTTTTTAACAAATATGAAAGGTGAAGCAAGCTGTTAGATAAGAAAGCAAATAACATACAGCAAACATCATACGTTAAATATACACACACACACACACATATATATAAACACACACACCCCTTTATAACAGAAGTAAATGGAAAAAGGGTGGCTGCGAGGCTTTGGCCGTGTGCTATAAGTGGAGGATTGCGACATGAGGGAGGAAGTGGTGGCCGAGGGGTCCACGGACGAGGCTAAGGGAGGAGCTACAGAGGGAAGGCAAGGTGATGGGCTAGCAAAAGGCGGCGGTGGATATGGGTTGCGGGTGCTAAGGCAAGGCGGAGGGAACTGTGGCCAAAGGGGTAGGCTCGGTTGCTGGGATGGCTGTCAGGTAGCTTCGGCAACATGGTGGGCTGGGTCTTCACGAGGAGGAAGGAGCAGTAGCTGAGACGAGGATTGATGGAGAAAAAGAAGGCACGGGGTGGCTTAGCTATCGATGAAGATGGTCGGGATTGCCTGTGCTCGGGTTGGTTTTGTGAGTGGCCGTGATGAAGTATGGAAGGGAGGAGAACCGGCTAATACAAATAAAATTTGATATATTGCACAGTATTTCTCAAATAAAATAATTTACCAAAAGAAAAGTTAGAATCAGTGGAATGGCAAGAGGTTGATATTAACATCTGGGAATTTTAAAGCAGGTGGCTGCTAGTATTATATGGTTGGCAACTGAAGAGACACAGGAAAAAAAGGCTAAATAGGGAACCAAAAAGTCAAATTGTGGAACCGATGCGGAAATCGTTCTGTAGATTTCGCTGTCTCTCGAACTTAGAAACACACAAATGCATATACTGTGGAGATCAGCACAACAAGATGATCAAAACGATATTCGGATATCAGTGGTACAATCATCCGATCAAAAGTCGACATTCGATACCGGAAATGCTGCTAATTTGCTGAAAATAAGACAAACGGAACAATGGCAGTTCAAATTTGGAGAAACGAAAAATGATGTCTCACTCAAAAGATGATTTACAAATTTATTATATAAAAATATTTTTTTAAAATATTTTATTATCATCAAATATTAACTGATTTGAATTTAAATAAAATTACACAATAAAATAAACTTTCATATTATCTGATGAATATTTACCATTTGCTATATTTAAGCAGTCATATTCCAAATATTAAATTTTTATTTCAAAGTTCAATTATTTAAGATTTCACAAAAGTTCAGTAAATCACGTTATTAAACCATTTAAAATTTCTGGGTTGTTACATATTCTTTTCACCAACTCTTATTGTTTGTCAAATTCCTATTGGATAGAGATATACATTATCAATTAATTTGCAAAAAACTGCTATAATCAGATTTCATAATTTCCAAAATTCTTTTCAAGCCACTAACTTATATTAATATTTAATATAGCTATTAAACCTTTCTAGCTTAGAAAATTTATAATAAATCGAAAATACTTGGGAAAAATCTCAAAAATTCAGCAAAAATCTAAAACAACATTTTATTTACTATATAAAATTTTTGAAGAAAAATTCATTATTTTATTAGTTTTAATAATTAAAACCCGAAACAAATTCCCTTTTCACCATAGGAAATTCATAAGATATTCCTATTAATTTCAAAAATTATGAAATTAAAAACCATCTTCAAAATTAGGTATTACACAAACATATCCTAAAACCATGTCGTTTTGGGGTCATTCACTAAGGTTTTTCCCTAGAAACCTATCATAATAATTTCATAAAAATTCTAATAAATCACCATTCATGCAAAAAAAGGTAAAATTAACCATATCATCATCAAACAATGTGGAATACATCAAAAATCTGAAATTTAACACAAATGAATGAGATGGATACTATTATTTACCTTGTTTTGAGGAAAAGAGTTGAGATTTGAGTTTTCGATTTGATTCCCCTTAGCTTTAACTTGATTCTATAACCTTTCTTCCTTTAAAAGCTTTAGCAATGGCCTCTAATTTGTTTATGTTTTGTCTGAATGTAAATTGAATAAGAATATAATGGTAGAAGGGTTTATGTTTAGGAAATGAAGCTTATTCTTATTTCTCCCCTCTCATAAATCCTCCTAATTATGTTTAAGTTAAAACAGTTTTATATGTTGATTAGTTAAGGCCTAACCCAATCATTTATCAAATCTTATCTTCTTTACACGCTATACATTATTCTATTTAATTAATCTGATTAAATATCATGAATAATGTTAAAAAAATTAGAGGTGTTACATAAACTTTTAAATTAGATTTAAAAGTGGTTAATTTGGTTTAAAATTAATTTGTTTAGATTAATATGTGAAAACAGCTGTTCTGGGCACTATTTCGAATTTCGATGAAACCAGCGTCATTGGATCCGTAATAGTGAATTATTATATGTCGTCGAATTTCGTAGCGATTGGACGTATCGTTTAATCGTGCAAGTTTGAAATGCTTGTAAATTAACTTTAGAAATTAATATAATATAACTAGGTTTCAAAAACTATCTTCTGCATATTATCAAATCAGGTCTTGGAACTTGTTCCATTATATTCAGAATAGGGGTATTACATATAGAACACCGATGGCACACCTCGTTTGGAGTTTAAGATTTTTAGGTGCTTTGAATGTATATATTTAAATTAAATGATATATATAACCATATTCCCCATACTCATATCAAGTCAGCCCATTTCTTCCCTAAACCTTACCCACGTCATCACTATTTCATCCATACCCATTTTTCCCTATAAATCACGTTCAAATTAGAAGTCACGAGTTGAAAATTTTCAAAATGTAAATCCACCAAATCAAACCGCCTCATCCAACGATCCTCATTGGTCGGTGCCCATTCAAGTATCGTTAGGGAAAATCAACAACTAGGAAGTCATTAAGGGGAGTTAGGTGAATGTTTTTGTAACATCCCATCTTTTTGGACAGTTTAAGCAGACACACGTGCCAACTCAAACCACTCAGAAGGGCGGATTGTTGTTGGGGTAAATAAGAAAAAGCAGAGAGAAAAAATAGAAACTTACAACGGAATGACAAAATATAATAATCAAATAACAGTTCGTGAAGCTGTTTACAAAACATTTGATTATACTTACACAACACAGAATCAGAGTTACACATATCAAAGATAAATAAATAACAATGCAGTGGAACAGTGTGATGCAGTGGAATAATATAGTAAATAATAATAATAAAATCTCCGTCTTCGTCCTCCAGAAATATGGCCTTCAATTCCTGAAATGCTTAGGCTAACCCGAGCGAGTTGAAAAGACAAAACACTCGAGTCAGAATTAAAAGATCTTATGTAAATTAATTCAATGGTAAATAAATACGAGTGGAACGACGTCACAGATGTTACGGGGTTTGACATCTCCTATCCAGTGTCTAATGTGAGTGCAGTAACTCAAGAGATGCTCGAGATTCACACCTCCTAAGGATCCGTTAAACTATCTACTATGTAGTACAATACGCTATTATAATATGTCTACAGTAAATTAAAAGTATTAAAATAGCGTTAAGGCATTACTCATATCCCCCTTAACACATTTTATATATTCTCATAGTCTATATAGTAATGTAATCCCGCCCGTATTGGACGCTGTCAGAGGGTACTCCATAGGTATGGTACAAAACAAACTTGTAGAAGGTGCACTAGGGTAGGTGACACGACACAACTAGGCAATGCCAGGGTGGATATACCAATTACACTTTCGGATTGGTGGTAATAAATTGCAGCTACTATCGTCTACCTCGGAACACACTCTCGAGTAAAAAATCGATGGGTGGCCACCAAATAAATCAAAAGTCAGAATATAGTATTGATGAGTATGCCCGATAAGAGGAATGACCTCACTTGGCCCGCAGATTGCTCCTGTTTTAACCACCTTAAGCAAACTCATGGGAGTCGGATTCACATATATACCTTATATAGGATCTCCGCCAACCATCTTACTTCGTTCTAGAATCTCCATCGCATACACAGTTGTTAAAGTGGTTTTCGATATTGGCAGAGAGTATGACAACATCTGATCCCGGTTTCTTTGACAACCAATAGGTTATTACACACCAGACGGTTCTTTTGCATTTCCAAAATCACTTCATAATTGATATCAAAATTTCATATTCAATTCAAAGCATATCACTTTTGAAATCATTACTTACTTTCGAAATCATATTCGCCTTTGAAATCGTAGTTCGATAATTATATTTCCTTTCAAAGCCAAACTCACGATTTATATCAAAATATCGTGTTCTAAGAAATTATACCACTTTCAAATCATATTTCTTCCAAAAATCATATTTCCAAAACAGATTAAGTCCTTCCTTCAAAATCTTCATTCAATTCATTATAGATTTAAATTCCAACTTAGGTTATAACATTATTAACCATATTCACTTTAAAATCAAGAATTTGAATATAACCTATCCATTTTACTTAATTTGGAATTTAGAAGAAAATAGTCTTAAATAATTATAAATAGTTTGAATAAATTTTCAATAGTCAAAATATTCTAGAATAGTAAATATAGATTTAAAATAGTTAAATAGATTTAAAATAGATTAAATAAAATTAAAATAGATTAAATAGCTTTAAAATAGGTTAATTAGATTTAATATAAGTTAAAATGGTTTAATTAGTTTTATAATAATTTAAATGGTTTAAAATAGTTTAAATTGATTTAATATAGTTAATATAAGTTAAAATAGTTTATAAATGTGAACATCTTAAAATTTAGAATCTTAAAAATAATATAATTTAAAACAGTTTATATTTGAAAACATGAATTTGGAATTTATATCAATTTGAAACTATTAATTTCATTTTAAAAAAATCAGACCATTTCAATTTAATTTCTCAAAACAATTCCTTTTAAGCCAATTCACATTTCAACACAAAACTTGATTTTCCAAAATAACTTCAACTTATACAAATCAAATTTTTCTTCAAAATATCATTTAATTCATTAAGAAATTAAGAATTCTTTAATCATTTCAAACCGTAATCCCGAAATAAATAATATCCATTAAATTGCTCAAGTCTATATCATTTCAACCCATAACGATTCTTCCTTAATCTATAGATCATTCGGGTATGTATAATTTCAACCCATAGTGAACTTGTAGTTTATAACGATATAAAATACAACATCCATTCATCCAATATCAACAATCAACATCCATCACAATCATCATCCAAATTAATCAATAAATATCAATATAGAACTGATAATCTATAATACGTATTTAACTGGCAATTTATGTTCAATAATAAATTAAAAAAAGATTTAATTCAAATAAATTCAACTTAACCGAGATGATGACTCAAAATGTACCAAACAGTCATAATTAAATTCCTAATCATATCATAACTTTAATTTAACGAACATAAGAAATTTTAAAAATTATGAGTGGGTTAAAACACTCACCCTTGAATTTAAATTGAATTTCAACTCAATTTAAACCCAAAATTTAAATAGTCTTCGAATTCGTCCAAACGAGTGTCAAAGTGCCTAGAATTTTTATAGGATCGCAATAAAGAAAACCGCGCATGAATTTGACCTTGTATGTGGAAGTTATGTCGATTTATATGAAATCGAAAATTTAAATTAAAATAAAACAAAATTGCATAGCCCACTCACACAAGGCCACATCGCACCCCTGTTCTCCCAGTAAACCCTAGCTCCATAGCTACGCGTTCGACCAGATAAAAGCTACAGCCGTCGCTCTTCCATGAATTGCCGTCGCTGAACCAGACACCTCCACCTTGATCGAGTGTCTCCATCTTGACGCCCCTTCTAAGCCGCTCCCGTTAATACCGACGACGAACTCTTCGGCCCAACCATGCGATAGCTCTGCCACCACGATTCTCGTCCAATCACAGTGAAATCGAGTAACTCTGGGTCCAAGTGGCCATACCGATTTACATGCCTTGATCCCCTCTCCACGTTGCCACTACCCGATCATCATATAATCGACTATCGACTAAACAGTACACTGACCACGATGAACGGTCGAAACTTCACCATCCAATTCTGGCAACGCAGAATCCTAGATGGAAAAATAGACCACATATCCAACTTGTGCTCGTCGAGAGCTTCAAAATGATATATAATTCGATATAGTTTGAGGAGTTGAGATTTGATTTGAAGAACTGGAATTTGTGTGTCTGCCATTGTAATGAGGAGTTAAGAAGAAGTGTATGTACAAACAAATGAAAATTAGGTGTGGCTAGGGTTTATAATGAGCTATTTATAGGTAGGGCTGAAAATAGAAGGAATTGACCAGATCGATTTGGATTGAAACGATAAGCAACCTGAAAAGCCCGTTCTGCCTCCGGAACGAAATGGGTCATCCCATATATCAAAATAGATGTTTTCAAATATTTTAATCTCAATGGAACTAGTTTCAAGTCCTAATTCCATCATATGAAGAAGTTAAGTTAAAATCAGCTTATTTCAAATTGATTCCAATTTAAATTAATTTCTAGGCGTTTCGAGTCCGTACAATCAAACGAAAAGTCCGATCATGACGAAACTTGAAATCCTACAATAATTTACCATTATGGATCCGATGAAATTTGTTTTGTCGAAATCCAAGATAGTGGCCAAAATGGCTATTTTCATGTTAATTAAATAAATTAATATTAACTTGATTAAATCAAAATTTCAATTTCTATTCCATAACTAACAAATTTTATCATTTTTGATTTCTCAAACAATTATAATACTTTAAACAATTTAGAGATCAATTCAAAGTTAATTAATTTATCAATTATAGTATTTAATTTTAGTTTTAATAAATTCATTAGTTATCAATTGAAATTTCAATAAATCCATTTATTTGATTTTAAATCTTGTTATTCAACCAATTGTCATCTCATGGGTACCATCAACATTGGTTTATATCTTATCACGTTAATATTTTCCAATTTTATCTTAATTTCAAATAACATAATATTTAATTTCATTTAATTATAATTGATTTCCGATTTCAATTCAACTAACTAAATAAACAGGTAACTTAAAATAATTGCCACTATTTACTTTAATCACACTTACAAGTTCATTACTTACAAACAAATGTTACAATTACTTATCATAATGCTAATTTCATTCAATTACCATTAACAATACATTATTCATTAGTTAATTAACTATTTACATTTGTTTTCTTCTATTCAACTTATAACCAAACATAACCTTTATATTATTTCATTAAATTGGAAATCCATTCAAGTCGCTAATAATTAACTTAAATTAACACTATAACCTTTCATCCTGGTTATCATTTCATAAATAAATATCAGATTCATATTTATTTCAATATTTAATCATAGAATCTTATTAAATTTACAGATTTAATTATCGAAAATTTACGGGTCGTTACAATTTTGGACGACTGGATCACGACAGATTGTGGCGTGGAGGCGGAGAATCTTGGTTTGAGTGTAAAGTGATGGGTTTCTTTTATTTGAAATTTCGGCCTCGTTGTCGTCCTATGGGCGAGGAGGTCTGAAGGTGGAGTGTGGAGAACCGTGTGGGAAAGGTTGTGGTCAAGTTTTATGGCCAATGATTAACTACGGCAGTGGTAATTTGCAATAAAACGGAGGCGAAGTTTGGAATCGTTTGGAGAATCGATGACAAGTTAGGGTGTTGCGCTATTGGTTTGAGGTGTGGCGAGGTCGGGGCTAGCATAGGCAAGCGTAGGGTGGCAGCTCGTGGCCAGAGGCAGAGGAGACGAACGTTTTTTCGAGCGTGCCTAGGTTGGTTCCGTTCGCGAGAAGAAAGGAGAGAGAAAGATTAGACGGGTTTTAAAAATTAAAAATAAGGTTAATTATTTTTTGGTGAGTGTAATTAAGGATTTTATATTATTTAAAATTGTAAATCTTATTAATGCTATAACTTCTTCATACTTGGTCAGAATCGAACATGATGAGTTGCATTGCGCTCGTAACGATAGAAGCTTCATGATGGAACTGGTTTGTAAGAATTTGAAGACTGTTGAAATTTAGCTAAAATTTTAGTTCCAAATCGGAACGCTTGGTGGCAACTGAAATAAAGGTGAGTTTAATTCACCTTTTTGGTTAACTAGTATGATTTATAGTTGATAAAAATTATTGAATGATTGTTTGGATGATTTACTATATTTATTAGTTGGTTTGGGTATATTTCTTCCCTTGGAGCGAATGAGGCCCCATTACATTACTATATCAGAGAGGATGACCCTTTGTATACAAATCCCGCCTCGAAGCAGTTGATTTATAATATTGGTTATATATTGTTTATGGTGCAAGGGGACATGTTGGAGGGGTCCGATAGGATTCCTCATCGCTGTTGATTTAATTTCGATAATAGTCTTGTTATATGATTATTGGATACCAAAAACCTAAATTATTAGCCTAATTGAATTTGACATTGTATATGTTCGGCTTAAACCCTGTAGCGATAGAAAAATCATCAACAATATTTGTAAAGTGATGAGTTAAACCAGGATCGATGTTAATAACATTAATTAGCTGAGTTAGTTAATTAAAAAAATGGTAGCTTATTTAAGTACCATAGTGATTTCTAAGCCTCTTTTCAAATCCAAAAAGTTTATATTCAAATCAATTTCAGTTTTCATTGTTTTAAAAGTTAATTTATTATTAAATTTTATTGTTTAAAGATTATATGTTTATATTGATATTGGTTTAAAGTTACTTATTTATATCAGTATTTTTTTAAGTTATTTATTTGTATTTAATATGTTTTAAGAATATTTGTCAATATTTTACTATTTTGAAAAAAAAGGTTAATTATTCAAATAACCGAGATGGTACGCAATTAATAATAATGATTATTAGTAATATTTTGGAAGTAAATTATTATTATTTATAGTAGTGATGAAGATCAAATGTTATTGCTTTATTTATAATCTTCCGAATTAATAATTAATCCAAAGTTAATAATTATTTATAATGTTTATTATACTTATTGTTAATATAACAGTGTTTTAAAGTAAACGATTAGAATCTGTTTATAAGTGTTTTTGAGATTTATTGTAACGATGCCAGATTTTAACTAATTTTAAATTGATAATTAATTTCATTTTTGAATAAATATTTGTGAAATAATTGGTAATTGATATAAAATATTAAGTTAGATAAATAAATACACATATAAAGTAAACAAATTTGTTAAATTATAACAACATAATAAAAACAGAAATTCATAAAATTTCAAAGTAACAAGACGAAAACAAAAATTCGACATAAGACATATATATAAGACAAAAGAAGAAATACAAACATCTTTGAACTTGCAAAGGAAAAACAGCAAATATATATAAGACAAAAGAAGAAATACAAACATCTTTGAACTTGCAAAGGAAAAACAGCAAATATATTCAAATATGAAGACTTACCAACAAACAAAATTGGATAAGTAATATAATTTGCAAGCTTATAAACAAGACAACAAATATAAGTATATTCATGTACAAGCAAAGAAAATATAGTCAAGTATGTGTAAACTGAAATGTAAACATGTGAGCCTGGAAGAGAAACAAGTAAACCAAAAATATTTATTAACTTGAAAATTGAAGACATGAAGGACATAGGCATTTAATGCTTTCAACCTCAGCCACAATACAAGTATCAGCAGCCACCACATTAATAAAAAAAAAATATCTCTGAAATGTTGTACAAAATGTATAACCTGTATTATACATAACAATATTATCACCTGCAAACTTTTCTCTATATAATTGTACATCCTCTTTATTTCATTCGTTCATCAAAATATAGCAAACCTGAAATAAACATCACCATATTACAAATTTGAAACAAAAACTCAACTACAACCATAAATTCAAGAGAAAAGTTCAGCAAGCGTAGTTCAAGTCTGTTCATCATAAATAAAGATCTGTTTATTTAAAAAAAACCAGGTGAGTAACACCGCTTTTAAACAATTTAAAAGTATAATCTGTTGCATATATCTGTGAATGAGTATATTTACACACACACACACACACACACACATATATATGAATCATTTGTGTATATTTAAATGATTGAAGCAAGGGTGTGCACGCTGTTATTTTCATATGTTCGCTGTCTTAGTTCATAGACCAAGTTTTTGATTCAAAAATCTTTTCTTCTCAATCTACCCACTGTTTGGATTTAAAATTCAAACAAAACTGTTTGTTACAGGATATATTAAAGATAAAAAATGAATTTAAGTTTAAACAACTTATTAGTATCTCTGGAATTCAAGATATCTGAGCAAAGCTTTAAACAAGTTAAAATTTAAACTTCTTAATTTACAAATTTAGGTTGGTAACTTAGATTCGTACACTTTAATATGAATTTTAAAACAAGAATCGTAATTTTTAGATGAGGGGTTAAAGAGCAGTTCAAAGATGATCGAAAATGGTACTTTGATCAATTCCCAGCGATATGTTGAACTGGGGAAGTCGAGTTCCTCCTGGGGGTGGAGAAATGATCAGAGGCCCTGGAAAAAAAATATGGTGAGGGTGGTCAGGTGATCGTGGTGGCGTCGACGATCGTGTGAAGGCCGTAGCCCTAGTTTTGTCAAGACCAGATGATTCGATTCGTTCTTCGTCGGCGAGTGATCGAGCGCTACGAAACTTAGAGAGATGGTAGAGGGGATGTCGACGAAGCGATGACTGGAATTTGAGCGTCTCCGGTGGACGAGGCATCGAGAGGGATGTGTTGCCAGGTATGGCGGAAGTTTTCGTCTATGTTTCCAGGTCTGGAAGTTCGAATTTGAGGAGATGGTTGGGTTGTGATAATCGGAGTTGGATGTGTGGATGTTTTCCGATGTGGGGGACCATCGGAGATGGTTGGAGGCAGCCAGAAGTCACAGTGCACGTGCACGATGCACTTCTTGGATCCGGGCATTTTTGTTTTCAGTTGGAGCTGGGTTGTTCGTGAGTTTACTCGAGTATTTACTCGAAGTTTTAGGTGTTGGGCTCAAAGCAAGAGACGGTAGTGACTTTGGCAGTTGTTGTATAGGTTCAAAACATGTTCTGTTTGTTTTGAAAATTCAAAACTGAATTTCAAATGATAAAACAAAGTTAAAATAAGTTTTGAATCAAAGTTTTAATATAAATTCCAGTTTAGTTTGACACTTAGTTTGGAAATAAAGTTTTTTTTTAAATTGTAAATTGTTTAAATAACTAAAAGTGCTTAAATAATTAAAGGGATTTTTAAAGACTTGAATTTAAAATGAAATATGATTTGTAAAGGAAGAATTTAAACACAATTTTAAACCAGGACCTGAACCTAAATTGAATTCTAGATTTTGAAAATAAAATAGAGTTTTATAAATCTAAATGTTTAAATAAGTAAAGTATATTTTAAATATGTGAATTCAAAAAGGAATTTGATCTAACTCTTTTAAATTCCTTTATAATAAAAGTATTATTTGACACGTGAATTTAAAGGTTTTAAAAATTTAGTTGTAGACTTTATAAAAAATTAACTGGTATTTCATTTTAAATCTTGAATTTAAAATGAAATTTAAAAGTAAATTTGGAAAAATATATTATTAAACATATTTGTAAGTGAAAATAAACCATTAATAAGAATGAGTTTCACTATAAAGTTAATGAAAATTTAAGGATTTATAATTCATTAATTATTGAGTTAATTAAAATAGATAATTTATGTTTGTATTAATTGAATTAGTAATTCCAAGTTAAATTTATTAATGAAAGTTAAGTTAATTTAATTAAGGAATAATCAAATCGTAATTAAGGATTCATTAAGTTACAGTTGACACTTAATTAATTCAATAATTAGGATTAATTAACGAGTTCTTAATGGTTAATGAATTGATAATCAATAATGATTAATACAAGTAAATTTCTTTAACAAAATAATTAAAGGAAATTTAATTGTTAACGAAGGTCGTTAACTAAGATTATTTAAATAATTAATTAATGTGGTTAATTTTAATAATTAATTTGATTAATTAATTAATGATAATCATTTATGAAATTGTGTAAGTGTAATTACTTTATGGTAAGTAATTAAAGATTTAATTTCTTAAAATAATTAATTAAGGGATTAATTAATTATGTAATTGGTTTAAAGGGTAACTTAATTAATATGGTAAATTAAGAATAATTTAATTAATTAAGGTGATTGATTAGTTAATTTATATCAAATAATTTGTAATTAATAAATCAGGATTGGATAATTAATTCATACGTGATTAATTTAATTGGAAATAAATTGAATTAATTAGGATTAAACAATTAATTAATCCTGCTTATAAATGATTATTGAATGCTTGACCTTACTTATGAATGATTGTATTTTATGAGTTGCCTTGAATTTATTTTCCGATCTGATCTGTGATAATTTGTTCTCTGGATTGAGCTGTGTGTAATTTATTCATTTGTTTGTGATACATTTGTATTTTATCCGTGAATCTGTAAGGAACGATAAGCGTTATAAATTACACTGGTTATCAATATTGATGTGCTTAAATATGTGAAGTGATGATTTAGGATGTTTCACTATTGTGTTGAACCCCTAGACCACACTTATACACACACCAATATGGATTTCACGAGGAAATCGGTTAAGTCACGGATTTTTAAAAGTCGAATATTTAAATCCAAATAGTTTTGGAAATGCGATTGGGTTAAATGTGAAAATCTTTTGAAATGAAATTTCAAAGATAAAATTTATTTTTGAATAACTTGATTAAGTTTTGAAGTTTAAATAATTTGATTTAAATTCAAAATTTGAAACTGAATCCTATGATTTGAAACTAAGGACTAAAGATGTTATACAAGTTATATGGGTTAAACATAAACCATTTTAAATGTATTGGTTTGGGAATTTGAATTTAAATTCAAAGGCTTTAGTTCGTACAATTATAATCGGATTCTTTTGGAATGAAAACTATTTGTTTCCAAATAATGAAAGCTTTCATATAAGAAATGAACTTCCAAATTTTGTTAAAAGGATTTCAAGTCTAAAATGAAAATGATTCACAAGTTATGGAAACGGTTTGAAAGTTATATGTTAAATCTTTTATTTAAAGATTTAATTGAGTTAATCCAACTTGAAATGGAATTGTTTTGAAAGGTTATGAAGGAATCTTTGGAAACGAGTTTTGAAAGCTATAAGTTAAATCTTGATTTAAAGATTTAACGAAATAATCCAATTGAAATGGAAATTGTTTTGAAATCCATGAATGGATCTTTGTGAACTGGGTGAACTTTGTGAATTGAATCTTTTTGTTTAAAAGATTGGAAATGGTAATTTGTTTGAACCATTTGAAGGAAAAGTTTGGATATTAAGTTGTGACTTAACTGAAATCCCATATCCATATGTTTTCAAATATTATGCTCATTATTCGGTTTAGCCGGGAGAGGATCTTTGTGTCATATAACCCATTTCGAATAATGATACGTCGATATGGATAGCATTTGAAGATCGGTGGTGAAGACCGGGTATTTGCGAGAATGATAGGATGACCTATCGATTGTCTCTGGACTGAGTCGCGCCGGTATAGAGATTCCCTAAGTGATGGGAAGTCCGATCGGGATTGTGGATACCCGAATTTGCTTCGGAAGTGCCTTCGGTTCTGTTCGAACCCGGAACAGACTTGTATGGTTGTATGTCTGACACTACACTTTGAGATATAAAGCAGATTTCTTTCAAATACATATCTGTTTGTGGCGGAGAATTTATTCTCTTAGCTTAACACCCTTCTCTGAGACGTTCGAGCTTAGAGGTTATGTAATTGAAGGTTATCAGCGATATACTTCCAACTTGGTGGTGTGGCATACTAAGTGCTGCTGTGTGTTGATGATCATTGGTTGATCATTTGTGATCAAAGCATGGCTTTTGTGTAAAGCGTAGCTTTGTGGACGAAACCTCATCGAGCCTCACAAACCGGTGATAATCAAAACAGGAAAGATGCGGTAAGGTTTCAAGGGTAGCTCCCCTTGGGTGTGACCATTCATTCTGGAAAAGGGTAGTGTCATGGTGTAGAGCCCAGATACTTACTCGTGTGGGCACTGTAATATATTCATTACCGTGTGATGTTGTTGGTGTAGAGGTACCTTGTGTAAAGTCCCAAAGGACCGGGGGTGGCATATCTATAGGTATTACTCCCGGGCAGGGAGGAAACCGGCCTTGTGTTGGCAGAGAGTAGGGTAGGTTCTTGGGGCGTCCCGCCAGAGGCGTTCCCATGTGGCAGTAGGAAGTTCCTTAGCCTGACCATTTGTTAGAAATCCAAACAAAACAATACGTGCCTTGTACGATTTTAGTTGTAGAACCTGCCATTTAAAATTGTAGCTATAGCAGGCACAATATAATGGTACCTATGCTGGCTAAGATTTATATTCTACTTTCGAAATATTTTCCACTATGCACTAATAATAATATAAAAAGAACGTAGTAAGCATGTTTGACTATCATAAGAAGAAATCTCCCCCATGTGTGTGATTGCATTGTGTGTGTGTGCTGGGAGGCCTTATGGTAGTTTCATTTTTCAAAAAGCATCGCGGATTTCAAGCTAACTTCTTTTGTTTGTTTTTAAAGATAAAACTGTTTTTGTTACTCACACCAGTCCCATGACTGACCTGGAATTTATTGTTCCTTTCCTAAACTCTGGATGCCTATAATTTTCCACACGGGCAGTCTAGAGTTGGGTTTTTCAGATAAGTTAGGTTTAGTAGATTATCTGGAGTTAGTTCAGTCTTTGGTTTTGGACGACTGACCTTGGTTCGAGCTAGCTTTGGATTGGAGCATTGGATTTGGGGATGTATCCTATTGAAGACATTATCGTTCCGCTGCTATTCCTTGTGTCTCTGATAGTATTTATATTCAGTTGTATCATTCTATTGTATCATCATTGTATCTGGATATTGTATCAGATGTCGCATATTATATTATTCTTTCATTCCGATGTGTTGTATTTAATGGTGTTATAAGCTCTGGCGAACCATATTTGACGTTTGAATCTGCGGCATTTGAATACGAGTGTCATATTCGGTGCTGATTTTTCGAAGGTCGAGTCAGGATCGTCACAACTGATTTCAGAGCTGAGGGTTAAAACTTTAGCTCAGGAGTATAACATATTAAGTAACTCATTAGAGATAGGGTGAAGTATACCCTAAAATGAGTATATCCCTAAGATATCCGTTTGAGTGCCTCAGTAAATTCTCTTACTATCCACTGATAGTGAGTATGAGTGCAAGAAGAGGACGAAATATGGGATAGGGGAATATCACTACAAGTGGTCAATACCCTACAACGGTGGAAACAATCTTTCTCTTCTCAAATTCCTTTGATTTGCTTCCAAATTCTTTTGATTTGCTTCGTAGCAGCTGCAAGGAGAAGCTTTGGTGTGATGGTGGCCCTACGAATCGTTGTAGGAAATCCTTACTTCATATCTTCATCGGTTTCTTATCAGCTTTTCGATTTAAACTTTAATGAATTTGAAATTCGAATTTGAAATTATAAATTGGAAATTTTAAATTGAGTTAAATTGGTTAATAGAATATTGGGCTAAATTTAAATTGAATCGATAAAACGATTTCATCTAAAACCAAATTTGAAATTCTATTATAATTTCTTGTGTTAATCGAAGTCCGAAAAGGGACAAGTTATATATAATTTGGGGTATTCTGACTTGAGTTTGGAATCCATACCTAATGTTTGAAAAGTTGTAGAAGATTTCATCCATCTATCAATCTCTTTTGTTCAATATCTCTTTTCAATTCTTCGATAGTTCTTGGTAGATCCAGGAAGAAGATTTGATATATTTGCATGGGACACAAACTCCAAATATGTCAGAATTGTTTGTTTGGATGAATTGTTGCATTGGTTGATAGGTATACTTTAGTTTCTAAACTAAAAATTTTGAAACTGTATCCATCTGTGTATTTTCGGGTCTCGATATATTCTACGAACAGTTAGTTATCTTTCGAACTAACCAGTGCCCTGCACATTTCATAGATTTGATAATCCGAGTATCCTGTGTAGTATTGAATGAGTTGTTCTCATATTGGTGATATTATGATTTGGTAAGCCAAATACAGAATAGATATCCAGTTTGACCTGGAAAACTGTTTCTCTAACTTTGTGTATTTATCTTTGTTGTTTCTCTGCCTGCAAATTTCGAGGATGAAATTTCTTTAAGGGGGGAATCTGTAACGATCCTAGATTTTAACAAATTTTAAATTGATAATTAATTTCATTTTTGAATAAAAATTTGTGAAATAATTGGTAATTGATATAAAATATTAAGTTAAATAAATAAATACACATATAGAGTAAACAAATTTGTTAAATTATAACAACATAATAAAAATAGAACTTCATTAAATTTCAAAGTAACAAGACCAAAACAAAAATTCGACAAAAAACATATAAATATATATGACAAAAGAAGAAATACAAACATCTTTGAACTTGCAAAGGAAAAACAGCAAATATATTCAAGTATGAAGACTTACCAAATGAACAAACAAAATTGGATAAGTAATATAATTTCCAAGCTTATAAACAAGACAGCAAATATAAGTATATTCATGTACAAGCAAAGAAAATATAATCAAGTATGTGTAAACTGAAATGTAAACATGTGAGCCTGGAAGAGAAACAAGTAACCAAAAATATTTATTAACTTGCAAATGAAGACATGAAGGACATAGGCATTTAATGCTTTCAACCTCAGCCACAATACAGGTATCAGCAACCACCATATTAATAAAAAAAATATCTCTGAAATGTTGTACAAAATGTATAACCTGTATTGTACATAACAATATTATCACCTGCAAACTTTTCTCTATATAATTGTACATCCACTTTATTTCATTCGTTCATCAAAATATAGCAAACCTGAAAAAAAACATCATCATGTTACAAATTTAAAACAACAACTCAACTACAACCAGCAATTCGAGAGAAAAGTTCGGCAAGCATAGTTCAAGTCTGTTCATGATAAATAAAGCTCTGTTTATTTAAAAAAAACCAGGTGAGTAACACCACTTTTAAACAATTTAAAAGTATAATCTGTTGCATATATACGTGAATGAGTATATTTACACACACACACACAAATATATATATATATATATATATATGAATCCTTTGTGTATATTTAAATGATTGAAGCATTGGTGTGCAGGCTGTTATTTTCATATGTTCTCTGTCTTAGTTCATAGACCAAGTTTTTGATTCAAAAATCTTTTCTTCTCAGTCTGCCCACTGTTTGGATTTAAAATTCAAACCAAAATTGTTTGCTACAGGATATATTAAAGGTTAAAAATGAATTTAAGTTCAAACAACTTATTAGTATCTCCGGAATTCAAGATATCTGAGCAAAGCTTTAAACAAGTTAAAATTT
Source organism: Allium cepa (assembly GCA_030765085.1). NCBI lineage: Eukaryota > Viridiplantae > Streptophyta > Magnoliopsida > Asparagales > Amaryllidaceae > Allium > Allium cepa. The sequence goes on along the minus strand of CM060939.1, from coordinate 399,522,425 downwards.
AAACTTCTTAATTTACAAATTCAGGTTGTTAACTTAAATTCGTACACTTTAATATGAATTTTAAAACAAGAATCGTAATTTTTAGATGAGGGGTTAAAAAGCAGTTCAAAGATGATCGAAAATGGTACTTTGATCAATTCCCAGCGATATGTTGAACTGGGGAAGTCGAGTTACTCCTGAGGGTGGAGAAATGATCAGAGGCTTTGGAAAAAAAAAGGTGAGGGTGGACAGGTGATCGTGGTGGTGTCGACGATCGTGTGAAGACCGTAGCCCTAGTTTTGTCAAGGCCAGATGATTCGATTCGTTCTTCATCGGCGAGTGATCGAGCGCTACGAAACTTAGGGAGATGGTAGATGGGATGTCGACGAAGCGATGACCGAAATTTGAGCATCTCCGGTGGTCGAGGCATCGAGAGCGATGTGTTGCCAGGTTTGGTGGAAGTTTTTGTCTGTGTTTCCAGGTTTGGAAGTTCGAACTCAATTTTGAACTTGAGGAGATGGCTGGGTTGTGATAATCGGAGTTGGATGTGTGGACGTTTTTTGATGTGGGGGGACCATCGAAGATGGTCGGAGGCGGCCAGAAGCCACCGTGCACGTGCACGGTGCACTTCTTGGATCTGGGCATTTTTGTTTTGAGTTGGAGCTGGGTTGTTCGTGAGTTTACTCGAGTATTTACTCGAAATTTTAGGTGTTGGGCTCGAAGTAAGAGACGGTAGTGATTTTGGCAGTTATCGTAAAGTTTCAAAACCTGTTCTGTTTGTTTTGAAAACTCAAAAATGAATTTGAAATGATAAAACTTAGTTAAAATAAGTTTTGAATCAAAGTTTTAATATAAATTCCAGTTTAGTTTGACACTTTGTTTGGAAATAAAGTTTTTTTAAATTTTAAATTGTTTAAATAAGTAAAAGTGCTTAAGTAATTAAAGGGATTTTTAAGGACTTGAATTTAAAATGAAATATGATTTGTAAAGGAAGAATTTAAACACAATTTTAAACCAGGACTTGAACCTAAATTGAATTCTAGATTTTGAAAATAAAATAGAGTTTTATAAAACTAAATGTTTAAATAAGTAAAGTATATTTTAAATATGTGAATTTAAAAAGGAATTTGATCTAACTCTATTAAATTCCTTTATAACAAAAGTATTATTTAACAAGTGAATTTAAAGGTTTTAAAAATTTGGTTGTAGACTTTATTAAAGATAAACTGGTATTTCATTTTAAATCTTGAATTTAAAATGAAATTTAAAAGTAACTTTGGAAAAATATATTATTAAACATATTTGTAAGTGAAAATTAAACCATTAATAAGAATGAGTTTCACTTTAAAGTTAATGAAAATTTAAGAATTTATAATTCATTAATTATTGAGTTAATTAGAATAGATAATTTATGTTGGTATTAATTGAATTAGTAATTCCAAGTTAAATTTATTAATGAAAGTTAAGTTAATTTAATTAAGGAATAATTAAATCGTAATTAAGGATTCATTAAGTTACAATTGAAACTTAATTAATTCAATAATTAGGATTAATTAACGAGTTCTTAGTGGTTAATGAATTGATAATCAATAATGATTAATATAAGTAAATTTCTTTAATAAAGTAATTAAAGGAAATTTAATTGTTAACGAAGGTCGTTAACTAAGATTATTTAAATAATTAATTAATGTGGTTAATTTTAATAATTAATTTGATTAATTAATTAATGATAATCATTTATGAAATTGTAAGTGTAATTACTTTATGGTAAGTAATTAAAGATTTAATTTCTTAAAATAATTAATTAAGGGATTAATTAATTATGTAATTGGTTTAAAGGGTAACTTAATTAATATGATAAACTAAGAATAATTTAATTAATTAAGGTGATTGATTAATTAATTATATCTAATAATTTGTAATTAATAAATCAGGATTGGATAATCAATTCATAAGTGATTAACTTAATTGGAAATAAATTGAATTAATTAGGATTAAACAATTAATTAATCCTGCTTATAAATGATTATTGAATGCTTGACCTTACTTATGAATGATTATATTTTATCGGTTGCCTTGAATTGATTGTCCTATCTGATATGTGATAATTTGTTCTATGGATTGAGCTGTGTGTAATTTATTCATTTGTTTGTGATACATTTGTATATTATCTGTGAATCTGTGAAGGAACGACAAGCGTTATAAATTATACTGGTTATCAATATTGATGTGCTTAAATATGTGATGTGATGATTTATGATGTTGCACTATTGTGTTGAACCCCTAGACCACACTTATAGACACACCAATATGGATTTCACGAGGAAATCGGTTAAGTCGCAGATTTTTAAAAGTCGAATATTTAAATGCAAATAGTTTTGGAAATGGGATCGGGTTAAATGTGAAAAGCTTTTGAAATGGAATTTCAAAGATAAAATTTATTTTTGAATAAGTTGATTAAGTTTTGAACTTTAAATAATTTTATTTAAATTTAAATTCAAAATTTGAAACTGAATCCTATGATTTGAAACTAGGGACTAAAGATGTTATACAAGTTATATGGGTTAAACATAAACCATTTTAAATGTATTGATTTGGGAATTTGAATTTAAGTTCAAAGGCTTTAGTTCGTGCAATTATAATCGGATTCTTCTGGAATGAAAACTATTTGTTTCCAAATAATGAAAGCTTTCATATAAGAAATAAACTTCCAAATAGTGTTAAAAGGATTTCAAGTCTAAAATGAAAATGATTCCCAAGTTACGGAAACGGTTTGAAAGTTATATGTTAAATCTTTTATTTAAAGATTTAAATGAGTTAATCCAACTTGAAATGGAATTGTTTTGAAAGGTTATGAATGAATCTTTGGAAACGAGTTTTGAAAGCTATAAGTTAAATCTTGATTTAAAGATTTAACGAGTTAATCCAATTGAAATGGAAATTGTTTTGAAATCCATGAATGGATCTTTGTGAACTGGGTGAACTTTGTGAATTGAATCTTTTTGTTTAAATGATTGGAAATGGTAATTTGTTTGAACCATTTGAAGGAAAAGTTTGGATATTAAGTTGTGACTTAACCGACATCCTATTTCCATATGTTTTCAAATATTACGCTCATTATTCGGTTTAGCCGGGAGAGGATCTTTGTGTCATATAACCCATTCCGAATAATGATACGTCGATATGGATTGCATTTGAAGACCGGTGGTGAAGACCAGGTATTTGCAAGAATGATAAGATGACCTATCGATTGTCTCTACACTGTGTCGCGCTGGTATAGAGATTCCCTAAGTGATGGGAAGTCCGATCGGGATTGTGGATACCCGGATTTGCAAGGACTTCTTCGGAAGTGCCCTCGATTATGTTCGAACCTGGAACAGACTTGTATGGTTGTATGTCTGACACTACACTTTGAGATGTAAAACAGATTTCTTTCAAATACATATCTGTTGGTGGCGGAGAATTTATTCTCTTAGCTTAACACCCTTCTCTGAGACGTTCGAGCTTAGAGGTTATGTAGTTGAAGGTTATCAGCAATATACTCCCAATTTGGTAGTATGGCATGCTAAATGCTGCTGTGTGTTGATGATCATTGGTTGATCGTTTGTGATAAAAGCATGGCTTTTGTGTAAAGCGTAGCTTTGTGGACGAAACCTCATCGAGCCTCACAAACCGGTAATGGTCAAAATAGGAAAGATGCGGCAAGGTTTCAGGGGGTAGCTCCCTTAGAGTGTGACCATTCCATCTGGAAAAGGGTAGTATCATGGTATGGAGCCCAGATACTTACTCGTGTGGGCACTATAATATATTCATTACTGTGTGATGTTGTTGGTGTAGAGGTACCTTGTGTAAAGGTCCCAAAGGACCGGGGATGGCGTATCTGTAGGTATTACTCTCGGACAGGGAGGAAATCGGCCTTGAGTTGGCAGAGAGCCGGGTAGGTTATCAGGGCGTCCCGCCAGAGGCGTTCCCATGTGGCAGTAGGAAGTTCCTTAGCCTGACCATTTGTTGGAAATCCAAACAAAACAACACTAGCCTTGTACGGTTTTAGTTGTAGAACCTGCCGTTTAAAATGGTAGCTATAACAGGCATAATATAATGGTACCTATGCTGTCTAAGATTTATATTCTAATTTCGAAATGTTTTCCACTATGTACTAATAATAATATAAAAAGAAGAATTTTGCATAGTAAGCATGTTTGACTATCATAAGGAGAAATCTCCCCTATGTGTGCGATTGCATTATGTGTGTCGGGAGGCCTTATGGTAGTTTCATTTTTTCAAAAAGCATCGTGGATTTCAATCTAAATTTTTTTGTTTGTTTTTAATGATAAAACTGTTTTTGTTACTCACACCAGTCTCATAACTGACCTGGAGTTTATTGTTCCTTTCCTAAACTCTGGGTCCCCATAATTTTTCACACGGGAAGTCTAGAGTTGGGTTTTTCAGATAAGTTAGGTTTAGTAGATTATCTGGAGTTAGTTCAGTCTTTGGTTTCGGACGACTGGTTCGAGCTAGCTTTGGATTGGAGCATTGGATTTGGGGATGTATCCTATTGAAGACATTATCTTTCCGCTACTATTCCTTGTGTCTCTGATAGTATTTATATTCAGTTGTATCATTCTATTGTATCATCATTGTATCTGGATATTGTATCAGATGTGGCATATTATATTAGTCTTTCATTACGTTGTGTTGTACTTAATGGTGTTGTGAGCTCCGGCGAACCATATTTGACGTTTGAATCTGTGGCATTTGAATACGAGTGTCGTATTCAGTGCCAATTTTTCGAAGGTCCAGTCGGGTTCGTCACAACTGGTATCATAGCTGAGGGTTAAAACTTTAGCTCAGGAGTATAACACATTCAGTAACTAATTAGAGATAGGGTGTAGTATACCCTAGAATGAGAATATCCCTAAGATATCCGTTCGAGTGCCTCTGTAAATTCTCTTACTATCCAATGATATGAGTATGAGTGCAAGAAGAGGACGAAATATGGGACAGGGGAATATCACTACAAGTGGTCAATACCCTACAACGGTGGAAACAATCTTTCTCTTCTCAAATTCCTTTGATTTGCTTCCAAATTCTTTTGATTTGCTTCGTAGCAGCTGCAAGGAGAAGCTTCGGTGTGATGACGGCCGTACGAATCGTTGTAGAAAATCCTTACTTCTTATCTTCATCGGTTTATTATCAGCTTTTCGATTTAAACTTTAATGAATTTGAAATTTGAAATTGAAAATTATAAATTGGAAATTTTAAATTGAGTTAAATTGGTTAATAGAATATAGGGCTAAATTTAAATTGAATCGATAAAACGATTTCATCTAAAACCAAATTTGAAATTCTATTGTAATTTCTTGTGTTGATCGAAGTCCGAAGAGGGACAAGTTATATATAATTTGGGGTAGTCCGACTTGAGTTTGGAATCTATACCTAATGTTTGAAAAGTTGTAGAAGATTGCATCCATCTATCAATCTCTTTTGTTCAGCATCTCTTTTCAATTCTTCGATAATTTTTGGTAGATCCAGGAAGAAGATTTGATATATTTGCATGGGACACAAACTCCAAATATGTCAGAATTGTTTGTTTGGATGAATTGGTTGCATTGGTTGCTATGGTTGATAGGTATACTTTAGTTTCTAAACTAAAAATTTTGAAACTGTATCCGTACATCTGTCTATTTTCGGGTCTCGATATATTCTACGAACGGTTAGTTATATTTCGAACTAACCAGTTCCCCTACATATTTCGTAGATTTGATAATCCGAGTATCCTATGTAATATTGAATGAGTTGTTCTCATATTGGTGATATTATGATTTTGTAAGCCAACTACAAAATAGATATCCAGTTTGACCTGGAAAACTATTTCTCTAACTTTGTGTATCTATCTTTGTTGTTTCTCTGCCTGCAAATTTCGAGGATGAAATTTCTTTAAGGAGGGAATCTGTAACGATCCTAGATTTTAACTAATTTTAAATTGATAATTAATTTTATTTTTGAATAAAAATTTGTGAAATAATTGGTAATTGATATAAAATATTAAGTTAAATAAATAAATACACATATAGAGTAAACAAATTTGTTAAATTATAACAACATAATAAAAATAGAACTTCATTAAATTTCAAAGTAATAAGACCAAAACAAAAATTCGACATAAGACATATATATGTAAGACAAAAGAAGAAATACAAACATCTTTGAACTTGCAAAGGAAAAACAGCAAATATATTCAAGTATGAAGACTTACCAAATGAACAAACAAAATTGGATAAGTAATATAATTTGCAAGCTTATAAACAAGACATCAAATATAAGTATATTCATGTACAAGCAAAGAAAATATAGTCAAGTATGTGTAAACTGAAATGTAAACATGTGAGCTTGGAAAAGAAACAAGTAAACCAAAAATATTTATTAACTTGCAAATGAAGACATGAAGGACATAGGCATTTAATGCTTTCAACCTCAGCCACAATACAAGTATCAGCGGCCACCATATTAATAAAAAAAATATCTCTGATATGTTGTACATAATGTATAAACCGTATTGTACATAACAATATTATCACCTGCAAACTTTTCTCTATATAGTTGTACATCCACTTTATTTCATTCGTTCATCAAAATATAGCAAACCTGAAAAAAAACATCATCACATTACAAATTTAAAACAACAACTCAACTACAACCAGAAATTCAAGAGAAAAGTTCGGCTAGCATAGTTCAAGTTTGTTCATCATAAAAAAAGCTCTGTTTATTTAAAAAAATCCAGGTGAGTATCACCACTTTTAAACATTTTAAAAGTATATTCTGTTGCATATATCTGTGATTGAGTATATTTACACACACACACACACACACATGTATATATATATGAATCCTTTGTGTATATTTAAATGATTGAAGCGTTGGTGTGCAGGCTGTTATTTTCATATGTTCTCTGTCTTATTTCATAGACCAAGTTTTTGATTCAAAAATCTTTTCTTCTCAATCTACCCACTGTTTGGATTTAAAATTCAAACCAAAATTGTTTGTTACAGGATATATTAAAGATTAAAAATGAATTTAAGTTTAAACAACTTATTAGTATCTCTGGAATTCAAGATATCTGAGCAAAGCTTTAAACAAGTTAAAATTTAAACTTCTTAATTTACAAATTCAGGTTGGTAACTTAAATTCGTACACTTTAACAAAAATTTTAAAACAAGAATCATAATTTTTAGATGAGGGGTTAAAGAGTTAGTTCAAAGATGATCGAAAATGGTACTTTGATCAATTCCCAGCGATATGTTGAACTGGGGAAGTCGAGTTCCTCCTGGGGGTGGAGAAATGATCAGAGGCTCTGGAAAAAAATAGGGTGAGGGTGGTCAGGTGATCATGGTGGCGTCAGCGATCGTGTGGAGGCCGTAGCACTAGTTTTGTCAAGGCCAGGTGATTCGATTCGTTCTTCATCGGCGAGTGATCGAGCTCTACGAAACTTAAGGAGATGGTAGAGGGGATGTCGACGAAGCGATGACCGAAATTTGAGCATCTCTGGTGGTCGAGGCATCGAGAGCGATGTGTTGCCAGGTTTGGTGGAAGTTTTCATCTGTGTTTCCAGGTCTGGAAGTTCGAACTCAATTTTGAATTTGAGGAGATGGCTGGGTTGTGATAATCGAAGTTGGATGTGTGGACGTTTTCCAATGTGGGGGGACCATCGGAGATGGTCGGAGGCGGCCAGAAGCCACCGTGCACGTGCACGGTGCACTTCTTGGATCTGGGCATTTTTGTTTTGAGTTGGAGCTGGGTTGTTCGTGAGTTTACTCGAGTATTTGCTCGAAATTTTAGGTGTTGGGCTCGAAGCAAGAGACGGTAATGACTTTGGCAGTTGTCGTACAAGTTCAAAACCTATTCTGTTTATTTTGAAAATTCAAAACTGAATTTGAAATGATAAAACAAAGTTAAAATAAGTTTTGAATCAAAGTTTTAATATAAATTCCTGTTTAATTTGACACTTAGTTTGGAAATAAAGTTTTTTTTTTAATTTTAAATTGTTTAAATAACTAAAAGTGCTTAAGTAACTAAAGGGATTTTTAAGGACTTGAATTTAAAATGAAATATGATTTGTAAAGGAAGAATTTAAACACAACTTTAAATCAGGACCTGAACCTAAATTGAATTCTAGATTTTGAAAATAAAATAGAGTGTTATAAATATAAATGTTTAAATAAGTAAAGTATATTTTAAATATGTGAATTTAAAAAGGAATTTGATCTTACTCTTTTAAATTCCTTTATAAGAAAAGTATTATTTAACATGTGAATTTAAAGGTTTTAAAATTTTAGTTGTAGACTTTATTAAAGATAAACTGGTATTTCATTTTAAAACTTGAATTCAAAATGAAATTTAAAAGTGAATTTGGAAAAATATATTATTAAACATATTTGTAAGTGAAAATTAAACCATTAATAAGAATGAGTTTCACTTTAAAGTTAATGAAAATTTAAGAATTTATAATTCATTAATTATTGAGTTAATTAGAATAGATAATATATGTTTTGTATTAATTGATTAGTAATTCCAAGTTAAATTTATTAATGAAAGTTAAGTTAATTTAATTAAGGAATAATTAAATCATAATTAAGGATTCATTAAGTTATAGTTGACACTTAATTAATTCAATAATTAGGATTAATTAACGAGTTCTTAGTGGTTAGTGAATTGATAATCAATAATGATTAATATAAGTAAATTTCTTTAATAAAGTAATTAAAGGAAATTTAATTGTTAACGAAGGTCGTTAACTAAGATTATTTAAATAATTAATTAATGTGGTTAATTTTAATAATTAATTTGATTAATTAATTAATGATAATCATTTATGAAATTGTGTAAGTGTAATTACTTTACGGTAAGTAATTAAAGATTTAATTTCTTAAAATAATTAATTAAGGGATTAATTAATTATGTAATTGGTTTAAAGGGTAACTTAATTAATATGATAAATTAAGAATAATTTAATTAATTAAGGTGATTGATTAATTAATTTATATCAAATAATTTGTAATTAATAAATCAAGATTGGATAATTAATTCATAAGTGATTAACTTAATTGGAAATAAATTGAATTAATTAGGATTAAACAATTAATTAATCTTGCTTATAAATGATTATTGAATGCTTGACCTTACTTATGAATGATTGTATTTTATGGGTTGCCTTGAATTGATTGTCCTTTCTGATATGTGATAATTTGTTCTCTGGATTGAGCTGTGTGTAATTCATTCATTTGTTTGTGATACATTTGTATATTATCTGTGAATCTGTGAAGGAACGATAAGCATTATAAATTACACTGCTTATCAATATTGATGTGCTTAAATATGTGATGTGATGATTTATGATGTTTCACTATTGTGTTGAACCCCTAGACCACACTTATAGACACACCAATATGGATTTCACAAGGAATTCGATTAAGTCACAGATTTTTAAAAGTCGAATATTTAAATCCAAATAGTTTTGGAAATGGGATCTGGTTAAATGTGAAAAGCTTTTGAAATGGAATTTCAAAGGTAAAATTTATTTTTAAATAACTTGATTAAATTTTGAAGTTTAAATAATTTGATTTAAATTTAAATTCAAAATTTGAAACTGAATCCTATGATTTGAAACTAAGGACTAAAGATGTTATACAAGTTATATGGGTTAAACATAAACCTTTTTAAATGTATTGATTTGGGAATTTGAATTTAAATTCAAAGGCTTTAGTTCATACAATTATAATCGGATTCTTCTGGATGAAAACTATTTGTTTCCAAATAATGAAAGCTTTCATATAAGAAATGAACTTCCAAATTGTGTTAAAAGGATTTCAAGTCTAAAATGAAAATGATTCCCAAGTTAAGGAAACGGTTTGAAAGTTATATGTTAAATCTTTTATTTAAAGATTTAAATGAGTTAATCCAACTTGAAATGGAATTGTTTTGAAAGGTTATGAATGAATCTTTGGAAACGAGTTTTGAATGGTATAAGTTAAATCTTGATTTAAAGATTTAACGAGTTAATCCAATTGAAATGGAAATTGTTTTGAAATCCATGAATGGATCTTTGTGAACTGGGTGAACTTTGTGAATTGAATCTTTTTGTTTAAATGATTGGAAATGGTAATTTGTTTGAACCATTTGAAGGAAAAGTTTGGATATTAAGTTGTGACTTAACTGAAATCCCATATCCATATGTTTTCAAATATTACGCTCATTATTCGGTTTAGCCGGGAGAGGATCTTTGTGTCATATAACCCATTCCGAATAATGATACATCGATATGGATAGCATTTGAAGACCGGTGCTGAAGACCGGGTATTTGCAAGAATGATAGGATGACCTATCGATTGTCTCTGCACTGAGTCGCGCCAGTATAGAGATTCCTTAAGTGATGGGAAGTTCGATCGAGATTGTGGATACCCGGATTTGCAAAGACTTCTTCGGAAGTGCCTTCGGTTATGTTCGAACCTGGAACAGACTTGTATGGTTGTATGTCTGACACTACACTTTGAGATATAAAGCAGATTTCTTTCAAATACATATCTGTTGGTGACGGAGAATTTATTCTCTTAGCTTAACACCATTCTCTGAGACGTTCGAGCTCAGAGGTTATGTAGTTGAAGGTTATTAGCAATATACTCCCAATTTGGTATTGTGGCATGCTAAATGCTGCTGTGTATTGATGATCATTGGTTGATCGTTTGTGATCAAAGCATGGCTTTCGTGTAAAGCGTAGCTTTGTGGACGAAACCTCATCGAGCCTTACAAATCGGTAATGGTCAAAACAGGAAAGATGCGGCAAGGTTTCAGGGGTAGCTCCCCTATGGTGTGACCATTACTTCTTGAAAAGGGTAGTATCATGGTATGGAACCCAAATACTTACTCGTGTGGGCACAGTAATATATTCATTACTGTATGATGTTGTTGGTGTAGAGGTACCTTGTGTAAAGGTCCCAAAGGACCACGGGTGGCATATCTGTAGGTATTACTCTCGCGTAGGAGGGAAACCGGCCTTGTGTTGGAAGAGAGCCGGGTAGGTTCCCGGGGCGTCCTGCCAGAGCCGTTCCCATGTGGCAGTAGGAAGTTCCTTAGCCTGACCATTTGTTGGAAATCCAAACAAAACAATACGAGTCATGTACGGTTTTAGTTGTAGAACCTGCCATTTAAAATGGTAGCTATAACAGGCATAATATAATGGTACCTATGCTGGCTAAGATTTATATTTTACTTTCGAAATGTTTTCCACTATGAACTAATAATAATATAAAAAGAAGAATTTTGCGTAATAAGCATGTTTGAGTATCATAAGGGGAAATCTCCCCCATGTGTGCGATTGCATTGTGTGTGTACCGGGAGGCCTTATGGTAGTTTCATTTTTCAAAAAGCATCGCGGATTTCAATCTAAATTCTTTTGTTTATTTTTAAAGATAAAATTGTTTTTGTTACTCACACCAGTCCCATGACTGACCTGGAGTTTACTGTTCCTTTCCTAAACTCTGGATGCCCACAATTTTCCACACGGTAGTCTAGAGTTGGGTTTTTTAGATAAGTCAGGTTTAGTAGATTATCTGGAGTTAGTTCAGTCTTTGGTTTTGGACGACTGACCTTGGTTCGAGCTAGCTTTGGATTGGAGCATTGGATTTAGGGATGTATCCTATTGAAGACATTATCTTTCCGCTGCTATTTCTTGTGTCTCTGATAGTATTTATATTCAGTTGTATCATTTTATTGTATCTGGGTATTGAATCAGATGTTGCATATTATATTATTCTTTCATTCCGATGTGTTGTACTTAATGTGTTATAAGCTCCGGCGAACCATATTTGGCGTTTGAATCTGCGGCATGTGAATACGTGTGTCGTATTCGGTGCTGATTTTTCGAAGGTCCAGTAAGGATCGTCACATTTATAAACAGAGTATTATAAACGAACTTCGATTTTGTAAAGGATGTTTTTAAATGGTAACTTGCTATTTGACAAGTGTTTAGTTGATCGACTTGTTTGTTAAAGTGTGTTTTGGGATAATAAATGGTTTTATAAGAAGTTTATAAATATATAGATATTTATCAAGATATTTTAGAAACGAGTTTATAGAATATAGGAGGCATTTTATAAAGCGTTTTGGAGACTTAAAGGAATTATTTACAATGTAATAAGAGGGATTTGTAAATGGTTTTAGATATTTATAAAGGGATTGTATAAATGGGTTGTAGATTTATAAAAAAAGAGTTTATAAATAAGTGCATGGTTTTATAAAAGGGTTTATAAATGACTAGGGAAATAATTTATAAATAGGTAATAAATGGTCTTAGAATTGGGTTAAAAGGACATCTTCCTTAGGGTTTGGTGAATACACTTCTACCATTGAGATAACTATATGGATATTTTCCAAGTATTGAAAGTATACGTATTTGTGGATATATCTTAGTAAACGTGTACATATACATACATACAAGTGTTATAAAGTGATTTTTATAAATGATAAGATTAATCTAAGAGGATTAGTGATTTCCATGGGAAATGTGTTGAGTCACAGGTTCTATGAAGTTTTTGATTTCTGACAAAGAAATAAAGGCGATCGACAAAACAAAGACATCATGGCTATAAAGAGGCACAAAAGAGCTACATATGGTACTCTAGATTATAGGTTGATTATTTGATATTATAATAGTGATAAACTTGTTAAAATCTATCCTCAAATAATCATGCACCTCAATATAATCGATATATATACGTTTGAATAGCATTGCACATTCATTGAGCAAATTAACAGGGACCGGTCGACTGGTAATATATCAGGCGGTCAGCCGTTTCTGTGTAAAATGCACAATGAACGTGCACACATGCACATAACGACTATATATTTGAAATCCTGTCTACTGGCCATTTTTTTACCTGTCGATCGTTTTTAAACAGAGAGCAACCTTTTCCAAAAGACACTTCTTTCTCCAATGGTTGAATCTCTTACCTTTCATCAATGATCATATCTATTAATGGCTACTGTTCACAAAGAGTTACAACTATTTTTCTCTATATAAACTCATCTAAATCATTGATTCAAGAAATGCATATATATGTTTTTTACTCTAATTTATGATCTTACTTTCTAAATACTCCTGCATTCTAAAAGCTCTCAATTATTTTAATTGCTTATTGAATCATTGAAATTATTTCATATCTTTTGATTCAATAAGTAATATACTTCCCTTAATCTTCACAAAACATCATTCACATATTTTGAGGATAAAATTATAGGAAGTTTGTACTATAAGTGACAAAACTGTGTTAGCAAGAACACATACCGTCAACAAACAATTATATTCATCTTTGTTGAAGTCCTCGGTGTTGTAAGAGGCAAGTGTTGAAGTCCTCGGTGTTGTAAGAGGCAAGTGTTGAAGTCCTCGGTGTTGTAAGAGGCAATTGTTGAAGTCCTCAGTGTATTAGAGGCGTGAAATCCCGTTCGTTTGCTCGGGTGTTGTAAACCTTTTCCTTCGGGTGAAGCAAGGTAGTTAATAGTGAAAATCCAGATAGAAGTCTGGGACTGGACGTAGAACGGTGCTCCGAACCAGTATAAAAATCTCTGGTGTGATTTTTCTATTTTTATTTACTTTGCTACTATCATCTATTTCCGCATTTATATTATATTCCATATTACACGATCCGTGTGTACTATATTAGTACGTGCACTCGTACACCGCACACTTTTCATTTGGTATCAGAGCACGGTCATCATATAACCGTAACACAGTTATTTGATATATTCTTGTAATATGGCAAATAACGCAAGTACTAGCACTCAAAACACCACTTACACGGAAGGTCAATTGACACAAAGACCTCCATTTTTCAATGGTCTTAACTATAGTTATTGGGCAACACGTATGTCATTCTTTATGCAATCAAATAGTTATGATGCTTGGAATGCAACTCAAAAAGAAATAATAAATCCAACAACTGATTATTCAGAATGGACTGCGGCTGTGAAAACGGCAGCAGCCGTAAATGCAAGAGCAATAAATATGTTGTTTTGTGCATTAGACCAAAATGAATATAACCGTGTTAGTATCTTCACTACTGCATATCAAATTTGGCAAACGCTAAAAATCACTCATGAAGGTACTAACAAGGTTAAACAAGCCAAAATAGCCATGCTGAAAAGTCAATTTCAAAATTTCAAAATGAAACCAAATGAGACAATCAATGATATGTATTCACGGTTTCAAACTATCCACCATGCACTTATTGGCTTAGGACAAAAATATTCTGATTTTGATGTTGTTTCAATAGTCCTACATTCTCTGACTAGTGAATGGGAAGGAAAAGTATTAGCAATTGAAGAAGCTAATGACCTTTCTGTCATGAAGCCAGATGAATTGATAGGAAATCTAATGTCCTACGAAGCTAACTTGCAGACTAGAAAGGAACAAAAAGAAGAAAAGAAAAACATGGCATTCCATGCTGAAAAAGACGAAAATGAATCAGAGTCTGAAGACGAAGATCTGGCATTCATAGCAAAAGGTTTCAAAAAATTCCTAAAACAGCGAAAAGCCAGTTGTTATAACAGAAAGAAATCTGGATCATATAAACCAACATCATCCTCTATAGAATGCTTCAACTGTCACAAAAAGGGGCACATGCACAAGGATTGTCCGGAGCAAAAGAAGAAGTCAGAAAATGACAAATTAAGATATAAGAAGGACAAATCAAAGAAACGAGCATTCTCGGTAACATGGGATGATACAGACTCATCAGAAAGTGATAGTGATATGGAAGATGAACAAGCAAATGTATGTTTCATCGCAATAGAAGATGAGGTACAAATTCCTACATTCGATGAAATGCTTGATATTAATGCTGAATTGATAGTCAAATATAAAGACATAAAACGACAGCTAAAAGAAACCAAAGCAGATTTGAGTAGAGCAGAATTTGAACGAGATATGTTAAAAGACGAGAAGAAAATATTATAAGAAGAACTTGAAAATTTTCAAGAATCATCATCTAATGTGGACTCTCAACTAGTTCTTTTGAGTCAAGAAATTGAAACTCAAAAAGAGAAAAATGATGCTCTCACTACTAAAAATCACGAGCTTGAGGCAAAAGTCAAAATTCTGGACCTAGAAAAGGCTAGTTTACAAACTAAGTTAGATAACATTTCTCAAAATGTTTCTAATTTTAACAAAGGTTGAGAAAATTTGACAAAAATCATTGGAAGTTCACAATCTATTTCGGATAAACAAGGTTTAGGATATAAGAAACAAGAAACCAAGAAACATCTTGGAAATAAAAGGAAGAAGAAAGTACAAAAAACTGAAGCTAAGAAAAATCTTAGTTTATTATACTCCAAACCAAAACCAGTTGTGAAATTTCAAAAGAAAAATGTCAAGACTATCAATATATGGGTTCCTAAAACAAACAACAATTTGATTAGGAATAAATATATTCAGAATTTCATGAATACTGTACATCCTAATATTAATTATGTATATAAAGGGAATACCAGACCCGTATGGGTTTGGACTCCTAAGACCTAACTCTTAGGACCCTATAAAAAGTGGGTACCATGGAATTAATTTTATTTTTTGCAGGTCCCCCTTAAGAAAAGAGGAAAATGGATATTGGACAGTGGTTGCTCGAAGCACATGACTGGAGACAAGAGCTTATTAACAAATATTACATACTCAGATGGTGGCTCCGTCACTTTTGGAGATAATTCAAAAGGCTATATCATCGGCAAAGGCGATGTGAGCAATTGTGGTACATCTAACTTACCTCTTATTACTAATGTCATGCTAGTTAGAAATTTAAAACACAATTTACTTAGTATTAGTCAGTTATGTGACAAGGGTTTTACAATTTCCTTTTCAAATAATAAGTGTAGTATTTTAGATAAAGACCATAATTTAGTTTTCGAAGGTTATAGAGACAGAAATATATATGTTCTAAATATGAATATTAATCATAATTCAGATATGTGTCTTGTGGCTAATGATAATGATCCATGGCTATGGCACAAACGCTTCTGTCATATAAACTTCAGAACTATTGACAAGCTAGCCAAAAACAATCTAGTTAGAGGACTACCCAAAATGAGTTTTAAGGTTAACAACATTTGTGATGCATGTCAATTAGGAAAATTGACCAAATCATCTTTTAAATCCAAGAAAGTCATATCAAGATTTCAACCACTTGAGTTACTACACATGGATTTATTTGGACCTACTAGGGTTCAGTCAATAAATCACAGTCGATATGTGCTTGTAATTGTTGATGATTTCTCTCGTTACACATGGACAATTTTCTTAAAAAATAAAAGTGACACTTTTGATCATTTCAAATCTTTCGCCAAAAGAATTCAAAAATCAAAAGGGATTAAAGTTAAAAATATAAGAAGTGATCATGGCGGAGAGTTTGAAAATAATGAATTTGAACATTTTTGTACAAAGAAAGGTATATATCATAATTTTTCGTTTCCCGGAACTCCACAACAGAATGGAGTTGTAGAACGGAAGAACCGAACTTTACAAGAATGTGCAAGAACATTATTGAATGGAACCACCTTACCAAAACATTTCTGGGCAGAAGCCGTCGCAACTGCCTGTTATGTTTTAAATCGTGTGTCCATAAGACCTCTTACCAAGAATACTCCTTATGAATTATTTAACAAAAGAAAGCCTAAAATCTCATACTTCAAAGTTTTTGGTTCCAAGTGTTTTATTTTAAATACGAAAGACCAGCTTGGAAAATTCGATCCAAAAGCCGATGAAGGAATATTTGTCGGTTATTCGGAACGAAGTAAGGCCTATCGTATATTTAATAAACGAACCAAAACTATTGAAGAATCACTTCATGTCTCTTTTGATGAATTCTATCAGCATCCTCACACTATATCAGATGATGACGAATCAATAGTCACTGACAATCCAATCATCATGAATATTGATTCTGACTCGGAAATAATTATTGAGAATATTCCTCAAATATGTGAGTTACAATCACCACCAAGGATATTAAGGGACCATCCGGCCCAAAATATAATCGGTGAAGTAACATCACATGTTAGAACAAGGAGTCAACTCAATCAAATGGGTCATGTCGCTTTTCTTTCAAATATCGAACCTAAGAATCCAAAAGAAGCTGCTACAGATGATTACTGGATCATTGCCATGCAGGAAGAACTAAATCAGTTCGAGCGCAATGACGTTTGGGAACTTGTTCCAAGACCAACTGATCAGTCAGTTATTGGTACTAAATGGGTCTATAAAAATAAGGCTGACGAACAAGGAAATATCATCAAAAATAAAGCAAGATTAGTAGCACAAGGGTATAATAAGGAAGAAGGTATCGATTATGAAGAAACTTATGCACCAATTGCTCGACTAGAAGCTATTAGAATCCTATTATCTTTTGCTTGTCACCATAATTTCAAACTTTATCAGATGGATGTCAAAAGTGCTTTTCTCAATGGATTTATCAAAGAGAATGTCTATGTCGAACAACCTCCTTTGTTCGTACATGAAAAATATCCTGACCATGTGTTCAAACTTAAGAAATCTCTGTATGGTTTAAAACAAGCACCTTGTGCTTGGTATGAACGACTACGTAGCTATCTCATTAACTCAGGATTTCAAATAGGCAAAGTCGATCAAACTTTGTTTATTAAACATTCTCAAAAGGATATTCTAGTTATCTAGATATATGTAGACGACATCATCTTTGGTTCAACAAACGATAAACTCTGCAAGGAATTTGCAAGTATTATGACCAAAGAGTTCGAAATATCTCATATGGGAGAACTGTCATATTTTCTTGGACTTCAAATCAAACAACTTTCAAACGGTATTTTTATCAATCAAGAAAAATACTTCGGAAATCTTATTAAACGCTTCGGATTAGAAAATACATCTGATAAACCAACTCCTATGAGTACAACTACACATCTTGAAAAAGATGAAAATGGTAAGAGTGTTGACCAGAAATTATATCGAAGCATGATTGGTTCTCTTCTTTATCTTACAGCAAGTCATCCAGATATAATGATGAGTGTTTGTCTATGTGCACGCTTTCAAGCAGATCCAAAGGAATCACATCTTCGAGCAGTGAAACGTATAATTCGTTATATTAATAATACCAATGATTTCGGTCTTTTTTATCCAAAAGAATGTCCATTTGAATTAGTATCATATAGTGATGCTGATTTTGGCGGCTCGCGAATGGATAGAAAAAGTACAAGTGGTACGTGCCATTTTATTGGAAAATCACTTGTCTCTTGGTTTAGTAAGAAACAAAATTGTGTTTCACTATCAACATGTGAAGCTGAATATATATCAGCAGCTCTCGATTGTACTCAAGTACTATATATGCAACAAACACTTCAAGATTTTGATATTCATTTATCAAATTCTATTATATACTGTGATAACACAAGTGCTATAAATCTCTCTAAGAATCCAGTGAATCATTCTAGAACCAAACACGTTGATATCCGTCATCATTTCCTTAGAGATAATATTGAAAAAGGATATATATGTCTTGAATATGTCCAAACTAATAATCAATTAGCGGACATTTTTACTAAGCCTCTGCTCGAATCTAATTTTATTAGATTACGAAGAGAGCTTGGTTTAATTTCAAGAAAAGATCTTGACTAGTAATTACTAATGATTGTCTTTTCCTTTGGTTATATTTTAACTATAGCATTTTTTAAAGCTATTTATTTCTTTGAATAAGAGCCTCTGCTTGCTTTCACGGTCAAATTTCTTTATTCACTCTCATCCACAGGCTTATATACAAGGAATTTCTTTATAAGCTTGTCAAAATTTCTCTCTTTATTCATCTTTCCTTATCTGAGCATAAGGCTCTATACATAATTTTCTATGGCCCACATTTGTGATGAGTGTGCTCAAAAATCACACATTTCCGTTACAAGTTCTGAGCCAGAGGAGTATTATTCTCCTGAAACACCAAAACAAAAACCGAAGTATCATCACCAATGCATTCGTACTCCTGGCAGTACACCAACCTCAAAACGAGTAAAGAAGGCGCTGTTTTGTTCTCCTCATACCAAAGCACAGATCGACGAGATTCACCACTATCAGAAACATCAAATAGATCTTCAAAGGCAGCTCTATTATGGACAAAGCCAGCTTTATCATGAACAACAACGGACATCGGCACGTTTATCTGTTTTAGAAAAAATGGCATCATTCTTTTGTGGTTCAAACAAGCATGATGTGCATGAACCAATGCCGTCTAGGCCGTCAACATCTAGGAGTCCTAACTCTTGGGATCGGAATTATAACAGGAATGAAGGTGCTCAGAAAAACTGGAGTCCATGGACACAACGTATTAAAAATAATAAAGAAAATTCTAATGACGAATCTTCCACTCCTCATTAGATTTATATATATATACATGTTGTATCATTTTCTCTCTATCACTCATGTAATAACGTTTGTATTTTATAATAAGAGTGAAATATGAATTATATAGCTCGATATATTCTCAAAAATTGCAAAACAGACTGTTTTTCATCAGGCAACAAATCCGGTCGACCACCTATAATAGAACCGGTCGACCGTTTAGCCTCTGTATGAATACGGTCGACCGGGCATATTATAGCGGTCGACCGGTATACGTAAATTCTGTTTTTATATATACATTGCGTCATTTTTTTCCTTCCTCCTCCTCATTTGTCTCAACCGGTTATTTATCCCCAAATTCCAAAAACCCTATTCTCTCAATTTCAAATTCCAATTCTTCAAATTTTCTAAAAATGGCTCCTCCGCAAAAGAAACCCAAAAGAGGGTCATCCTCCGGAACTTCATCACTCAATATCTCCGCTAAGAAATGGCTCGAAAATCCGGTAGCTATCACAAGATGGAATCAAATGACTAACTACAAATTTCATCCGGGTTCTTACATCAAGTTTGATGATTTCACGTCTTATGGAATCCGTAGGTTAGCAAATAACTCTAATCTTTCTCCATTGATTGATTTTTCAGATAACAATGTGGAAATAAATCACTTGATGATTAAATTGTTCTACGCCAACATGAACCTGGACGAGTATAAACCTGATGATCCGAACGGAGTCATTTGGTCTGTCGTATGTGGCAAACAAATTTTTATCACTCATGATAGGATAGCTTCTATACTGGGTATTCCAAATCAAGGCGATGAGTTTTCATCACATTTCTGTGAAGTCTTCACTCGCAATAGCATCAGCCATCAATTCATGGAGGACAACAGTGATGGCACAAAATCAATTGGATTTCGACCCACCGCCAGACTACTACATCGCGTCTTGATGTTTTCTTTGTTTCCTAGACTAGGAAACTACGACGCTGTATACAAAGAAAACTTCAAGGCCCTTTATGTTATTTATGGAGATATCCAAATCAATTGGGTTCATATGCTATTTGACGAGATTCTCAAGGTGAACAACTCTACGCGACCTCACTTTTTCTTCAATGAATATATCATGCGTATTTTGCTAACTTGTGGCGTAAGACCTCCTGACTCTGCCACCTCGAAACCAAAATGTATTGATTCCGTAACCATCAAACGCATGAAGCTTCCTCCTCCTTACCTTCAGATTATGCCGTTTGAGAAATGACAACAAAGAGGTCCAAGAAAACAAAAAGCTACTTCCTCTCAACCTCGTTTCGAAGAAGTTAAACTGTTGAAATCAAAATCCTCCACAAAAGAATCACTTGAAACTATTGCGCATAATCAGTTCTTGCTTGAATGAAGACTCAAGCGCATGGACACAAAAATTGATAAACGCTTCAACAAAGTCAAGTCATTCTTTGGTATCTTATGGGATGCTATGTCATGTAGCACATCCATCTCTGCTCAAGATCAGGACCCAGGCAAATGTCCTGCTCCTCCTGTTTTCAACTGGTCATCAACTGAGGAGTCTGCTAGTACTAGTGGACATGGTCGTGGAGAATCATCTCGAGAGGACGATGATGAGGAAGATGATGATGATGATGATGAGGAAGAAGATGATCAAGAGGAGACAGCATCTGACTCATCCTAGATTCTGTTTTCTATCTCTATATTTTGGTTTAGTACTTTAAAACATCATTCGACACTTGTACTAAACAGTGTCGTTACTTTTATTCGTATGATAATATGGTGTGTATGATACTCTGGTATGTTTGGATATGTTATATTTTTTTGCTATGCATGGATATTCTGGTTGATATACTCCTATATTATTCCATTATCTATTATTCCTTTTTGTCGATGATAAAGGGGGAGAAAGCGCTAATAATTATTTGCAGGAACATATATATGTATATATATATAGAATACAAACAAAATCTCAGGGGGAGATCACATATTCAGGGGGAGATTCAGAATTTCAGATATATGTTGTCATCAATCAAAAAGGGGGAGAATGTTGATTCACAGGTTCTATGAAGTTTTTGATTTCTGACAAAGAAATAAAGGCGATCGACAAAACAAAGACATCATGGCTATAAAGAGGCACAAAAGAGCTACATATGGTACTCTAGATTGTAGGTTGATTATTTGATATTGTAATAGTGATAAACTTGTTAAAATCTATCCTCAAATAATCATGCACCTCAATATAATCGATATATATACGTTCGAATAGCATTGCACATTCATTGAGCAAATTAACAGGGACCGGTCGACCGGTAATATATCAGGCGGTCGGCCGTTTCTGTGTAAAATGCACAATGAACGTGCACACATGCACATAACGACTATATATTTGAAATCCTGTCTACTGGCCATTTTTTGACCTTTCGACCGTTTTTAAACAGAGAGCAACCTTTTCCAAAAGACACTTCTTTCTCCAATGGTTGCATCTCTTACCTTTCATCAATGATCATATCTATTAATGGCTACTATTCACAAAGAGTTACAACTATTTTTCTCTATATAAACTCATCTAAATCATTGATTCAAGACATGCATATATATGTTTTTTACTCTAATTTCTGATCTTACTTTCTAAATACTCCTGCATTCTAAAAGCTCTCAATTATTTTAATTGCTTATTGAATCATTGAAATTATTTCATATCTTTTGATTCAATAAGTAATATACTTCCCTTAATCTTCACAAAACATCATTCACATATTTTGAGGATAAGATTATAGGAAGTTTGTACTACAAGTGACAAAACTGTGTTAGCAAGAACACATACCGTCAACAAACAATTATATTCATCTTTGTTGAAGTCCTCGGTGTTGTAAGAGGCAAGTGTTGAAGTCCTCGGTGTTGTAAGAGGCAATTGTTGAAGTCCTCAGTGTATTAGAGGCGTGAAATCCCGTTCGTTTGCTCGGGTGTTGTAAACATGTTCCTCCGGGTGAAGCGAGGTAGTTAATAGTGAAAATCTAGATAGAAGTCTGGGACTGGACGTAGGACGGTGCTCCGAACCAGTATAAAAATCTCTGGTGTGATTTTTCTATTTATATTTACTTTGCTACTATCATCTATTTCTGCATTTATATTATATTCCATATTACACGATCCGTGTGTACTATATTAGTACGTGCACTCGTACACCGCACACTTTTCAAAATGAAATCTTTGTTTGAATGCTTGTTTATTTGATAGTTAAATAATCGACTATCAAATCTCGGCCTAAATATGTAATTCTTCTTAATTTGATGGTACGAATATATTCCTTACTAAACACCAAAGGGTTTTAACTCTGGAAATATTTAGGAGAAACACGGAAATTATATGGTACGGTTATCATCGGTGGTGCTATACTATATGTATAAACTCATTTTTTTCTTTTAGGATAAATGAGGAGGAGATCCATCCATTTGAGTGGTTAGCGGTTGATCCTAACTCTTGCGTATTGTCTGATTGTTTCCTGAAGAACAGGTATTTAGCATTCTAAAAAATTGACGATTTTTTTTGGAATGCTAGGGAAGTGGAATAGTGTATTAGTAAGATCTGACTCGAAAACCGTAACCACTCCAGAAGCATATACGGTTCTATGGAGGAGTTTTGCAATATATTGAAATATTGGAATTCATGTGTGGTTCCGAGACCCGTTGGAGGTATGGGAATCCATGTGGGATTCCGTGATCTATTTTGGTGGCGGTACATGAACTGAATTGTCGGACATGGCCTCATCAGCAGTAATGACTAAAACCAGAGATAGGAGGCGTGGCCAGTAAGGTTGGCAAACCCGTAGGGTGCAGTCTGCTCACCTAGATGTTACTTATAGTTGTTATGCATGCATGAGGAGATGCATTTGGTCTTAGCGAGACCAGCTATGTTTTTCCTATGATACATTACTAGGGATGTATGCTGCTTCGAAAGGATATCTCTTATCATTGTGTAGAGGACCGTCCTTGAAGTATAGAGGGCACCTCTATGGAATCCTACATAATTAGAGAACGCAGCTTAACGGTTTTTGATTATACACCTAGTATTGTTGTGATATACACTCACGACCATCACAAATACTTGATTATTATTATTATTTTTTTCATCCTTAGACATTATTATATTATCAATGGTTTTCTATAGAAAAGTTTTGGTTATCGTAAGGTAAAAACCCGTCCGCGTTTATTTGCGGCTTGGTCTTACGAGATACTTTTGATTTCAAAGGTTTTATAACTTTAAAATCCAGGTATGTTTTCTCACGTTGGTTTTCAAGACTGACTCGGATGTTATTTTGTTATAATATTCGGGTCAGACCGAGCATATTTACAAATTTTAGTTGGATGCTTTGGAGCTTCAGGAGATGAGATAGAGGCCCAGAGACATAATCACCTATATGGTTATTTTTACGCTGCATTCATTATTGTATTTGTCTAGAATTTTAAGGACGTATTGTTATAACTGCCCCAACTGAAATAGGTTACTATGCTTCGAATGATGTCTGTATATACATATAATAGTTTCTTTTTGTGTAAAGATTTATCGTATATTATATATTATTCATTCCACTGTGAGATTTTGTGTTGTTTTATTTTCTTCTTATCTCTTTCTTTCCACGAACTATCTGCCATTCCATTTAATTTGAGTTAGACATGTGTGGTTTATTTTCAGCTTAAACTATACAGAAAAGTGGATTGTTACAATCCGGTTGTTACAAACCTCCTTCCTTAAGAAAATTGCTTCCTTGCAATTTCATACAGGGAAGAACGTTTTTTCCAACTCATACCCTAATATTGTATGCATTATGAATAGTTTCTAACAAATTTAAACATACTCAATCCTCCATATGGTTCACCGATTCCCTTCCATATTCTATGTTATTAACTTAAAATAGGCTCATTAACAATTGTTATTTTTCTTATATCATTATATTGTGAAAATTTTTGAAGTGTCGGATTTTTCAAAAAATTTCGACAGAGTCCCCTTTGTACGAAGAGCATTATGCAAAATACAACATATCGAAATCACATATATTTACATCCCAACAATGGGCATTTTGAAGCATAGGCAAATAACATAATAACATAAATATATTTTAATATAAGTGTAAAATATACTTTATATTTGCATTTTAAGAAAGCTTATTTAGTTTTCATGCAAGTAAGAGAAGCCAAATTCAACCAAAAAATCCATCTTCATGTACATAAGCTCAACTCGAATGACCCATATCAGATCCTATAGAAATGTATAGTGACATTGCATCCATATTAAATTACATAGGAACAATATTTGTATTTTGTTTTTAGGCGACTTTTCGACTAACTTTAAGGTGTCAAAAATAGGTGATTATGTAATGCTTTCTAAAGTAAAGTTATGGAATAATATATTATATTTCCAAAACATCTTTCAGGTCATAAATATAATCAAAAGTTATAGTCAGTTTATTTAATAATACAATTCTGAAACAAATCCAAAAATGCATCGCCACCCTTTTAAAACACAATTTTCACCTAACAAACCACAAAATTTTGCAAAACTTCCAAAACAAAAGTTGATCCTTATTGTCTTAGCTACAAGTACAATTGTTGAAAATGGGAAAATCATTTGAAAATGATGATCAAAACAAAATGATGCTTCAGCTTGAATCTTTAATTAATAAAGCAGAGATTTGATTCATTTTAAAATAGGTTTTAACATTAGTAAACCTCAAAATTTTGCATAGTAATTTAAATAAAAGTTGTTCCTTGTTGTCGTATATTTCCAATGAATATTAAGTCTTATAAATCTGATAAATGGGTTGACAGTTATGATTAAATGTATTCGCTGCAGTTCAAAAATTTCTATGCACAAGATAGAATTTTGAATTCACATAAAACAAGCATTAGCATTTGCAAACTTCAAGTTTTCGTAAAATAATGTAATGACCTAGTATTTTTAACCATTCACATCCACACATGTCAGACTTGAATTGCTCAAAACAACATATTATTAATTTATATTTGGCAAAACTCAACATATACAGTAAATAAATCAATCACAGAATCACAGACATAGAATAATACAACAATAAGCAACGGAATAGATAGATAGTAGTTCGAGAAGCTACTATATAAACATCAGAGTTTGAAACAAAATACAACAGAATCTCAAATACAAATGAATCTCTACTACATAAGCAACTGGCGATTTAAACATAAATGACTGGAATAACGTGAAATAACTGAAAGCTGGATAGACATGTCTTCAAACAAAGCTCCAATCTCCAAAGGTGAGTCTTTGTTGTGTCACTCAATCTGACCCGAGCGTAAAGCAAAACACTCGAGTCAGAATTAACATTCATATATTAATAAATTCAATTCAAGTGAAATATCAACTAAAGTACAAGTAACTTAAAGGATGGTTGGGATTTCCATCGTCTAAGGATCCGTGGAACTATCTACTATGTAGTAATATACGCTATTATAATATGTCTATAGTAAAGTAAACTATTAAAATAGCGTTAAGGTGTTACCCATATCCCCCTAACACGTAGTATATAATGCCGTAGTCTATATAGATATTGTAAACTCCACTCGCAAGTGGGCTATCAGTGAGCACTCCATAGTTACAACACAAAAGAAACTTGCAGAACGCGCGAGAGAGCATGTGACAAGGCATGTGAGGCAATGCCAGAGTAGATATACCGTTTACGGATCCGGACTGGTGGTAACGCATAGCAGCTACTACCGCCCACCTCATGACACACTCCCAAATCAAAGGTGCATCCAATCAAATCACAAAGTAATGGAATGGCATTGAAGAAATGTGTCCGATCGGTGGAATAACCTCACTTGGATCGGCATGGCTCCTGTTTTAGCCACATCAAGCTGACTCGCGGGAGTCAGGGCTACGTAAATACCTCATACAGAATCGTCACCAAACCATCCTACTTCGTTCTAGAATCTCCACCACGTACATAGTTATTAAAATGGTTTTTAATATTGGAAAAGAGTATGACAATATCCAATCTCGGTCTCTTTAACAA
The DNA here is from genome assembly GCA_030765085.1 of Allium cepa. Taxonomy (NCBI): domain Eukaryota; kingdom Viridiplantae; phylum Streptophyta; class Magnoliopsida; order Asparagales; family Amaryllidaceae; genus Allium; species Allium cepa. Next base: position 399,496,004 of record CM060939.1, on the reverse strand, counting down.
CCAAACGCTTGTTTCACACCTGGTCATTTCATTTCAAATAGTTCATACTTTATATCAAAATATAATATTCATTTCAAAACTGTATCAATTATCAATTCAATATCATTATTTGCTATAAATAGTATTCATTTACAGAGCCGTAACAGTTCCAAAATTGTAACACTTTTGAAATCATAACACTTTAGAAACCATAATACTTTGGAAATCATAACACTTTGAAATCATAACACTTACGTAATCATAACTGTTTCCACTTAAATAATTTAGATATTGAAAGAATATATATATTAAAATAGTTATAACTTAGAAGAGTTTGTATTATTAAAATAATTTATGTAATAAAATTAGTTTCCACCAATTTCGCAAATCGATTCGAATAAACTTAAATTCCAAAAATTCAATTTAAATCACTTCTAATTTAACCACTTAAATTTAAAGGTCAAAAATTCAATTTAAATTCTAAATAAACCATTTCAGTTTATCTCGATTTCAAGTCCAGGTTTTGAACTATCACATCAATTCTAATAAGATTCAAAATTTAAATATTCAAACATTTTCAATATAAGTTTCATTTATATTTTTGTATTTCACTTTAATTTTATTCAAATTTGGAAATATTCACTTAATCGCTTTTTATCAAATCATGCTATCAATCTTATCTTTCAAATTCTCAAAATCAATAAGTTCAAATCAATTCTTATTTAAATTCAGTTGTTAACCAATTTAAATTCCAAGTCAACATTAATTTTTCTTTCCAACCTTTATTATTAACGTTAAAAAATCTATTTTTAAAAAAGATATTAATATACGCTTAAATAAATACTTAATGTATTATGTACTAATTAAATTAATTTTTTATTAAATTGAATCTAATTATTAAATGTATTTTGTATTGAATCTTATTTTATATATTTTTTAAAATAATAAAATTATAACAAAATCTTAAAAATTATATTTTCAAAGCTAACTTATAAATTTTAAAATTTCCAAAACACATAAATTTTAAAATCTATATTTTACTCGTATATTAAAATAAAAGTCTTTATATTACAATTTAAAAAATAATATTTAATAAAATCGACGTATTTCCTTCCAAACTCAAAAATAATTTTTCTTAAAAATAGACTAACGGTGTCCTTATATAATTTTCTATCCTATGGTCAAGTGATATAGATATTTATCAATTCAATCCGCAATAATTTAATATTTACCGGTGTATATCATTTCAATCCGCAATCCCAAAATTTCAAAATCAATGAAAATCGCCTGGGTTTATCATTTCAACCCATAACGATTTTCTCTTAATCTATAATATCATTCGGGTATGTATCATTTAAACCCATAGGGAATTGTAAACTAACAGGGAACTTGTAGAGTGGGAACAAATATGATAAAAATATAACATACCAACAACAGGCATATACCATTAGTAACAAATTTAATTATAACATAAACAACAGATTATGGTGTTAGATATCACAAGTGAATAATTACAGATAATGGCATATCATATATAGCAATTAAATAATTAATAGTTCCAATTTTACAGCCTAATTCAATTGTCGTTTCAAGTGAAATCAAATCTACTAAATATAAGAATGTTAATCGTGAGTGATTGGTCACCTTTTGAGGCTAGAGAAAATAAAACAAGCACAAAGATAAGTGACAAATCAAGGCAACCAACTGTTGCGATCAATTCTGGACAGTGGTGAAATCAAAAGCAAGCACGACGGAACTGGATTTGATGGAAATCAAGTATATATCATATTTTAAAATTCAACATTTAGTTTAAAAACACGTTTTAAAATAAATCCATATGTACAAGTTTAAAAATCAATACTAAATTTAAAACACATATCAAATTAAAATCTTTATATCTATATCATTTTAAAACCAACCCTTATTTAAGAATGCATTGTTTACACATACATATTTCAAATCAACATTAAATCCATTTACCAAAATCTCTCTATATAATACACATATATACTTTATATTTCTTCTTTGATACATAACTTAAACTATACCCATTCCAAAGGCAAAAATGAAGATGAAAACAAAATGAGTAAAAAATAAAACTTATATATATTTGCCGAAGCTATTATGCACACCAATATATTTAATATCGACATATATATATGTATACACTACATTTTGAAATCAATTACTTGGAACCCATATGTAAAACAAATACACTATTCCAAATATACAACTGTAAATAAAATAAATATGTGAAACAAAAGAAACCCAAAATAAATGGTATATATGTTATATCTATATATAAAATTTTCTTTTATAGACATGTAGAAGGCTTTGTAGCGGAACACACAGAGCGGCAGAATAAAACATGTACTTTACTGTAAATATATATATATAAATTTATATAGAACAACTGCAATGGATTTGGATTTCAAATCAAAACAAGTTGTCATGAAAATGAAGAAAACGAACTTAAAGAATATATATGGCAATCGGTTTAAAACCAAACAGCTTATGACATAAATTATATATATTATAACATATATAAACTGCACACATAATAAAGTATATAAAACAAGTGGGACCAAAATAAACAGTATATATTTTATGTGTTTATAATAATAATTTTTTTTCTTTTTATAAAACATGGAGGAGGTTTGCATTCGGTGCAGAGTGGGTTAATCAAGGGTTGCGGGTGAGCGAAAGAAGGTGGTGATGCTGGTGCGGTGCGCGGCGGGTTGAGGCCGAAGGCAGAGGGCGTTGGTTACTTGTTTGGGTGGTCGGAGAGGTTGGGGTGGTGCACCAGTAGGAAGAGGTGGCGGGTTTGGCAGTTGCATGGGTAGCGGAGGGTGATGGTGGAAGGCACATGTGAGGGTGGTGGGCTTAGGTGAAGGCGGACGAGGATGGTTTGAGGCTGTCAAGGGTTGGCGTGAAGTAGGGTTGCTGGCAAGCTTGGTGGTGCTTGCATGGGTAGGAAAATAGCAGGCATGCAGCAAAAGCAGTGAGAAGATTAAACAGGGTTTATCTTAATATGTATATATGTGTTATTATATAGATATTTTTTTGAAGCAACAGAGAATTGGAGAAAAGGGCAGATCGTAGAAATGGTGATGAGCAGCAAACTCAATATCCATAATTTAGTTATAGGCTTCTGAACGAAAATGGGAAGAGAGGAAAACGTAGAAATAGAGAGAGTTATATATATATATATATGTATATATATATATATATATATATATATATATATATATATTTTGAATACCCAGGAGAACCCGACGGACCGGTAAACTCCTGAGGAGGGTATAGTAAAACCGTCCGCTGATCCAAGCCCCCATACCCTCGGGTAAATTTATATAGGATAGGGAAGCGCATGGTAGGAATCGAACCTGGATCTTTTTACCAGGACCCAAGCCTCCTTTCCACTGCGCCGCACCCGCGGACGAGAGAGTTATATTAAATCAAAGAGAAAGAAACAATGAAAGGATAGCCTATAAATTGAACCAATGGGAATTGTAAAAGCCACGCACGAATTAAGAGAGTTATCAAAAGTTAAACCCTATTGGTTTACGGTGGAAAGTGAAAGGGCATGGAAGCTAAAAGGTCCAAATACAGAATCGATACGACCGATCGGTTTACCGATTTCATCGTATTCGGAACTTCGAAATGCATCGTTGAATATACCATGGAGATCAGCACGACGAGACGATCAGAATGGTACACAGGTAACAGTGATACGACTATCCCACCAAAAGTCGGTGGTTCGTTGCTAAACTGCTGCAAATTTGCTGAAAATAGGAGAATGAAGATAGAGAAGTCCAAATTTGATGCAACGAAAGATGATGTCCCACTCAGAAATTGATTTATATTTTTATTATATAAAAATATTTAGATTTCAATAATATCTTATTTACATTAATTTTAATTGACTATATTTAAATTTGAAATTACATAATAATACTAACTTTCGTATTTTCAGATGATAATTTACCATTCGCTATGTTTAAATAGACGCATTCCAAATATCAAAATTTTATTTCCAAATTAAATTATTCAAAATTTCATAACAAAATTCGGTTAGTTACGTTACTAAAACCGTTGAAATTACCGCGTCATCACAAATACAAGTACGAAAGTTGTTTTTTATGGAATAACATTTTCAATGAAAGGAAAATGAAACCTGATCATGCAACCAAACGTTATGGATGTATTAATATACCATTTTAAAATTTTAAAACTTCAATATTCTATCCCAAATTTTCATCACATTTCAAATTAAAAAAAATTCACTTTAAAAACAATAAAATTTTATCTGAACTCCTTAAACAAAGTTGTAATTTTTGAAATCTATTTTAAAGAAAGCTAATATTTGCAAAAATTCAAATTTATTTTAACAAATTAAACCCATAAAATTGAAAATAAGATTTTCACCCATTTATTATCTAATGAATTTTCTTTCTTTCGAAACAAGATTTTCAAAACATCCTTATTCAAAAAAAAATTCTCCATATACATATATTTCATTTTTGCAAATAAAATTTTGACCCATTTATTTTCTAATAATTTCGAAATAAGACTTTCCAAACCATCCTTACTCAATCTTTTTAAGTCACCTTTAAAAAATATCATATTCACACTCTGTTTTGTAAAATCTTTACCTATAAATAAGGTAAATATTATATTTTTATCAAAAAAATCGATTTTCTTTCAACTTAACATAAATGTACCTCGTATACATATCTAATATAAAATCCTTTGAATCAAATTTAAAACAAATCCATATTTACATACAATAATTCATAGGCTAATTTATATTAGAAATATACAACATTATCGTGCCATGAATTTTAGTGGTTCCTTTTGCCAGTTGGTTGCAATGTTGATCATTGTAACATCCCTAATTTTTGGTAACATTATTCAAGAAATTTAGTTCGATAAATTAAATAGAATAATGATGATAAGGGGATTGAGATTTGGATAAAACATATAGGGTCGTGCTTAATAATAATATAAATGGGCTTAATTTGGTTTGTAAGGTAATTAATATACACTGGGCATATTAGCAAACAGTCGCACCTTCTCATACTCACAGCTATACACTTTTGTAATTGCCTATTCATGTTTCACTTCTCATTTTTCTCAAAAGCAAATCAAAAATCTAAATTAGAGCTGACCATTAACAAGGAGGAAAATTCAATCTAAAGCTAAGGATCAATGCTAGGGAGGATTAATCAACAACAAATCTCAAATTCCTTATCATATCTATGGTGAATAATAATTCATTCCATCTCTATTTTGTTTTTATAATCTTATGTTTTAGATTTAAGATTAAAACTGTTTTATGATGTTTTGGACGATGATATGCTTGGGTTATTATATGTTTGATTTAAACCAATTCATTTACATATGAAATTGCATGGTTTTAGGGCAAAACTAATTGTTATTTGATTTAGAATGCCATGGAAAAATTATATGTTAGGTGAAACATGATTTTAGAGATGCTTATAATTTTTCATAATTTTCCAAGGCAGGGAGAATTTATTATAAATTTCTATATTAAAATACGCTATAATTGGGTTTGAAATTTATATTGATTATTTTCGAAAGAAATCGGGTCTGAAATTTTAACATCTTGGATGACATGATGAAATTGAATTTATGTGATTTTTGGGGATTTTTCCTAATTAATTTGCTATGGAAAATAAAACATTTTGAAAGGACTTATTTGCAATATGGGTTTTGCTTAATGGAAGGACTTAAATGTTAATTTTCCTTGGATTTAGATCGAAAAAATGCGGCAGTTATTTTGTAAAGTACTTGAAAAATTTTGTGGCAACCAATCTAGTGTTTAAAAATGGGCAGGTTGGCTACAAAGCATCTACTAAACTTATCTTTAATTCAGCCTTTTAAATAAAAAGTTGGTTCCGCCTTTTTTGGAAATGGCCTTCGACTCTATGCTTTCGCTTCAACTCAGTCGAAACAAACCTAGCGAAACCCATTTAGTCGAAACCAATACACAAGGTATCAGTTAGATGGTACATAGTGGATTGGAGGAAAGGCGGAAGCTATGGTATCGAAAGGAATGCTTCCGATGGGGTCAAAACCATATTTGGTTTTCAAAAGTTAAGCATTTACTTTGTTTTTCTTAGAGCTTTCGACCTAGTCGAAACGAATGTTTTCGAAAGGAGTATATAAATAGCTTTCAAATAAGGTTGCTATTTTATGTTTAAAGTATTAGCTTTTGAAAGAGGTTCCTTTTGTTTAAGTGCTTTTGAAAGTAATGGTTTCGACCAAATCGAAACTTAACCGCTATTTTCTCTTCCGAGTGTATTGAAGCCATTAATGATTTTGAAGGGTTATCTTAGTAATAACCTAAGCTAAGCCACTTCCTAAATGCATTTGAAAGGAGTCGAGAGTTCTGAAGGCAATGGGGTCGAAAAGGGGTTTCGACGCTACCCTTCGAAGTTTTAACTTTATGGTTTTGAGCTTACGAATACGTGGTTCCGACACCTTCTACTTTTCCTCAAACAATTCTATAAGGGGTTTCAAAAGAGATTCTTTCATATATAACCATTTTGACCAAAAGGATATTCTAAGAAGTAGAACCCAATGTTTTCAAAAGGGGTACTTACATTAGTTTCGAAGCTATCTCCCTAAAGATTATTAAGTAAGGTTTTGATGCATTTGAAAGGTATATACTTAGAGTTTTGAAAAGATGTTTTCTATACTTTCGAAGGAGGTCATCCAGTGGTTTCGAAAGTGATATTTTAAGGTTTCAAAACACATAACCCACTCTCATTTTTAGAAGGAAATAACATGGCATAAATAAAGGTTTTTGAGAGCATTACTTCTTTATATAGTTATTTACATTGTAATTAACCCATAAAGGTACTTTGGGGAAGGGCAGAATAACCACCTAAGTTGACCCAATAGTGAATATAACTTATGAAGTGATAAAATCATAATTAAAAATATTGGCAGGGGCCAATAGGTTCACAATAAGCCCATGAAAACTGAGTAAAGAAAAAGATATTGGCAGGGGCTAATAGGTTCATAGTCAACGCATGAAAACTATGGTTTGATATTGGCAAGGGCCAATAGGTTTATAGTTAGCCCATAAAAACTATATCTGGATTAAGATATTAACATTTGGTCAATAGTTTCCTAGTTAGCCCATGAAAACTAGGATAATAGAAAAGATATTAGAGTTACCAATAGGTTCTTAGTGATTTTATGAAAACTATGAAGTTGGACTGTGATGACCAGAAATTTTGGACAATTTAAATTGGAATATTGAATTAATTTTAAATATTTGCAAGTTAGTTTAACTTGGATTTCAAATATCAGTTTGAAATTGGAGATTAAATTTATTGAATATAATAATTAGAGATTGGGTAAAATATTTAATCTTGAGTTTTAAGCTAATAAAAATGTTTCAAGGGCTTGGAAAACTTATGTTTACAATATTGGAGATAATAGCAGTTTTAAATTTGAGATTGAAAGTGTTTTGTTCAGTTTTGAAATTATGTCATTTAAATTGAATTTAAAAATAGCCTTCCGAGGCACAGTCTTGGATATCGATGAAACCAGTTCCATTTGATCAGTAATATTGTATTATTATCGGATTTCAATTTTCATGGCATTTAGAATTGTTTGGTGAGCACGCGGTAAATAAACGCACTGAAATTTATATCGAAGATACAATATAATAACTGGGTCCAAAAAGTTATCTTCTGCATACGATCGAACTAGGACTCGAAACCTTTTCCATTGCATTCAGAATATGGGTATAACATTATAAATGCCTAGCGGCATGCCTCGATAGGAGGTCAAGATTTTGAGTGGCGTAATTCGAGAAGATTCAAATTGAATTTCAAATATAAATAATATGTTATATTGACTAGTCAAAAGAATTTCACATCAGATCTTTTCCCTTCATTTCGAATGTCACTGTAGATGGCCAAATTGAACATGTTGCCCTCCTTTCAAAGACATCACGTACTCTTTGTCTTCCCTCAGAAGATAAAATCAACGTAAGATTACTGTGTACCTTACTTTACCCCCAATTTCCTTCTTCCCGATTTCAAATTATATGGCCGAAGCCCTTTTGTTTAAAAGAAATCGAAATCATTTTTCAAAAATGAATTCGAATTTGTTTAATATAAAAAAACTCGAAACAAAGATTAGCCGAGCAGTTCGATCTAGCGAAAGTTAGAATTTGATGAAAGAGGAGGCGCTCGCGCATGGCATGGATTGTCGAGTGTGAACTTCGTAAGATGGTCGTGAGGCTTTGATGCGAGGCATTAGGCAAGCTTCGCATTCGATGAGTTTCTAGAGGCGGCGCATGGAGATTTGCAGCAAGATGGAAGTTCGGCAAGCGAATGGTAGTCGCGAGGCATCGCGATAGGTGGAGCAAGGGTGGACTTGGTCTCGACGGAAGATTTCGATCGTGGTTAGGGTTCGCAAATGGCTACTGTGGGTGTTCGATTGCGTGCAGCAGTGGGTCACGTTCTAGGGAGTGGGCCGGTTCATTTGGTTGTTAAGGTATTGTTTTCGTCTTATGTTCGTTTCAGCAATCTAGGTTATAAAGTTAATTTAAAACTATTCAGTTAAAACATTTTAGTTACAAACTGAAAGGGAAGATATATTAGGTGCTTCTTATTTATTTATTAAGATTAATAAATATGTTTTTTCCTATAAGGAGTGATATTTCGATTTATAAACTGTTTAAAAAAATTATTTTATAGTAAGCCAGATTATTCTAAAAATTGATATGTGTATATATATAAATGCAATTGTTTTTCAAAATTTATTTCTGTTGTTCGGAAAAAAAGAATATTTTACAGTAAAAAAATTCTGTTTAATATGTGTACAGGTTTGAAAGGAATTTTATTAGAAATTAATGTGTATAATTAGATAAATAAATATACAAATGCATTTTAAAAACTACTGGTTTAATTTTAAAATATGGAGATTAATTTGCTTAATTTATTTATTTAATTATTTAGAAATTGTTAAAGGAAAAAAAAATTAGTTTAAATTAAAGTGTTAAATGCTAAAAGATTGTTCGATTTTTCGAATATTAATAAATTTCTAAATGTTTATACAATGTCAAATATTGAAAGAAAGCAAGCCAGTTTGGAATGGATTGCAAACAGCAAAATAAAGGTGAGTTAATCTCACTCATTAGGGTTTAATTTAAATTTTAATAGTCAAATTTAAATAATTGGTTGAATGATTGAATTAATTTGATATGCTATATTATATATAGTAATATATAGCATATATTGGAGTGATTGATTTCCCGCATTATATAGCGGATGAGACCCTATGCGCCACATAATAGTGGATGATATTATTAATCTCATATACCGCGATATTCCACCTCGAAGTAGAATTGGTATCGTGATAACATTTGTGGATGCAGGGAAACAGGTTGGAAGAATCCAATTGAATTTCTCAAAATTATTTAGATTGTTTAATATTCTGTGTTATGAATATTTGATATTCTGTGATGAATTATATTTGGAATAATGAATGCTATGGTTTGCTTGAATATATTTCAGTGCACCGAGTTATCAAAATATATAGAATTGGATTTTTGAAAAGAAAATAAAAGAGTGAATTTTTAAGTAAAATAATTATAGAGAAGTTGAATAAATTTAAGAATGAATTAGAAAGAATAAAAGTTAGATTTTAAAATTTTAATAAGTAAATTCCGAGTAGGAAAAGAACATTTGAATAAACAGAGTAATAATGAATTTTAAGACATAAGTGATGGTTTTTTTAAGGGGATAAAAGAATTTACTTTAAATTCACAGTTTAAAATTTATTTGAAAGAATAAAGTAAAAATTTGGAAAATACGAAATTGGTATTTTCAGTTAAAAGATTTTAAATCATAATTAAGAAATAAAATCTGAAGTTTATGGGATTTGAAATAAAATCGAGTAAGAAAGGGAATTTATTGCAAAATGGGAGTAATTTGGAAATCAATTTGAAAATTGATTAAGTGTTCAAAATTGGGATTTAAAAAAGAAGAAGCGAGATTTTGGAATTTATAAACTGGGTTTATAAAAGTGAAGTAATATATCAGTGGATATTTGGAAGAACAAATTCACGGTGGGAATTTATTAGGGGAATGAGTAAATTTGTTTAAAAATAAATAGTGATTTATTTTTAAAAGATGTGGAAGAGAAGTGTATTTCCCTGAATAGCCAAGTTCGTTTTCAAAGCAAGTTTTATGTACAAGTTAAAAGCATATTTAGAAAATTTCTTATTTTTAAATGTTAAAATTTTAAAGTAAATCTTTTTCAAATTTATCTTAGTAGTAATTATTTGAAGGTGACTTGGAATTATGTTTTAAAAGAAAAGAATCTAGTTTTATATTTTTAAAAGCAGTTTATTTTAAATATTCTTAAAGTATGTTTTTAAATAATGTATTTAGTAGTTTTATTTAAATATTTCATAGTATATTAAAAAATATGGTTATTTAAATTGTTTTAAAATCTAAAGTGTTGTACTTGGTGATTTCAGTGGAAATAGAAAATATTTGGTAATGTATTCCATGAGAGGAAGATGGTTTGAAAACTGTTTTCAAAAAGGTTTGAAAGTGGAAATATATATTGTGAAGATATTTTGAGATTAATAAATAATTTGGTGAAATTATTTATAATGGATGGTTGTTTGTGAATGTTAATTGATAGTTAAATAGCCGACTATCAATATTGGCCAATGCGCCGATCGTTTTGAAGAGACCGGGATTGGGATTTATTTTCTGAAAACCACTTCGATCCGGTTTGTACGTTTTCGTGAGGAAGATGAGTTTGGATTCGAAGATGGAGCAGTGAAGTGCAAGGGCTAGTCGCTACTAATCCTGAGGATGATTCCAAAATGGATGTAGTATGAGTAGTGCCTTCGGTTCAGTTCGAACCCGGGACAGACTTATATGGATGAATACTTTCAAAACATCGTCAGGTGGGCGATGAACATTCTAAGGGATATGTTCAAAAAAGTAACGCTTAGTCTCAAGCATCATCAACCAGGAATGACTGAAAATTAGGGGTTATGCAGCAAGGCTAGGTGGGTAGCGCCCATTAGGGTGAGGTCATCCCTGTCTAGATGTCCCTTTTTATTTGGCTTAGTGGTGAGGTTGCTGATCCCAACCGTGGAGTGATCTTACTCGAGATTATCCTGTAAGGGGTAGTCCCAGTCTTGTGTTGTAGGGTATTGGGAGTAATCCTCGGTACGGTGATCTAGGCCACGTACTGTGACAGGTGATACCCCAGTGCCTAGTCATTAATTGGAAATCCATTCTCCCTACGCGCCTGTACGGTTTTGATTGTGCCCAACTATTGCTGAAATGTGAGATGCAAACACTTCAGCTAGATTCTATTTTATTTTCTATAGACACTATATAATATCAGAGAATTTTGATCAAAAGTCTTGGCTATCGTAAGGTAAACACCCGACATGTTTATTTGTGGCGTGGTCTTACGAGATGCTTTGTTTTCAAAAGGATTTTGAAGTGTGGTTTTTTCACGCTGGTATTCCAGACTGACTCGGGTGTTATTTCACTATAATGCTCAAGTCAGACAGAGTATTATAGGGTATAGGAAAGGATGCTGTGGAGCTCAGGAGACGAGCAGGATGGCAATACGTACTTCCATACTTGAATATTATTCCGCTGTGTATTCAGTTTTGAGGACAAATTTACATGATTGTCCAGTTTTACATTATTGATGTTGTTGAACTTTGATGATGTATTCTGGTGATGTATGTATAAAACAGATATAGTTTTCTTTTGTGTAAAGATCTGTTATTATCTATTATATTTTATTCCGCTGCGATGGTTAGATTCTAATGTTGTTTTGTTTTCTCTTCTTCTACCTCTTTCTTCTTTAACCCTAATGGTTCGTATTTCCGTTCATCTTGAGTTGACTTGATGGAGAATAGTGTCGACTTAAGGGGTATGTGTTTGCGGGCTGTTACAGTTGGTATCAGAGCTGAAGGTTAAGCGAGAACATTGGCTCTTGTGGGGATTACTCATTGAAATAGAGTTCGTAGTACTCTATAATGAGTTTGAGTGTATTAATGGATATGAGCGCGTATTTGTTGGTGAGTATAAAATTGTTTTTATATTATGTTGACTTATCGGTTGAGTGTTTATGGATTCTGGTCGATGTGTGGGATGCCATGTCATCGATAGGGGTTTCTAAACTCTTAAACAAGATAAACCGACACAGTATTGTTTTAAATAGGGTAAATGAAATAATTTTACCCAAATTATTTTTGTATATAATGGAAATAATTTTTCGTAAATTATTATAGTTATATTGTATGCTTGGTTGTTAGGAATGATAATATTAAATTATTATCATTGATGTATAAAATTGAATAAGAAATTGAAATTATAACTAAAGCTAAGGAATAAATTCATATACAAAGGAAATTTGTAAATGTAAACTGTAAGTGTGATTTATAAATTGAAATAAGATTTCAGAATAATGTTTGAATATGAATTGAAAGAATTTAGAATTTGAAATTTTGGCAAAGTTTAATTCCTTTGGGTTGAAAATGATTTTCAAAGGTTTTGGGAAGGAATAATAGGGATATTATTTGGAAATATTTTGAATTGGATTTGAAATCTGGTGAGATTTGAAATTAAGAATATTTGAAAATGTTCTTAAAGAGATAAAAGCATTGAACTCTTTCGATCGCTGGAAAATAACTTCGATGATGACTGCAGCATCATCGATGTTCATTTTCGAGTTTCCAAGAGAGGAATTGCTGCCAAGGTTGTTTTGTACTGTTTTAAGGAAAGCAAGTTGTATCGGGAATTCAGTGAATGTTTATGGAGCTATAAAAGAATAAGTTTGAATCTATAACTTTGGAATGTAAATTCCAATATGTGAATGGAAACTTAACTTAAGCAAGTTAAAAGGATGAGTTGCTTAAATGAATTGTATGCATTGACATTAATGAGATGAAATCAACTTAAGGAAATAAAATGGAGAATTCTTGGAATAAAAATCTGATTTGGAGTTAAATTAAAATCGAAGGCGAACTAGTTTGATAAATTAATTAGTTAATTAAATTTAGAACTTGGATTAAATGGAAATTATTAAATGCAATTCAAGTTGAAATACTAACTAATCGAATGTGGATAATATAAATAGAGCTCGACACATATATTTTGAATGTGGTCAAGTGAAATAAAAACGAATTGAAACAGAAATGACTTAAGTTGTGATAAATTCAATTCAAGTACAAATAAATGGAATATGACTTTGAAATATTATTCAAATGAGCTTGGGTTATGGAATTAGAAATGAATATGTATATACACTATAAACTTGGATTATAAATAAACTTGAATTGTGAGTTAAAAATGGAAAATGGAAGTATAAACTGATATTACAAATGGAATTCAATTCTTTAGAAACAAGTTAAATAAGAACCTGAGTTATCACTGAATTGGTTTAATTATTGGTATAATCAAATATACTGAAATTTGATTGGAAATGAGTTATAAACTCGAGTTCAGAAATTATGAAATTAACATGGACTTGTAATTTAAAATATAGATATGAAACTTGAGTCATAAATAAAGTTCGACTTACAAATAAGCGAAATTAAATGCGAATTGAGTGTGAATCAATAAATTGGTTTGAAATCAATTTAGAATAACCAAAAAGTATGAAATTGTTTGATTAAATGAACAAGATTGTAGTTTGTTGTAAACATACATAAACAAGCGTAGTGAACAAATCAAAATAAATGAATTGATTTGGAATTGATAAAAATTGAATATGGATCAGTAAAAATCGATACATGGATTAATAACCGACTTAAAGTAATTATAGGCTTAAGTGACTATATTGGTAAATAAATATCACCAAAATTTGCATGAAAAATTTTCGTTTGTTGCAAATGGAAAGTAAATAAATTTTTGTGGATTGATAAAAAGTGAATGAATTGATTTGGAATCAAATTTAAACAAAGGTAAGCTTAAGTGGCTATGTAACTAAATGAATGTCGTCGAATTACCGTAGAAAACATGTCATTTGTTGTAAGCCAAAGTAAAGAAACGAATGGAAGAGAATAAATTAGTTAGTATCCATTTTAAATGGATATGAATATGATGTGTGCGAATATACATTGAATGCAAGAGAGTATGGATTGGAACTATTCAAAGTTGATTGGAATAATATATAAATATGAAAATGGAAAGTTGAAGGTTGAAAACTTATAATTGGTTGTAAATATTCATGTACAACATCAATTGTTATAAAGTTTATATGTTTGCACTATTTAAACAAATGAAATTTTATTAGATTTCATATAATATGTAACTTACATGTTTAAACTGAGTAAGTACAGGTACCTGAAGGCCGTTTGGTAGGATTTTGGTCGCGCTAATTGCTAAATAATAAGCCGCTTGCTTAAAAATTCTAAATAAAGGTACGCCTACGCAATAAAAACAGGAAATATGAACTGTTTTTGTTTTTTGACCGTGTGGGTCGATGTACGTATATTTATATCTCTTGTCAAATTGTAAAAGCTCCTCTGTACAAAGGAGACTCTGCCAAAATATTTTGAAAATTTTGGGAGTTAGAAAAACTTTAGGAAAATTTTCGTTAGCGACAAAGCGATTTTAAATTGGAAATTGAAATAAATTAGTGGATGAAACTAATTTAAAATAATGATATGAATCAGTTATAAATGGAAGATAAAATTCAATATTCAGAGTTAAAGATAAATTGAATTGATATGGAAATGGGAGAACCAATTTGAATAGAAGAAGATATAAATTAAAGTGGTGAAGTGAAAATAAATATAAGAAGTGTATAAAAAGAGTTTGGAATCTGTAGTTGGATATGGTTAAATTGGATATACAGGTATTAAAAAACAAGTGGGAAAAATTGGGATTTCTGATTCCAGAAGATAAATTTGAATTGTTCGACAAAAAAGTATGTGTTTAAATTTATGTATGAAATTTGATTGGGTTTTTGATCTAGCCACTTAGCCTTTTGTTTTCTTTTGGAATTTGGGTGCCCGTAGAGGCATTTTGTAGTTGTACCGAGCTAGCCGCGCAAAGGAGACGCTGGTGAAATTTTTCGAAAATTTAAGGAGTTAGAAAAATTTTGAAGAAAATTTTGATAGTTTAAAATTTGGTTTAAACTATTTGAATTGTTAAGCGAATAATATTATTGGTAACTTAGGATGGGTTTGGAAAATTAGTAAGGTGATAATGTGTCTTTAATAAAAATATTGGGAAGTGTTTGAAACTGAATAGTTTTAGGGAAAATAGTTAACGAG
The DNA here is from genome assembly GCA_030765085.1 of Allium cepa. NCBI lineage: Eukaryota > Viridiplantae > Streptophyta > Magnoliopsida > Asparagales > Amaryllidaceae > Allium > Allium cepa. Next base: position 399,480,709 of record CM060939.1, on the reverse strand, counting down.
TTGTGGACCATTCTTCTTAACTAGTAATTTCGGGGACGAAGTTCTTTTAAGGGGGAGGAATGTGATGACATGGAATTTTGGACAATTTAAATTGGAATATTTAATTAATTTTAAATATTTTCAAGTTATTTTAACTTGGATTTCAATTATCAGTTTGAAATTGGCGATTAAATTTATTGAATATAACAATTGGAGATTGGGTAAAATATTTAATCTTGAGTTTTAAGCTGATAAAAATGTTTCAAGGGCTTGGAAAACTAATGTTTATAATACTGGAGATAATAGCAGTTTTAAATTTGAGATTGATAGTGTTTTGTTCAGTTTTGAAATTATATCGTTTAAATTGAATTTAAAAATAGCCTTCCGAGGCACAGTCTCGGATTTCGACGAAACCAGTTCCATTGGATCTGTAATATTGTATTATTATCAGATTTCAATTTTCGTAGCATTTAGAGTTGTTTGGTGAGCACATGGTAAATAAACGCACTGAAATTTATATCGAAGATTCATTTTAATAACTGGGTCCAAAAAGTTATCTTCTGCATACGATCGAATTTGGACTCGAAACCTTTTCCACTGCATTCGTAATAGGGGTATAACATTATAAATGCCTAGAGGCACACCTCGATAGGAGGTCAAGATTTTGAGTGGCGTAATTCGAGAAGATTCAAATTGAATTTCAAATATAAATAATATGTTATATTTACTAGTCAAAAAGAATTTCACATCAGATCTTTTCCCTTCATTTCGAATGTCACTGTAGATGGCCAAATTGAGCACGTTACCCTGACGTCACGTACTCTTTGTCTTCCCTCAGAAGCTAAAATCAACGTAAGATTACCATGTACTTTACTTTACCCCCAATTTCTTTCTTCTCGATTTCAAATTATATGGCCAAAGTCCTTTTGTTTAAAAGAAATCGAAATCATTTTCACAAACAAATTCAAATTCGTTCAATATAAAAAGAAAATTCGAAACAATGATTGGCCGAGCAGTTCGATCTAGCGAAAGCTTCAGTTCTGAAATCAATCAGAATTCGATGAAAGAGGGGGTGCTCGCGCATGGCATGGATTGTCGAGCGTGAACTTCGTAAAATGGTCGTGAGGCTTCGATGCGAGGCATTAGGAAAGCTTCACATTCCATGAGTTTCCTGAGGCGGCGCGTGGAGATTTGCGGCAAGATGGAAGTTCGGCAAGCGAATGGAATTCGCGAGCCATCGCGATGGGCAGAGCAAGGGTGGGCTTGGTCTCAGCAGAAGATTTCATCTATGGTTAGGGTTCGCAAATGGCTGCCGTGGGTGTTCGATTGCGTGCAACAGTGGTTCACATTCTAGAGAGTGGGTCGGTTCGTTTGGTTGTTAAGGTATTGTTTTCGTTTTATGTTCGTTTCCGTAATCTAGGTTAGACAGTTAATTTAAAACTATTCAGTTAAAACTTTTTAGTTGCAAACTAAAAGGGAAGATATATGTAACGACCCATGTAAATTCGATGTTTAAAATGAATATAATTAATAGGATTTTTAATTTAAATTTAGAAATGAATAAAAATCTTAGTTATTTATATGAAAGAATATGTGAAATTTAATGTACCAAGGGAAATTAGAATTTACAAATTTAACTATATATTGTAATTAATAGAAATAGTGGAAATTGTTGCATTGGATATAAGTTAGAATAAGTAAAGTAATGCAAGTATTGGATTTAACAATGAAATAAAATATCGATTATGGGTATTGAATGTAGATGGGTGAAATAAAGAAATGCAGGACAATAAATAATTTATTTAATACAATCCCTTTTATTTGTTAACTATTGTAAGGGTTAATTAATTATGAAAATTTGGAAATAGGTTAAAATTGTATGTTAGACAATCAAATTTCAATAATTAAAGTTAGTAATTAATGGATTAAATGGAATAATTAATTGGAGTTAAGATCTAAATTTGTATGTGAGCATTAATTGATATTGGAATATAAAGGGGTAAATTTATAGTATAAAATGTAGACATCACCTTTAAGATGATGGGTTTATAATTGATGCATAATAGGGAAATCAAATGAATGGGTTTAACTGAATAACAATTAGCAATTAATGAATGAAGAGAAATTTTAAGGGCGTAACTGTTTTCGTTAAATTAATTTTGGTAACAAATTGTATTGAATATAGATTTAACGTTGTGTGATGTATTTAAGTAATAATTAGAGAACAATGTAAATTATATCCGTGAATGGTCAATTCAATTAAACAACAAGATTTTTAAATAAATAAACGTTTTTATTTAGGTTTCAATTTGTTAATTTATGAAGTTTAATGGGAAATCAATTGCAATAAATTGCCTTAATTTATGCAGTTAGAGGAGATATAGATTTGCATTATAGATGGAAGTATAATCTAAATTGATAGGTAACAAACTTAAGAATAAAATTTAGAGCTAATAGGTGGCAAATTTATATAGTTGTTTATTTACGTAATGTGTACATAAGCTTTGGTAAACCGATTTCTATCGATCCAAATCTAACGATTTGTTAATATAGATTTAAGTATAGGAGCAGTATTTATTAATTGAATTGAAGTATTGCAAATAAATGAAATTCAACGTTTAATATTACATTATTGTAAGTAAGATAATATGTGTAAGTATTGTTAAGGTTATTCATATTTGACAAATTTATTGAGTTATAAGGATTGATATATAAATTAATGTTAGTTTAGGATATCGTTACTTGGTGATTTATTATAGAGTAACGGGAGTGTGAACGTAAAATAATAAAAGCATAGATTTATGGTAGGACATAATTTATGGTTTTGGGAATTTAAATCCAAAGATTTATTTATTTGAGGAAATAATACGTATTAAATCTCAACTTGATAAAATCAATGCAAATTTAGTAATTAAAAATAAATTGCAAGTTTGTAATTTAGGATATTTGTGAGTAAATTAGCAGGTAAGATAATTTTTAAAGTTTTACCCATTCATACAATTTATTTTAATATATATAAATCAAATGGCAACATTGTGTTAATAATAGTCGTAAGTGAATTTGAATGCTAAAGGGGTAACAATCGTTTTAGGTTAACCGTTTATTTAATATATTAAGTCTAGACTGGTAATCGATTGAAATAAAAAATAATAATTTGTTTTGTTAATGTGACTTAGTTAATAAAGAGGAATTTATATGAAATGAAGCATGCATGAGAAATGCATTATAATTCAATGTTATGTTTACCCATTAAATGTATACTAGGTTAAGTATCAAATAGAGGGAAAGAAAAGTAAATATTGAATTGATTGATGAATAAGTATTCATTGGATAGAAATTTAATGTAAAGTTGATATTAATTGTATAAAATCTATCTAAGATAATGAATTGCAATAAATTGTGGGTTGATAATAAGGTGTGAATGGAAATTTGATTTGTTATATTAAATGAATAGATTCAAATTGTATGTAGATAATAAATTGCAATAATTAAAGTTGGTAATAAATGGAATATCAAACTATTCATAAAGTGAATATAAGTAGATGTAACAAATGAATAGGAAATGCTAGTTATTCATAAAGTGAAGGAATGGAACCTAGATGGAATAAGAAATTGGATTTAGAATCTTAATTTGTAGATGTGCATATATTTATAAATGGATTAATTTATGAAATAAAATGGTAAGTAATTATAATATTGTTATTAATAATAGACGTTACTTTAAGGATAATTAATGTAGTAACGTAAGGTGAAAATGTAAATTAAAAGGGAAACGTAAAATTTAGTTAAGGTAGTAATTTATGAATTGGGAATAAAATTCAAATGTTATATTAGGCAGTAGATCAATTTGGGAATAAAATTTTATTTAATTGGGGTAAATTGATATACACTAATGTTAAATATATACATAAGATGATGATTGATTTATTAAAGAGAATTGAATACAAATGGTATAAAATTTCATTTGAAATAAGATTTTTTAATTTATTGAATTTACTTTAATTAAAGGTAAACACTAAAATTTTTGCAATAAATCTTTATTTGATATGGAGGTTTGGTTAATAAATTTGAAGCTAATTGCAATCAGAAATGATAGGAATGGTAAGTTGACCATTTATTCATAATAAGATCTAAAAATCAAATGAATGGATTATTGGAATTTAAATTTGACAAATTGTGAATTCATTTAAATTCGGATCCATCTGTCTATTCCAACTTCATCTATAAATACCCCGCTAAACCCTAGCCTCCGCCTATTCTCATTTGTCTGCGCGTAAAATTTCATCAGCTCCTTCTCCTCCTCAAGGGCAGACAAACAAATCCTAGATCCAAATAAAAATTCCAAACCAAATCAAAAGCTAAAATTCAAACTTCTCAGAAAAATCTGGAAGCAAAACGCATGAGGGAGAGAGGGAAAGAAGGGGGATGACGTGGCGCTTGAAGGTGTTCTTTTATTTCTATTCTTTTTTCTTTTTTCTTTTTTGAAATTTCAATCACCATTAATGCGTATAACTTTCTCCTACGAACTCCGTTTCACGCGAGATTTTTTTTGTTAGGATCGTAATAAAATTGCAGATCTTTTGACACTGGTTTGAACAGATTTGGAGACCGTCGAATTTTTGGGTTTAAATCGGATTTAAATTCGATTTAAATTCAAAAGGTGAGTGTTTTAACCCACTCACAATTTCTAAAATTTCTTATGTTTGTTAAATTGATTTTAGATATGAGTAGAAATTTATTTATTACTATTTGACATGTTTTATTCCTTATCTCTATTAAATCGCATTTATTTAATTTAACTGTTCATAAATTTTATTACTGCGTATAAATTGACAGTTATAACTATTTATTTGCATATAAACTGTTAGCTTAATAGTTGTTAAATTCATTTTTGAATATAACTGCCAGTTATTACCTGTTATATATTATCAGATGTATATTGATATTGATTTATTATTGGATGATGATTGTGATATGGATGATGGATGATGAATGATGAATGGATGTTTTATTTTATATCATTAAACTGCAAGTTATCATGCATTTTTCATTTCATTCGGGATTGTGGTTTGAAATGATATACAATCGCAAAATTTTTATTTTAAATTGCGGATTGAAATGATAAACATCCGTATCACTTGACCATGGGATAGAAAATTTTATACAGGTTCCGCGGTAAATATATATAATTATTTTTGGAAATGTTTTTCTATGGTTTTGTAAAGTTATATATATATGTGGTTTATGAGATATTGATTTGGTTATTGATAAAGGCTATTATATATATATAGTAATTTTCGGTTTTTAAGCTTTGTATAAATTTGATTTGAAGTTTAAATAAAGTTTGTTTTTAAGATCAAATAAGATTAAACAATTATTTAAAATTTAATTTCTGGAGTTTTATGACTTAAATGAGAATAGATTTGGAAGATGAATATTATGTTAGATTGAAATTTAATAACAATTATAAATTTTAAAGGATATGATTTTTATAACTTGATTTTTGTGTAAAGTGATTTTAATGAATATCAGGTTGATTAAATGAATATATAATAAATTGAAAGATGATCCAGTTATATGAAGTTAAAGGTTTTCTTAAATTATATTGAATTCATTAAGCAAACATTTCAAGTCTAAATAAGAAGTAATTGAATTTGATACATATGGATTTGTCAAATGAGTTGTTTTTTTGAAATGGTGAAATATTTAAAGCCTTGAAACATAAGAAGTGAAATGATATTTGGAAGTGTAAATCGATATTTGAAATTGATTTGTGAAATCTAAAGAAGCTATTTTGTTTTATAAAAGTAGTTTAATATTTAACCATTTAAGAGGTGGAAATTTGTTTCAAAGCTATGTTTTTCAAGGTAGTATAATTTGGAAATATTATGTTCAAGAGTTGATTTCTAAATATTTTACTCTGGAAACCCTATGATTTTGGAAGGAATATATATGGGGAAAAAATGATATCGTATTAATTCGGGTTTTAAAAGGAAATGATATCATATTTATATGGTTTTGAAATGGATATTTTATTCTGGTTTTAAAGTATAATTATTTTAAATGACCGCGATGTTATAATAACGATTGGTTGGCAAAGAGACCGGGATCGGATATGGACATACTCTCTGTCGATACCGAAAACCACTTTGACTAACCGTGTACGCGATGGAGATTCCAGAATGAAGTAGGTTGGTGGCGACGTTTCCTGTAAGGTAAATACGTGGACCCAACTCCCGTGAGTTGGCATAAGGTGGCTAAAACAGGAGCGATTCTCGGGCCAATGTGGTCATTCCTCTGATCGAACGCACTCCTTCGATACTATACTCTGACTTTGGATTGATTCGGTGGCCACTATTGATTTCTTTGATTTGGGGGTGTTAGTTCGAGGTGGGCGGTAGCTGCGGCTACGCGTTACCACCAGCCCGGATAGCAATTGGTATATCTACCCTGGCATTGCCTAGTTGTGCCGTGTCACCTACCCTAGCGCGCCTTATACGATTTTGGTTTTGTACCATACCTATGGAGTGCCCTCTGACGACGCCCAGTACGGGGGAGATTACGGTACTGTATAGACTATGGGAATATATTCTGTGTTAAGGGCTATATGGGTAACCCCTTAACACTATTAAAAAGTAAGTTTATTTTACAAATAGACACTATTATAATAGCGCTATATACTACATAGTAAATAGTTTAACGGATCCTTAGGAGATGTAAATCCCGAGCATCTCTTGAGTTACTGCACTCATATTTATTTCTGTTAATTTAACTCACATAAGATCTTTTAGTTCTGACTCGAGTGTTTTTGTCTTTTCAAATTCGCTCGGGTCAGTCCGAGCGTTTCAGGATTGCAAGATTTAGCTCTGGAGGACGAAGACGAAGATTTATATTATTATTATTTATACTAGTGCACTACACACTGTTCCGCTGCATTGTTATTGGTATGTGTAACTCTGATATGTATTATATAAATGGTTTTGTAAACAGATTTATAAACTGTATATTTGATTATTATATTTTATCCTTCCGCTGTCAGATTCTGTTTAGTTTTTTTCCTTCTCTATTTTTTTTCTTATTTACCCCATAACAATCCGCCCTTCCGTATGGTTTGAATTGGCACGTGTGTCGATTTAAAGTGTGCAAAAAAGGGGACGTTACAATATATTAGGTGCTTCTTATTTATTTACTAAGATTAATAATTATGTTTATTCTTATAGGGAGTGATATTTCGATTTATAAACTGTTTAAAAATTTATTTTTACAATAAGCCAGATATTTTTCTAAAAATTAATATATATATATATATATGCAATTGTTTTTCAAAATTTATTTATGATCTTGTTCGGAAAAAAAAAGAACATTTTACAGTAGAACAAATTCTGTTTAATATGTGTATAGGTTTGGAAGGAATTTTATTAGAAATTAATGTGTATAATTAGATAAATAAATATACATATGCATTTTAAAATCTACTGGTTTAATTTTAAAATATGGAGATTAATTTGTTTAATTTACCTATTTAATTATTTTAGAAATTGTTAAAGGAAAAAAATTAGTTTAAATTAAAGTGTTAAATGCTAATAGATTGTTCGATTTTTCGTATATTAATAAATTTTATGAATGTTTATACAAGGTCAAATATTGAAAGAAAGCAAGCCAGTTTGGAATGGATTGCAAACAGCAAAATAAAGGTGAGTTAATCACACTCATTTGGGTTTAATTTAAATTTAAATGGTTAAATTTAAATAATTTGTTGAATGATTGAATTAATTTGATGTGCTATATTATATATAGTAGTATATATCATATATTGGAGTGATTGATTTCCCACATTATATAGCGGATGAGACCCTATGAGCAGCATAATAGAGGATGATATAATTAATCCCATATACCGTGATATTCCACCTCGAAGGGAATTGGTATTGTGCTAACATCTGTGGATGCAGGGAAACAGGTTGGAGGGATCCAACTGGATTCCTCAAAATTATTTAGATTTTTTAATATTCTGTGTTATGAATATTTGATATTCTGTGATGAATTATCTTTGGAATAATGAACGCTATGATTTGCTTGAATATATTTCGGTACACCGAGTTATCAAAATATATAGAATTGGATTTTTGAAAAGAAAATAAAAGAGTGAATTTTTAAGTAAAATAATTATAGATAAGTTGAATAAATTTAAGAATGAATTGGAAAGAATAAAAGTTACATTTTAAAATTTTAATAAATAAATTCCGAGTAGGACAAAAGATTTGAATAAACAGAGTAATAATGAATTTTAAAACTTAAGTGATGTTTTTTTAAAGGGATAAAAGAATTAACTTTAAATTCACGGTTTAAAATTTATTTTGAAAGAATAAAGTAGAAATTTGAAAATACGAAATTGGTATTTTCAGTTAAAAGATTTTAAATCATAATTAAGAAATAAAATCTGAAGTCTATGGGTTTTGAAATAAGATTGTGTAAGAAAGGGAATTTATTTCAAAAAGAGAGTAATTTGGAAATCAATTTGAAAATTGGTTAAGTGTTTAAAATTGGGATTTAAAAAAAAAGAAGTGAGACTTTGGAATTTATAAATTGGGTTTATAAAGTGAAGTAATATACGAGTGGATATTTGGAAGAATAAATTCACGGTGGGAATTTATTAGGGGAATGAGTAAATTTGTTTAAAAATAAATAGTGATTTATTTTTAAAAGATGTGGAGGAGAAGTGTATTTCCTTGAATAGCCAAGTACGTTTTCAAAGCAGGTTTTATGTATAAGTTAAAATATTTTTAAATGTTCAAATTTTAAAGTAAGTCTTTTTCAAATTTATCTTAGTAGTAATTATTTAAAGGTGACTTGGAATTATGTTTTAAAAGAAAAGAATCTAGTTTTATTTTTTAAAAGTAGTTTATTTCAAATATTCTTAAAGTATGTTTTCAAATAAAGTATTTAAGTAGTTTTAATTTAAATATTTTACAGTATATTCAAAAATATGGTTATTTAAATTATTTTAAAATCTAAAGTGTTGTACTTAGTGATTTCAGTGGAAATAAAAAATATTTGGGAATGTATTTCGTGAGAGGAAGATGGTTGGAAAACTGGTTTCAAAAAGGTTTGAAAGTGGAAATATATCTTGTGAAGAGATTTTGAGATTAATAAATAATTTGGTGAAATTATTTATATTGCATGGTTTTTGTGAATGTTAATTGATAGTTAAATAACTGACTATCAATATTGGCCAATGCACCGATCGTTTCGAAGAGACCAGGATCGGGATTTATTTCCTGAAGACCACTTCGATCCGGTTTGTATATTTTCGTGAGGAAGATGATTTTGGATTCGAAGATGGAGCAGTGAAGTACAAGGGCTAGTCACTACTAATCTTGAGGATGATTCCAAAATGGATGTAGTAGGAGTAGTGCCTTCGGCTCCATTCGAAACCTGGACGGACTTGTACGGATGAATGCTTTCAGAACGTCGTCAGGTGGGCGATGAGCATTGTAGCGGATATGTTCTAAAAAGGTAACGCTTAGCCTCAAGCCTCATCAACCAGGAATGACTGAAAATCAGGGGTTATGCAGCAAGGCTAGGTGGGTAGCGCTCATTAGGGTGAGGTCATCCATGTCTAGATGTCCCTTTTTATTCGGGTTAGTGGTGCGGTTGTTGATCCCAACCGTATGGTGATCTTACTCGGGATTATCCTGTAAGGGGTAGTACCGGTCTTGTTTTGTAGGGGATTGGGAGTAATCCTAGGTACAGTGATCTAGGCCACGTACTGTGACAGGTAGTAACCCAGTGCCTAGTCATTAGTTGGAAATCCATTCTCCCTACACGCCCGCACGGTTTTGATTGTGTCCAACTATTGCTGAAACTTGAGATGCAATCATTTTAGCTAAATTCTATTTTATTTTCTATAGACACTATTATAATATCAGAGAATTTTGATCAAAAGTGTTTTGGCTATCGTATGGTAAAAACCCGACATGTTTATTTATGGCGTAGTCTTACGAGATGCTTTTGTTTTCAAAAGGATTTTGAAAATTTTAATAACCAATTTGAGTGTGGTTTTCTCACGCTGCTATTCTAGACTGACTCAGGTGTTATTTCACTATAATGCTCGGGTCAGGCCGAGTATTATAGGATACAGGAAAGGATGCTGTGGAGCTAAGGAGACGAGCAGGATGGAGATACGTACTTCCGCACTTGATTATTATTTCGCTGTGTATTCAGTTTTGAGTACAAATTTATATGACTGTCCAGTTGTATATTATTGATGTTGTTGAACTCTGATGATGTATTCTGGTGATGTATGTATAAAACAGATATAGTTTTCTTTTGTGTAAAGATCTGTTATTATCTGTTATATTTTATTCCGCAGCGATGGTTAAATTCTGATGTTGTTTTGTTTTCTCTTCTTCTACCTCTTTCTTCTTTAACCCTAATGGTTCGTATTTCCATTCATCATGAGTTGATTTGATGGAGAATAGTGTCGACTTAAGGGGTACAGGTTTGCAGGCTGTTACATGGACGGACAGTCTAGAAATATTTAACAGGTTAATAGTAACCCTGGAAACTATAATTGAGACAGATGGTCAAAATGAAAGGGGATGGGTAATCCAGATTTGATTTACTTGTTCTGAATATCATCAGAATGTTTTGAAATACTATGTTTAAACATTGTGGATGCAGGAG